>JAVLUX010000018.1:12952500-13552500 GCA_032164185.1 Moxostoma hubbsi | reverse complement strand
GAGCACAACTGATGATGGTCAATTGAGGCTGATGATTAGATTCCAATGGTTATGTCCGATAACATTCTTATGTTCTTGCTCGTAAAAATGTTCTGATACTAAAAACTGATACCATCTGACGTATGAATTTCGTTATCTAAACATTCAGCGCACAAATAAAAGGCACGTCATGTCCAAGTGAAGTATTTAACGGTAAAAGCTGCAATTTTATTGATATATATATATAGTTTGCATGTGTAGTGCATTAAATGTAAGTGCTTGTGAATGTGTTGTGCTGGTGTTGTGCTGACATAAAGACAAAAAGTGCTCATTGCTTTTAGAGATCCTTGGCTCATACATGAAAAACACCATCATGAACATAGTGCTCTGCTACAGAGTACATACTTATTTCATTAAAGAGTAGCCTTTTGCAGTTCAATAATCACTTTGAGTCACCTAGCAACCAGCTTTTTCAGAGTGGGAAGTTACTGTCACAATATCAGAACTCCTTGGTCATAACAACACAGGAATACTGCAATTGAAGTACATTAATAGGGGGAGTGGTGGTGGTGTAGTGGGCTAAAGCGGGCTAAAGCACATAACTGTTAATCAGAAGGTCGCTGGTTTGATCCCCACAGCCACCACATTGTGTCCTTGAGCAAGGCACTTAACTCCAGGTTGCTCTGGGGGATTGTCCCTATAATAAGTGCACTGTAAGTCGCTTTGGATAAAAGCATCTGCCAAATGCATAAATGTAAATAATAATAATTATTATTATTATAAATCAATAGTAATTATTATATTTAAGCAATATCTCACATCTGTATCGCACATCATGCGCTGTAGTGCAGCACTTTATTTGACAAAAATAACTCTAATGTTGTATTTTGGACTGTGCTGTAAGGTTCTGTATAAAGTCATTTAATTTGATCAAGAATAAAACAAAATCAGGTTGAAAAGTAATTGTTATACTTTTATTTAATTAAAGTTTCAAGGAATTAATTTATTTAAACACCATTTTGATGATAAATTGTGGATATAGGATACAGAAAGAAAAAAGAAAACAGGTATCAGAATCAGTATCGGCAAGGGCCAAATAGAAAGTATCGGTACTCGTGCTTGTTCTCAAATAAAAAATAAAGGTTTAGGGACATCCCTATATATTGATCACAGCAATCTATTAATAGCATACTGCCATACTACTCTAACTAATGTGCACAGTATGCAATTTTTCTTTATGCATATAATATGACCATATGAATCCAGAATGACCTTCTACATTTGCCAAATTGGGAAATAGCATTCTGTGTGGAATCCTTCATTCCACAGTCCAATGCACCTGAATTGGTCTTCCATTTGCAGGGTGATGTATGAACTGGAAGAAATATCACCCACGGTTTTTATCTTTTGTTTACTCATTAATTGATTGGACTGCCAAATAGATGTTTTATAAAAATTCTGATTAAAAATGCTATATAACAGTTTTTATTTGACAAATGATAACTAAACACCACTAACTGAATTAAACATGAGGTCATGTGACAACAATGTTGAATCCTTTGAAATGTTTATCATGGAAATAATAATAATAATTAAAAACAGTATTCAATATAGTATTACGGGAAGGTAGTATTCCTGCCCAAACATAGCCATTGGTGTAAACACTTGCTCAACTCTTACATAATCTTGTTTTCTTTTTTGCCCTATTGACAGATGATTGACAGATTGTTTTTTTTTTTAACAAATGACTGTTTTTATTATGCTTCATCCTCCCTCATACACTGCTGCAGCTAGTTCTTGTTTTCCTCTACTGCTGTTTAATACTTTTAAGTTCAAATTCACATTCACTTTTTTGCTATTCATCACTCATGTTTGTGTACAGTACATAAGAAACATCTTGGCTTGAAACACGATTTGAAATTTAAAAGTGAAGTGTGTAATTTCTGTTCCATTAGTGTAACCAAATGGAGCTGTTTCCTTCGAATGGCTTACTTGGCTGTCTCTGCATATAAAGATGGGGTTGGAGAAAGTATTTTATCATAAGAATACTAAAATCTCTGGAAATTTTATGCATCACCACATACAAAAAGAATCATGCTTATTTAGTAATATCATTGTACACTATTGTCTTACCATAGACAATGGTTTTCTTTTATGTACTTTGCAAACCATGTAATGGTATATAGTACAATGATATTACTATCTGACATGATTACAGTGCCATGGTATCTCCGCAGTACTTTTGAAAGGGATTAACTTTAAGTATTATTTGCTTGGTTGGTGTTCACCACAGTGTGCAAGCCAAGAGGGTGAAAAAGATTTGTCATAACTGAATCGCAGATAGATCTTAGTGTGAGGGAAAGTGCCATTGTGAGAAAGAGGTGCCAATGAGGAACATGTGTGAACTACACATCGCCTTGCATCGTTTAGCACCACAACTTGAAGATAAGCAGACTGTAATGGAATCAAGAAAGTTTTACTGCTGTTTTCTTCAAAGTTCTTTTGATCTTGAACCACTATTAATTCCTGAAATTAGTCTAATTACATTTCGAGTAACAATACTTTTGTGGGCCCAGATTTTATTGATAATTAAAAATTGCGAAATCCAGTGTGCATTATCTAAATACATTTTGCCATCGAGACAAATAATTATCCTATTATTAGTGTTTAAAAGCAGTATCTGATGAATGCTAACCATTTGAATTTTTTATTTATTTGCAATCATGGTTTAATTTAAAGAACATTACATGGTATAGTTACTTAAAAATAAGTACACAATCGGATCCAGTTTGTTCACATAATGCTTGAGTGATAAAGGTAAATCAATTGTGTTGAGTTTTGTGTGCAGTCGGCAGATAACAAGACTCAGTGTCATGACAACTGGCAGCTCTGATGCTATACACACACATAAACTTACATAATGTTGGAAGGAAACAGAGAGAGGCAACTGGAAGAGACTGTCCAGCCCAGTACCCCTTTCTTACAAGTTTGATTATTAATTTAATGAGGGCAAAGACAAAACAAAACAATATATCACCGCGTTACCGAGTTCTACCAGCTTTTTTCTTATTGGACAGGTAAGATATTTCATTGGACCGATAGTGAGCCAGGTAGCTCTCTTAGCATAGTAGTTTGTTAGATAGCGTTTGCCACTCTAATGGGACATTTTATTATGTATTTTGGTACTGCAGTGCTTTCAATTTCATTTTTGAGGAAGGAAGGACAATGGAAAAACATGTAACTTTTATGCTGGTAACAATGCCAAACTCTAAACCAGTTACTACCTTGGTCTATTTGCCTGCTAGCTAAGTTATAATAGTTTCCACCATTAGATTTTATCTGATATAGCTAGCAATCATTATGTCTAATGTCATCGTTGCCTAACTTTTTAAATGCTATTTATTATAAAATAACTGATTTCAATAAGCCAAAACTACAGTGGAAGATATGCTACTTATCTGCTCTTAAATGTCACAACCTCAATCTGACAGCCCTCTCCTTTCTTTTGTCTGTGAATGTGTTTGTTTCTGTCTTGTGCTTGAGCAAACTCTCCTTTCCCTTCCTGCTTGTTTTCTCTTGCTATTCCTCCTTGTTTAGTCCTCGTCATGTTGATTGTCTGCACCTGTCCCTCATGTATCTTGATCTATATATTGTATTAAATATAGTATATATTTTGTTAGTAAGTCATTATTTTCCTGTCTTGTTCCTGTTCCAGGTCGCTCCTAGTTATTGTATTTATCCTAGTTTATGTTTTGATTTGTTTTCTCTCCCCTGTGAGAGTTTTGTGTTGCCTGTTTGTTTTCTGTTGTTTTAATAAATACAAATATAAATTTTCACTCATTTACCGTTTCACTCATTTACCGTTCCCAACCCCAGAGGTCGTTCCCCAGTCACTGCCATTGCTCACGACAATGGAAGTTGTTCCCCAGTCGCTGCCAGCGCTCACGGCCACAGAGGCCATTCCCCAGTCGCTGCCAGCACTCATGGTCATGGTTGCCATGGTCATCAAGTCTGTCCGGATTCCTGAAGCTGTTGACAAGACTGCCCTATTCCCTGTGGATATTGAAGAGCATATCCAGTTCCCTTTGGCCGTCGACGAGCCTGTCCAGTTCCCTGAGGCCATCGATGAGCCTGTTCTGTTATTTGAAGCTGTCGAACAGCCTATCCAGTTCCTTGAAGCTGTCGAAGAGCCTGTCCAGCCCATGGTGACCTTTGATGATCCTGTCCAGTTCCCTGTGACTGTCAATGATCTTGTCTAGTCCGGTTGAAAATTCAAGTCCAAGATCGGTCGTAAGCTGCCGCCTTTCTTGGGTACGGCTCCAGGCAAACTGAATTGCGTAACCGAGTCAGGTGGTCCTGGCCAGCCAGCGTGACGGGTTGGGAAGTGAAAGCCATGCATCCAAGCTCCGTGCTAGGGGCACTAACGGGACGATTATTTTTGACTTACCCGATCATCCACATGGCTGTGACACGAAAACTGCTGATGTTAGAGTAACTTGGCACAAACCTTCGGTAGTAGCCAGCCAGCCCAAGAAACAGTCTTACCTCCTTTTTGGGCCTCGGGCAGGCCGCTATTGCTGCGATTTTGTTAACCTGGGGTCGCACCTGCCTGTGACCCAAGTGGAACCCCAGATACAGAACTTCCACCCATCCAACATTTTATAAAGTCTATTAGCCAATTAAAGCATGTTAACATCACTGCAAAAAGACATCTAATATAAAATCAATATTTATTCACATAGTACAATAATAGTAAGTTATCTCTCCCTCGTGTCCTGCATTTTCCCGCAAAATCAGGTCTGCTGACCTGCAACAGAGCAATATCCAGGTGGTCATCCTAGTGGTAGCCAGCATCTTTACCACTGACAAGCTTCTTTACAGCCTTTTCTCTATATGCTGACAAGATTAATGTACATATTTGTGCTGAAATTGATTAATCGACAATAGCAAAGCTTAATCAAGAAAATTATTAACGACAAATAACGATCATCACTTATTCATTAACATCCCTAGATGGTAGACTACAATATACTGTAAGTTCAAATGTTAGTTCAGCTGTCACTAGCACCAGTGCGCCCAAATAACTTCCCATGATCCACAACATTCTGCAGTAATTGTGTCCCAGTAATTATTCACATACAAATGGAACAATATATGGAACAATGATTAGAAAAACAAATGTTGCACTAAAAACTGAAATCAGAACACATTTTATAACAGACGTGAATTAAACCATTCAAAGAAACCAATTCCTCAACACTATCTTTCAAATACTCCTCTACTTCCTGTACAACAGTTTACTTCCTTACATGTCTTGTTCAGAATAAGACTATGAAATCCTTAACACCCACAAGCATTACATCAATACAATCTATTTTCTGACTCTAGAGTAAGACTGAAGTGGCTGAAAATGTATTCTAATTATGTCTCGATGTTCCCTCGGTGAATTTCTCAGTCTCTTCAAATTGCTGGTTGCCGTGGAGCCTGTCGTCATTGTGATGTGGTAGATGACTGCAGTAAAGGGATACTGAATCAGTAGGAGAGAGGATGACTAACCAATGGCAAACCACAGATGTATATAGCACTGCTTATAGAGATCTGGACTCCTCGCGTGATCACATTAGTATTCTGCTCCTCCAGGCACTGTTTGATCCTCAGTCTTCTATTCCTTCCTCTCTTCCCCTCTCTTTTCTGTTTAGATCAGAGCGATGCATCAGGCTTTGGCCAGCAGGTTTTATTAATATCTGAATAATTAACAGGCTCTCAGGGGTTCTGCGTGAGAACAGCTAGACACGAATCAAGAACACGAATCTTCTTCATTATAATGAAAATGTTCCTCTTCTTTTTTCAGGCAAATGGGCTAACAGCTTTACCTCAGACCGAGTCCAAACAATGCCACGTCTAGTCAAACAGATATCATTAGTATCTGTAGGTATTCTTAAGTAATGTTTACATTAAATTCTGTTCTATGTGATTTTTAAAGACTGGACTGAAAATGTTACTAATAGTAAATGTGTGAAACATGATAATTAAATTAAGTTATACAAAGAGTGCAAATGACATACATTTTATTTGTCCCATTCATTTGTCAACACACACTCATGATGGAGCTTTTTGTCTGCATCACTAACATCTCCCTTGGTACGTAATTTAAATGTCTGTCATATTCAACACATGTCCAAACATTCCATTACTTTACCTTTAGCTACATTTTAGAATTAAATGATTTGATTCATTTAAGTCATTTATTCATTACTTTTTCATTTAATATTTTATTTTGTTTGCTGTGGGACACAAAGGGAATTTTCAGAATGCCTGAATTGTAATAAAATTTGAAAAAGCACAATAAATTATCATAAAGTAATCCTCGATTTGTGCACTTTATTTCAGGTCTTTCAATGCCATGTGGTTTCTTTGTGTGAGGAACAGACCTTAAGTCTAATGATCAGCATTCCTATCTGCCATAGCAGTAAGATCTCATCCCGCACTCAACAATTTGGCATGATGTCAAATGTGAGTTGGTCCTCACGAGTCATTTGGAATACTTGCAGTGCTTTTTTGGGAATACATTTTTGTGACCGTACTTGTACCTGATTGTTATATCATTCATATTGTTGAGAATTACTTGCAAACTGGGACTAAAAATTGGACCTGGACTTTCTGGCCCAGAACGGTCCACCAAACCCGGCCCCCAACACACCATACAATAACATACAGACTCATTGATGTAATTTTCTGGTTCAATTTCAGATTTTTGTGTTGGAAAAAAATATATATATATATTTACTGCTTGTCATGACAACGGGCCCCACTAGTGCACAAATTGTCATAACTTTAAAACATCTATAGAACCACTGTAAATGTGATGAGTGGATTTTTTTAGAGAAAGCACTAAAAATAAGCATTTTCAAAGAACATGTACTAAAACTTCTTTTCCCAACATACAGATGTTAGGTTAATGTCCATGAAATTACAAGGGAAAGTGTGTATTTAATGTGCTGTGACAAGTCAATTTCTTCAGAGGTTTTAAAGATCTTAATCACCTTTCAAATTTATTCCAGAAGTGCAAATAAACTATTGTCTTAGAAACAAGAATAATAATAATAGATTATATATGTATATTTAGCTATGCAAGATTTTATAAAATGTTGTATAAAATAGCCTACAATACTATGTGTAAATGTTTATTTAATGAAAACAAAGTTTTCCAGAATATATACATTTATAAATATAAACAAAAATAAATGTATGTAAAAAATTATGAAAAACATACCACTTAAAGTGTAGATCTTAGCAGATATTTTGCAGATTAATTGCTCATATCCCCCTGCGCTGTGGCCTTCGTGGCCCTAAGGGCGAGGGTGGTCGCCTCCATCGCCAGCCGGGTCGTCCTCAATCCCGTTCCTTTTTAGGAAGGAAAGCCCCAACTGCGACTGCAACGTTGCCATGGTAAGGTTCTTGCAGTGAAAACACGAACCATCCACAAACGCTGCCTCAGTGTGATCGCGGCCCAGACACGGCAAGACATGCAAATTCTGTCTGCCAATTTCTCATTGGCCTTTTCTCAAAGTTCAGAGATGAATAAGGCTCTCAAGAGAGACCCCTAGTGTCGCTTCTTCGACACAACGTCGAAGTGAGCGACAGACGGGGAATGACAGTTTTGGAGTTTGTGTTTATTTACATGGCATGCTCCCGTATTATATTAACTTTAATTAAGGATGAAATAAAGATATATCGCCAAGCTGTGATCTGTGTTTCTATCAGACACTCAAGCTGCAGACAGCGGGGGTGAGAGACGAGCGCCTCCGTGTTAGAGTGCGCATCAGCCGGCAGAACTTTAAATCACTCCCGGTCTCGACTCCCGCTCAGATTGGGTCTCTTTCGCGACTGGTTGAAGCAGCTCTGAGCGCACAGAGAATGACAGTTTTGGAGTTTGTGCTTATTTACAAGTCACGCTCCCGTATTATATGAACTTTAGCTAAGGATGAAATAAAGATTTTTCACCAAGCTGTGATCTGTGTTTCTGTGTTATTTTTTCTGGCCATCTTTTTATTAGCGGTGTAGAAAATGGGCAAACAGCTCTCAGAGAGAATAGGCTGTCACGTCCACACATGCACTTATTTATTTAATAAAATTGCCGCATTTTGTTGACATATAATCGCACAGGCTGACATCGCGATTGCGATTTGATTAATCGTGCAGCACTAACACGAGAGAATATTTTCTGCATTTTTATCAGGTGTATGCATAATTCAGCAAGATGCACTTCAGCTCCCAGTAATGCTTTGCGTTACTATGCAAATTACTATTTACTGCTCATAGCTTTTATTAATAATTTTATTTACGCTGCTGTTATTGTATTTGTTCCAATTTGCAGTTATTTTTTCATTTTGTGATTATTCAGAGCTCATCTTATACTTAATATGTTGTTTTTGGTTGTCACTATTATTCAGTCAGTGTGAGTTACAGAATATACATGCACATGTGGAAACTGTGCTGTTGTGTAAGTTAGTTCAAAATAAAAGTCATTACATGATTTAAAAATAAAAGCTATTATGTTGTTTTGACCTTACTAAGTTTATTGTATTCTCATTCCTGCATGGCCATGTTGGAGCCCAGGGCAGCCATCTATATTGCCTGTAGGATGGGCCGGTACTTGCACAGCAGTGGGCTGGCCCAAATGATCCATTGGCCCACCAGGAAAATGCCTGGGGCTCCCGATGGCCCATGGGGATAGGTGTTCAAAAATATATGTGTAATGTAGCTACAATTTTTGTGACTAAATGTACCTGTCTGTTACTTGTTTTTTGTTTATATTTGGTTAAGTTAAGGAATGAGGTTGGTTAACTGTGATATGTCCTAGTTTGATTATTAAACCACAAAAGGATTAAATTAAATTCAATGAATATAGAGTCTGCATGTACTGCGCACTGCAAAGTGAACATGTAAAGCTGCTCATATGCTCAAAACACCACATTTTATGAGCATTGCACTCTGAGAGGTAGTAGCTGCTTAATAGCAGATGACAGAGCACTCATTCACTGTGATGCGTGCAGTGCCCGCTGACTATATGAGGAACAGATCTTAAGTCTAATGATCAGCGTTCCTATCTGCAGTAACAGTAAGATCTCATCCTGCACTCATTTAAACATTCAAAAAATGCCACCTCAACAGCTTTGATATGACGTCAGTGATGTCAAATGCCATTGGTTTTCGCAAGTCATTCGGAATACTTGCAGTGCTTTTTTTGGGAATCTATTTTAGTGGCTTTTTGTATCTGCTTGTTGTATCTTTCATATTGTTGTGAATTGCTTATGTTTAGGCGAAGGGGTGGTAAAATATATAAGTGTAATTAAAATATATTGAGTATAAACATGCAGTAATATCCAAAGATTTCCGAGCCTGTGACGCAATCGTCCAAACTAAGGAGAGACTGTTCTGTCTGTGATGTTTTAATGTTGCAGGAAAAAATGTCACTCATGAAACTGCATTTTATTTTTAAACAAATTTACCATTATTTACTGATAAATGAGAGCCCCATTATGATATTGTGTCTGAGAATTAAACCCATTCACCTGCAGCAGTATCCACAAAAAGGTTAAAGAAATTTCTGTTTCTACCAGTTGTCAGAAAATGTATATGAATTTGTACATCTATAAAGTTGTTCATATGTATAAAGGTTTGAGTTTTAGATGCTGTAAATATATTGAAATTGTTTGTTTCCGAGTCAATCCAAACATACAAAAATATACATGTAAACGATAAACGAAATACTAATGAGATCACCATGATCTAGCAGGACTGCTAGTTCTGACAATGTACATGTACACAATGGCAAAGCAATTAAATGAATATGTTTGTAGTTGAACTAGTACTCACAAACACATAACACTCCCCATACTTTCCTTAGCTATACAATTATCTGTCTAGCCAGAACCTTTGTGTGAACTGCAAAATTGTGCTTTATCTTTGAAAACCATGAACTGAAACAGTGAACAGTGCTGTGTTGTTTTGAATTAAAATGGCAGCACAGCTTTACATACTGTTCAGAATAAAGACATTCAACAAGACAGACTTTTGAAACCTGCCAGAATTATGTGCTGACACGGGAAGTCTACTCTCGCATATCTGTCAGCTAGCAAGAACCCCCAGACGTGATTAGACTGAGCAGTGTGTGTGTGTGTGTGTGTGTGTGTGTGTGTGTGTTTCTTTGTTAAAGACTGACAGACAGTGAGGTTTAAAAGGCCAAAGGGAGAGAAAAAGTGGAATATTGGAGAGAGAGTAAGAGAGAGAGCGTGAGTTCTATTGTAGCCCTGGAAAGTTGAACAGAACAATATGCTTTGGAGTGGATGCTGGTTGTTCCGATGAGTCACGAGTAGAGAGAGAAAAAAAAAGAGAGCACCACCCCCAGTCGACTCTCTTCCTGTAGAAAATATCCTGGGCAACCCACACAAACAGGAAAATCGGAAGTCGGCTTCCAATGAGTGTGTGGGGCTGAATTTATACCTGGACCAACTGATGATAACAAGAATTCTTGTGTTTAATTGAATTGTGTGTTGTAAATATTACATTTATCGAATGACACCGAATAAGCAAGTAAAACCCAAAAATGAAAATTCTAAAGGTATTAACGCACCCTCATATTTTTCCAAACCCATGCGTCTTTCTTTTATTCTGTGGAGCACAAAAAGGCTAAATTTATGCATAACATATTCTTTTGTTCTTCACGGAAGAACAAAATGAGGGTGAGTAAACAGACTTTCATTTTTAGGTAAACTATCCCTTTAATACTTTTCATACTGCTCTCTCCTTAAGAGGAATTGCTTATGATTTATTATTCCTCATTTGTAAATTGCTTTGGATAAAAGCATTTGCCAAATGAATAAATGTAAATGTACTTGAGTGATACATGAAGCAATTTACATGAACAAGATTTTAAGAAAATGTGAGTGGTATTTGCATGTGTAAAACTCGCCATCATGATGCTAGCGAGTTTGCAAGGGTGCTGATATGCAGTTGCATAGGTGTTTAGAGTGTTTTTAGCACATTGCTTTGCAGTTGATGGTGTTCCTGATCTTTGTTGTGCCAGACAATTCATCTGCCAAGCAAAAATCGTCCAATTCTTTAGATAAATTCAACACTGTTGCATCATCAGTGGTCGCTCATGTCAGCAGAATTTGCCAAGTCTCATTGAAAAAGAATGACATACGGCAGCTATGTTACTGTAAGTAGCCATATGTTTGAATGGCCCTTTAGCAAGCACCACTACTAAATGACAAAATTTGGAATACAGCACATAATCATGGTGACTACACAATGGAAATCAACATGTTAACGTGTCTTTTAGGGGCAGGATTGATAAATGCTAATTATTACCTTATTTCCTTATTACTTCACAAATACGAGGCAGTTTGAGGACATGAGCTGTTTGTGTATGTGTACTCATCTGAAGCACTCTCTCGCTCTCTCTCTCTGCGTCAATTCTCACACCTTTTTCCTGTCCCCTGCCACACTTCTGTATGACCCTTATCCACCCACTGTAATCCATAACAATCCACAGCTCTCCACCGCAGAGATCCTGAGCTTCACGCTGGGGCTCACTGACTCACGGTCTGCCGTGGGAGATTCAGCAGTTCTCAGCCATATACTGCTGCTTTGAGCTTTGGAACCAGCAGAATGAAAATAAGATGTTATTAGAGCACATTTGCATAGTCAATCAGTGTTTAATTAGAATCAAACGTAAGAGGAAATGCGTTCCTGAGATTATGATTGTTGCCAGTTACTCTTCTCTCATGCGTGATTGCCACATTACTGAATTGGTGTCAACACATTTTCTTTTTGTTGTAATTTCATTCAAGATCAGCACTTATACTCTCAGAAAATAATACCATGGTAACAGAGATTACCACATATCCAAAATACTGCTGTTGTTACTACTGCAAAACTATATTGTGACATTTTATAAAGAAAATCATACTGATAATATTGTTGGTGCATGTAGGACAAATTGCTTGTGCTTTTCCTCACTTGTAAGTCACTTTGGAAAAGTATCTGGTAAATAATTTTATGCAAATGCAGAAATATTGAGTGGCACTTACCAGTGCAAAACTTTTTTGTCAATAGGGGAGATTCCTCAGAGCACCAAATAAGCTGTTTTAGTGTGAAAACAGTTAGTCATGTAATACATTGTCTACCTGGGTGCTAATATTCAATGTACTTGCCATGATATACTCATTTGTAGAGAACTTCCCTTACAAAATATCTAGAATTCTGACAAACTTGCTGCAAACACGCAAGTGAACCTGAAATTCACAACAAATGTTTGGCAGAAGTTTGCAGCTCTTCACCGGTAGTGGTGAACCTGCAGCAAACTTATGGCGACAATGATGGGTTTGATTTCAGCTATTCAGTGATTTATTTCTTCTCACATAATTACACAATTTCAACGCAAAGTGTCATGTCCATTTATTTGAATATTTGACAAGTAGTCTGGTAATAGGCTGAATAATGAGGGGTCAGACAGCCATTTTCACAACAAGAAACCACCAACCCTGAATTTATTAAATTACATAATTTCAACCCAAATCAATATTTTATGTCTATGTATTTATTTATTTATTTGGTTAGTAGCCGTGTAATAAGTAGGATAATGTACAGTCAGCCAGTTATTGCAAAATAAACCTCTTCAGGATGATACAAGACCCCTTCGCTTCGTGTCGGAGATTATTGTGCGATAACAACCGGCTGACTGTACAGTATCCCTTACATACAACTCTTATCATAATATACAGTAGATGTATTAGGTTAGACCAGGTTATGGTTTATAATATACATTGATTGAACATTCCATGTGTATGATTATTGCTACATGTTTTAATTACGAATATATGATTTGAATAAACAAATGTATAATGGATGTTTTTGGAGCTAGATTACTCTATGGTTATGACCTATCCATGCATTTATGATTTTTAGTCCCACTGCTTTTATTTAAAGAAGCATTATTTATAAGAGTGTTTTACGAATACCAATTTAATTTAGAAGTTTTAAATCATCTATAATATTGTCCCATTTTTATGTCATGAAAATTAGCTGGAAAAGACTCCAGACTGTTGCAGACCGCAACTGTCAATTCATTTTCATATATTGACGGTTGGCTTTTGACATTTCCAATATGGCAGACGTGCCGACGCATCGCAACCCTTGAGAACACCTACTAATGTGGCAGAGCTTAAGCCCAGTCCTGTGCTCGAGCCCCTCCATAATGGACCCGTTTACCTTAATGCACTTAAAAAGGGTCTAATATCGGACCTCCTTCAAACAATGTAAGACGCTCTTAGAATCTTTCTGTAATTTTATTTAATGCCATTTTTGCTGCTCTGGTTGTGGCTAAAGTTACCACAAGTTTACAGTGTTACATTATCAATTATTGTAGTAGCTATGGTGTTTTGGTAGGAACTATGGTTGCCATGGAAGTTTTTTGTATTGGAATTCTCATGTTCAAACACCATTTAAGGGTATGGAGAGAATGTGTAGTTCTTTAGTGTAGGATGAGTTAACAATTCCTTGCTTTCCCAAACCGGATTTTGAACTCTCTATGTCTTAGTACTAGTCCAAGCCGAGCCAAACCATATTTGTTAAGAGTGTAGCCTGTTACAATCCTGTCAGGAGGATAGATGCTTACACAAAGTATCTCACTATTGACATAAAGTTTATGTGGTATATAAAGTCAATGAACCTGCTCCTGGTGCTCTATATTTGTTTTTGTTTTGTTTTTTCAGTTTCCAAGCACCTGGGTTGGCACAACAGAGCGCCAGCCGAAGACTATTTTATAAGCATGGGTGCAAGAACATCAGTTTATTGGAAGATAAATCCTCTGGCAAAGTCTCTGAGCTCGCAAACCAGATGTGACACATTGACAGAACTCCACAGTTCCACAGCCCCTGGTGTTTGCAATATTTCAGCTTCTGTTTGGGTTGTGTGTCATGGAGGGTGGGGTGGGGGGATAGTGAGTCTGAAACCTAAAGGCAGCTGCCTCATTGTCTCGCGGCATTACATAAAATGACAGTAGATAAAGCACCCCAAAATGTAAAACTGCAAAATGAAAGTAGTCAATGCAATGCAAAAATACAGTGCACAGAGACTCATTTTAAGGCTTAATTATTTGGGTGGACTATCCCTTTAAGAAAACTGGTTTCAGAAAGGCACTATATTGTCTTGTCAATGATCTAAAACCAATTTAAGTGAGATAACCAATTTAGTAACTATGATGGCTTATTTCTCTGTAGAAAGTTAGACTTGGTAGAGTCATAAGTTGAAAAAGCTGACATTCATATATAATTTACTCATTTTAACTGCTCCAGACACCATTTTTACAGCAGAATATGTGGAATAACGTTGGCAGCATATGATACATCTGTTGCCTTTAAAACCAGACCAGATGGCGGTATCTAAGTAGAAAGGATGCTACGTAAACACTCGATTCGGACGTCCATTGTTTCCTTTCTACCGTGTACAGCCGGTAAAGGTAGAATTTTTCAGCTTTCAGACACAGCCAGTATTTTTGCTGATTTTTGAGTTGTAAGAGAGAAAGAGGAAGATGTGCACATGTTTGTTCCTGACACATCCCCCTCAGACTCTAATGAGGAAGATCTAGAATTCGGTTTGCCTCCGTTGAAGCTCTAACTGACATGATAAATGTCTGCCCACAGACAGAGCTCTGTGTGAATCACACACACACACACACACACACACACCACCTGCGTGAGACTTAACCATTTTATGGATGAGGAAAGTGTGATTTGCTACAACAACCAGGGGTGTAAAGTAATTGAGTATTATCCTTAAGTTTTATGTTTTGGGATTTGTACTCTTCTCGAGTACAATTTAAACAGAATACTGGTACTTTTACTTAATTACATTTCCAAAGAAAAAATAGTACTTTTTACATCTTACAATTGTATTTAAAATTGTAAAGTACTCACTACATTTTTGCAATTAATTTTCTTTTGTCTTACTGGACTGAAGCCACCTATTCATTGCATTTGACAAATGACAGATGTCAGACCAGAGGTCAGAGTGTCGCATGACTGTGATGTGTTGGATACGTTGAAATATTTGTGCAGCTAGAACGCATGTGACTGTCTGACTGAATGTGATGCATTCATTCAAAACTATGATCACAAAGTGAGAAACACTGATGGTTTTCGTCCTAAACTTTATTCTAAATGCCTGCTACTTCTACAGTTTGGACAGATATGAAGTCAAAAATTATCATTCACATTGCAAATATATATACAGTATATAAACAAAAGGCTTTTGTAATTAAATGTGTAAATCTCATTTATTTCTACATTTGCCTTCATATTTTAATTATATCCATGAATTTCTACTCCCTATTTGCTTAATTATTATTGTTGATGTTGTTGTTAGGCAACAATAAATTATAATAATAACTATAAAACCAGCAATGATAATGATGATAAAATATTGGAATGTGAGTCAATGTTAATTATGAATTTTATTATCTGCTCAACAGCAAAAATAATTTTGCTGTATAATTCTGTCCCACAAAATTTGTATAGATACACCGGACTAGAGTAATCCGATGGCAAAGTTGTGATGGGGGCTCTCTTAGACATGCATGGACTGTTTGAGTTTGAAGGGATGGACGCCGTACGCGGGGTTAATGCACAAGTTTTTCTTTTTTTCTGTTTATTTGTTCTGGGGGATTGATGGTTGCACCAATGTTGAAAAGTGGTTTTAATAATCTTGTTTTTGTCACACAATCATTTTTTTTTATATATATCAAAATGTCAAATGTTAATATGAGTGGATTGTCTCTCTCCACGTGGAATGTGAATGGGTTGGGACACCCCTTAAAAAGAAGGAAGGTTATTTCTCTCAAGTATAAGAAATTTGATATTGTGTTTCTTCAAGAAACTTACCTTTCTCTGCAAGAAGCTGAACAATTTGGAAAAGCATTTTTTTTACAGTGCTGACTCAAGTAAGAGCAAGGGAGTCATTATGCTGATAAGTAAACATATACAATTCAATTGTCTCAAACAGAATATATATAAATTAGTAAGAGTCATTATTGTTTTAGCTGAAATTCAGGGACAAATTATTATTCTGGCTAATATTTATGCACCTAACTTTGATGATCAGGGCTTTTTTATAGATCTTGAAGGGATGTTGAAAGCCGATGGCACCCCTTATGATATAATATTGGGAGATTAAAACATTAATCTTTTGATGGACTCAGTCCTTGATCATAGTGAATAAAAAGTGTGTAAGCTCCCTCGGGCAACATTGACGCTTCACAGGATGTGTAAAAATCGTCTAGGTTACGTATGTAACCTCCGTTCCCTGATGGAGGGAACGAGACGTTGTGTCAAAGAAGCGACACTAGGGGTCTCTCTCTTGAGGGCCTAATATACCTCTGATCTATGAAAAAAGGCCAATGAGAAGTTGGCGGACATAATTTGCATGTCCCGCCCCCGGACATACATGTATAAAGGCGGGGAAATGCATCTGTTTCATTCAGGATTTTTCTGAGGAGCCGGAAATGGTCCGGCCACAACAGTGGCTCGGCTCAGCGACGTGGCCGGGAGGACACAACATCTCATTCCCTCCATCAGGGAATGGAGGTTACATACGTAACCTAGACGTTCCCCATCTGTCGCTCACTTCGATGTTGTGTCGAAGAAGGGAGCAACATTGCCATGGTCATGTTCTCGCAGTGAGAACATGAACCATCCACAAACGCTGCCTCTGTGTGGTTACAGCCCAAACACATGAGGCAGCGCCTGTGGCCATCTGAAGCGGAGAGCACTCTACCTCATCCAGGAACTACACAGGGGCAGAAGGGCATCTTCGTTCAATGCCACTGTGTATTGCTCTTTTAGAGGAAAATACTCTTTTAGAGAAAATCACTCTTTTAATACAACTCTTTTAATTGCGCTGTCGAAGTGCCCAGGGGCAAACTGCACTGCCGTGCAGAGAAGGAGAAAGCCGCTGATGTGCGGCATAGATCCAACAGCAGATCGACTAGAGGTAAGAAGAACAAGTGTGTGTGACTCGCAGCTCAATGCCTGCACAACCATCGGCTCCGAAGAAAATTTCTGAATGAAACAGATGCATTTTTCCCCGGCTTTATACCCGTATGTCTGGGGGCGGGACATGCAAATTCTGTCTGCCAACTTCTCATTGGCCATTTTTCATAGATCAGAGGTATATTCGGCGCTCAAGAGAGACCCCTAATGTCGCTTCTTCGACACAACGTCGAAGTGAGCGACAGAAGGGGAACTAGGTCTTATAGATATTTGGAGACTTTTGAACCCATCTGGTAGGGACTATACATTTTTCATCAGTCCATAAGATTTACTCTAGAATATATTTTTTTAATATCCAAGTCCCTCATTTCATCTGTTTTTTTTATTGCTAAAATGGTAACAATTTACAGATCACACCCTGTTGTGTTTAGAGGTGTTAAAGACTTAAATCAATGTCTATATGGAGACCAACTAGTCCTCAGTATCCTCTGTGGGTGTGACTTGGGAGGCATTAAGGCAGTTCTTAGGCGTTGGATCACACAGTATGCCTCATTCACCAACAAATACAGAGCACATGAACACGTGGAATTGGAAGGGAATATTTAAAGTGCCGAGACAGAGCTGAAGCACCGAATGCCATCTGATGGCCTCAGAGAATTGACCCAACTGAAATACAGATATAATTCTATTTTGTCACGGAAGGTGGAGTTTTGGCTATTCAGGTCAAGACAGTCATACTTTGAATCGGGGGACAAAGCAGGGAAGCTTCTGGCTAGATATATGAAACAGAGAGAGTCTTTTTCTACCATTCCCTCAAGTGAAATCTGCTGGTAGTGAAATATTTACCTCGGCCATTGATATTAATAATGCTTTTAAAGAATTCTATATTGATCTCTATAGTTCCACGCCTTTGTCTACTGATGAGGATATTAGAAACTTTGTGAAACAATTAGAACTTTCTAAACTGACATCTGAGCTAAGGAATTCTCTTGGTTCTTAGATTACCTTGGAGGAGCATGGTGAGGTAATTAAGTCTTTGCCTACAGGCAAGGCTCCGGAGTCAGATGGCTTTGCCGCTGAGGTTTTTAGATCTTATGCTACAGTTGACTCCACTTTTGCAAGAAGTTTATACAGAATCGTTAAATAATTGAAAGCTTCCGCCAACCATGATGTAAATCCGGTAAGAGTTACCGTCCAATTTCCCGGATCCAGCTAGATGTAAAAATGTTGTCAAAAATTTTGGCTAACCGATTAATTAAAGTTATGACATCTCTTATCCATATAGATCAGGTGGGGTGTATTCGGGGCTGTAACTCCTCTGATAATATTCGGCATTTCATTAATGTCATGTGGGCAGTGGCGAACAATCAGACTCTGGTCGCTACCATCTCACTTGACGCCAAAAATGCATTTGAAATGGTAGAATGGGATATCTTTTTAAGATTTTGGAAATGTATGGGTTTTGGAATACTTTTATTGGTTGGATTAAGTTACTGTATAGATACCCGGTAGTGGCGGTACAAAAGAATGGATTAATTTCAGATTATTTTACTCTGGATAGGGACAACCGGCAGAGTTGCCCTGTTTCCCCATTTTTGTTCTGTATTGCTCTGGAACCATTAGTATCCACGATAAGAAAGGAGGATGATTTTCCTGGGATGGTGGCGGGAGGTGTGGCGCATTAGCTTTTGCTTTACACAGATTATATTTTATTATTCATCTCGACCCTACTAGATCTATGCCTTGCCTCCACAAAATTATGAATTCCTTTTCTAAATTATCAGGTTACAGTGTTAATTGGTCTAAATTCAAAGCTTTGTCACAGACAGCGTACTACTGGCAATAGCTTTTAAGCTGGGCGCCTTTCAGTGGCCCAAACAGGGCATTAAGTATTTGGGTATTTTATTCCCAGCAAATTTGTGTGATTTAGTTTGAGTTTAGATTTTGAACCTTTAATAAAAAGGTTTGAGCGATGTGGGCAGGTGGGCTTCATTACATTTATCTATGAATGGGAAGGTTAATGTTATTAAAATGAATTGTATTCCAAAACTACCTGCTACAGTCTCTCCCTATAGATGTCACCCTCCCATATTTCAAGCAATTTGATAGCATAGCAAAGTCCTTCATTTGGAATAGTTAATGTCCCAGATTACATTTCACTAAATTGCATAGGCTGATTAACAAAGGTGGGCTAGGCCTACACAAGATTTAGTTTTATTATTATGCATTTGATCTCAGACATTTGGCTCATTGGTCACAAACACCTGAGAGAGACCCTTCCTGGTTTTGTATTGAACAGGAAATTATTGCCCCTATTTTGCCTTTGCAATGAAGTCACACCCCGTTATCTCACATTTGCACTCGGTATGGACAAAAGTGTACAGAGTGTTTAATTTGGACATTTATTTAAATGTTGCCTCGAGCATATGGCTAAATCCAAAATTATGTATAAATAAGTCCCCTTTCTGCTGGTCAGAGTGGATCGAGAGGGAGGTTAATACACTCAGTGACCTATATGAGATTGGAGTGTTGAGATCCTTTGGAAATTTGGTTCAACATTTTGGTATTCCCAGATCTCAGTTCTTTAGGTATTTACAGCTGCACCACCTGCCCTATACTATTTTTGGGAGTCGCTTACACCCCCTAAAGCGGTAGATACTCTGGGAGTGGTGATTACAGCTTTTGTAAAAGTTCATGTGGCATCATTGTATTACTCCCTGCTAATTCAGAGTCTGGGGGACGGAGCTTTAACTTCTATCAAGAGATTATAGGAGAAAGATTAGACTTGATATTGGAAGAGGGAGTGTGGGCTAGGATTCTAAAAAACATCAAGTCTGTATCTAGAGATGCAGGGGTGCACCTTATGCAATTCAAGATGTTACATTGATTCTAATGGGCACCCTCTAGATTACATAGGCTTGGTATTAAAGACACAACCACCGGCTGGCGATGCCAATCAGAAGATGGAGAGACATCCCATCATTTTTGGTGGTTTGTTAAGATCCAAGAATTTTGGATGAAGGTTCATAGTTTTATGTGTGACGTATTGGACATTCAAATTTCTTTTTGCACCAGACTCTGTATTTTAGACGATGGGGTGGTCATCAATACAGGAGATAAAACTACCCCACTGGAGTCATGAGTTCAAATCCAGGGTGTGCTGAGTGACTCCAGCCAGGTCTCCGAAGCAACCAAATTGGCCCGGTTGTTATGGAGGGTAGAGTCACATGGGGTAACCTCCTTGTGGTTGCGATTAGTGGTTCGCGCTTTCAATGGGGCGTGTGGTAAGTTGTGCGTGGATTGCAGAGAGTAGCATGAGCCTCCAAATGCAGAGTCTCAGCAGTATTATGCACAACGAGCCACGTGATAAGATGCTTGGATTGACGGTCTCAGAAGTGGAGGCAACTGAGACTTGTACTCCGCCACCCAGATTGAGATGAGTAACTGCGCCACCATGAGGACCTACTAAGTAGTGGGAATTGGGCATTCCAAATTGGGAGAAAAGGGATAACATTTATTTTATTTTTTTTCTATTTTAATATAGGGGATAAACATATAAACAATTGGATCCTAACCAGTGTTTTGAGTGGCAGAGAGATTAGAAGTCAGCTGGAGCTAACTAGGGCTGTCATTCGATTCCATTTTTTTATCAAATTAATTACATATTGTCCCGATTAATTAATCGCGATTAATCGCATATAAAAATATTTGCTGAGAAAGCACCTCATATAACAATAATTCAATATATAATGATGAAATATTGATACATAGTTATCTAAAAAATTATATACCAATCACAGAGGGCTGTGTGTCAGAGAGAGATCATTATGGACATGTCCGTTGTCTTATGTGTTTGTATTTTGAGTTCTCTATTACACTATGATTTCATGTGTCAAGCCGGTTTCTCGCCTCTTCCTTCCCTGTGAGCATGAATTTCTTTACAGCTTGTTTATGGACCCATCAATTTCAACAAGCGTCAGACATGCTTGTGAAGCATCTTGGATGCGTTGCGTCATAAACGACATTTTTAGGTCACTGTGTCAAGTTAAATATAGTTTCATACTTAGAACACATCTTGAGATCCCTTAGTTCGGATTTGCACTCCATCAAGTTTTTTGAACACAAGAACGTAACGCATGTCTGTGTTGTTCTGCTGCTCGAGGGTGTTTTTCTTCACCATATAAACTGAGCATTGCCACACAGCTGAAGTTTCACTTACTGCCATCTGGAGTAAACAGGTACTACAAGCTTGCATTTCTCAGGAACCAAGAGAATTCCTTAGCTCAGATGTCAGTTTAGGAAGTTCTAATGGTTTCACAAAGTTTCTAATATCCTCATCAGTAGACAAAGACGTGGAACTATAGAGCTCAATATAGAATTCTTTAAAAAAGCATTATTAATATCAATGGCTGAGGTAAATATTTCACTACTCAGGAAGTGTTTAATTTTTTTAAATTTTTTTTTTTGTACTCATGTGTGACCACAGGGATATTTGTTGAGGGTTAGGGTGGGGTTGGGGATTGGGAGGGGTAATAGTTGTGGTTAAATGTTGATTCTGTGAATATAGGATTGGTTTTCTTTGTTAACTATATGAATCAATAAAAAATGGTAATCAGACAAGTGTCGTAACTCCCAGGCATCCTTGCTACAGAGATTCACACTATTGTTCTTCAATCTGACTGGCAAACATGGTATATCCAATCCAATAGGATGCATGTCCAGGATTTTACTGTTTAAATACACCTATTTTGTTTGTCTTATGACACAGCTGACAGAAACTTCTATATAAGCATGTTTGTCTTGGGTGTATCCAGAGCTAAGAAGAGAATGGAAGTACTCAAATTCTGTGTTAGGCATATTTTCCATGTTTAAAGAAAAATTCCAGGTTCAGTATGAATTAAGCTCAATCGAAAGCATTTGTGGCATAATATTGATCACCACTGTTTTATTTTGAATTGCCCCATTCTTTAAAATAAAGCACAAATCTAGGTTACAGTGAGGCACTTACAATGGAAGTGAATGGGTCCAATCTTAAAACATTAAAATACTCACTGATCAAAAGTATAGCCACAACCACAAGACATACTGTAAACAATATGTGTGAGAGTTTTTCTTTTTTTTTCTTTTTTTTTTAAAGGAGGAATGAGTCTAAATTTTTTTTTGTGGTAATCATTATGCCACAAATGCCGTTGATTGAGCTAAACTTGTATTGAACCCGGAATATTCCTTTAAGTGAGAAATATATCTAAAATGATACAATTTTGTATGTAAACTTACAATAGGACTTTGTTTTCTGAAAAGACACATTTTCATGCTGGTGTTAGCTGGTCATGTTATTTAGTGCTGGTTTAGTGCTGGTCTTGCTGGTGGATTAGCATAGCCATGTTGTTTACCAGCAAAACTTAGCTGGTCAACCACGTTTTTTTGGTAATGCTGGTTAACCAAATAAGTCTTGCTGGTTAAACTAGTCAAAAAGCCTTGTCATCTCTGAATCACCTACCTGATAATAATATTTTGTGGGTATTTTAGATTAAACTATGAACTCTTCTGCAAACAAACCAAACTGCTTCGTTATCAGCATCAACACCCAGGGGTAGTGTATGGTGTGACACCATCCCATTTTTGCAATATGTGGAATTACTACTATGTGTCTAGCACTGAATCTTCTCTTGTAATTAAATGGCAGTCCTCTGTGATGCGTTTAGAGCACCAGTGGCCTTAGGGGATCTCTCCCCCGTGCCCTGACAACAGCAGACACACATTAAGTTGTATTCACCGATAACATTTGAAATGGTATTTCTTTGAACTTAAATGGTTTGGAATGTCAAAATGCTTCAGGGGTTTGGTAATCTCAGGTTATGTTAGACTGAAGAACTTGCTGTTCAACACTTTAATATTAAGTTTGTTCTGTGCTAACCATTGGATGGTATGCATTTCATACCATAGTACTGTAAATATGAGCATACCATGGTATTACCTTCTGATACAGTCACTGTAACATGCTTGATTTTTACATGGTACCATGTACCGTAGTAGAACTGTGGTATTTTTTGAAGTACCTTGGAGTACCATGGTAAATTAATATGGTAATCATTCAGTACCATGGTATTACTGTCTGATACCATAACTGAGCCATTTTTTTTCAGACATGGAACTATGGTAATAACATGGCTTTTGTAAATAATATGTACCATGGTAGTACTGTGGTAGTATATGAAGTACCTTGTAGAACCATGGGACATAAATATGGTAATCATTCTATACAATATTATATACAGTATGAACATACCATGGTATTATAATATGTTGGAATTAATTTTTTTTCCTTTTGTTTTTTGTTGTGTCGATATGATGGTAATATGATGTGATGATACCATGGTGGGCTACACACTACTAGGGTTTTGGTAGAAATATGGTGTTCTTTATAGCACCTTGGAGTACTATGGTACATGAAGATATTCATTCCATAGCATGGTATATATGAATGTACTATGGTATCTGATACCATCACTGTAACATTCCCCAAAATGTTACCAAGGCAATACCATGTTTTTTAAACATGTACCATTGTATACTTTTGAAGTAACTTTGAGTACAATGGAACATGAATATGGTAATCATTCTGTACAATGGTATTGCCTATACAAGCATACCATGTTAATATCATATATTTTTACCATGTTTTCTGGGCACTGTAACATGGTTATACAACATTTTTGTACTGTTCACATATTGTGGTAGTTCCATGGTAATCATTCAGTACCATGGTATTGCCGTCTGATTTCATCACTGTGCCCTTTTTTGGAACAACAATAATAACATGGGGTTTTGTACATGTACAATGGTAGTACCATGCATGGTTGGGAATGTTACTTTTAAAAAATATTCCTCTACAGATTACCTGAATATGTGCTGTAAAATGTAATTTGTAACATATTCTGTTCGATTTCTCAAGGTCAATAAAGTAATCGAAATACTTTTACAGATTACTTATTCAGCACTGGCAGACTTTTTTCACTTGTTTTGACTATAAACAAGTATATGTTAAATGGTCTGCACTTATATAGTGCTTTTTTAACCTTAGAGGTTACCAAAGCTCTTTGCACTGTGTCCCAATCACCCATTCACACACATATTCAAACTCGCACTCATACACCAATGGTGGCAGAGCTGCCGTGCAAGGCGCTAGCCTGCCATTGGGAGCAACTAGTGTTTTGCCCAAGGACACTTCGGCATGTGGAGTCATATGGGCCAGGAGTCAAAACTCAAACCCTGTGATTGGCAGCTGACCTGCTCTACCACCTGAGCCAAAGCCGCCCCCAAGTAAATAAAGTACGAAAATACACTTCATAGTAAAAATACATTATCTGAAAAAAGCCTAAATATCTTTTTAAATATCTTAATAGCAGTTTTGCTACTCAAATATTTATCTTGTTTTAATTTTTTTATATATATATTTTTACAGGACAAAAATATTTAAATTCCCATCAAGAACAACATTTTTTAATATCAAAGGTCTTACTTGAGAAAAGAATTAATTATAAAATATAATCATGCCTTGTAGCTGATGCATGTATGCAAAAAATTGCATTTTAGCTTAGCATAAAGCTAAATGTTTTGCTGCTTCAAACTTGAAAACCCCACAGATTGTACACAACAACATCCTTATCTGATCGTATGTGGATTCTGTTCATAGAATGAGGCAGAAAATCTATTATTGTACAGTACATTGGTTTCTTTTAAAAAAAAATACCGTAACCACATAAAAACATTGACATGGCATGTAATCACATATTTATTGGATTCATTCTTTATTCTAACTTTTTTTTTTCAGCTGTAGAAACACGATGTAGCTACTCTATAAAGCTCCATAGGAAAAGTCCCTCAATGACATCATATCCACTATTTCTGTCACAACAGTGTGAAAGCGCTTGTATGAATGAAACAAAATCATAAAGTTTTTCACTGCTGTTCAAAAGCAGATCGCATAATTTATATGGATAAATGTTTTCCAAATGAATAGTCTAAATATTACATTAAACAAATTACAAAGGTATTAACAAAACAAAATAATAAAATTGCAAAGTAATCTCTTCAGTAATCAAAATACTTTTTGAATGTAATTGTATTCTGATTACCAACTATTTATATTGTAACTGTAGTGGAATACCATCACTGTACCATGTTTTATTTTTATTTTTTTGACTTGGACGTATGGTAATACGATGGGTTTTGTACTTTTATCCTGGTAGTACCATAGTATTATTTTCAGACACCAAGGAGAACCATGGTACATAAATACAGTAATCGTTCAGTTTGATGTTATCGCCTATATTAAAGTACAATAGTATTACAATCTGATACCATTAGTATATCATAGACACTGTACCATGGAAATAACACTTTTACCAAAGCAACTATACACATACCGTGTTGGCACCATAGTATTCTTTGAAGTACCTTGGCAATCATGGTAATCATTATAATATGAAGAACGTTATACTGTATATATGAATGTTTCATGGTATTACTATCACTTTTTCTGCATGAGCCTACAACTTTTAAATTCTAAATAAATTCAAGATGCATTCCATTGCACTTTTCCAAGTAGGAAGTTGTAAAATACGACTTTCCGAGTTGAATGGAATGCAGCACTACTTTTCAAAACTTGATCCGACACTGAACACTCAAGCAGCCTAATTTACACTTAGAAAATGCCTGATGTTGCTATAACATTGCAAAAAGGTTTTGGTTTTTTTTTGTAATTAAATTTTTTTATTGATTCAAAGAAAATAACAACAGAGAAAAACACAACATATACACACTGAATCAACATTTAACTTTTAACCCTCACTAATATCCCTCCCCAAACACCAACCCCAAAGAACACCCCTGTGGTCACATAAAATAATACACACTGGAAAAAAAGAAATCTCTGCAAACCACTTCAGAAATGGTGGCGCTCCATCTGACTTCCATCCCCTTAAAATTATTTGTCTGCCAAACATCATGCTAGTCAGAACCCAAATTTTTATATATTTGTCCCCCAAATTTATAACTGCCCCATTGCCCAAAATACAAAGTTTGGGGCAAAGTAAAATTTGAGTCCCCAAAACGTCACACAAATAATTCTGAACCTTTAACCAAAAATCTTGGATCTTAACACATCCCCAAAAAACACGGGTTGTGTCTCTAACATCTGATTGGCATCGCCAGCAAGTTGGTGTGTCTTTAAGACCAAACCTATGTAATCTAGAGGGGGTCCAATAAAATCTTGGTAAAATCTTAAATTGCATAAGGCGATCCCTTGCATCTCTAGATGCAAACTTGTCATTTTTTAGAATCTTAGTCCACACTCCTTCCTCCAATAAGAAGTTCAAATCTTTCTCCCATAATATCTTGATAGAAGTTAAAACTCCAACCTCCAGACTCTGAATTAGCAAGGAGTAATACACTGATACGTCATGACCTTTCCTAAAAGCAGTAATAACCTCTCCCAAAGTATCTGTCACTTTAGGGGGCTGTGAGCTACTCCCAAAAACAGTACAGATCATGTGGCGCAGCTGTAAATACCTATAAAACTGAGATCTGAGAATCTCAAAATGATGACCCAAACTCTCAAAAGATCTCAACACTCCACTCTCATACAGGTCACCGAGTGTAGTATCCCCCCTCACGATCCACTCTGACCAACAGAAATGGCAACATTAAAATAACAGGTTAAACAAAAAATTTTACAAAATTTTTACAATATTTTTACATCTAGCTGGATCAGGAAAATTGGATGGTAACTTTTACACTTGCTTGGATCTTTGTCCTTTTTTAAG
The DNA here is from genome assembly GCA_032164185.1 of Moxostoma hubbsi. Lineage (NCBI taxonomy): Eukaryota > Metazoa > Chordata > Actinopteri > Cypriniformes > Catostomidae > Moxostoma > Moxostoma hubbsi. The sequence continues at coordinate 13,525,640 of JAVLUX010000018.1, read as the reverse complement.
AATCAGACTGATCCGGGCTTGTGTCATGGTTTGGGGGAAGCATTACATTCTTTGATGATTCCATATAAACTTCTAACAAAAGTGGAGCCAATTCTGTAGCACAAGATCTAAAAAATACAGCGGCAAAACCAACTACCCCCGGAGCCTTGCCTGTCAGTAAGGCCTTAATTACCTCATCAAGCTCCTCCAAGGTTATCTCAGAATTCGAGATTTTTTTTTTTTCTCAGTCGTCTATTTAGGGAGTTCTTATGGTTCCACGAATTGTATTTGTTTGTAGATTAATTAAGAGTGGAAAGTGATTAAAACTACACAGGCAAAAAGGTGATTGAGAATGAAATGATGAAAACTATTTATTTATTTATTTGGCATGTTAGGCCAGCAGACAAGGCTTAGCTGGCCCTGAGAATTCGCCACTGTTCAAAATTCTGTTGAACATGTTTGATGTTTGCATTAATGGACCCTCTATACACTATATTTATCTTACAATGGTAGCAAGTGGGCTTTTAAAAGTAAATAATTTAACAAAAGTTTGTTTGAGTGAACTTGAAATGACTGATAATTTCTGATGTTGGGTTTATTGCCCTGTTGTCCATATGGTAGAGTATTGTGCTAGTGATGGCAATGGCATGGGTTAGATTCCCAGGAAACACACAAACTGACAAAATGTGTAGGCTACAGGACCTCGAATGTGCTGTAAGTTGCTTAAGACAAAAGTGCCTGCCAAATGCATAAATGTAAATGTCTTTTCCCCTCTGGTTCCATTTGAACATTTATTCCACCCTTACAGGGTCAAAGGTGAAATCTGAGGGTTGGATCAGTTTGGGTCCTTGACCTAATCAATGTTTCATCGTCTGTGAGGCCCACGCAACAGCACAACCCGTGCGTTACCACCACATTGTCTCTGTGACATTATTAAGAGGCCACACCTCACACATGCATATACCCATAAACACAAGGACATAAGAACAAACATGTGTACATATGCATTCACCGTATGCATACACAAACACAAACCAACACATATGCACACATTATACACGTTCATAGAAACACTTGTTTGGCTGTAGATTTGGCAAAGAATGTCAAAAGAAAGTGTGACAACCAGAGTATATGATTCATCCTTGCTGAAGCTTAGGATTGTTGAAAGTCTGCCAGACCCATTTTTATCAGGTCAGGGAGATACAGAATAACACAATTCATTTCTATAAAATGCCTAAAAGCATGGTAAAGAGACCTGAATAATTATTTCCCGAAGGACTGTACAAAAGCACTGATGCTTGAAATTCTTAAGCCAGAGATAGAATATTGATGTCAGGGTGTTAATATGTAGTGACTGACAGATTACAGTGCTATTGTATAGTAAATAATTCTGTTCTGTTACATGCTGGAACATAGTAAGGAAACCATCTCTTAGATTTAACCTGATATTTGATTTGGTAACTTATTTATTTACTTTCAAGAATACCTGCCAAATGGGCTATTAGAAAATATCTGCTTACTTCCATTAGACACTGAATTAGTCTGGCCTATCCCTTTGACCACATGCCCACTCTTAAAAAAAAACCCTCAAAAGATATTTCAGCAAACCCAATCACGCAAAATTATTGACAGGCAGAAGGCGTTTCTTTCTAAGATAAAAGTGGCTAAATATTTACCAGAAACATTACATTATATGCCAGTAATTTTTGTGATTCACTGTTTGAGGTGCGTCTATAATATATGAGAGCACAATTCCTTTCTATTCCTGGGAGTTTGCCTCAAAGTCTTCCTTTAATTGTGAGATGGAAGTCATTTATTTAATGTGTAATGCCATGTATCATTCAATTGACATTTTTCTAAATATTTGCGTTGTTTCCTCCTTTCTATTATCCTTCTTATTACTATATAGAAAGCAGACTCGTGATATCATAGTTCTCTGTCATATGCTTCAGTTACATCATATGGCTCTTTCAGGATTTAGGCCTTCAATCAGTGACTGAAGGTGTTACTCGGATTCTCAGTGCGGCTGTAGTCTAGGAGTATTTCCATCCTGGTTTGTGGCTTTGGTTTGTCTATCTTGCCCTGCACCTATGTTAACATATGAGTCATTAGTTGTTTGTCGAGGTCTGGTTTTTCACATCTACAAATGACTTTACCGAACCAACCCAGGCCAAGCTGATAGTGATCAGTTTTTGTCAATTAAAATAAAGACAGTACTTTCTTACAAAGGGAAAAAGTTCAAAAACTTTCTTTGGTTTTAGTGTGGATTTTGTTGCTACTGCCATGTTTAACACTAACACATGTAGTTACTAGGGATGTCCTGATACCATTTTTTTTTTAAATGAGTACGAGTACCGATACTTCATTTTTGGTACTCGCCAATACCGAGACCGATACCTGTTTGTTTGTTTTTTTCTGAATTCCATATCAACAGTGTATTTCAATTTTATCATCAAAATTGTGTTTAAATAAATGAATTCATTAAAACTTTAAAACATAATTAATTTTTTTAACTTAAATGCTTTTGTTCAGAACCTCACAGAACAATCCAAAATACAGCACTTGAGTTATTTTTGTCAAATAATGCGCTGCATAGCAGAGCTTCACAGATGTAAAATATTACTATTAATTTATTAGTAGTAGTAGTAGTAGTAGAATTACAGTGAATATTACATATAGTCACATATACATTTGTGATATATTTCTGTCATACTTTTTTGCTTATAAATTTAGCTTTTATTTTGCAGACTTTCTGTGTTGTTTTGACGGTAGCATCTCAGTCCGGAAAAGACGGTCTCTACCTGACTCAAAGTGATTATTAAAGTGATTATTATTAATTATTATTAATTAAATAAATATATAGTCTGTATGCACCTCACACTATAATCTGAATTAGTCATCTATTACAAACAAAGTCGTCATTTTTATTTGTATAGTGCTTTTCACAACACACATCCTTTCAAAGCAGCTTTACAGGAAATCATGCAGTAAAAAAAAAAAAAAAAATTTATAAAAAAAATGAAACTGTAATATCTACGTCTTACAGTGATCATTGTGTAGAAGAGTGTGCAATGCTCAAGATGATGTTTTCCATGTTTGAGCCAAGGATCTCTAAAAGGTATGAGCACTTTGTGTCTAAGTTAGCACAACACCGGCTCCACACTTTCACAAACACACATTTAAAACACGCAGTACATTGAAACTATATATTTATCTCAATAAATCACATGCTGTTTAACAATCACACTAGGACATAAAGTGATTTTAATTTGTGCGCTGAATGTTTACACAATGACATTTATGCGTAAGATGGCATTGGTTTTTGGTATCTGAGCATTTCTACGAGCACGAGTTCAAGGACATAAGCGTGGTATCGGACCCCGTTTCCAATACCAGTATCACTATTGGGACATCCCTAGTAGTTACTATATTTTGCCTTTTCTCGAAGGAGTTGTGAAATAGTGGAAGTTTTTTGGGGGGGTCAAGGATTGGTTGTCTACATCTGCCACTCAATTTGACCACACGCCCTGAGTAAGAGCTCTACTTTCATCTTAAATATCTGATTTGATGTGATTAATGTATTTAAATAAGTACAGTATATAAAATGTGTTTTTAAGAAGAGACAATATACCCACAGTCTATAAGAAATAAATCACTAGACTGGAATGTTATTAGAATTTTGGGTTTTATTAATTAAATAAATAAATCAGGAATTATGTACACAATAAATATTTGGTCAGAACAGAGGAGAAAGTAATCTCAAGAAACAAACAATAATTTTTGCAATAATTTGTATGGCATGCATGTGTGATCCATCAACACTTTATCCTACACACACACACACACACACACACACACACACACACACAAGCAGTCCGATTTTTCTCAAAGGATTCCTGGTCCCAGCCCAGATTTGATTGTTCCTCTTTAATCTCATTTCAGATACATATCATTTAATTCCTCCAGTCTTTAAACTTCAGCCCTTCAACTGTAAATCCAGTGATTCTGCCTCAGTTATCCAAAATATTTCCATACTGTAGGACAGCCAGTCAATAACGGCTCCTCTGTGCTGTGGCCTCTTCATCTGTCAGTCTCAGTTGCATCGTTGCAGCAGCATGTTTAGGGCATATCCCAGACGGCTGTGCAGGTCTGCTGTGCAGCCCGCACTGAGTAGCGTGCTCAGTTTGAAGGTGGATGACATTCGCTCCTCACTGATGTATGTCAGCAGGTATTCCTCCTGCTGTGTGCACAGGATGAGCTTGGTGTGGTCATGGTAGAAGTTCACCTGTTGAACAAATAGGCTTTGTTATTCTTGAAACACTCTCACAGAATGCAGGATGTAATTACTGTATGGTTTGTGACCTTCTTCTTCCATCAGTGCTGTAGTGTATAGTACACAGCTTTTTATCTGTGCTACTTCAACAAAGACAGACCTGACTGATAACTACCCAGAGGTTCGGATGGGTGTACAGAACACAAGACACAATCTAACACTAATTTGCTGCATTAACACTTCTGTGAGTAGAGTGTTGTGTGCCATTTTGACCCATTTCAGACTTAACACAAACTTACTGCAACATAAAGTTGATGGATGTAATTTATGTTTGTATAACCAATGGAAGACATGGGGTGTTTTTTGGAAGCTCTTTGAAATTGGTAATTTTTGCAATTTCGTTTGCTGACAGAAATAATATGCTCCATCTTCAATGTATTTTTCAGCCTGAAACTTTATGACAACTTCTACAGATGTGATTTCAACATGACACTATAAAATGTTTTCATAGTCACTCATGTCTCTCACACTCAAATTGTATAGCTCTGATTTTTAATGTAGGTCAGTTTGACCCAGTAAAAGCTATGCTGGATCGTCGATGGTAACAGCACCAAAGAGGTAAGAGCTGTATGTAATGAACCAAGATGACTATAATTTTACCTGGAACGTGCCATCATTGAAAAGCATCAATAGAGCTCTGTCTGATTTCAGCCACTGCAGAAGGTATATTCTGGTCTTCTGAGGATCTGGCTCATTTATCATATCCCCTCCCTGCATGAAAAGTAAGGATAAACAATATATTTTAACAACACAACAGCTTCATGTATAAGATGAAGTCTAGACAAGAAAGCATACACTGAAAAATGTTTTAACCAAAAAATGTGCTTCATGTGATAACATCTATATTAACTGGTTTAATTGAAGTCAAAAGTATTTTTAACATCACTGAATCAACTTGAATAAATTAGGTTACACCAGAAAAACTCATTTTTAAGGTTAGATCAGGTTAAACTCAAACAAATTCAGAGCTGAATATAAACACAAAAAGGTCAAATAAGATGAATACTCACATCCAACAAATTCTCCTCCATGTAGTGGGCAAAGTACTTGAGGATAGTGACCTGGCCCACGGCACACTCAGGTGCATCAACAACAGAGAAAACAGACCTCTGGCCCAGTGCAGCATACTGATGAACAGTCCTACAAACAGAGACATGCCAGATTTATCATTAACTTCATAGTCAATGGCATGCAAAACAATATTTACTGCTTGTTTCTATAACTATAGAAAAGGATTGTTAAATGTTTTCCTTTTCCATAATATTGTTTAATGCCATTTGTGAATCAGTTGACAATTCCAGTGCAATTCCAATTGCAATGTTTCTTCCCTACTGTTGTCCTTTGGAAGACCATCTAGAAACTGTACCATTGTGTAGCGCTAATCTCTGCCACCTGCTACATTTACTTATTATATATGTCTTTGCTTTGCCTTGCAAAAATGGTAGTTATGGTAAAAAATTTATTTTATTTAAAAAAGACAATACATGTTTGTCTAAGATACTGTAAAAAAAATGTTTTTTAGAATAAAAAGTATGATTTAACTTAGTTAACGGTGAAAATGTATATTAAGTTTAACAAGACAATACATATAATTTTACGGTAAACTATTGTTTACCTTTTTAAGTAATCAAAGTGGTTTCAATAACTTACTGACAATCTAAATGATTCTATAAAAACTAAAACTGAGTTGAAATTTTAGTGTAATGCATGAATATGTATTGTGTAACATTTGGCTGTTCCAAAATGAATCAAAATGGCAATACAAATGAAGAACTAGGTTGAATTTTAAAAGAGCAGAATGGAGTTAGCAAGCTGTCAACTTGAAGCACCTACTTTTTATCAGAGAGGAGACTCATATGTGTTCCATTGTTGAAAAGGACCCCCACTGTGTTGTCAGACAGCTGATAGCCAAAGCCATATTTGTTGGAATAGTCCACCCACTTAGTCACCCACTTTAAGCTATTACATCTATTTCCTCTAGGCAGACTATCAGCTGAGAAAGAAAAAAAAACACTTTTAGGTGGAAAAATTCCATATTTTCTTTACTCTTTTGAATGGATTTGGTATAGAAAATACTGACTGTGAAGTGTGTAATTAGGGCTTACTCACCTTTAGGCATGTGTTCAAGGCAGCCTCTCAGAACACTAATAACAGCCTCTGCCACAGTGCCAGTGGTGGTGTCCTCAAGACCTACAGAGAGACAGCGGGATACAATGCTTCAGCTTGCCTTACTAATGATCTGGGGAGTCAGACAGGGGGGAAAAATCCATGCTTCAACTAACAGGTGAAACACACACTTACATTCACTGCTGCTACTGCAGCTGCCCAAGCTGCCTCTAACAATCAAGTGAATAGTATCTCTTGTCTGCGGCCTTCCGGCAGTTGCCTGGGTAACAGGCTTTCTTGTAGGTGCTGACGGAGTTCCTCCTTCCTAAAGAGGAAAAACAGTGGAGTATATATTTCATGAATGACCAAGTACTTAACCTTCATTAATATCTCTGAGTTGGTGATTAATTCATTATTATAGTCTGCTAACAAGGGAACACCACTCACCTCAGATAAGTGTGTAGTAATCTGATGACTTATAGCAGTCTTTCTTAAGTCTTGGCGAAGCTTGAATATGTCTTCCTCCTCTTTGGCTAACCGATCTGTCATTCAGGAGAAAGACAGTTATGTATGAGCTTGTCCTTTTTTCTTTTTTTAAAGACTGTAATAACATGGCTATTACATTGGTACAACATTTTAATACATATTAAGGTTAAAGCAATCACTTACTTATATTTTCATAGTACTTGGCTTTGTCCTTTTTGCCACCAAAGAGAGCTGCTGCTGCCTTTTTGAAGAAGCTTTTGGCTGGACTGGAAATGTGGAAGTCGGGGGCCGAATGGCAGCAGCTGACAGGAAGAGTTTCTGGCATAAAGCCCTGTGGCAAAATCATCACAACATCAGAAGTTGACGAAAAATGTCTAACAACTTGGTGGATGTACTGAAACCTGTGCTGCAAACAAATAAACTAACCTGGGTAAAAAATTCATTCCTCATGATATCATCCAGGTGTGGACGGTTTTCGGGGTTTTGTGCAAGCATGCTGGAGATGAGCTGTTTGGTGGGGAGAGCAAGCGTGGCGGGGAGGGTGTAGCGGGCCTCTCGAATACAACGGTATGTCTCTTTTAGGTTAGTGGTCTCAAATGGAGGTTTACCCAGGAGCATTGTGTACCTGGAGAAGAATAATACAGTACCATTTAAATAACGGTTTCACTCATACAGTGGGGTCAAATGTCTGAGACACCTACTAAAAGTGCATGCAAAATTGGGGAGAAAAAGGGGAGAAAAAAAGAAAAAAAAAATCGAGGCTACAGTGAGGCACTTACAATGGAAGTGCATGGGGCCAATCGGTAAACTTTAAAATACTGACTGTTTCAAAAGTATAGCCACAAGACATAAACAATATGCAGGTTAACATGATTTTAGTGTGATAAAATCTCTTACTATCCTTTTTTGTGTCAAGCTATAGCAAATTTTCAACTTCATTGCCATGACAATGTAATGTCAACAAATCCTAAAACGCTACGATAAAAATTACGATTTAAACAACTTTACAATTCAACTAAAACATGAGTTTTAAAAGAAGAATTAATGCAAGTGCTTTTATAAAATTATATGCTTAACATTTCTGCTTTTAAACCCTCAAAAAAATTGCCCCATTCACTTCCATTGCAAGTGCCTCTCTGTAACCTAAATTTCTGCTTTTTTTTTTAAAGAAAGTAGTGAGTCGAAATTATTTGTGGTAATCAACATTATGCCACAAAAACTTTTAATCAAGAATATTCCTTTAACTGGGTCCATATCACAAATTTGCTTGTATGAATAGTGACCTTGATTTAGCACACAATCTTAATTAATTAACATTATTAAATCATACATTATTTTAGTGGATTAGCTGTATTAAAGGAGCTTCATGTGTTCATGCCTGTCATCTGTGTTAATATCAGAAAGGGGTGGACTGGGACTAAAAAGTGACCCTGGACTTTCTGGCCCAGAGCGGCCCACCAAATCCGGCCCGCAACAAACCACACCATAACACACAGCTCATTGATTTAATTTTACGGCTCAATTTCATATTTTTTTGATGAAAAGAAAAAGATAAGTAATTTCTATTGATTGCTAGTCATGACAACAGGCCCCACCAGTGCAAAAACTGTCATAACTTTAAAACATATAAAACCACTATAAATGTGATGAGTGGATTTGTTAGAGAAAGCACTAAAAATAAGCACTTTATAGTTCAGACAAATACAATTTTCCCCAGCATACAGATGTTAGGTTGAAATGTCCATGAAAGTACAAGGGAAAGTGTGTATTTTATGTGCTGTGATAAGTCAGCATTTCTTCAAAGTTTTTAAAGATTTTAATCAACTTTTTAAAAAAAAATCCAGATGTGCAAATAAACTATTGTCTTAGTTAATATGAGGTTGTGGAAACAACAAGTACTGTATAATAATAATATGTTATATGTTATGTGTAAATGGTTATTAATAAAATCAATGAAAACAAATTTGGTCAGAATATGTACGTATATAAATATACAAATATATGTATATCCAATCACAAAAAGTTTTAGACCCCATTTAGACCTGTATAGGTCTGACCACATGTGATTGGATCACCGAAATGCATCTTAATACCATGTGGAAACAGGGTCTAAAGCACCAAATATAATACCAAACTGAACAAAAATGTGAAGAATGCATACATTTACACAGCAACTGTTATCACTGCCTAATTATACTCAGGAATTTCCAAATGTAGCCTGACTTTAGAGGAAACCACCTACACATGAGAGCGATGGACTTACATGACACAGCCCAGAGCCCACACGTCAGATTCGCAGCCATGGCCCTCTTTGTTCAGCACTTCCGGGGACAGGTAGTTAGGCGTACCACAGATCGTTTTGCGTCTGTTGCTAACTGGTTCTATTTTGGCAGCCAACCCAAAATCTCCCACTTTCAACTCCATTGAGTCACTCACAAACAGGTTGCCTTAGAATGATAAAGCGGAAGACATTTAACTACATATAGGGACTGATGGAATGTTGATATACATCATGCAAGTGCAGAGAGTGTTTGCATGCATACCTAGTTTCAGGTCTCGATGCAGGATCTCTAGGTCGTGAAGGTATTTTAAAGCAGACACGGTCTGTTTCAGGTAATACCTCACCTCGGGTTCTGTTAAGACTTTGCGTGCCTTCAGTATATGAGCTAGTGACTAAACAAAGATAAAAACTAAGCATTACCACAAAAGGAAGGGGCCAAACACAATCATTTGCATTAGATTTTTACCAATGCTGATACCAATATATAGATTAGTGGTCAACCAAAACTAAACCAGGATTCTCAATGGCAAGTCTTAAACTATTAGCTGACACAGAATTCCTCACAGTAAAACACAAGGGGAATTAAAAAGTGAGGTAGGCTACTCACTCTTCTACTGCAGTACTCCAACAGAATATAGATGTTGTCTTTGTCTTCAAAGTGGTGGTAGAAATGCACTATGTGTTTATGTCTGAGAGCTCTGTGCAGCTCGATCTCTCTGTTAATCTGGAAGAACAGAATACAGAACACCAGTGAGGTGTCTCGATCAATGACTCACTTGCGCAATCTTTATTTACGCACATACCCTGCGTCTGTTTTACCTTTTCTCTCTGGTGCGGCTTGGACACGCGCGTGTGCGGGATGATTTTGGCTGCATAGACTTTACTTGAAGACAGGTCGGTCATCTCATAGCACTTTGCGAAACCTCCCTGTACGGTTTATAGAAAGCATAAGATACGTTTTAACAAGTTTTCAAAAAAGCACAACCACTTGCACAAATACAAGAACATTAATATTTATATATAATATTAAAGTAATGTGGATTATAAATATAATATTTTAATTATTTATTTATTTTGCATTCATATTAAACCCATTACCTTTCCTAGAACTTTTCCCCGGCAGTAACATTTTCCAGTATTGGGATCTGTAATGATTCTTGAATACTCTGTGCCCGTCCGACTGTTATCCTCTGTCTTTTTCCATCCATGCTCACTTATTTTATTCAACTCACACGTCTTTTCGTTATTGGTAGTTATTGATGGGTAAGAGGTATCCCTCAATGTCTCCATGACTCTAGTAACTGTGTGTGCTGTCACAGTGCTGCTGTACCGGCGTGTCTCCTCGCTTATATATGGCAGCGCCCGCGCGCCTCCCCTCCGGACATTCTGCGTCACGAGACGGTAAGACCTTATAAGGCGCGTGTGGTCTCCCCTATATCTCTGTCCTCTATAAACCTGCTCACTGTATCCATGAGTAAACATTCAAGGCATAAAAAGACAACTAATACACAATGTTAGAGCATAACATAAGAAGCATTTTAAGAAATGTTTATCCCAGCTTAAATATACACACCCACATATCATAAGGGTTTCTTGTGCAGACATTCTTAATAGATACTAGGGATGCACCGAAATTTCGGCCACCGAAAATTTTCGGCCGAAAATGGCATTTTTTGTTTTGGCCGAAAGAGAAAAAAGGCCGAAAATATGAGCCGATATATGCCTCCCCGCTCCTCAGTGCTCAGGTTTCACTCTTGATCGATCTAGCCATTATCTCGGTGCTACCAAGCAAAGGCCGATGTCAGCGGTGTGGAAATACTTCTAAGCAGTACCGCCGCTCCCTATACGCACGCAGTATGAGTAGGGCACCAACTCCCTAGGAGGGTACCATCTTACCCTAGGAGGCACCAGAAAGTCCACCGGATGACCTTCCTCGCACAGTATATGTTATTCAAGGGCCCGAAAGCAGTTGCGGAACACAGTCAATCGTTTCACGCTCATATTGCGAACGCGACAATCCTCTTGACTACTTGCGCATGAACAAAGTTCGCTTTCCATTGCTTGCACGGATTGCACGCAGGAATTTATGTGCCCAAGCACCAGCACAGAGAGAGAGAGAGACTATTCAGTGCAGCATCTCGTGTTGATGAGAAGAGTCTCAGTCTCTCCTGCCAGAAAGCTGAGCAATTTTTGTTCTTGAAGAGAAACCTGACACTTTTACTTAAACAGAAAGCAGTCCAATTTGCTATGTGTATAGCAATTACATTAAAATGTGTTCATCACTTGAGGCTACATCTGTCCTTTACAGTTGAGGTTGGTTTTAGATGTCACTGTTTTTTTGCACAATAATTTTATATTAAAGTATAAATACGTTTACATAAACAGAATAGAGGCCCTCTGCCGTTCTGTGTTCTGCCTGTTGTTTTCATTAAAATTACTGTTTTGCATATTTAAACTTTGTATTTGCAAGATGCTAGCATAGAGCTGCTAGGTTCATTAGGCCTACTTGACTGCTGTTTTGCATATCATTAGAGTTTTCTAGAACATTACATTTATTGTATAATTGGTAAAAAAAAATCTGTTAAATTTGATTGTTAAAGAACTGAATAAAGAATAATATATTTCATATTGTTATAATATATTTTCTGTCCAATTTTGGTGCGTTACCTTCAATAAAAGTGTGATTATTTTATTGATTTGTAGTTTTACAGTTCAGATTCATTAAATTCATGAAATTAATTAAAGTATAATATTAATACAATTATATATATATATATATATATATATATATATAAAAACAAGTATTTAAAAAAAGTCATTTTCGGTTTTCCAAGCGCATCCTGAATTTTCGGTTTCGGTTTCCTATGGAGGCCCAAACCTGCAAAAATAATAAATAAATAAATAAATGTAATAATAACAAATAAATAAGGAATAAATGTCTTGATAAAACAAATATAATTATTTTTTATTTAAATGTATTCATGAATTTATTATTGTATGACTTTATTCCTTTATTATTTTCTATATTTATTTGTAACTTTTTTTTATTTATTCATTTATTTTGCATTGTTTTATATTTTTGTGTTCATATATTTTTTATATTAATTTATTTATACATGTATTTATTTTTACTTTTCTGTGTGCAACATGGAAATGAGGGAGGCGGTCCTTGCTTAGCTCCAGTCCATCATTGGTTGAGAGCTCAATAGTACTTATCGAAAGCAAATAAGATGGAGTCCCACCTTAGCCCACCCTAACTCACAGATTTAGAATATGCAGGGAAACGTTTTGCAGAGAGTCTAGCAATCCAGGATGTGCTTCGACATTCATATCGGCCAACAGCTCTCCTAAACCATCAATAAGCATCTCTACTCTAAATGAAACAGTCATTTAATGTTTGAAGTTATCGACTTCATTCGCTAAGTTGCGCAACTCTACATATGTGAAGCATCAGCTATAGTTTTTTTTTATTGCAGAGCTTACATACATATATAAACAATCAGGGAAATGAAGCATGGTTGTATCTTTTACAATGAACAATCATAACAACAGAAAACAATATTGTGGATTTGCGGACATCAAAATCTGAAGTTATATACACAGAAAAAAAGAAAAGCATAAGGTTAAATCATATAATTTATGAAACTTGCTCATTTTGTGGTTTTGTTGAAGAAACAGTTCCCCATTTATTTTGTGATTGTAGTATAACCAATAAATCTTGGATTGACTTAAGCTCTTATGTTTTTAGCCACACAAATATCTATAGTTTACATGATATGGCTAAGACCTAATTAACAAGTCAAGAGTAATCCAGCTCACGCTTCAATCTACAATAAACCAATGGAAAGCAGGACCAGCCCACATCATTATCATACAAGAGACAGAAATGTAAGAATAAATATACAAATAAATACATGTGGGAATATTTAAATATGGAAATAAATACAGGTGGGAATAAATAAATATAAAAATAAATGAAGGCATAAATAAATAATAATAAAAAAATGAAAGAATAATTTTTTTTTTTAAAGAATAAAAATAAAAAGAGAAAATAATAAATAAAGGGAAAAAAGTCTACAAAAATAAATTCAGGAATAACTTTCATTAAAAACGAATTATATTTATTTTATCATTTATTTTCTTATTATTACATTTATTTATTTATTATTTTTACAGGTTTTGTCCTCCATAGAGGTTTCGGCCCAGAATTTTCATTTCGGTGCATCACTAATAGATACAGATCTTATTTTCATGTCAATAAAAAGCAATCACTCGCCAGATATGAAAAATGCATTGATTGTCAATAAACTATTATGAAGACCTGAGGACATTTCGAATTCGTATTCTGGGTACAGAAAAAGGAAAGTTTCTGATTCATATAGGAGTGTCAGAGCATCACCATGTGGTTAAAATGGCACACAACATCAATGCTTGGGATAAATATTAACCTCATTTGTTGTTGATGTGTCTGGGACTTTGTGAAATATCAGGAAGGTCAAGCTCAGTCTATGGGGCTTCAGCTTCTATTTCCCTGTATTGACCTACACATGCTGGAGAGACTAATCACAATCTTTTAGGATTTTCCATACTAAGACACATTAGCAGACCAAGGTCATAGGATGTGTAGAGTTTGTTGTCTGTCTGCTGTTCAGCGCAGTTGATGGCACCAAAATTGACCTGCACTAAAATGTCATTCAGGTTCATGTCAATTTTTACATTGAATTTTTATTGTACAAAAATAAGCTTTTATATGTAATTAATAAAATGCATGCATGATCTAGGGCTACCTCAATCACTAGCATAAAATTACATGACACTAAGTAAAACGACACATCCCATGCAAGCTGGAATCACATGTGGACATCTTAAGATAGTAGACAAAAAGATGGCTCTTCATTTTACAGATTAGTTCAAATACAAGCAGTCATGCCACCAATCTTGCCAGTAGCCATGTAGAAAATAAATGTAAAAAAAACTTTGTATTTAATACAAAAGTGAGCAACTTTTATGCGTTACGTACTGTATACTGTACCTTGGGTATGTTGAATAAAAGTGACTAATAACTCTTATTTTAGGGAGTGCTTAAACATGGCACATTGACAGAACAAATTAAAACAATGACCATGTTTATATGCACATCACTTTAAGAATATGTCTTTAAAAATAACACACAAAAGTGCAATGAATTACCAAATGTAGGACATAAGTCTGTGTGAATATTAATGTATATTAATGTTTGTAACCGCCTCACTTAAAAAATGTGTTTATTGACTTTTTCCATAACTGCTTTTGTCTCATATCACCCAGAATTACCATTGTTTGACATACACAAATTAAAATAAATGTGTATATATAAGTGTATAAATAAATCAATATTCTTTTATAGTGGATATTCTAAATAAGGTTCATGAAGCCTGTTTTCATTTTCCAGTCTCTAGGTTTTTCACTTGCATTGGCGTGTTTTTCGTTTTTATGACAGCTTTTTTGACAACTGCAAAAGTTGAGCCTGAAATAATTTTTATTCCAACTAACACCGTCCATTTTGGTAGTTTTTATATTGCTTCTTATAGAGATCAGAACCAGAAAACAGTCCAGCAGCTATTAGAATCCTCATGGCACAAGCCAGTGTTTAGTCAGGAAAACTATGAATATAAGACCCAAAATTCTGATTAATTCAGGCATTTGCCAGCTGTCTTAGTCCGATTTATAGAAACTGGATGATTGGTTTAGCATGTTCACGAGATGCATTCATAACCTTAATATGACCAAATTCTGATTCATATCAGAATATATATTTTATATATATATATATTATATATATATATATATATATATATATACACTCACCTAAAGGATTATTAGGAACACCATACTAATACTGTGTTTGACCCCCTTTCGCCTTCAGAACTGCCTTAATTCTATGTGGCATTGATTCAACAAGGTGCTGAAAGCATTCTTTAGAAATGTTGGCCCATATTGATAGGATAGCATCTTGCAGTTGATGGAGATTTGTGGGATGCACATCCAGGGCACGAAGCTCCCGTTACACCACATCCCAAAGATGCTCTATTGGGTTGAGATCTGGTGACTGTGGGGGCCATTTTAGTACAATGAACTCATTGTCATGTTCAAGAAACCAATTTGAAATGATTCGAGCTTTGTGACATGGTGCATTATCCTGCTGGAAGTAGCCATCAGAGGATGGGTACATGGTGGCCATAAAGGGTTGGACATGGTCAGAAACAATGCTCTGGTAGGCCGTGGCATTTAAACGATGCCCAATTGGCACTAAGGGGCCTAAAGTGTGCCAAGAAAACATCCCCCACACCATTACACCACCACCACCAGCCTGCACAGTGGTAACAAGGCATGATGGATCCATGTTCTCATTCTGTTTACGCCAAATTCTGACTCTACCATCTGAATGTCTCAACAGAAATCGAGACTCATCAGACCAGGCAACATTTTTCCAGTCTTCAACTGTCCAATTTTGGTGAGCTCTTGCAAATTGTAGCCTCTTTTTCCTATTTGTAGTGGAGATGAGTGGTACCCGGTGGGGTCTTCTGCTGTTGTAGCCCATCCGCCTCAAGGTTGTGCGTGTTGTGGCTTCACAAATGCTTTGCTGCATACCTCGGTTGTAACGAGTGGTTATTTCAGTCAAAGTTGCTCTTCTATCAGCTTGAATCAGTCGGCCCATTCTCCTCTGACCTCTAGCATCAACAAGGCATTTTCGCCCACAGGACTGCCGCATACTGGATGTTTTTCCCTTTTCACACCATTCTTTGTAAACCCTAGAAATGGTTGTGCGTGAAAATCCCAGTAACTGAGCAGATTGTGAAATACTCAGACCGGCCCGTCTGGCACCAACAACCATGCCACGCTCAAAATTGCTTAAATCACCTTTCTTTCCCATTCTGACATTCAGTTTGGAGTTCAGGAGATTGTCTTGACCAGGACCACACCCCTAAATGCATTGAAGCAACTGCCATGTGATTGGTTGATTAGATAATTGCATTAATGAGAAATTGAACAGGTGTTCCTAATAATCCTTTAGGTGAGTGTATATATATATAAAGCTTTTTTGTCACCATGTAAGGTGGTTTACACTTCATCTACTCTACTAGCTTGTGTTGAAAGCTTCCGTACGGTGCTCATGTCATTTGCCCATGTCTAGTCCAGTCCCTCACCCTCAGTGACTGTATGAGCCCAGCAGGAAATGGGAAGTGACCAGCAATCACATGAGCCTCATCAGGTAACTCTTTCTCCAGTTTTTACTCAACACCTCCATCTGTGGACCACAAAGCACACTGTATTTGTCATGAAAGAATATGAAAGTCAGCCAAGCCATTTTGCTGCTAGTAGTGTTTTTCATTAAGATTATATAATGTTAGCTATCTATGTACTCATTAAGAAAATACTATAGTTCTTTATTTCTTAAATCATTGCTTATATTTTTATACGGCCCTTACAGTATGTATACTTTTTCATTCCTTTTATGAGCTCAGTATAAATGGAGAGAGGACATCTGTGTGTTCTGTACTTACCACACCAGGCGCCAAGAAAACAGTCACATTGTTATATTTGGAAAAATCGGTCTGTGGAAGGAAGATGATAAAACTGAATCATCAACAGTTGGACATGTGAAATAAAATCTGAGATAAAATATGCATGTTTAAAGGTTTAAAGCATGTCTAACTAATTGCAGATATTACACATTTTACTTTTTACTAAACAATACATTCAAAAAGTCCTGGTTTATAAAACTTGCAGTGCTGGGAGGTATTCCCTTCCACCATGCTTTGATTCTGGCATATCCAGTTAGGATGGAATTGATTTCAAAGCCAGTGCACTGTAAACCCTCTACAAGTGGCAGGAAATACCTGCAAAAATGTCATTACATAACCGAACATAAGGCAGAATGGCACTGGCTCCAATTTTGTTCTTTCTGATTTGTACTTTCTGAATAGCAAGACTATTAATACTTGCAATCAATACAACAGGAGCAAAAAGTGCTATCCAAGTCCCCAGTTCTTAAAAGGAGAATAATATAGCATGCAAAGTCATGCAAAACTACTAATATTATATTTTTCAAATATGTTGTTCCTTTTATAGTTTGGTATACATAATTTCCCATCTTTTAATCTACACTGCCCATCTCCTACCTAGATGCAAAGCGTCTCACCATGTTTTGTAGTGAGAATCCAGTCATCTGCAGAAAGTCATCAGAAACAGAAAGTTCTTAGATCCACAAATCTGCATTTGTAAATCTTTCATAGCACTTGGAGATTTATATATATTAAAAACATAAAATGTTAGATGGTATAAGTAAAATGCATGATTATGATTTTTGTTAGATGTTTATGTTATGGAAGACAAATATATGCATTATTATTGTGTTAAAGGGATAGTTCTACAAAAATTTCAAAATTCTGTTATCAATACAGGGTTGATGTATATGACTTCCAGTGTAGCCTACCTTGAGATATGTGGGTACTTTCTGAAAGCCAGGAAGTGCAAATCATGTCCTGAGCCCATATAATCTCACAAGCAAAGCTCCCAGGGCTGCTGTGACAACTGGCTATTCCTGAGTATTTTAGGAGAACTTGCTACTTTTATCTTGAAGGATGATCACTGAATCCTCCATGCTGAAACACTAAAAACACTTTTATAAGAAAACAAACGACCGAACAAGTACAGTTTACATGATGTCACAATATATAAATTAACGTGATTAATACTGACATGCAGGTGATAAGTCACATTTTAAAAACACTGTAGGAAAAACGCTCTCTCTCATAAGAGCGACAAATGTATATCATGTTCACGTTTTTTGGACGTTTTTCAAGAAACAAACAGTTAAATAAAGTTATAGCGGGTTATTAATCCGCAAGAGGGCGCCACTGATACATTGTTCTTAATGGAAAGTTTATAAATAAATCGTTTTAAACAAACAAACAAACAAAAAAAAAAGAAAACACAATCATGCACAAACTATATATTCTTAAAAGAGCAAATCGATTGCTATTTTAACACCTGATCGTTAATATCACCACTTCTATTTAATTTAAAAAGCCTTATAAAAAATTATAATTATTATTGTAATTTCTAGTACACCCCTATATAAACAAACGGCTACATATTTAACAGTAGCATATTTGGCGATGAAATGCTGACTTTACCTTTTGCAAAAAAATGTATATTTGGGTTAGTATGTATACGTGATATTACTATAAACAATTTACGCGCATGCGAAAGTGGGATGAGCACCAATCCTATATTAATATTCATGACCTAAGCGTTCTCCATATTATAATATGGAGAACGCTTAGGTCATGAATATTAATATAATGTTCATGAATATTAAATATAAGGTCAATATTGAAGGTTTCGTTCAAATGCGTCTGGGTTACAGCAGTTGCTTACGCTTCAATCAGTTTGTGGTACTGTCTTGTTCTAAACATATCAACTTTACCATTCTGGAGGTTTCTAGATTGATCTGCCTCGAATGGCTGTAAGGTTAGGAAATACGCGTTTGAGAAGACAAAATAAGTCAGTTCTTATTTATCATGCTAGATTGAATTCTGTAGTTTAATCTGTTGATTGAATTAACTGTATTTTTATTGCTTATTAGAAAATGTATCATTAATCTTGTATTAATACCATAACGGAAAATCATAAGTGAGAACATAATATAATAATACATGAAGTTACCTATTAGATATGTTTACAATATTCGTTACATGATGTAACATTTTAAAATATCTCATTATAATTCTAGACGTTTACTCTTCTTTATGGACGTAGTAGGCCTACGCTGTATCTGATACATTTGTGTTGAGTTCTGAGAGAGGTGAACAGCGCTGCCCCCTGCTGTTGTTAGCGAGCACTCACACTCAGGGCGGATGTAGGATGAATGGGTGGAGAGTGTGAGTGTCTGCTGACGTCCATTGCGAGCATCACTGCATCCAACATTTATTCCAACAGCCGACTCCACCTCTCCGAAACGGGAAAATATTATTTATTAGGATTAATCAGAATCAGGCTCAGTTTATCGTATTGGTTTTCTAAAACAATGGAGTTATACGGGAAGGTAAGTGAGATTTGGCGGTATTCATTATGTTTTTGATCGAAATGGAGATACGCAAAAAGAAAATAATTGAGTAATTTAGGCACACTGCAAAAATCTATGTATTTAATACATATATGTAATTTTACATAACAATCATAATTGTCGCAGAGAGCTGCTTGTTTACATTTATGAAACGTGACATAAGTCAAGAGAAAATCAATCATTCAAGCTAATTTATTCAGGAAAGCTGCTAATTCAAATATTCCTTATTGTTTATGTTCTCATTTAAAGCAAAAAATTGTAGCTACACATTAAATCTAGTCTTCTTTTTGGACGATGTTTGTTATGATAGATGCGAAGAATATAAGTGTTTAATTTCCTGAGCTCGGCTGGGCAGGGACATTGTCCCCTTTAAAAACGTTTAGACAGGACATGGGCTGCGTCTCTTAACCTATTGAGCTGCCTACCTAGACAACAGTTTTGGGTATAATATGTGATAGCCTACTTATAAACGCTTTGGGTTGATAGCTCAATAGGATTTGAGATACAGCCATATGGACAGCTCCCGGTGCTGACTACCACAGAGTGACATACAGAGACAAAATTAGACAAAATGTCAAAGTTACACTAGTTCGGAGACAATAATAATAATAAAAAGTGTAATTAAAAGCTAAAATTTTTGAAAAAATTAACGGTGGCATTAGTGTTTTAGTGTCATCAAAAAAATGTTATTATTATTTCTTTTAAATTCAGAAGCGAACCAATTTGGCTTAAAAAATTAATAATATTTGAAAAAAATGTGTCCTAGATCAAAGTCAGGTGGTATAACTGACATGCAAGAAGCCATTTTGTTGTCACATGACAGAAAAAAGAGAGAGAGAGAGAGGGAGAGAGAGAGAGAGAGAGAGAGAGACAGACGGCGGGGTGTGAGACAGGGCTGCCCACTATCACCGACCCTCTTTAATATTTACATTAATGAATTGGCAAAACTACTAGAACAATCCGCAGCTCCTGGCCTCACACTACATGACTCCAGTATAAAGTTCCTCCTTTATGCAGATGATCTGGTCCTGCTGTCTCCAACAGAAGAGGGTCTACAGCAGAACCTGGACATCCTGCATCAGTTCTGTCAGACCTGGGCCCTGACGATCAACACAACTAAAACAAAAATACTAACGTTCCAGAAAAGACCCAGATGTCAGGGAAAGAGCCACAATTTCACCCTTGGTATGAACAAAATTGATCATGCCACAAACTACACATACCTTGGGCTGAAATTCAGTGCAAACGGAAACCTCAACTTGGCCGTGAATGAACTGAAAGAGAAAGCAAGAAGGGCTTTCTATGCCATTAAAAAATCTATCCAATTTGAAATACCAATTAGAATCTGGCTCAAAATATTCCAATCAGTCATAGAACCAATTGCACTATATGGCAGCGAAGTTTGGGGTCCTCTCCTAAATCACCAATTTGACAAATGGGACAAAAATCCGATTGAAGCCCTGCATACAGAGTTTTGTAAAAGCATTCTTCGGGTACAGAGAAACACACCGAATAATGCATGCAGGGCAGAATTAGGCCAATACCCTCTACTAATCCACATTGAGAAATGAGCCATCAAATTTTGGAAACATCTAAAACTGAGTGACCCCAACTCTTATCATTTTAAAGCCCTTAAAAACCATGAAGTGAACGCTGAGAAGAGTCCCATCATTCAGCTGGTCCTGAGACTCCACAAACAGACCAACAATAATCAGCCTCAGGACACGGACACCCTCATCCACACAATCCGGCCCAACCAAATGATTAAAGCACAACAAGAAAAGTACCGAACTTATTGGAATGAAACAACACAAAAACAAAGCAAACTACAATGTTATTTGGCCCTAAACAGAGATTACACGACAGCAGAATACCTGAGTACAGTCAGAGACCACAAACTGAGGAAACACATGACGAGGTACAGACTGAGTGACCACAGCCTGGCGATAGAGAAGGGCAGATACAGACAGAACTGGATGCCCAGAGAGGGCAGGTTATGCCCGTACTGTAGCCAAGGAGAAATAGAAACAGAGCTGCACTTCTTAACCACCTGCCCTAATTACAATGAAATCCGAAAACACTTCTTTCCCAAATTTGAAATGATTTGTCCCAACTTCAAAAAGTTGAAGAATGATGCACAAGCTCAATATTTACTTGGTGAACAAAGAGACTGCATTTCACTAGCAGCAAAATACATCAATTCCTGCCATAAAAAGAGGGAAGAGTCGACCAAACAGTGATGCGCCCATTTACACACACACACACACACACACACACACACACACACACACACACACACACACAAACTCTTGTACACACACAAACACCACTGAAAGTATATACGATGTTTATTTTTATTCATACATTTTTTCCCTGTTTTTTACACACTTGTTCAATACAGAATTTGTTGTACTTTGTTTGTTTTTATTTTTATTTTTATTTTTATTTTATTTTTTTCATGCTCATATAAATGCTTTGGCAATACAATGTACAATTTGTCATGCCAATAAAGCTCATTTGAATTGAATTGAATTGAGAGAGAGAGAGAGAGAGAGAGAGAGCCCCTTTAGACCCTTATGACTGAGTGCAAAGTTTTTACAAATTATCAGATATTTTGAAATATTTATGAAAAGGCACATTTTTTTCAGGTCAAACGGAGTAACTATGAAAACGTCTTGATATTCGTGACTCAAAAATTAATGACACGGTATTTGTAAAAAAACAATTTTGTACCTTGAAAAATATTGTTATTAGTATATTATTTTAATACCTTGTACTTAATGGTATTAATATATTACATAGACACAAACATTATATTTCTAAGAACGTGATACATGTTTTTTAAACTATTTTTGAAAAGATTTCAAATTTTTATCACCTCAACATTGCCAATGACCCATATACACTCTAAAATGCTGGGTTTAAAAGAGCACCCTTAAAAAATGATTGTGGTAACCACACTCCAAACATTTTTTTTTTTGCATGTTAACTAAACCAAAGCAACAAAATTCTACAACATTTTGCCACACCTTGATTTCATTGCTTTCTATCTAATTAAATAGGTCAAATGTAAGTTTACTTAAAAGGATAGTTCACACAAAAATGAAAATTCTCTCATCATTTACTCACCCTCACGCCATCTCAGATGTGTAGTTATAGTCAGAAGTTTACATACACCTTACTTATCAAATACAATTAATCTCAGTTTTTCACAAGTCCTGAAATTTAAACGTAGAAAACATTTCCTGTCTTAGGACAGTTAGGATCACTACTTTATTTTAAGAATGTGAAATGTCAGAATAATAGTCAAGATAATTATTTATTTCAGCTCTCATTTCTTACATCACATTGCCAGTGGGTAAGAAGTTTTCATACACTTTGTTTTTTGTTTTTTATCCCATTTTCTTCCAATTTGGAATGCACAATTCCCACTACTTAATAGGTCCTCGTGGTGATGCGGTTACTCACCTCAATCCAGGTTGCGGAGGACAAGTTCCAATTGCCTCCACTTCTAAGACAGTCAATCCACATATCTTATCTCATGGCTCGTTGTGCATGACACCGCGGAGACTCCCAGCATGTGGAGGCTACTCATGCTACTCAGATTACCCCATGTGACTGTACCCTCCCTAGCAACTGGGCCAATTTGGTTTCTTAGGAGACCTGGCTGGAGTCACTCAGCACTCTCTGGATTCAAACTTGTGATTTCAGGGGTGGTAGTCAGGGTCAATACTCTCTGAGCTACCCAGGCCCTACATACACTATTTGGTAGCATTGCCTTTAAATTGTTTAACTTGGATCAAATGTTTTGGGTAGCCTTCCACAAGCTTCTCACAATAAATTGCTGGAATTTTGTCCCATTCCTCCAGACAGAACTGGTGTAACTGAGTCAGGTTTTTAGGCCTCCTTGCTCGCACACGTTTTGCTCCCACAAATTTTCTATCGGATTGAGGTCAGGGCTTTGTGATGGCCACTCCAATACCGGGACATTGTTGTCCTTAAGACATTTTGCCACAACTTTGGAGGTTTTGAGGTCATTTGGAAGACCCATTTGCGACAGAGCTTTAACTTCATGACTGATGTCTTGAGATGTTGCTTCAATATATCCACATAATTTTCCTTCCTCATGATGCCATATATGAGCACAGAGAGATGGAGGAGGCTCAACCAACAAGCCTCAGAGAGCTCAGGAGACATGGTGGTGCACATGTAGGCAATGCCAGGCAATGCCAGAGAGCATCTGATAAAATGTATGGAACGTTGCCAAGCCATTGCTGGAAAGATCGCGTGACCTGAGCCCTCTCATGAACATGCATACCGCTGCATAACGGAAGTGAATATTTATAGTTAAAAAGTACTTAAATATTGCGATCGTATCACTTTAGAAGACATTAGTTTAACCACTGGAGTCATATGGATGACGTTAGTGCTGATTATCTGTACTTTTTGGAGCATCAAAAATCGTGTTACTATCCACTTGCATTATAAGGACCTACTGAGCTGAAATGTTTCTGTTTTTCTTCAAATGTGTTCAATTGAAGAAAGGAACTCATATACATCTGGGATGGAATGAGGGTGAGTAAATGATGAGAGAACTTTCATTTTTGGGTGAACTTTTCATTTAATCCATTTGAGTTGGGACTACATAAATACTTTATGTGGCAATGATGAAACTGGACAGGGAATTTCCATTTCCCAGCATGCTTTCCATGGATGGGTGAACAAATGTTGAAATTAAATGTTATTTTATGCATTTTTGCACAAGATGAGAATAGGAGATTTGTTAATGGTTGTTATATTGGTATTTAAAAAGAGTGTCTGACTTATTCATTGTGTTCTCATTAGATGGCTGCTACACAAGACAACAAACAGAACTCTGATCAGAACTTTGATTACATGTTCAAGCTGTTGATAATTGGGAACAGCAGCGTTGGAAAAACATCTTTCCTTTTCCGGTACGCTGATGATACCTTTACCTCTGCCTTTGTCAGTACGGTGGGCATCGACTTTAAGGTCAAAACTGTGTATAAAAACGACAAAAGAATCAAGCTTCAGATCTGGGTAAGTCTTCATCTCACCCACATGTCAAAATCACCACTGTTCCCAAAAACAACAAAAACTGCTTCTTGAACTCAACATCAATGATTCATGGTTGGTACAGAACTGAAGGTGTGTATAATTGTGCAATGTAAACGTCACATGGTGGGATAATTGCATGAGTGCTTCAGCCATTGTCAACTTATCTAGGCCTTTAATCTCCCCATTAGCAAAACTGTTCTGTTCTTCAGATTATGGCACACTTTTCCATTTTAACATTTCTTTGTGAATGCTGCTACTTTGAGAGGTGAAAAACACAAGTCACTACATAAATTCTCATATTCGATTTTGCCTCGCATGTTTGTTGTGCTGACTCCATCTGTTATCCCAGACTAAAGCAAATCAATCACATCTTGGAAATGTAAAGTGTGCTAAGTCTAAATAATTAAAGAGATGCAGCAGCTGTCCACAGTTCTTACTGAAAATCTTTTTTAAAGAGATAGTTCACCCCAAAAATTCTGTCATCCTCCACTCACCCTCATCTTGTTCCAAACCCTTATGACTTGTTTTCTTCATGGCTCTCAAAAGGAGATGTTAGGCAGAATGTTAGGCTCAGTCATCATTTACTTTCATTGCATCTTTTCTTTCCATACAATGAAAGTGAATGGTGATGGAGACTGTGAACAAGGGTTGTCACAGTTATGAAATTTAGCTGACAATTAATTGTCAAACAAATAATTGCAGTTATGACAATTAATTGTCTGTTTTAGGGCTTTCACGATTAATTGTCACATAAATTGTCATATTTCTTAAGATGTTCAAAAAGCACGTGTGCTTCATGCCCTTTAAGTAGTAATTTACATATGTATATATAGTACAGTATAAATGATAGTAATAACATTTATCTTGAAATCTATAAATCTAATAATTAAACAGAGATTTGATTTCCTTTTAAGGCTTTAAAAACTTATGAATGATATGAAAAATAATATTTTCAGTCACATTGGATCACAGTCTGGGATATGGCAGTGATTTGTATCAACGTTGAATTTAATGCATTAATTTTAGTGTCAGATAAAAAAATTTAAAAAAAACTCATGACCTTGAGAGGACAAAATATCCCTGTCAAAAAACTGTCATAAAAATATTACAACTTCATATTATTTTCCACTTTCACTGACTTTAACCAACACCAGTCCTGATCATAACTACCAAATATTCATTAATTTTCAGGATTTTAACCCTTTAAATACCAGTTTGTTTGCATAATGCCACTGTTGTTTATACACACGCATTTCTCAATACACATACACAACACATTCTGACATCCATACCAATACACCCACACAATTTTAGCTCCATAATTTATTCAATTGGCTCTATATACAGCAAACAGGGAAAACGCATGTATTTGCTCCTATTTTGTGCTAAACATGAGAAAAACTGAGCCATCTAGTGGAAAAGATTTAAAATAAAAATTTTGAAACCACAGCTCTGGAATGAAAGCATCATATCATAGAATTCATGATTTTATGCTTTAATGGCACTAGGATCAAATATTGCCCTTTTAATGGGTTTCAATGGGTACATTTTTGTCCTGAAGGTCCTGAGCAGTGAAATATCAAAAAAATAATGGTCAAATATGTACTATTGTGTAAACAATTTATTGACTAAAAATGCGTTAGAACATGTTCATCTCGAAAACGAGTTCGTTCAGAATCAGCCACATATAGCAGGTCGGCTGACTCGATTTCATTCTCACATATTCCCGTAGCGTCACAGTGCATTTCCCTGTTGAAGCCGAGCGTCCATTGACTTCAATGGGGCTGCTTTGAACAGTTTTTTTCAGTGCTCAGAAACTAGACGGTCATTGGATAAATGCTGCGATTATGTCCCGCCCACGGACGCTCAGCGTCTCTGGGGGTGAATGAGGAGTGGGCTGGCCCGGACTCCGAGCTTCCGCGAAATGATTGGAGGATCTGTCGAAAGACTGCGTCTCCTTTTGACTGACAGCGAATCTGTCCTATAAGAAGTCGCTGAAGCTATTCGCGCTCAGTCCCATCGCGGATTTCTCAAGTGTAGTCGAAAGACAAACTGCTGCAACCTATTTCTTGATATTTGTTTGGCGAAATTGCTAGTCAATTTGCATAATACATTTCACACAATTATACACCACATTCCTTGTTTCAGTTTTACCAAGTTTAATATATTTTTTTAGATCGTTCATTCATTCATTTATACAGTAGGCTAGGCTAGCGTCGTACGGGTGAAACTGCGCACGATGGCAGACAGTAGCTAATATTGTCGACCTGATTTTGGCGAAGCCATTTGAAAGTCTTCCTTACGAGGAAAAAAAATATAATTAAACAGCAGGGCAGATCAACACGGCATATAAAAGACATGAAAAGAGCAATGAACATGTGAGTGCATGTGCAAGATTAAGTTGCATGGGCAGGATCAGGGTTGAGCATGCAATCAATGAAGGTGTTCGCATTCAAGTGGCTAAACATAATGAAACAGTCAAACAAAACAGGGCCTTCCTAAATGTACTTTTAAATAAATGGACAAGTTTATAATGTAGGCCGGAAATGAGCTTCCCCTCTTTGAAAGACCAGCAGCCGCTACTGGTCCTGAGTGTAACTATTTTGTGTACACTGTGTATTATAAATGTATTACTGATGTATTAGAACTGATGTTGAAACATAACAATTCCCCAAACAATGCACACCTTTGGTCAAATTTATGCCGTTGGCATTAACACAACCAAAATGATCGAAAAAACTTATTAAAAAGGCTGCACGAGCCCTTATTTGTGAATGTTGCGGTTGTTCCTCTGCGTTGTGTTATTATTTTATTCTATGATATTGTTAAACAATTTATTGCACCTGTGTGATCAAACACATACAGACAGGCACCGTTACCTGCAACATTTTCTCTCCTGCCTGTTAACCACAAAATACATTTTGACAAGGTAGTCAATTACAGAATACACAATGAATGCAATGAACATTATGTTAATAAACGAGTATATCTTTTATAAATGAGTATATACGAGTATATCCAATTTTACAAATTTCTTGCTATGACAATATAATGTCAAAAAAACATAAAACCCTAAAATGACTGTAAAATGACAATTTAAACAACTTTACAGCTCAAATAATACATGAGTTTTAACAGAAGAATAAATGTAAGTGCTTTTATAAAAATATAAGCTCCATATATCTGCCTTTTAAAACCTCCAAAAATCCCCATTGTAAGCCTTACTCTAAAGTTGATTTTTCCTTTTTTGGGACCAGTCGAAATTAAATTTAGTGGTATTTAATATTATGCCACAAATGCTGTAGTTTGAGCTTAACTTGTATTGAACCTGGAATAAAATAATAAATAATAAGAATTATATATAATAATAAAGAATATACATGTTTATCACTCACATTCACTGGCTGTCTTCCTGGTTTTCTTAATTGCACTTGTAGGACACAGCAGGGCAGGAGAGGTACAGGACTATCACCACAGCCTACTACAGAGGGGCCATGGGCTTCATCCTAATGTATGACATCACTAATGAGGAGTCTTTTGCTGCCGTCCAGGACTGGTAAGAAAGTCATCAAACATGTCAAAATTCTACAACCCAGACAGTCTTAGAAACTCACTCATTGACCTTAATGCTTTTTACATAGTGCTATATTATCATTCCAAATCTGTGTACTGGGATTATAACAGGGGTGTAAAATGTACAGAGAAATAATACTTATGTATGTTAAAGTATGTGTAATGTGCCAACATTTGAAGTATCTAGCCAAAAAACGTATTTGAGTGACAGTAAAATTCCACATTTAATTGTACTTAAAGGGATAGTTCACCCTACAATCAAAATTGTGTCATCATTTACTAAGCCTCATGTTGTTTTAAATCCATATGCCTTTCATTCTTCAATATAAAAAACAAAAGGAGATGTTAGGCCTCAGTAACCATTACATTTTAAAATATAAAGTGAATGGTGACAGAAACTAACGCACTGTCTGACATCACCTTTTGTGTTTCACGGAAGACAGAAAGAAATATGGGTTGGGTGATTAGAATTTTTATTTCAACTTTTATGCACAAAATTTTAAAGGAACTTAAAGTTATTTAAGAAAATAAATAAATTTAATTTGAAATGCAGGGCGGCACGGTGGTGCAGTGGTTAGCACTGTCGCCTCACAGCAAGAAGGTCATGGGTTCAAACCCCGGTTGCCCCGGCCTTTCTGTGTGGAGTTTGCATGTTCTCCCCGTGTCTGCGTGGGTTCTCTCCGGGTGCTCCGGCTTCCTCCCACCATCCAAAGACATGCAGGCTAGGTTAATTGGTGTCTCCAAAAAAAAAAAAAAAAATTGCCCTAGGTGTGGATGTGAGTATGAGTGTGTGTCTGTATATGTGTGGCCCTGCGATGGACTGGCGACCTGTCCAGGGTGTACCCCGCCTTTCGCCCAATGTTAGCTGGGATAGGCTCCAGCCCCCCGTGACCCTGTACAGGATAAGCGGTTGAAGATGAATGAATGAATGAATTTGAAATGCAATGGCTCTAGGATACAGAAGATGTTAAACTGAAACCTATATCTTGAAATCTGTTACCTGAAATTAAAACCATTTAATTCAGCAAGTAATTCAGTTAATTTGATAGGTGTTTTACATTTGACTACGGTTTTTAATAGATTAATTAACAACCATGGCTATAATTAAAATGTGTCCCTCAAGTGTAAAGACTCTTTTATGGGACTGTTTAGACAAGTACAAATGACCACGGTTGTGGACAATTAAATGTGTTGTGAAGTTGAAATGCACAGTTCTGTGATTTGATTGTCTTGTTAGCTCAGTAAGAAAAAAACAATTCAATCATGTTGACCTGACAAATTTAATGAGCACTTTGAAGGTCTGAATGAAATTGTAGCACTTAAGTTCACATTCCCCAAAATGATAGTGTGATTAAGGACAATTACACCCCTAATTAGAGAACACAAAGAGAATGTTGCTACATTTACATTTAGAGTCTCTGTCACAACATGGACTAAAGCAGTATTTTTTTCCCCAGAACAAGTTAGACTTGACACAAAGTCTCCATTGATTCTGTGTTGCACTGACATATTGATACAATCAAACTATTTGTTTGTTATAAATCTGGTACATTTTGTATTTGATGATGTACAGTATCACTGGCATTGTGTCTGAAAACAAGTCTCTTTTTTTTTACTTGTGTAAGGGCGACCCAGATTAAGACATACTCTTGGGACAATGCCCAGGTGATCCTCGCAGGAAACAAATGTGACATGGAAGAGGAGAGGATAGTGTCTGTGGACAGTGGAAGACTACTCGCAGAACAACTGGGTGAGTAGAAAAATTCTGTTTATATTCTGTTTATTTGTTAATAACCGACAACTGTGTGGGACCTGGGTGGCTCAGTGGTAAAGATGCTGGCTACCACCCCTGGAGTTCGCTAGTTCGGATCCCAGTTACTCCAGCCAGGTCTCTTAAGCAACCAAATTGGCCCGGTTGCTAGGGAGGGTAGAGTCACACGAGGTAACCTCTTCGTGATCGATATAATGTGGTTTGCTCTTGGTGGGGCACATGGTGAGTTGCCTCCATACATGCTATATCCGCTCTCGGTGGGGCACGTAGTGAGTTGCCTCCACACACGCTATATCTCTGTGGTATTGCGCTCAACAAGCCACATGATAAGATGAGCCCAGAACCCATTGAGGTGAGCCACTACACCACCACAAGGACTTAGAGCACAATGGAAATTGGGCATTCCACATAGGAGGAAAAATATAAATAAAAACTGTGTGTGAAAGTAACCATATTTAGCACCCTAAAACACCACTGACAACTGTATTCTGCTGCTGTGTGAACAATTCTTCATGAGTAAAATTTCATTCATATTAGTAAAATTTCAGTCACTTACCGTAAATCTCTCTTTCCCAAAAGGTTTTGAGTTTTTTGAGACAAGCGCAAAGGACAACATCAACATCAAGCAGACATTTGAACGCTTGGTGGACATCATTTGTGACAAGATGTCCGACACTCTTGAGGCTGACCCAGCTGTTACCACGGGAACACCCACGACCAGACTGACCGACAACCCAACGCCTCCTCAACAGTCTGACTGTAGCTGCTAGTGCTTTCTGTTCAGGCTATTTGCTTTAGTGGCTCGAGCGCTGTTGCCAAGCTTCCGTATTTTGAGACAGAAAATAAGTTGCAGAACCCCAAATCTTTGGCCTGGCTTCAGCTCCTGTTTTTATTGGTGTTAAGACAACCAACCTAGCAAACTAGCAAGATTGTGCCAAACACAAGTGTCTAACCTTGTCCTTCCTTTATGCCATTATACCAGTATACAGGTCTTATTTCAGGGGTTGTTAGTTTACACATATTCCCTTTATCGCGAAATCTTGTATTAATAATTTTAGCAAAGCAGAAATTAGTTGAACTTTAGAGGCTCCACAATCATTCCCATGTCTCTCAGGGGAATTCTGAATATCTGTAAATTTATAAATTCTATATACTTGTCTAAATTCTGCATAGTGTATCGAAAGGGTGTTGTACTTATGCATTTTGCTGATGAGTTGTTTGGATATGTTTGTGTGAATGCGTATGCTGAAAAGTACGGACAAAATAAATGTGGCCTTGAAATGGTTCTGGGGTCCAGATCCACTCATTCATATTCAGACGGATCAGGTTATTAATTATGTCAGCTTGACAAAGCCAACATGCTGTTATTCTACAGACCTGGTTTAGGGTTTTGTCCAAAAACCCAGAAGGGAATTCACCATGGGTTTTTATAATGGGATTTTTCAATTCATGATAAGATTTGTGGTAAACATTGCTTGACGATATATGAAAATTTTCTTCTATAACATAAATCAAGTCACTGTTTTTTTTTTTTTTTTTTTATGTATGTATGTAATTCAATACGGCTTAAAAATTAACGCTTGAGGTATTAAGGTGTGTATTTTATGTTGTTCTAAAAACTGCAACATTTCATCGAGTAAAGTTTACAACAGCCTTTCTTTTACTCATAAATTGAAATTAGTAGGGAATGAGACATTGTGTTGATGTAGTGACACTAGGGGTTCGCTCTTGAGAGCCTCAATCACCTTTGCTTTATTAAAAAAAGGCCAATGAAAATTGGCGAGGGGAATTTGCATGCCGCTTTCTGCCCTGGATATACGAATATAAAAGGAGATGGCATGCTTCACTCATTCAGATTTGTGCTGAGGAGCCGAGAGAGTTCCGGCCATGTGAGCGAATGTGGACACGATGTCTCGTTCCCTCCATCAGGGAACAGAGGTTACATCTGTAACAAAGACGTTCCCTGTCTGTCACTCACTCAACGTTGTGTCGATGTAGTGACACTAGGGGTTCCTTTACGAAACACTGCTGGTGCTGAGCCATGTCATGATAGATGCGCAGGGCACAAACTGGACACAGCACGACAAGGCCGAGTGTTCCTCCTCTGAAGGGAGCAATTGCAGGGTCACCACCTGATCCCAAAGGGAGTGGTGGGAACTTTGGGGATGTAACCGGGCCGGGGTCTCAAGATCACGTGCCAGCCCGGTGGCCGAACTTAAGGCATTCGCTGGTGACAGAGAGCTCCTGCAGGTCCCCAACCCTCTTGATAGAAGTGAGCGCCACCAGGAGTGCCGTCTTCAGAGACAAAGTGCTGAGATCAGCCTGCTCCAGGGGCTCAAATGGGGCTCTCTGTAAGGCAGGTAGGACCACAAAGAGATCCCAAGAGGGAATCAGGCGTGGCCTAGGAGGATTCAATCTCCTCGCACCCTTGAGGAACCTGGTGATTAGGTCGTGCTTCCGTGAGGGTCTCCCATCCAGTGCAGCATGATATGCTGTTATAGCAGCCACGTACACCTTTAGCCCCTCATTGTCCTGATGAGCCATCGCTAACCAGGCTTCCAGCCTCTGCACAAATGGCACCAGGGGGACGATTGGTTTTATCAGGCCCGGGGTGGGTGGTTTGCGGTGAAGCAGAGCAGATGCCCCACCGGGAAGATCATCCGGGGGGGTGTACTGCCCCACAATGGTAGCCGGTGGCTGGGGCGGGCGAGCATCCCCAAGAACTGCCGCACTTACCTGTTTGCCGGCTTTCTTTCGATGGAGAACAAGGAACGTGAGGTACTCGCGTCACGCTCGCTGACCAGAAAGACTTTCAGCACCTGGCCGTCATGAGCACAAGGGCTGGAAAATGACCCAGAGAATGAGGAAACTGCTCTTTTATTGAAAAATTCATGAGGGTAAAACATAGACACAACATTGAGTGAGTGACAGACAGGTAACCCCCATTATAAAAACCAACAGGAAAATCCATAGGGAACTCACGGTGAATGATCTTTCTTATTTTTGGACTACAACCTGAACAGTTCTATTGTATTGTAGTTTAAAGACGACGTCCGCACTAATCCGTTTAATTTGATCCCTCCGTTTTCAGTTTCTTAATGTCAATGTTTTCCAAAGTATGTGGTAATGGAGAACATTTTCGAGAGCCAATCACCTTTTAGACACAGACATCACCTGTCAATCAAATCTAGAATGCGCATGTGCATTAGCTATAATAGCTGGGAATTTTATTTAATTTTTTTTAACATAATATGAGGTAAAGAATCACAATACTTAAATTATATTTATTTATAAAATAAAAAAAATTATAAATTATTTATAAAACATAAATAAAAATGTATGATACCAGTATTGTCAGATTTTATTGCTGATTTGAGATATGTTCTTTGATCGTAATCTTGACCAACCATTTTTGAGATTTTGGTCTTTCCCCATTTAAGAAGGATTAGCCTCCTGAGAGCGTTCCAACGATGGCTGACAGTGGACTGACTTGCTAGAAAGACTTTGATGAAATGGCCAGCCTTGTGTGTGTTTTTTTACTCGTGAATTTGTTTACAGTTGGATTTTGAATAGTCTTGGCCCATTTGAACATACTGACAATGAATGTCTATGGGATTTTTATCAACCACTGTACGAATACTGTAATTTCAATCAGTTAGAAAAGATGTAAACACAAGTCAGAATAGTCTGAAGTGTCAAATTTGGTTGATGTAGCTTGAAAGCTCTATAGAAGAACAGTATGTTTGTAAAGCCAACCTAACAAACATACAAGGCCAGCCATATCATGTCTTTAGATAAGGCTGCTCAATATAATCTATATATCAATCGTATGGCTTTGTCAACCCAACTTCAAAGTTTGTCTTCAAAGTATTTTATTTGAAATTGCACACATATACATTTTGCAAAAAGAAATAATTTTTTTAATTATGTACACTCAGAATCCTGTCATATAAGTAGCCTAATAAAAGCAGTTTATTTTAC
This sequence comes from Moxostoma hubbsi, assembly GCA_032164185.1. NCBI lineage: Eukaryota > Metazoa > Chordata > Actinopteri > Cypriniformes > Catostomidae > Moxostoma > Moxostoma hubbsi. The sequence continues at coordinate 13,491,940 of JAVLUX010000018.1, read as the reverse complement.
ATGGAGCAGGAAAGTCTCAAAATACTGCCATGTTGAAATCACATGACTAGCCACATACTAATTGTATATTGGTATCCCCCTATTGTCTGGCTCAATGAATACATTATTAATGGTTATCTGTGAATAACACATTTTTACAATGGAATTGGTAACCGAACACTATTGCTTTTGTCTGATGCTGGTATAATGCTGATAGAAATGTGTTAAAGAAATGTGTATAAAGTCCAACACAACTGCCATATAGGCCGCAACATTTCAATTACCGAGTACACATTTAAACTCATTACATAAACAATCTCTCTTAGATTATTATCTAAGAGTGATTGCAGTTTATTTTCAGAGGAAATAAGAGACATCATCTTTGAGTCAACCCATGCTTTTATTTTGGTGCATATATAAAAAAAAAAACATTTTTTATTGGATTTTACCAGTTTTCATATGTAAATTTGATTTCTAAAGTTCTATCCAATAGACTGCAATAAACAACAACACTGTCTTGTGAAACCCTCCAGACAATTTGTCATTGAAGTCACAGAACAAAAAATAGTTATCCCTAAATATCTTTTTCAAATTCGATTTGTGTATTTTTCTCATGATTTAAAACAAAAAAGTAGAAGGATGCACTGATTTCATCCACATAGGGCAATTCTACAGTATATGTGTCAAAATGAGTCCCAACTTGAAGTTTGGGGTTTTTGTGAAGATGCTCTAACTTCTCTCTTGATCTGGAAACAAAAATGCCCTGTTATCCCCCCCCCACAACAAAATGTATTTTCTTTCATATTGCATGAAACGCAAATGTTCTAGAATGTTTTAGATGTTCTAGAATGTTTCAGTCAGATGAACACAGACCAAAATACGATGTTCTTCTTACAGCTGGTCACAAACCCAAACCCTCCACACCTTGGCCTGCTTTTACCCTGTCCAATGAGGTCTGAAGCTTTTGTCTATAAAATATGTTTTTTTTTCTTTTTCCTGGGATCATTTGTCCTTCACAAGAGGAAAACAACAAACACATTTAGATCGATTTCCAGCCAGTAGTTTCTTTAGTACAGCTAGAGGAGAAAAAGTAAAGAGCTATCTTTAAGGCACAACCCTCAGGCCACTTTCTTTGAAAAAGAAAGAATGGGAAATAAACACAATAATGACTATAATTTGGCTTTCCCCTTTCTCTACGCAATCTCTCTAGAGACACATATCAATGGGTACATTATATACTAAGAATAACAAACATTCTCTCAGTAAGAGTTCCATAATACAACACCATCACCAAAAGGGATGATATAATCATTTACAACAACAAAAGAGCAACAATGTGTACTGTACAGCACAATAAATACACGCATGTAAACAGACAGAAATGAGAAACAATGTAGTGAATAGAGACAATAAAAAATCTAAACAAAACATAAATGACCACATTTAAAAAATTGGCAACAGAATGAGTTTTAAATAAAGTAAATAAAGACAGCAATGAAATAGGGGCAGTTTCAAAAGGCTTCAATATCATACATAATTTTATACATTTGACTAAGTATATTTACTGCATATGTATAATTAAAATAGATTTAGGTAAACTGACTCATAAGCCGGCATTGTTGATGCTACTAAAATGGTTTAATATGCTACAAGCACATCAAAGAGAGCTAATAAATAATGCTAGCATAAAAATAATAAAAAACGATGTTTATAGAGTAGGTCACTTGGCAGAGATGAGTAATGCAGCATTCAAATCATTAGAAGTGGAAATATTTGGCAAGATCAAAAATAACAAATCAATAAATACAAGAAAAATTAAACTGAAACAACAAAAAAGTACAGTGTATCCAAATTCACACATACAATGAAGCTTTTGCACTGAAGCTGATTGTCCTGTGATCATGGTAAAACAGAAAGAGGTAAATTAAGGTAAAAAGGGACATATGGCACCACAACAATTGTGAAACAAAAGAATTCTGAGAAAGAATTGAGCAGGACAAACAGAATAAAATATCCGGCAATAATAATAATAATAATAATAATAATAATAAATAAAAAATAAAACATATTATAATAAATTATTATTATATATTATTATTGTTATTTGTAATAATATCAAATAAATTGTTACTATTATTATTATTATTATTTACTGTATAAAGTGATTCCCAGGTTTAATTCGCAAGTGTATTGATATTTGAACAATCTAAGTTAGGTAATAAACATATTAAAAGGCTGTTTCAAGCTGTTTTAAGAACAGAATCATCAGCTTTTGTACTCAGAGGAATAAAATAAAAGTTCAATGTTAGAATTTGGCCATACTTAAGTATTACCAAGTTGAAAAGACAGGTTTAAAGAACTGCAGAACTCATTGTTTACAGAAAATTGAGTGCAACAAACAGTGGTTGAAAAAAAAAAAAAAAAAAGCAAATTACCACCAAAAATGGTTCTTTAAATAAAAATATTTGTAATGTCAAATTGTGTATTTTCAGTATGATAATTGAGTCTCACGAGTCTTTTCATTTCACTTTGGTACTGCGTCCATTCACTTTAAATAATGCTTGATACGCAGACTCAACAGACAACAAGATCCAGGTAAATAACACATTCAAGGCATCAAGGAAGACATGAGGTTCAAAGCATGTAGTGATCTTTACCAAAATGTTTGTCTGCTGAAATGTTTGAAATGACCCCTTTTCTTCAGATAAACAAGAACAATTAGTGTCTTGTTGGCGAAAAAAACAGTAAAAAAAATACTGCTTCAGTCGAGAGAGAGAAAAAAAAAGTACCTCACAAACCAGATATTAATGACATATTCTAGCTGTTTCAACCTTACATTTGTCTTTTTTGAGTGAAAGATGGGAGTGGAAAAGCTATTCCTGAGAGCAAAAACAGGAAATAAAATGAATCAATAAAAACAGCTTAAAAGACGAACTTTAAAAAGCACTTCTGAACAATGAAGTATGCAAAATAGACAATGAAAAAAAAACGAATATCTTAACCATAAATAAGTGTTTCTCATCTCTAATATAAAAAAGTTCAGATGCCGTGTCATACTGTGTTATGTGTTCGCAGTGTCCTCCTCCTCTTCCTCCTCCTCCTCTAAAACACAGGATTCTGATATTTCCCTTTCTCCTTCCTGTTCCTCCTCTTCCTCATCGTCTTCCTGTCCGTCCCCCACCTGCTCATCCAGGGGTATTTCTGTACATTCGGAGTCCTGTGTGCAAAGAGTTTTAGAGTCACTGCAACTGTTTTCCTCATCTTCCTCCTCCTCCTCCTCCTCCTCCTCATCAGGAGGGCTACTGCTGTCCTTCTCCGTGTCTGATTCACCATCCTCCTCTAGAGTCAATTCAAATTGGAATTTCTCCTGACCAGCAGTGCGGCGGCCCTCGCTGCTGGTGTCCAGCGCAGGAGAGGGGCTCTGGGGAATGGTGCTCTGATACCACTCCCTGTTGTCCTCCAGCGTATCCAGGATGTCCTGGGCGTCTGGGTGCACAAGATCTGCCCACGTCTCCCACAGAGGGTGCACGATGTAATCAATGAAGCCCACCTAGAGAGCAACAGTTTTTTTATTTTTTTTTATTTTGGAAGATGGGTTTTCATAATATCATCTTGCATAGTGCTTATTCATTGAAGACATTTCTTTTGGTACTAGTTTCTTAGAAGCACTATTTAGAATCTATAGGCATTTATGTGATTTTACATTGAGCATCATTGCTGTGGCATTTAAAAGTATTTCTAAAAAGCTTGACAAATATTGTCAAAAATATAAAAAAGAAAACATTTGGTTTTAGAACAGTGGTGTACACTATATATCCCAAATATTTACAATGGACTCAAAAAGTCAGTCAATCCCACTGGTGAAAGTATGAACTTCATTGCATTAAAAACAAAATCTTAAAACAATTAGCTTGTTTGATGCAAGACCTTCTGAGAACTAACTCTGTTTTCTTTTTTAACCAACTACTCCCAAGGTCATTTTTAGTGTATGCATTACTTCAGTTCCCCTCAAGATCCCATATCCATCCATATTGGGCATCCTTACCTGGGACTTCTCGACAGATGCATTGTGCTTGTCACACATGGGGCTGACCTCCATGCCACGCTCCCTCTCTCTGTCGCCCTGGCTGAAGAACTCTTCCATGATGCGGTCCGTCCACTGCCTGTACAGCTGCAGCGGCTTAGTGGGGTTACTAAGGTCCGCACAGTGCACCATATTCTGCAAGACCTGAGATACAAAAACCCCAAATCTGTCAGCAGCCATTTGATACTCACATTTCCAGAACAATCCATGGCTTTTCCATGTTTCTATTATCATATTCCTGTTCTATATTTGTCGGAAATGACCTACTTAAAGGCTATCTATCTTTTTCAAATAATATCCTTTTCCAAGATATCTACAATGCTGAATGAAATAGTAATCTAGAGACCATTCTCACATTTGAATCTAATCTTGTCTTGTTTAAGTAACCATGCCGAACATTGGACTTGTCTGATCTCACAGTGTACAAATTTGTAGGATGTATCTTTAATACAGCTTTTGAATATCAGTATTGAGGACCAACCTGTATCCGGTCTGAGTAGTTATCCAGTAGTAATACTCCTGAACTGGTCACCTTTTTGGTCTCCACCATGGTTTTCAGATCAGCCAGCAAATTCATATGTTTAGACATGTCTGTGGCCAGAACCTGCAAAGTAAGATGGACAATAATAAGGAGGGTAAATAATTAGCCCTTAAAGGTGAAGTATGACATTTCTGCACTACCAGGGGCATCAAACGGAGTTACAAAAATAAAGAGTGTTTTCAAACAACCTTTGCCAACACCCCGTTCATCCATTTTGAACTCTCTGATTCCCTATAATAAACAAGACCACTATAACATATACACACTGGAGAGAAAGTGTGGCAGAGGAGCACGCATGCCTTTTCCGGTCTGGAACATTTTGGTTGCCTTTACCCAGCGGCTCGGCATCTCATGCCCTGGCTGAAAGCGATGTTCATGGCAGCAACTCAGTTACCAGTTTCCTGGACCTGAAGAGACCGCTATAAAGCCGTGCTCCACATTTAAAGACATCGGTGATGACGTACCACTATGTTACACATCAGGTGCCTTTCTTCCCACTGCCAGCAATGTAGTTAAGTTCAGTCACAATACTTAGGCTATACTATATACAATCAGTATGTTGTTAGATTATATACTGTTTTATCATACACCAGGGTGCAAATAGCATATGCCACTATTTACAATAAGTGTAAATATCATCTGCTGTACCATACCTTAATTTGGTAAGTTAATTCTTTCTTATTGATTTGCACAGAATTTCATTAAATATATTTATTAATTAATTTGTGATATGTGTGTTTGGTTTAAAAAAAGATGTTTTTTTTTTGTACTTCTAAAGTAGATACACCTGTGCCGATAAACTACAGTTAATAGTTTAGGATTTTTAAACTTTATGCTTTTGAATAAATAGACCAGTTTATTTCCACTATTTGCAGTTATTGATTTGATAGGTGTACTTGTAGGTAGGGGGGGGCACTTTTTAAAAATCTGCTTAGGGCCCCCAAAATGCTAGGGCCGGCCCTGCCAGTGTACACTTTGGTTTTAGTCCATTCTCTTTTGGCAAGCTACATTTAGTTTCCTCTGTAACATCTGCCAAGGATGTTCATATATCACCAACTGGACAGCTTAATACAAGTAGCCACATCCCAAACTCATACTGTAAGTTGAGCAAGAAAATGATGGGTGGGGTTGAGAAGGATGCTTAAAATATAAACATCAGTGTTTATACTTCTGGGGGAGGTAACCCCAAAAATGGCTTCATTATTGTTGTCAATATACAATAAACTGGGATAGCATAACGTATTTTGACAATAAAAAAGTTGCATACTTCACCTTTAAATGACTTACACCTAATTTCACTTCTTTCAAATGAAAGTTTAGCACCATAATACAGTTTTCTCCTAAAATATCAAGGCAATTATTGTATTATCAAAATATATTTCAAGAGGAAGAGTTGACATTCTATAGGACAACAGTCCAGTGTGATATACTCAAGTTGGGTCAACGACATATTTAATATCATGACTCACAATGTCAATGACCATCTTGCGAAGTGACTGCCGCTGTTTCTTGGTCAGGTTCTGGAAGATATCGCAGTTCTCTTCCTGCAGCAGTTTAAAACCTACAGCCAGGTGATGATTCTCCAACACAGATGAATCATTATACATGAGGGCCAGCTCAGAGTCTGGGAACAGAAAGAGAATTACTGTACAATATGTATGTTCAGATAACATTTACTACTTGTCCTTTTTCAACAGCTTTTGTATTGCTAATTCTTTTAGTTTTTTTTATCACAAATTTTTATGGATGGTAAGAACAGGAAATGATGGAGAAAAAAGGTTTGGGAAATGACAAAAACTCATGTGACCTGTATAAGCACTGCGACTTGGAAAATGAGATTTGAGAGCGGCATTGGAGGGAAAGTTTTTCCTGTATAACAACCTAAAATTCAGTCTGTTCTTAAAACAAAAACAAATCACATGTCTTCAAAATACTTGTAATTGAGTGCACAAGTCATATGTACTACTTTTATGGTATTTTTTGTAGGAGCTTGACAGATGTGGTCACTATTAACTGTCCTTGTATGGAAACAAGATGTCTGTACATAAATTCTGCAAGTCTGACATGAGGGTTGCAATGACAAAATTAAACTTGTTGAGTAAACTATTCCTTAAAGGAGTCCCGCTTACATAAATTATATTAAAAATTGAAGGCCTCATGGCACTAACCTACAACTCTCCTCTTGTCTTCAAACTCAGCTGAATTTGTGACAAGCACCACTGGTCCCACAATCATTACTCATTGAGAAGATTGACCAGCTGTGTGGGCGGGACACATGAGCTTTGATTGTGAATCACAGACACATGTTTCCCTCCTGGCACATGCATGTGAAAATTGTTCGATTGACTGCCGGTGCACGTAATAACAGCTTAAATGCATATGAATTCTTCTGCGAACTAGCACACTACTTTAAACAACATGTTTGAGCTAAAAGTGGCTTTGAGAGGCATGAAAACACCGGGCATTGCAAAATAGCAGATAAGTAGGCAGATAGATTCTAAAAGCAACTTGGTGTTTCATTAAGGATAAAACTTTAAAACCATTATAAGAGAAACAGGATTTTCCATGCTCTTTTGAAATAAAAGAGTGTGATGTACTATGTAGACATAATCTAACTTTCATAATGCGAAGTTCCCTCCCATTTATGGCAAAGGTGTACAAACAGGACATTCAGAAATGTATGCGGTTATGACATCACAACCCTGAGCACAGACTGCACACATTTACACATCAACATTAAAGGTAGACCGATAGTGGATTTTGCCACTTCTGATTACTAAGGTGGTGGGGAAATGTCAATAACCGAATAATCAACCGAAAGTTTGATAGATTGAAACTTTATATTTCTTCAAAACCTGGTGAGATTTCACAATTATCCAAATTAGCAGAGTGTATCAATGAAATAAAAGATTGGATGGCCAGAAATTTCCTCCTACTCAATTTCGACAAAACAGAGGTACTGATTATTGGACCAAAAACCTCTAAAAATAAATCGCTAAAATATAATTTAACTCTCGATGGATGTACCGTTACATCATCTTCAACAGCGAAGATCTTGGGTGATTCAATACCAATCTGTCCTTTGAAAATCAAATTACCAATGTTTGTAGGACGGCATTCTTCCACCTAAGAAATATTGCTAAATTACGACACATGCTCTCTGATGCTGATGCATTAATTCTCAAGACTAGATTATTGTAATGCATTACTGGGAGGATGTCCAGCAAGATCAATAAATAAATATGATCATATTAGCCCCATTTTATCATCGTTACATTGGCTACCTGTTAAATTTCATATTCATTTAAAAATTCTGTTAACTACGTACAAAGCTTTGAATGATCTAGCTCCGCAGTACTTAAGTGACCTTCGATCATGCTATATTCCATCACGTTCATTACGATCGCAAAGTTCCTAGAGTATCAAAATCTACAAAAGGAGGTAAATCATTTTCATATTTGGCTCCTAAACTATGGAACAGTCTCCCTAACACTGTTCGAGATGCAGACACACTCCCTCAGTTTAAGTTTAGACTACAGACTCATCTATTTAGCCAGGCATACACCTAATTTATCCATCAACTAAAAATTAGGCTGCTTTAGTTAGGTCTGCCTGAACCAGAAACAGTGATCATGATCTATAACTGCAATAAATTGAATGGCATCTGTTCTAATATTATTTTATTTGTTTCCCTGCCTCAACCTCAGGACTCCTATCATGAGGTCACCAGAACCAGCTGGATCCAGCTCCATTCCTGCTTCGTGTTGGACTCCACTGCTACGTGTCGCTGTATGATGATGACTTATAGCAGCCGGTGCCAGACAAACATCACTTCAGTCTATTACGATGGACTTCAGAGGATGAACTGATGCCAACTCCAACCATAAGACATGGGATACTTCATATGCCATTGCCTGAACCCTGAATTTAGTATAGACCTCACCGAAATTACCGGCCAGGTTGAACAGTGATTCACCTAACTGATCTCTGCCAACATCACCTCGGTCTAATGATGGACTACTCTCTTGAAATGGAATACATCGACTATCAATTAATTGCCAACAAAACCCTTCATCAGCCAACTAACAAGGACAATTGCATCTATGTGAACTTCTGCAGTTAAATCAGGATGGACTTCAAAGACATTAGTCATTAATCTTACAGTTCATACAAAATCTGTTTAAACACTGTCACTTAACATTTACTTAGTTTATTAATTTTAAACCATGACTTGTACTATACATAAGTAATATTGGCATTATATTCATGATTATAGCCAGAGGTGAACTGGCCCCCACAGTGAGTCTGGTTGCTCCCAAGGTTATTTTTCTCCATTAACCAACATCTTATGGAGTTTTGTGTTACTTCCCACAGTCGCCTTTGGGTTGCTCACTGGGGTTATAACACATGTCACAATCGTATTTTATTAAACTACACAATGATGACTCAAGTTTTATCTTCTGTTAATGCCTGATCTTCTGTAAAGCTGCTTTGAAACAATGTGTGTTGTGAAAGGTGCTATACAAATAAAAATGACTTGACTATTTTTTTTTGTTGTTGTTGTTTCAAATCGATGTATAGAATGATAAAAAAAATATTTTCTTAATATGAAGGGCAAAAATATTGAGGCTACGAAAGTCTAAAACTTATAAAATCTCAAAAGCAGTTTACTGCACAACCAAAATCCCAATAATAACCAGAAAAATTACAATTTGGTTCATAACACTGGACTTTTAACCATAAACAAGCCCGAAATATACCAGGGACTTGTCTCCGTTACAATGCTCTATATGTAAATATTAACCAAATGAAGCTGAATTTAGCAAATATATTCACCAGATGAAGAGCTTTGTATATTAAAATTTCAGAAATAAAAAATGTAAATAAAATATATCGGCAACTATCCGCAGGGATTTTCGCTGATAACGATAGTTCCAAAAAGCAATAATTCAGTACTGATTAATCGGTAAAACCGATACATCGGTCTACCTCTAACCATACAATCTGCTAAATGAACAAATGTAAATGTATTACGTTTTCAACTATTTAATTTAACTTGACGGAGGACAGTGTGAAATATGCCGAAACATAGAGGATAACCAATCACAATAGAGGTCATTCACATATAGTAGTCTTAAAGCTATAGTTGCAAAAAGGCCTGTTTAATTAAAAATGTTTAATTAAAAATGGTCATGGATAACTATTTACAGCTGTTTGGGTAACACTGAAACTGGACCTCAGGGAAAAATTAAAATGCCACAAAAAAAGTGTAGAATATGGCCCCTTTAAATCTATTTAAATATTAAATAAGAAATAATATTTAAATAATAATGAAAGTATTATTTATATAATAAATATATGTAAATAAAAATATAAATGCATTTAAATAAAAACTATAAATTATAATATTTCATTAATAAATGATAGTAGGTTCCACTTAAATATTAAATAATTAGGCAGATTCTTTACCATGTTCTTATGCTACATGACAGGACTGCCATAGACTTACTAGTGTTAATGAGGAACTGGTTGGAGACACCAGGATGATCAACATCATGTATTGCACTGGCAAATATGGCAGCAAGAATTTCAAGGTCTGTAAACACAGCCTGAAAACAATAAAGAGAACACACAGACAGGTATTTAAAAACTCACATAATAACCCTTTCAAAGATTTAAAAATGTTTTAATATTTCTTTATTATCCATCTGGCTAAACTTATGCCAAAACCAACAGTACCCGACAAAGTAAAAAGCATGACTAACGTGGAGCGGCCTACTAACAGCATTGCATATTGTGTCAGTATTGTACCTCAAGGGCAGGGGTCGATAATAGAACATGAGTAGACTGTGTGACATCAGCAGCATGGATATTGTTGTGATAGGCAACGTCAGCATGGTAATGGTCCTCTAAAGTCATCAGATAGGTGATAAAGGTATCAAGGGGAATTTTAAATGTCTTTAACAAGTCTCTCTCCTATAGGGGATAGATAACACACATTACATCCTTGTTAGCTGCCTCACTAAGAAGTGATACATGCTCTATAAAAAAACATTAAAGCAAATAAGAAACCTGTGAAAGATTGTGAAACAGGAAAGAAACATTTGTAAAGAAAAGTACCTGGAATATTGTGTACATCATAACCGTTAATGGTCTGTTCCCAGAAAATTCAGAGACTTTGAAGACATTAAGGCCCCATTTATTTACATCTTCAAGCTCCTGAAATGGCACGAAATGTCACACATAAAGTTAGATTTCTTTTACATATGGGGTTCTGTGCATTAGGATTATTTTAAAACTGAAGTGTGTAGTTTTGGTGCCTCTAGTGTCACCATACGGAATTGCAATCTTAAAATTCCATACGGAATTGTAATCTTCCATGGTTGGTCAGACCCCAAACTCACACCATTTGTTCAACCAATGTTAATGTTTCAGGCTTGTTGAGATGCTTATACAAACAGTCTTTTTTTATTGTGTTAAAAAGTTTCACTTTTCAGGGAAATCCACCTACAAATGGCTTACTTATAGCTGTCTCTGAATATTTAGCTAGGATTGAACTAACCTGGATGAAAAATATTACACACATCAGTTTTGGGAGCTTTACTGTTAAATTCTTAGTATCCTGTTGTGCATATGGCAACACAAACACACCTTGGCCAGCTCGTCCTCTGTTTCTGTTTTAACTCCAAATCGGGGGATGTTGGAGTTAGTGAGGCTGGAACTGTGAGTTAGCTTTTTTACACCACTAATCTGGGACATCGGCCTTTTCTTCTTCTCCTTGTCTTTCTGAGACTGGGGCGAGGGCATCTCCACCTCGTGTTGCTTGTCTACAAAAACACACAAAGATTTCAGAGAAGGTGCCAGAAATCAGTTTCATCCACCATGAGTAAAAGGCACAGCATGTGGCACTTCAGCTAGTCAAGTCAAGTCAATTTTATTTGTATAGTGTCTTTCACAACACACATTGTTTCAAAGCAGCTTTACAGAAGATCAGGGATTAACAGAGGATAAAACTAATGTCTATAATGTCGATGAATCACCATTGTGTAATCAGATAAAATACGATTGTTAATCGTGTTTAAAAATAAATAATTAAATAATAATAGCTACTGATTTGTAGTTTTGTAAATTAGATGTGGGCTACAGTCAAGTAATGAACTCATTGTGGCATGATGATACGGAGTCCTCTAGCTGCTGTTGGGTGACTTTTTGCTTATAATAAGCACCTTAATTTGTTTTGTTTTTTTCACCAAAATTTCATATTAGAACAGAGTGTTGAATCCCCCCTTGCTGAAAAGGTTTGTTTATTCCATTTTGCATTAAAAAATACAAAGTATGTTCCCACATAACATCATGGTCCCCCTTGACTAGCATCACTTCTTTTCCTGCTCTTGTTTGTATACTGAATGTATATGCATGTTAGGGCTTAGTAAAAACAGATTTTCGGATTAATCGCGATCTTCCTTTGAAGGATTCCGATATTGATTCATAAAATCCCAAGATTTATCTTTTACTTTTAAGTTTACTACAGTCTCCATGGCGATCATGATTTCAAGTTCAAAAACACTTCCTATAGCGCCATCTAGTGCTATGTGCATGTGTCATGAAATCATGATTGTGCCTAGAGACTGCAATGACAATATATTAAGTGAAAAAGGAGTTATATTTTGGTCTGTTCTCACCCAAAACCCATTGGACCACTTTAGAAGATATTGATTCAACCACTGTCTTGTGGTTTACGTTTATGCTGACTTTATCTGCTTTCTGGAGCTTTTGGAGTTCTGGTCACCATTCACTTGCATTGAATGGACCAACAGAGCTGAGATATTCTTCTAAAAACCTTTGTTTGTGTTCAGCAGAAGAAAGAAAGTTATACACCTCTGGGATGGCAGGAGGGTGAGTAAATGATGAGAGAATTTCCATTTTTGGGTGAACTAACACTTTAAGTTATTTTTATATTATGTTTTATGGGGACACTCACCTAAGAATGTACTGGAGATGAATTCCGACACCTGGTTACCAGATCGGCTCATCTCTGAGAGGTGAGTTAATTCTCTGTTCAACATCCTTTTGAACTGTGGGAAGAGAAAAGATCAACAAAAATGAGGATTACAAATATTTTGGTGCTATTTAGAGCTATTTTATGTGAAATAAAAGGTCATTATGAAACCATTACTAAGCTTTGAGTATCAACTGCAAATAAACACTAACTATGGACAAAAATTACACAGGAAATAAATCTCATTCAAAGTGAAAATACCTTGTGTGGAGGTGTAGTGTGATAATTCTGTGCTATTATTTGAGAAACCACTGAAATTCACTGTTGAGCAAGACACCATTTTTACACCATTTCTGTTTTGTTTTTTTTATTGTATAATGGAATAAAATTTCCCTTGTCTACTGTGTCACTATCAGTCTGCAGATACGCTGTTATTTCAAGGCTGTATGTTCCAGACAACCCAAAACATATGAATCCTCTCACACGGTCAAGAATGTCAGGTCAAAATGACCTGCTGGGTCACACTATACAGACGATACATACAGTAAACGGTACCTATTTTCCCATTTATAACAAGATTTGTGGGCAAAAACTGTAGACGGTCAAAAATTAATTAGCTAATGTGTGCACACAAACAAATGGAACAGCTCTGTGACAGCACATACTCTTTGTGAGATAGTCACACAGTGCTTTTTATTGTAGTTTGGGTTTAAATAGATATGGATTTTGACAGTCCAGACAGAAAAATGGAAGCAATGATTTACAATAAGGCAAAAATAGAACTGGCTGTAAATTGAGGTCTATTGTCAGAAGAACAATTTAATTTGTGGTTGGGCTAATGAAAATGGGGCATACCTCCACATCTCAGTGATCAGTCCTATAAATGTACCATATACAATCTAAATACATTATAAAAAATAATAAAAAAAAGCCCTATATTTAGCAACTGAATGCAAATTCAAATCTCTGTTTGTCAGTCACCATCCATTTTTATTTTGTGCAAACTGAATACCATTATAAAAACCAATGCACAAAAGCAGCCTATCCAACCACATTCCAATATAACAATACAGCCATCCGTGGTGGATTAACTCACCTTTATGTATCCCCAAGACACTGACAGCAAATAATTTGCCTCAGGCATTTTGAACAAGTAAGTCCTGATAGCAGAAGAGATTACAAAACACTGGCTGATAGAGCAGATGATCACAAACTGCTCAATGAAGAAGGTAAAAAATCTCCATATTTTTATCGAACTGAAATAATATAAATATTTTCTGCAAAAACACATCTATAAAGTCCAGAAATTCCATAGCATTCCTTGAGATGTGCAAATCCATTGTTTAAAAGCCTGGCAAGATTCCATCTAAGACAGAGCGGTGTGTGAAGAAGCCATGCCATTGTCTGATAGCATCTCCGTCCACTGCGCACTCTTCAAAACAAAAGCTTGCGTCTTGGCAGGAAATTATGCCCAGTTAACAGCTTCCAAATAAGGCTGTGTTTCACACAATCATTCAGGTGAGAGTCTCTCGCTGCAGCCTTGCCTTAGAAGGGCTCTGCCAATCAGGTGGCTTCCCTGGATTAGAATGAGCTCATCGTCGCAGATGATTGGTTGCACTGAGCGTACATACAAATCCTCTGGGAGTGTTTTGCTCCCTTGGACCCTCCCACCTCTTGATCCCTGCAGCTCAGTTGGAGACTGTGTTCTTTGTAAGAGAGCTCCGTAATAGAGCAGATAACTCCACAAAAGGGCACACAGTCATTATGTGTTGTTTTTATGAATGCATGTGCACGTCATGTTCGTCAAGGTGACTAAGCGTATGAGTGTATGTATGTGTGCACATATGTGCATACTGTATGTGTGTGTAAGGAGTGGTGAGGTAATCCTCAAGACATAATGTGATTTTTTTGGAAGTGGATAATGTGTCAACTAGATGCATAAAATATTCAGTTTAAGTCCATTCACGTAAATCTATAGAGGGGAGTCAGTAGTGAGCAAAATACACCGATGACGCTGAGGGAGGTTTGTCCTGTTAAATTGTTAATGTCCCCTTGAATGAAGCAAAAAGTATGATGAGAATTTTATTCTCTCTTTTTTATGTATTTTATTTGTTGTTGTTGTCTGTGGTCATGGTGGTTTGTCTATGTGTGGCCCTGCGATGGACTGGCGACCTGTCCAGGGTGTACCCCGCCTTTCGCCCAAAGTTAGCTGGGATAGGCTCCAGCCCCTCCGCGACCCTGTACAGGATAAGCGGTTGACGATGGATGGATGGATGGATGTCTGTGGTCATCTATGTTACAGGCCACAAAAAAACCACAAAGGACCAAACCAACAATTTACACAAAATATAACATTTGTTAAAGATCAAGGACTACAAATTATACTGTCAAACTGTATGTTAACTATGTTAAATAAAGATAGGCATGTTTTACAGATATTTTAATATTTTTTACTTAATTGGTTATCGGTTCTTTAAAATATTTTAATGATTTTGAACAATGCTTAAATGTATAGTTCACCAAAAATAAAAATTCTCTCATCATTTACTCATGTGCTTTTTGGACCTTCAAAGTTCTGACCACTATTCACTTGCATTGTATTGGACTACAGAGCTGAGATATTTTTCTAAAAATCGTACTTTGTGTTCAGTAGAAGAAAGAAAGTCATACACATCTGGGATGGCATAAGGGTGAGAAAATCATGATAGAATTGTCATTTTTGGGTGAGCTATCCCTTTAAAAAGATTCTGTCATTATTTACTCACCCTAATGTTGTTCCAAACCTGTATGATTTTCTTTTGTGGAACACAAAATTAGTTGTTAGGCAGAATATTAGGAACAGCCTCAGTCATCATTCACTTTCTTTGCATGGAACAATAGAGCAGCAAATTTCTCCTCTTCATTCCACAGGAGATAGAATGGCATATGGGTTTGGATGGAACGACATGAAGGTGAGTAAAGGATGAAATACCTTTTTGGGTGAACTATCAGTTTAAGTAACAAATTCTTGACACATTGCATTTTAAGTTAAATATTTTGTTGTTGTTATTATTATTATTATTATTATTATTATTATTATTATTATTAGGTTATTCACAATGCATTATGCATTTATACTGTAGTAGTCTAATAATTAGGCATAATTTTCTCAAAATTGCAGATATAAAACTATAATAAAAAAACTGGTTCTGCACATCCATTATTGGACACTTAACAATATAATCAGACAGCATTATAAAAAACTATATATATCAGTCTATTTCTAGTGGTAAACATTTCCAATGGCCTATATCTTGAGTGCCAGTTACTAAACCTTTACCTGTAGGGCAAGTACAATTTCACTGAGGCATTGTATCAAAACCTGTGCCTTTAAATAGAGCTGTACATAGATGGTTGCAGTACAACACAGCAGCAAATAAAGAGCTAAGGCAGTGGAGCTGACAGAACATGGTTAGGAATTATTTCACACTTGTGGTCCCTGTGTACCACTAGTAGGATGCTGAGTAATTTGCAGCTTTACTGGAGCAGATGAGCCAACGGTAATAGGCTATTGCAGGTCCATACGGACAGAGGGGCCTGTGTTTCTATTTTTGGAACATCTAGAG
Organism: Moxostoma hubbsi; assembly: GCA_032164185.1. NCBI lineage: Eukaryota > Metazoa > Chordata > Actinopteri > Cypriniformes > Catostomidae > Moxostoma > Moxostoma hubbsi. The sequence continues at coordinate 13,475,732 of JAVLUX010000018.1, read as the reverse complement.
GGTGTTCAAACACGCCTCAGAGCAAAAATGGGAAGACATCACATAATTTGTAACTGTGATTTCTTGAAAATGTGTATTCTGGGACAAAGACCTACATAACGAGTTTTCCCTGAATATGTCCCTCTAGTTTAATAATACACCTTGCAGATCAAAAGCAACATTCATTCACTATTTCTTCTGCACTCTCTATTTCTTCGGAACTCACAATAGGCTTTAGGGTCTATTAATAGTGTGATAAAAATAGCACAATGATGAGGTCAAAGTGACCCATTCTTTACTGTAATGTAACCATAATGCATATGTAGTTACTAGGGATGTCATAAAATATTGCTATATATAGAGAGAGATTTATATATATATATATATATATATATATATATATATATATATATATATATATATATATATATATATATATATATCTCGACTATTGATCGGCACATTATTAAATCAATATATAAAAATTTGTCGATATTTAAATTTGAAGCCCAATTTGTGTGCTTTCCAATTCACTCAATTGGCCTCTTCTTATCAGTCTGGCATAATAGCGTTGGGAGACCACAAGAGGGTGATATAACATTTATCTCCAACACACACACACACACACACACACACACACACACACACACACACACACACACACACACACACACACACACACTCACACACACACACACACACACACACACACACACAAAGGATGAGCTGAAGCGGGGCAGTAGATGGAAGTCCAGAATTATGAAAGTTTGGGTATTTCTTCAAGATTGAACAAAGTGACGTTGATTTTGCAGGTTAGTGTGTGAAACTGCACAAACTGAACGACCTGAAATGGCGAAATTTTTTATGCAGTTCCTCTGTATGTAGCACTGATTAGGTCTTACATTCAAGCCACAAAATGACGTACTCGTAACTGAAAATACATTGTGTAGACTTCATGAATGATACAGGTTCACAACAGATCATCCAGTGATGGCTAGAGTAAATAATCTGTACTTTAATAATGATTTGGGTCTAATTTTAATGGAAAACTATGGAAGTTTGCAACATGGCACTTCAGAATGTTGACACTGAGCGTTTGTCGTATATGTGAACCTTTGTAGAAAATAAACAATTGTTTCTAATTTTAGAAAGCACCATGTTGTCCACCAGACAAGTCCGGTGTGCAACCCCTTTAATTTTCCCTGCCGCTCATAATTTGTGAAAAAAGTTGTGTTGAGAAATATGTCTGAAGATACAAAGAATATTGTGCAATGAGCAGATCTATTTATATCTGAAAAAATTCATTTGATTTGTGATTGATGCGTGAAAAAAAGCATCGATCCCAAGCCTAGTAGCTACACATGTACTACTACAGCAGCTGACTAAATGGAAATTAGAGTGAATCCATCAAATTGTGAACTTTTTGAGATTGCCCACAATTCCTAATTCTGTATAAGTCAGGGGTCATTAACCTTTATCCTTACTGTATAAGCTACTTTTATACTTACTAATTAAGGGATATTTCACCCAAAAAGGAAAATTCGGTCCTCATTTACTCACACTTATGTTGTTCCAAACCCGTATGGATTTCTTCTTTGGTAGGCAAAAGGAGACGTTTGAAAGAATGTTATCCTTCATCACATTTACTTTCATTGCATCTTTTTTTCATACAATAAAAGTGAATTGTGAGTGAGGCTAACATTCTGTCTAACATCTCCTTTTGTGTTCATATGGGTTTGGAACAATATGAATGTGAGTAAATGATGACAGAATTGTTTTTTTTTTTTTTTCATGATTTATCCTTTTAAGCCTGGCTTATAACATGTGTACAGTACCATTATGATGTTTTTACTCACTTTATGAAGCATACATTGAAAATCCATTAAAATAATCAGATTTGGTATATTCTTGTACATACAGTTTTAATTGTACTCAATACATTTGAATGTGGGAGGGACAATAATAATTTAAGCTGAAATATATAGCTTCACAATTTTTGATTTTGAAGTTATCTTTCTATTGTCTTTTTGTGTCATGGGCCCCCTTAATACCCCTAGTATAATGTATTAAAATAAACACTGCCTCAGTGCAATTTATGCAAACCTTTGGATAGTGACATACACTGTATGGTTTTCTTAGTTGTTACAGAAAAAATGATTGAGATGAATTGAGATCCTAATTTGTGCATGTTTAATTTAATATGCAAGTGTTTGTGTTTAACAAGACCTGTCATATACCTGTACAGTCTTAAAACAACTCATGTAAATAGAAGGGGTGAATATTAATCACTCTTTAATCAAAATATTTAAGCATATTTTTGCATAACTGCTATCTAATATAGTAATTCCTATAGCTAATAACTGACTTTCAGAATTAAAGAACAGAACTAAATTGGCTTCTTACTGTTGCATAGCTTTAATGTTTTTCTGTAATTGAAATAATGGATGATATATTCAACCACTGAGGCAAAATGAACACTCAGACAGCAAATCAGCCATAATAACAATGCCGTCTGGTTATCTATAAATGTTTGTCCAGACATTATAAACAGACTATGCATAAATATTTGTTTCTTAAAATAGCATGAAAAGTGTTATATCAGTTTGGTAGGACATAAAACTTGCGTGGCGACGGAGAGGCAGCTTTATACAGGATACGCCACTATTGCTATTGAGCTAAAGCAACAAAGCAAACTGACAGGCCTTGTGTGTTTCCATGGATACTGGGTACTAAGAAGAGGAACGGGAGGGGGTTTAGTCAAGTGAGATATATGAAAATGTGGGTATTTGATGTTTCTCTCACTTTCGGCTGGTCACCTCTATCGGACCTTTAGCCTTTTTTTTTTTTTTTTTTTTGTAAAAAAAAAAATACTGGAAGCATCTCGATTCTTGGTTTTATAGGGATGCTGTGGCAGACCGGAGTATATACAGTACACACTAGAGGTTGATTAGCATGCTGTATGTGTACTAGGGCCTTGCTGGAGACTGTGGGCATGCTCAGTGCCGCCTGAATGACGATTGTGCTGCTGTTGTTGCAAACAAGCTCTGATTCAAAGACAGCAAAGCTTGGGAATAGCAACACTCTAATACCAACTGGATAATCAAAATTAACTTAAATTCTAAACAACTGACACATTATATGTTTAGTATATGATCTAATTACCACAGAAAAAACTAATGGTGCTACTAAATATACAATTATTATGTGATGCTCATGTATAAACCAAGGTACAAATAGATATTCAAAATATCTATTCAAATAGAGTCACATAGAAACCACAGTGACACACAATCAGTGTTGATCAGGTCTTCCACCATACAACAACCAACAACAAACAATCAAACATAAAAAGCTGTATGCTAGGAATTGAATCTTGATCCTAATTAGATCCTGATTACTTTTTGTGCATAAGTGCATGATAGTCCAATAACACTGCTTATAAATCAGGAATATGTTACAAATCCATATGTTCCCCAAATTGTGATTATGTGTGGTGAGGATAAGTTTGACTTTGAAAACCAGAGAAATCATAAATATTTAACTTTATAATACAACTGCTAAAAACTATCAGGTGGCATACCAACCAAACAGCAGAACTTAAAGATGAAGATCTTACCTTGTTGGATGCCATCTCACTGACCGAATGCCTGGTTTGCAAGGTCTCGAGCTGATCAAGGCACCAGTCCAGCTCCTCCAGGGTCTCTGTGGCCAGCTTCTGGAAGGCCTCCTCTGGAGGAAGAGAAGGAGGCAAGGAGTCAGATCTCAGATGCTTTAGGGGTCTAGCTGAGGTTCCCAGCAGAGGGCCCAAACTGCTGTAGACCACCATGTTGGGATATCCCGACAAAACGCATGGGTGATTCTTCATGCTGCGCTGAAGCCCTCCACAGTGAATGATGGGGGCTCCAAATCAAGCCAAAAAAAATTAGGTTAAAAAAAAAGCCGTAATCCAAATGAGGCAGAGTATGACCGGGGTGGGAGTCAGATCTCGTGAGAAGCAGGGAACACTATATCCCTTAACAAAACATTCAAAGGGGCCACACAGGATACAAATCAACACTCGCACACAGTCGATCACGCTCACAATCAAAATGACAGTCTTCCCAGAATCTGAGGTTCTACATGTCGATAAGCCCAGGGTGATGGCTCTCCTCTCGGGACAGAGCGAATGTCATTGCTGTGAGAAGGCTCATCTTTCTGTGACAGATACCGGTCTACATCCGAGAGGCTTACTAGTTTGTAATGACCCTTACAAGACCCATAACAAAACATAGAGGCATAGTGTCATATCAATAACACACATACACTCACTCATACACACATGCAAGCACACATACAAAGCATACAGAGGGCTTTAGTCCTGTCTTTAGTCCTTAAGCCATAATGCAAGATGGACTGCAGCAAAAGAGCACAAACGAGAGTGGTGGATGCCCTGCATGAACGCGGGGCAGCCGTGGAGCGTCGCTAGCCGAACACGAACCGAGCTTCCTCTTGAAACAGAAGCCTGAAGCCTGGCACAGCTGCTGCATGGAGGAAAGAGAGGGCTGCATCTAAATCCTGGCATGTAGTTTAGAGGATCTGGAGCTGAGGAGATTAGATGGAGAGAGTGTCCTCTAACAGGTCCTCTGAGACGGCTTCACTTTATGTTTTCAGTGTGGTTTTGCTCTTAAAGAGAATTTTTTTTTTTTGAATGAAGCAATGAAATGTGATGATGGGACTTGGGAAAGCTTTTATTTTAGTCTCTATTAAAAAGATTGTAGATTAAAGGGATAGTGCACCAACAAAATGAAAATTCCAATCTCATTTATTCATTTATTTATTTAGCTCATTTATATTGTGTTGTTCCAAACGTATATCTTTCTTTTTCTGTGGAACGTCATGACAGTAAGTACATAATGACAGAATTTTTGTTTTTAAGTGAACTAACCATTTAAGCCTTTCAAAATGTTTTGCACTGAGTGCTGTGACACCTTCAATAGATTAAGCCTTTATTGCTCTGCATGTTTGTGTTCAAATAATTCAGGATGACCATATCAGGGCATGAAAATGAAGCAAAACTTAATAACAATAGTCCAAAACAGCAGACGTCAGTACAGCTATGCATGAGTATGTGAGCTGCCCAATTAAGTTATTTTGCTGACTTGAAACTGCTATGAAAACAAATCCAGACAGACTGCATGTGCCACAGATAAACTCCTTTAACAAAGCTTACATTATCTTAGTCATTCTCTCTGTGTCTGTTCTGCTCTCTCTCTATTTCTACATGTGTGGTAAAGTACAGAGGGCTGGGGTGCCACTCTCTCTGAAAGAGACTGCACTGACGTCAATGACATTCTTCTCATGCTTAGCGAGACATCATACACCAGCCCATGAGAGGGCACTGGCTTCATAGACAGAGGAGCTGCAGCTAAAAGCTGGACTGGAATTCTCCAATCTGGGTCATGGAAACTCACTACCCTTTCAGCCAGGAAATCCTCACCAAAACTTTGGCATTTCCCATGCAAAACTCACCACCACTATACTAGAATGTTGTAGGTGTTTGCTGGGAAATTGTTGTCTGGTTGCTATGGTGTTTTAGGTGGTCGTTCTATTACTCGCAATCCGCTATGCTATGATATCATAACACGATTGTTTGAAAAACAATACATTTTAACGCTTGTATTACTGTCCCACCTATATTTACACACTTATTCTAATTGGCTTGCGCAGTTCTCACCTGATAGAGTGTTGGACTTTGGGGCTGAGCCGAAAATGTCATAGTCGCAACACTAAATAAAGCATTTGCTTTAGAACATTTTCTTTTCATGTCACATTTGCTTTTTAGGTGTTGGTTTAGGGTTAGGATGTCAGTTTTTTGTTTGTTTGTTACCTTTCATTTGTTTTTAGGATTCTATTGGTTAGTTTTAGGTAAAAGTTTTAGGTTAGGGAGGTCTGTTTTACTCATTAAAAACCTCCATCTAACATTCACCTTAAAAACCTAGTCCGATTACGTAACCATTACGTAATCGCTTTTGGTGCCTCTCGCTGGACATTTCAATGGGAAAATGCAGTGAAACGTGCAATGAAGCACGTAATTTTGTTTTGCAAAAATGTTGCCATGGTGACGTAATTTTCATGAGATCAGGCTGGTAATAGCACACCTTTCCTCAACAAGCCATTTAATTTAAGGTATCATTCTGAGGCAGAAACATTACGAGATGTGTGTTTGATACTTTTATAGGGATTTGTTTACATCTCTAACCCTCTGTAAGAGCAATACTATTAATGCTTGCCATAGTAAGCACCCTAAGGAGTCATTTAGGTGACGGTTTTATCCAATGTAATTTAGACTACATTTAATACATGGCCAGTCCCACTGGAAAAGGGATAAGTGTCTTGTACAATATTGAGCACAATATTGATAGTTTATAGATCACCCTTATGGGATCTGAACCAACAACCTCGTAGTTAACAGCCCATACAGCATTTTTAGCTACTGGTTATTACCTAACCTCATACCACATTATGGTTTATGGAAAATTTATATAAAAGAAGAAGGCAAACCTTTTTCTAAATTGCCCTAGGCGAACAAAGGCTTTAATTTTACTATATGCTGTATCGTTTTATAAAGTAGTATAACGTTTTGGTTGAGCATCATACTAAAACAACCCAAAGAGATAGGTTTCAAAGTTATCCATGTTAACGTTAAAACTCAGCAATCTAGCTAGCTACAATCTCCTCAGCTGAAACATGCGATTTTAAATAAAAAGCGGCACGTCCAAACCACGTCCATGATTAGTTGTAACCAATCATCAATGCTCTTTGACAAGCCAAGTTCTACTAGGTCAAGAATTTTATGGATGTGAACAGGAGAAATGTCACCAAACAGACACCTTACCATAAGAAAAACATCAGTGGAATTCTTCATAGTTTTTAGGCGAACTAAAAGAAGTCTGTTCGCCCATTAAGAATAGATAAGCCCTAAAGCAGACTCATCCTAAAATCCCCAACACCATTATGTCTGTTTATGGTCACATGACACTTAAACTAATATATTTTGCAGGACATGTGAGACATTCACTCAGCATGGGGAGCTAAATTTTATAATGTGTCCATCTGCTCACTGCCTCTATAACAAATCAATATTATAAATCTATAACACCAGTCTTCTTTATCTCTGCAGCTGAACACTCTGCCTGTGCTAAACTTCTACTGAGCACTCAATACTACAGTTCTAGGTCAAACACCTGCATCTTATAGCAGGCTCTTCTTTGTAAACATTATAAATAGACAGCAAACAGAAACTAAATGATATAGTACAATAACCTGGGCCTCATGATTATGGTGAATCAACTGTCATTCTGTGTCACATCTCAGAATACCCTAAAAGTTTATAAAAACATAAAAAACTAGTTAGAGATAAAATAAAGTCTATTTAATGCTTTACTTAATAAATGGAGGCTGATGTGACGTATCAGTTACTCTTTCTTATCGGCTTCAGAGTATATGACATGGAAAGTGCGAGGTGAGATGTCTGAGGTTGACCTCACAAATATGCTGATGCCATGCTGGTATAGACAAAGCAGAAGATGCCACACAAGGACAAATCCATCTCTCATATCAGCAAGTGTCTAATAGTGTAGTATAAAATAAAACAACTCCAGTTCTAATAGAGAACAAAAAACCCAGTGCAAATACTCTATGGAGTGCTGAAACTTTTTTTATTCTATCCTGAATAAAAAAGACAGCCCTGAAACACTCATTTTCCAGACGACAAACTTGCAGGTTAAGAATGAAAATATTTGAAAGATGGAAAGTAAAGGTAAGATACCTGTGTAGGAGGTCTTTGTGATGGGAGGTGGGTTACACATGGGGGATCTCCTGATAAAGCAAATAGAAAACAAACAGGTCTTCAATACGAGAGACAATCAGTTAACCATTTCACTGCTTCAGCTCACTGTGTATGATACAAAGGACAGTAAGACAAATTGACTGCTGTTAGTACACTCAAAACAACACACTGTTATATACACTGTACAAAATTACAAAAAGCTACAACCTGCTGTTAAAAAGTGCACTTTTTCAACAACTTTGACTTAAATCATAGATGAAGAAAATTTACTTCAACTCTGAAAATTCAAACAATCAAGAAGAAATTACTAAAAGTATTGTGACAAATTCAATAGATGGAAAGAAAGTTTTAATGTTGAAAACATTTTAAAGTGTACTGACAAGTGGCAAATTCTCAGGGCCAGCAAAGCCTACTTACATGCCAAATAAACTAATATTTTTCATCCTTTCCTATCATTATGGATTGAAAAACACAAGATGTTCCCATGACCATGTGATTGCTTAATTTATTAAAAAGTATTTTTTCACTTCAAGCAAATTGGTAAGTGCTTTTTACATTGTTATAGCAACATCAGGAGTTTTCTAAGTGAAAATTAGGGTGCTTGAGTTTTCAGTGTCAGATCAATTTTGAAAAGTAGTGCTGCGTTCCATTCAACTCGGAAAGTTGGATTTTACAACTTCCTACTTGGAAAAGTGCAATGGAATGCATCTTTAAGTCGGAATATCCCACATTCAACTTGAATGAACGCAGTATAACCGTGTACCCTGAAGAAACAAAATTTATTGCAAGCAACATTTAAATCCCAAATATTATTATATAGATTTTTCCAGGTATTATCGGCCTCCTTGGTAGATTCATATGAAAAATTCAGATTTTTGAAGTTCACGGACCACGGCTGGTACTGACTATTTCAAACTAGCATTGTGATCAACATCTGAGCTGTAACAACATCTCTAATATCACGTCACATCATGATGAAAGTATGTGTATGTGAATATTCCTTGTTAATTTGATGACAGCAACTTACTTGTTATTGGTCCTTTCCTGTTGTATATTTGTTAAAGCAGCGAAGTTGTTCCGGACAGTTCGTAAACTTGCCAGAACCTGTGAGAAGACACAAAAGATGAGTTTATGTTTACTTTAATTTTATCTTGTCATATTTAATATAGTATATATTATATATTGCAATACCTGTGCAAAAGGTGTTACAATCATATCATCACCGTGTCTGCAAAGAAAGAAAATAAAGTAATTATAACACCACTGCTATTTTCGTAGATTTTTTCATTATTCCGTCTTTATTTTCGTCCTTTCTAACAAAAAAAGCCCCTTTTGCACAGACATATGAAAATGTCTTCCATTAAAGGTGGAGTGTGTAATTTCTGCACTACTAGTGGCACCAAATGGAATTACAAAAATAAAGTATGTTTTCAAACAACCTTTGCCAACATTTCTCAGACTCATCAAGCCTGTTCGTACTGTCTGATTCCCTGTGGACAAATAGGCCATTCTAAATAAAAGATGATAAACGTTTAAAATCGTGTTAAGCAAGAAAACTATAACATAAACACCAGACAGAAAGTGTTGCAGAGGAATCGGCTTGTCCGATAACATTGCCGGTGTTACGGTTCAACTGGTTTTCATGTTAAAGGCGGAGTAAGCGATTCCTGAGAAAGACTGTTGCTATTTGAACTCAACAGCCAAACAAACACACCACTCCCTTCAGTGCTCCTTCAGCAGCCCCGCCCCCCAACTTCATGCAAGCCCATTGCCAATGCTGTGTGATCGCAACAGTGTTGTGTGGATCGGTCTGATCCACTTTGTTTATTTTCCCACTTACAGCGCCAGGGCAGTGTACAAACACCAGATATATTTCAGCGCACACATAGAACATAAAATTGTTCCTAAGATGCTTTTTCAGGAATGTGTATGAATGAATTTCACTAACGTTTATGAATGTGTTCATTTCACAATTGGTCATAAGAGGCTTTTTCAGTAATACATGAATGAAATTCAATAACGTTTATGAATGTTATAATTTCACTAGTGTTCGTAAGAGGCTTTTTCAATAATGCATGAATGAATGACTAATGTTTATGAATGTGTTCATTTCATAATTTATCCTAAAATGCTTTTTCAATAAAGCATGAATGAATTTCACTAACGTTTATGAATGTGATAATTTCATAATTGTTCATAAGAGGCTTTATCAACAATGCATGAATGAATTTCACTAACGTTTATACATGCTTTAATTTAATAATTGATCCAAAGAGTTTTTTTTAATAATGCATGAATTAATTTTACTAACGTATATGAATGTGTTCGTTTTATAATTGTTCCTAAGAGGCTTTTCAATAATGTATGAATGTATATGACTGTTTATGAATGTGTTAATTTCACCAGTGTTTGTAAGAGGCTTTTTCAGTAATGTGCATGAATGAATTTCACTAACATTTATGAATGTGTTCATTCCACTATTGTTCATAAGAGGCTTTTCAATAATTCATATGAATTAATTTCACTTATGTTTATGTCAATATGTTAAATTCACTAGTTTTTGTAAGAGGCTTTTCAACAATTATGGCCTAAATGGCCCCTCATACAATTGAGCATCACTTTCCAGTTTATATTGAAAGTGAATCTTGCACGGTCACTGATTTAGTAAAAAGTTTTGCTGCCAATGTATTTTACCTTTTAAATCTGTGATAAAAGCAGCTCTGTTGTCACCAATCTCTTGCATGCTTCTCTTTGTGAGCAGTGCTGTAATGGTGATTCAATTTGAAATCTTTCATGACAGATTACGTGTACAAACACGTTTTCCATTTTAACCCAAAAATGCGGTTTTGTAGTCAATTTTCTTGTTTTATTACTAATTTTGGCAAACATTAGCTGTTTGGAACAAGTGACCTCTACTGGTAGATAGCATTGAATGCAATCTTCACATGAACACTTTTTCAAAGTACTAAAATCAATATTCAATATAATGTTGTCCAATGGGCCATATTCAAAAATACTACAGGCTGCCAGTTGCCCATCCCTAATTTAAATGTTGACCCTCTAAAACATTTTACTTCAAGGGATAAGTTCACCAAAAAATCATTTATTTATTAAGTTGTTCCAAACATATATGACTTTCATTCTTCCATGGAACACAAAAGATGTTAGGCAGAGTGTTATAAAGTCCTAGCTTCAGACACATTCAATTTCAGTGTATAGAAAAAAAAATGCAATGGGTTCCGAACAACATGAGGGTAAATGATGAAAGAAATTACATTTTGGAGTAAATTATTCCTTGAAATGTCTTGACAACTGCAGTAATAATCTAATAGCCATGAGTAGGCTATGCATTAGGCCTACCATTAATGCCTCAACCTGCAAAGTGAATGAAACGTCATACATTTCAAAGAGACATATACTCACATGTCACTAGCGATGGAGGAGTTCCTGGACATAGACTTTGGTGAGAGGTCATAGTCACTGTCAGAGCGGTAAAGGAAGGACTCTCTCCTCTGGCTGTGCACAAAGTTGGCCTGGAGGATGAGCCCTGACCCGGGGCTGGCCATGGGATCCAGCGGACTGCGTCCTGATGAGGTGCCATTGTCCACATCAAAGCTGTGGAGACACAAAACAGAGTGGTTAGCATTGATGTGAAGTGTGACATTGGAGAATATACTGTATAGCAAATGTTTACATAACATTTCTGGTGATAGATCTGAGGATATTAACTTGGAGAGCACACACTCAGCAAGCAACTCTGTCCTTAGGATAGAACCACGTACGAGATGGCAACCAAGTCTTTACAATGAGATTTAAAATTTAGACTGAGCTTGGTATAGGGCTTCGTCAGCACAGCAGTTATGCCTTACATCACCTTAAACCCAGTCTTCACCTTCCATTGCTTTCAACGTGCTGACCCATAATCTCCAGGGAGCATTAATATAATCGCCGGGCCCTGGGTATTTCCCTGACGTTCATGGTGACGTGGCTTTACGCGTTAATCTCACTTCTACCGTCATCATCTTCATGTATGCTGACAGCTGAACAGCTATGGTGCGGATGGATAATTCCTTGCTAGTGGGTCAATCTGGCCCTTGGCGACTGCTGACAATAGTGCCTCACACATAAAGGACCCATAATTCATGACCTGAGCTTTGCTATGACAGAGAATAAATATATCAGAGAGAAAGAACCTAATGCATAAACAACCTTTCTATTGTCTGTATTTAGCAGAGGTGGGGGAGTTTTCCTCACTATACTGTCATGATATTCTAACACCAAGAATCCACAGTTTTTTTTTTCTCCACATTATTAGTTTTGAGATAAAAAAGATTGACCACCACTGAGAGAAAGTGTGTGAGAAGATGAAACATAATGTACATTATTATATCAAGAAAACTTAGAACAAGTTAAGAATGTAAGTTTACAACTTGTTTCCTTTGTAAAGTCTTGTGTCCTTACAGATCTTCCACACAGCTAAAACGTTTTCATTTGTTTGTTTTACTAACACTGACGTGCCTGTGCTCTGCGCTACTTCTGTGGCTCAATGATGAAGTAAAACAGGAAGTTCAGCACATGTTCCGCAAAGCACCGAAGTCTAATGAAGACGAATAAGGAAGAGCTCACAATATATTACATTTTGAATTTAACTGAATCATAGTATACTATCTCAGAGTTTCCCAACCATTGTGCGTGAAAGATTGTTAGGTGTGCCGTGGAAAATGATCAAATTCCACAAAATAAACAAAGGCATGAAAAAAAATTATTATAATAATTTCAGGGATCCAAACTCTTCACCTTTCTGAGAAATTCGCCATTTTGAAACCATAATCGGTGACTTTAGTGATAGTGAAGAGCAATGATTAATGTCCAAAAGTGACTGATATTTATTACGCGTTAAAGGTCCTTTACATGACTCGCTTCAGCGCTGAAGAATATATTAAAGTCTATGAAGTGACTTTACACCAACGTGTTTTCACGCATGTTTTTGCTTCACCAATAATATCTTTGAGAGTACTAAGCAACAAGAAATATTTAAAAACTGTCCAAATTTGTGAAGAGACATCAAATGTCTCATAATTTATTTTAATTAAATATTACCTTATCGTTTACGAATATCAGAGACCCCAGTTATTGAACTAATTTAAATTCACTAAGAAAACGCTTAGACCTAAACATAACATAAACAACGAGTCCTTATATTACTTTCTGCTATCAAAGCAACTGCAAGCTTTTTTTCTCTCTCTTCCAAATACACGTTTCCAATGATTATTGTGCACACCTCCCGCTTTTTTACGTGGAAAACTTGTAAAATTGCCCCTCTGTGATGCTTTCTGCAACTCTTGTCATGTGGAGGGCGATTCGCCACTTGACGCTAGCGTTGAACGGAGCGTTGACACCTCGACACAACTCATGTGAAATGCGCTTTACAATGATGAAAGAACATTATTGAAACTCAAAATTATTATTATTAGTCTATTATTGTATTCTTTTCCTATAAAAGCAATGCTCAGCTCAGTACCGCCGCTCCCTAGGGCACCAACTCCCTAGGGGGGCACCATCTTACCCTAGGAGGGCACCAGAAAGTCCACCGGCTGCCCTTTCTCGCACGTTGTAAGTTATTCAAGGACCCGCAAGCAGTTGCGAAGCACAGATGATTGCTTGCTGTGTACACACTGCCAGCGACACCATCCCATTCATTTTCAATGAGAGCTGGCGACTTCCAGTGACACAAGCTGTTGCGACCGTTGGCGACCAGATGTGGGCGTGTCCAGCGACGCAACAAATTTGAGAAAAGTTTAAATTTATTCAAATGAAGAGCGACTTACGGGAGCGACAGCCAATACGAGATAAGACGGTAGAGCTCACGTGATCCTTCTCTCTCTCTCAGTTTCTGCAGTAATGCAAAGATCAGGGGACCCACCCTCTGCAGCAACTCATCAAACTGGGTCCTGTCAAGCCTGAAGTACTGCTGGAACCAGATTTCATCCAGCTGCAGCACCTGCACCAGCCGGTGTTACTCACCATGCTGACTCCGAGATTTAATGGTTTTGTGGACTCAGACAAACCGGCGTTTGCGTTTTCGCCGCAGATAAACAGTCACTGTGGCATAGAGCACGCCTTGTTTCTCGTTCATCTTTGATATAAAGCATTTTATGTACTGATTCCATTTATATTTAGTCTTTTCACTCCGAAATGTTTGTTTTTAGCAGCAAGAAAACTGATTTGCTGTCAACAGCAATGGCATGGCATCCGCGAATGTCATTTACTAGGCAACCAGTAGTGGGAATGCCCACTAGCAACCTAACCGCCAGCCACTGGTGACCTGTGAACGCAGGCTCATATCAAGCGAAACCCTTGATATTAATGACACCTGTGGCCGTTAAGTGAACTGCAGCCATTTACCTGTTGCTCGTACTTGCACACATTCCATAGGGATGCGAGCATCGACCAAAACAATGTCGTAATGTACAAAGAGACAACATGAGATTTGTGAAACAGAAGCAAGCCTCACCAAAATACTCTTTATTTTGCAGCTAATTCTGCACAATTGTAAACTTGAATCACTAAAATAGGTGGAATTGGTGCTTTTAGCTTATTCTTTAAACAAAAATATCCCCAGAAAAAATGTTCGTGGACCAGTGATTGTCTTACCTTTTTATGCCCCTCATGAGTTTGCATCCCTGTAATTTGTTGCGGCATTGCAAGAACAAATCTACAAATTAGAAAATAACCAAATTTGTTGTTTTTGCAGCGTAGCATACCTATGTTATGGTTTTTTGTTTTTTTTGCATAGCTGAATTTCAAACATTACAAGTAAACGCTACTAAGACGGACAGAAAAAATGGAAAAAAGTTTGGGAAACACTGCACTAAACAACAACATTAGCAAATCATCCAGACATCAGTATAATATTGTATCATGTTTCCTTGTCATGTTTCCATAGCACTACAGTCCAAACAGAATACAAAAATCTGCAGTATGTCCTGTACAGTACATATTCAACTTAATTCTGGCTTGTGTTTCACTGAGAAAATTACTTCTTCACAGTTAAAACTCAGTCAGTAGCCCTGCTGATGCGCTGCCCTCACCTCTCTTGGGTCATATCACAGGAATGCACTGGCTTACCGACTCACACACTCAACTCTCAATTCATGCATTATGAATGAGATGGTTCTCCTCTTACTGTAACCCGCAAAAATGCACTGATGCTTACACTACAAAGGAGAAATTGGTTCTCTCATAATACTGGTACAGTCTTAAAAAAACCTTAAGTTAAGGTTAAGATAGCGTACATAAATCGACAAGGCGGCGTACATTCCCGTCACATGTCACAACTCGCCGGTCGTCTCCTCCTTTGGAGCCAGCAGTGACTCAAATCGCTGTGTGCCACTCACATCCCGGGCAACTTCAACGTGGTAGCGGACGCGCTATCACGACAGCGTTCGCCCATCGGAGAGTGGAGGCTTTACCACCAGTCGGTTCAGCTGATTTGGGAATGGTTCGGCAAGGCACAGGTAGACCTATTCGCCTCCCGAGAGACCTCCCACTGCCCGCTCTGGTACGCCCGAATGGAGGCTCCCCTCGGGACAGACGTGCTGGCACACAGCTGGCCCACGGGGCTTCGCAAGTATGCATTTCCCCCAGTGACCCTTCTTGCACAGGTGCTATGCAAGGTCTAGGAGGATGAGGAAAAAGTCACTCTGGTAGCCCCTTATTGGTCCTCTCGGATTTGGTTCTTGGATCTCGTGCTCCTCGCGACAGCCCCTCCTTGGCGAATTCCCCTGAGGAAGGACCTTCTTTCTCAGGGACGGGGCACTCTCTGGCATCCACGCTCAGACCTCTGGAACCTCCATGTCTGGCCCCTGGATGGGATGCGGAAGAGCTAGCTGGCCTACCAGCTGCTGTCATAGACACGATCAACCACGCCAGAGATCCCTCTACCAGGCAACTTTACGCCCTTAAGTGCCGCATGTTTGCGAATTGGTGTTCTTCCCATGCTGAAGACCCACAGAGATGCGCAGTCGGGTCAGTGCACTCATTCCTGCAGGAGAGCTTGGCGGGGAGGCTGTCACCCTCCAACTTGAAGGTGTATGTAGCCGCTATCGCGGCCCACCACGAGGCAGGACCACGACCGGGCTATGTGCCCAAGGTTCCTATGACTCGGTTCAAAGACCAGGTAGTGAACCTGCAAGCGCTGCCCCGGGAGGAGGCAGACCCAGCACCTTCGTTGCTGTGGCCGGTACCTGCTTTGTGTGTCTATTTGGATCACACGCAGAGCTTTAGACGTTCTGAGCAGCTCTTTTTCTGCTTCGGTGGACAGCGGAAAGGGAACACTGTCTCCAAACATAGGCTTTCCCACTGGGGGGGTTGATGCCATAGCATTGGCCTATAACACCCAGGCCATGCCCGCCCCCCAGCACACTCGACGAGAAGTGTGGCATCCTCGTGGGCACTGGCCAAAGGCACCTCCCTAGCAGACATATGCAGAGCAGCGTGTTGGGCAACATCCAATACATTTACGAGATTTTACAATCTCAGGGTTGAGTCGGTTTCATCCCGTGTTTTCTTAGGTCCGAGCCGGTTGAACTCGGTAACAACTGACCGGGTGTACCACTTGCACTTAACGCCCTTTCCCTCCGCTGAGAAAATACCATGTGCTCTTATCCCAGGAGATCCCACTAACTCGGCTCCCTGGATGACTCCTCCCTAGCCCTCTGATCTGCGATTTCAGCGGAGGAATTCGCCGACCAAACCCAATGCGGGTACTCAATTTACCCTGTACTGGAATAGTTGCTCCACAGGACGGGCCCCCATGTGGATTTATCCCCCTGTGTGTATTTTCCGCATTACGGTCCCCTTGCGAGCGAACCCGCGTCTCCCTTGGGCAATCCTCACTGACCCCCGGTCGCCGTGTTTGTAGCAACTCCTCCCTCCCATTCTCCACATGTGACCTAAAAACACATGTGATGTATTTCACCACTCTTTACCTCCCCCAGTCTGGGCAGGTGTGGTCTCCGCAGGATCTTTCCCCCCTGAAAGAATAGGAACTGGATAGAACGCCTTCCCCGATGCGTGTGATAGCGTTAAGATGACCTCAGCCACTTTAACTCTATGTGAGAAACATAGAGAGAGAAAAGGCGCGGCTGACGCGGCATGCTCCCATGCTTGGCAAGTCGCCTTGTTCCCCCATATCAGGGTGTAAGGAACCAGAAGGTTTTGACGATTTTTTTGGAGCGTTGGGGAAGGGTACATGCAGTCTGGCACAGCCTGGAGTTTTGGCACGCAAACTACCTGCCCGCACCTATGTCAGCAGCGCATGTACACGGTTCAGCGCATGGCGTGATTAAAATTGGACCCCTAGTGTCGCTTCTTCGACACAACGTCGAAGTGAGCAACAGACGGGGAACTTCTAGGTTACTGTTGTAACCTCCGTTCCCTGATGGAGGGAACGAGATGTTGTGTCCTCCCGGCCACGTCTTTGAACCGAGCCACTGTTGTGGCCAAACCTCATTGTCGGCTCCTCAGATAAATCCTGAATGAACAGATGCATTTCCCTCCCTTTATGCAAATTCTGTCTGCCAATTTCTCATTGGCCTATTCTCAAAGTTCAGAGATGCATAAGGCTCTCAAGAGAGACCCCTAGTGTCGCTTCTTCGACACAAGGTCTCTTTCCCTCCATCAGGGAACGGAGTTTACAGTAACCTAGACGTTCATACGCATTACAAAACAATATTTGTTTCTCTCAAATGAAAATTTAAACACCTACAATATATTGTATTTTTCATGCTTGTTATGTCTAAATAGTCTAAACAGTATAAATACATCCTTGCATATCTACTTATCTATTCTTCTTTCATTGCATATTGTTTTGTCTTATTCTGCCTGACATGTTTTGTAATCTTAGGGGCCGGACAGACCAAACATGTCCTTGTGTTAAAAAAGCTAGACACTGTTCAACACTAGAACAAAGCAAGTGTCTCGAGGTGTGTACTGAAAAGTTCTTTTCAACTTGACAGAATCTGAACTAACACAGAGACATGATGCAAAGATCAAAGACTTCTATCAAGTGCATTTTCACCTAGAAAAACTATGTGATGGTCACAGAAACAGTCTGCATAGTGTTTTTTTTTTACTGGTAAAAACCAAGATTTGTTAGCACTCAATTCAGAAAAATATTAGGTGTCTTACGTCAATAATATGATGGATATTTCATAAAATAAAAGTGGAAAATAAGAGTTTAAAAATAATAAATACATGCTGTAAGTGTGGGGTGAGGAGTGAAATGTCCAACAATAAATATACACAACCAGTTTTCTTATCTCCTTTCAAACTATTAAATTAAGTCCAACTTCTTTAATAAACACCTACATGGAGGTGTTTAATAAAAATATGGCCCATACTTTATACTCTATCAGAGTAAATCAATAAGCTATAGCTCTTTCATTACTTGGTATATTTAAGAAATTACCAGTCCATTGACTTAAAACAGTGTCCTCAGTAGTTTGCCTTGACTACTGTATCTGGAATAAGGGAAGGAAAAATACTCCGCTTCCACCCTCTCTGGCTTCTCTCTCTTCTCTTTTCGTCTTCAATTTGCTAGTGCTCACATTTCATTCTTCCCCATTTCCCTCTATCAAATAAGCACTATGTGAAGGTCTCCATCTGTTCCCTGCACAACGATCACTGCCTGCTAAAGCAAACACACACAAGTGCACACACCAACACATACTTTATAGGACCAAAAGCAAAGCTCTGTGCACTTTTGTTATTACCTTTAAATGTTTTTGCTCTCGATATACAAACACCCTTTAATTAATTCAAACATAACATAAACACAGACAACAGTGGAACAATGAAAACCAGAGCTAATTCAGCATAATTAACCAAATCTGTGTAATATGATACAACAACGAGCTGGCTCAGAAAAGGTTTAGGTTTCTTTTTTATGGAAAATTCAAAACAAATCTACAGCATTAAAAAAACTAAAAATCTGCATAATTGATTTACTGAAGAACAGATTGAATGTCGGAACGATTAACACACAAAAAAGTTCCGCTCATGTTCATAAATTCAGCTATTATTGGACAGGATCTCGACATCTTGCTACCAAATGTTCTGGTACCCTGACATCACTCCCATTCTGCAGAGTTACTGACGAGAGGCATCTCAAAGCAGAAATTTTTTCATCAGTTTAAATGTGTTTAACTTTCCTGTGGAGCTTCTCAGCCTAGAGACACAAGATCTGGTTCCATGGAAACCAGGAAGTAATTGCGTACACATAATCAATGATAAATGGGATTGACAGGCTATATTTTCCCTCTGAGATTGCATTTTTACTTCTCAGACAATTAGGTTTAGGTTTCGGTTAGGGTGTATGGTTAATAAAATATGTCATTTACAACTAAAAACAACTCTCTTTTTGTGCCAATCTGTTTATTACACCCGGAAACACCTCCACAATCTCATGAATCATTAGGAAATATTTCTGCTGCACTCATAAATGTCACAATATTTAAAACACTGAGCTGCAGTGTATTAGTGCTGACCTCAAACTAAGTACACTTTACCTCAATTTCACATGCAATGTCTTTCAACAAAGTAATAGGGGTTAGTAGACTTCTGAGCTTAATCCCTAATTATCGTTTTGCTGGAATTGGATGGAAATTCACGGCTCTCCAGACGTCAAAAATAGCTGTATATGACACTCCACAAAAGACTACATTAAACAGTCCTTTCTAGATAATTGTAATGACTTCCAGCTATTTTAGTGATGGGTGGGCTCTTTCCAGACATAAACTGCTGATATTATCAAAACAAGCAAGCAGGACGTATTCGTAAACTTCTCTGAGAATTCCTTCTGGACAATTTATGGTACAATGAGAAACTTTTATCATATTACATTCACAGTGACCACAAAGAAATCTAGATAACTTTTTTGAAACTATGCATCCCTTCACATTTTACATACTTTATGTCAGCCAGGCAATACATATAATATATAAGAATAATCATATATTATATAAAATACAAGATAATCAATGTGGTTTGCTCTGAAATCACATAACAGTACAGGGATTTATCTTCTCCTCCCACAAACTACATGAACGACTATAGACACACCAATCCACTCAATGCTGGTTTACCCAAAGGGCTAAAAATGTCTCCACCCAAAAGGCTGTCCCTTTAAAATCAAAGGGACAATTAACTGTAATCACTGCTATGCTATCTATGCCATCAGATGTCAAACTGGCTTGCTCTATTGTTGTGGACAAAAGTAAGAACAGAAGCTCAGCACAATCCCCACACACTTTAAGCCACTTTAGTTGAGCCTGGCAGTCCCCCAAATTACTTCTGTTTTAGCACTAAACCAACCTCTTTGTATTAGCACAGACAGCAGTCACACCAACAAGGATGTTTGATTTAAATTAAATATATCAATGCTAATATTAAGAACCTGAAAAGACTACTGAATCCTTTTTAATGCTGGCTCTCTAATGCCATTCAATGTAAATGGGATGTCCTCAGCATTTCCAGAATAGTTTTCACAGCAAACTTCACCTCAGCTTTGGGTACAGTCAGTTGGCTTTACAGTATATATATATATATATATATATATATATATATATATATATATATATATATATACACTGTTTTAAAAACAGATCTTGTAAAACTGAATTTTTAAATGTTAAGCATATAATTCTTGCGCAACTAGCGTAACCAAACATAATTTTAAAAATAACTGTTTTCGAGCAAATTTCCCAAACACTCCCCCGCCTGTTATTGGTTGTGAAAACAGATAGTCCCGCCCCTGAACTCATGTTTAAAAGCACCACAAAACCACAGTGTTTTCACAGTACAAATGGCTTACTTATAGTTTTCTCAACATTATAGTTTAACTGTACTTTAGCACACAAATGAACTGGTTAAGTGACCGTCTGTCCTCATGAGCACATTTTAATAGCATGTGGTCTATCAGAGCTCAAGAGAGGAATGAAAGAGCACAGAAAATATGGAATCTGACACGGCCATTTAGAAAGTGGAACCTGAGGGCTTGAGACCCAATGGAAAGAGAACGTGCAGAGACACAATGGAGCCTCTTATAATCACAACAGGCTGTTCCCAAAACACTGACAGTTTTCACATGTTTTTTTGAAACAAAACAGAAATATACTCAAAACAGACAGATAAGGAGATGTGCAGATAAAACTGTGTAATTAATGTGGGTAAATCAAATCAAGCTCTGACAAAATAGTTTTTGGTGAAGTAAACATTGCAGAACAAAATAAGAACTTTCTACACTAAATAAGTTAGTTTAAGAGTGAACTTGAAAATATTACATAAAATCTACATTCAGTGTAAAATACTCTAGCTTATAAGTAAATATATTACGACTGTTATCTTTACATTGCTTCATCATGTATCAAGCCTAAACAGGGTTGGGGAGTAATGGAATACATGTAATGGGATTACATATTTAAAATACAAAATATGAGTAACTGTATTCCACTACAGTTACAATTTAAATAATTGGTATTTAGAATAAACTTACATTCAAAAAGTATTTTGATTACAGAAGAGATTACTTTGCATTTTATTGTCATTTGTTTCATTTAATATTTAGTCCTTTCAGATGGAAAACATTTACACTTATAAATGATGCAAAGTGCATTTGAACAGCACTGAAACTCTTTCTTATGATGTGTTACATTCATATGAGCAGACAGAGAAGTAAGTTTGAAGTAAGTTTGGAGCAGCAGAAATAGAAATAAACCTTCTGTAAATTGTCAGCTTTATGCTAAGCTAAAATGCTATAAGCACATGTTTACAAGCACATGTTACATGGCACGATCATATTTTTTATTTTAAAAAAAATTCAAGTTGGATCATAATTTCTCTTTTTCTAGTAAGACCTTTGATATTAGGGCAAAAATATATTCTTGATAATAATTTATTGTCTTCCTGTAAAAATATCTAAAAATCCTTAAAACAAGATCAATTTGATTGAGCTTGTTTTAGAAACAACACTGCATAAGATATTTAGCTTTTTCAGAGAATGTATTTTAACGTGTATTTTGTCTTACTGTACTGGCAGAGTTTATATAGTCAAAAAGTGACTAAAGTTTTTTAAGTGAAAAAAATCTGCCAGTGCTGAAGAAGTAATCCAAAGTATTTAGAATACGTTACTGACCTTGAGTAATCTAATGAAATACATTACAAATTACATTTTACATCATGTGTTCTGTAGAAAACCTTGTCATATTTCTTAGCTAATTTGAGTAAATTTCATTAATAAATAAAAAGTTAATTTTACTTTACTCTTCGAAGCTGGTGTTCCAAGCAAAAACATATTAAATAATAATTAAGTAAATCTTATTAGTCATATTTTTTTCAGTGTGTTGACTGAAATATCTAGCTGAGATTTACAATGGAATTATGCGAAAATAAATCAAGCATTTAATAAGAGCTTTGTATTGTTAATTAGTTCTCACAGCAATATTTTGCAAGAGCAAATATCTGCAGCACTATATTCCCATGAATTTTTTCCACAGGTCTTTAAAAAATATATATATAAAATTTCTGCACCACAAGCACACCAAATTAAATAGCAAAAATTATGACTGTTTTCAAACATTCCCCCTGTCTGCCACTGGACAGCCAAACAAATGTACTTGCCCTAGACTCATGCCATTGGTCAGGATCCTCAAACCAATAAAGCAAAGGTTTAATAGCCACAGCGTTTACACTTTAAGGTTAAATAAACCTATAAATGGCATATTGAGAGATGAGAAAGTATTTAAACATCAAAAAAATTTCACACCTCACCTTCAAGTAAGTGTATAAACATTTCCAAGTGGCAGTAGTATCAATGACAGGATATGAGTTGGTGACTGGTGTGTATGACATGCTCTGTGAATCACTATCATGCGTTACAACCTGCCCTTTATTCTTGCTACTCTATAGCCTTCACACACAAACACAACAAAAATATGCACCAAAGCAATAGTGTATGAATCATCAATATATTATATTAAAAAGTGCTCAGATAATGCTTCATATTGGGCATTCAAGTAAACACACAAAACCGCCTAATAATCTAGCCTCTACAAACATTCATCACCCAGATTTCTAAAATAAGCACATACATGACGAGACAAGATAGACAAGGGTGACGTATCTGAACACTAAAATATGCTGCAATCCAGCAGTAACCTCCAGGAAATTTCAGCCTGTAAATTGACAGATAGCATGTCCATGGACTTATCATTAAAATCCTATATGAATGTATAATGGAAAGCGCATATTTTAGGTTCTGTGTCTGTTCACCAAATTTCTTCAGCCTAAAATCGGTCTGCGCTTACCGAAATTCGAACCACTGCCCCCACTGGCCAAAATTGGAAGTGTTGTTAAACAAATGGGCATGTGTTAGCTGAATGTTAGTAAATGATGTTATAGTCAACAGGTATGCATATTTTATTAAATATATGCCCTAACCCACACCCCAACCCTAAACCTAACCATCAGTGGAGTAAAATTGTGATCACAGAGGGAAAATGCAACCTCTGATTCATGCTCATCAATGATTATTTTAATGCAATTATTTCCTGGTTTCTGTGTAATATGTAAATAATCTGTAATATCTGTCATGTCTTAGAGTCATCATTGTGTGGTTTGATAAAAATGTGATTGTAAATTGTGCCTTAAAAAAAAATAAATAATATTTGTATTTAGACCCCCAGTGAGCAATCTAAAGGCAACTCAAGTTTCATTTCACTGTTACACATCATGTATATACAGTGGTGGCCAAAAATATTGGCACCCTTGGTAAATATGAGCAAAGCAGGCTGTGAAATTTTTTTTTGCATCGTTTATCCTTGTGATCTTTCATTCAAAACAATCACAAAATGTGAACCTTTAACTTAAGTAAAACAATTGAAACAGGGGAAATAACTCATTATAAAAGGAAAAAATTCAGCAAAACACATTGGCCATAATTATTGGCACCCTTTTCTCAATACTTTGTGAAACCTCCCTTTGCCAAGATAACAGCTCTGAGTCTTCTCATATAATGCCTAATGATATTGGAGAACACATAACAAGTGATCTGAGACCATTTGTCCATGCAGAATCTCTACAGATCTTTCAAATTCAGAGGTCTATGTTGGTGAACTCCCCTCTTCAGTTCACCCCACAAATTTTCTATGGGGATCAGGGGACTGGGATGGCCAAGGCAGAACCTTGATTTTGTGGTCAGTGATTGATTTTGATGTTTGTTTTGAATCATTGTCCTTTTGGAAGATCCAACCAGCTTTCTGGCTGAGGCAGCCAGGTTTGATTTTTTATCTGTTGGTATTTGATAGAGTCTGTGATGGCATGAATCTGAACAAGATGTCCAGGACCTCTGGCATAAACAGCCCCACAACTTTAAAGATCCACCACCATATTTAATCCAGCACCACATTTAACCCTAGGCATTGGGGACTACTTCATCTCCAAACCATCTCTAGTGTTCGCTGACAAAAAGCAATTTTTTTGTTTCATCTGACCATAGAACCCAGTCACATTTGAAGTTCCAGTAGAGTCTGACAAACTGAAGATGCTTGAGTTTGTTGTTTGATGAGAGCAGAGGCTTTTTTTTTCTTGAAACCCTTTTTTTTTCTGACATCAAGACCCAACTAATTTCTAAAGCTCTCCAGCTGTGATCCTTGGAGATTCTTTGGCCACTTGAACCATCCTCCTCACTGTGCGTGGAGACATTATAGACACACATCCTTTTCCAGGCCAATTCTTCAGATCTCCAGTTAATTGCAACTTGTTAATTATTGCCCTGATGGTAGAAATGGGCATTTTCAATTCTTTGGCTATTTTTTTTATAGCCACTTCCCATTTTGTGAGGCTCAACAACCTTTTGCAGCACATCAGAACTATATTCTTTAGTCTAACCAACTGTGATTGACGATTAAGGGAATTTGGCCTGTGTGTTACCTTATATTAAACCCCTGTGAAACAGGAAATCATGGCTGAACAATTTCATGTTCCTAGTCACCCAGGTGCACTAACATTTTTTTAAATATGAATGGGAAATGAGTGGCCAATGTGTTTTGGAGAAATATATGTATTTATTAATGAAATATTTCCCCTCTTTCCATTGTTTTACTTCAATTAAAGGTTAGAATTTTGTGAATTTTTTTAATGAAAGATAAAAAGGATAAACAATGCAGATTTGTTTTCACAGCCTTCTTTGCTCATATTTACCAAGGGTGCTAATATTTTTGGCCACCACTGTACACTTTAGCCTCTCTCTCCTGTTAACAAAAAGATACTTATAATTCCATTGTGACAAGCAACACTAGGAACCACCACGTAATTATCTCCAACTGTGAAACTTTAACAAATCAGTGACACGGACAGTCAATGAAAAACCTAGAAAAGGGAGAGAAGGTAAATAAAAGGCACATGCCTGAGGAACAGTGGAATGCAGGGAGGAGGTAACCTAAAGGTTTTTGGAAAGACAGTGGGGTTTAAAAATTTAGAGGAAGCAGGGAGTTGCACAAGATGTTAAAAAGCGATAAAGACAGACAAACTGTTCACTTTAGAGGGGAAAAGAAAACAGCAAGCACATGGTTAGGGGTAAGGTTAGTTGGCAGACAGAAGAAGGTTTTCAAAAGTTCTCCTTTACCCTTCTGTGTTCTTAATTGAACTGGTAGAGCGCGACCGGGGCTTCATAATAATACTCATTCTGGATGTTGATTCCCTCTGCTAGCTGCTACAGCTAATCCCAGATCTGTGCGTCTGTGGTCAGTCCTCATGTGTGTCCCCCAGTGCAAACATTGCTTGGCTGAGATGCCCTGCCTCTGTTTGCTGCACTGACAGGAGACCCTGGAATCTCAGACTGAGTGGACGGGCGTTAAAGTGTTTCTGTCTCTCAGCAACCGGCTGCTTTAGTGTAAGATAAATTGTCTCTCCCCTCTGTCTCCAGTTTCTCTCTCTCTCTCTCTCCATCTCAAACCTCCCACCCTATGTGCTTTCCTTCCCTCCCTTCCTTCCAGGCGGGCTGCAGGGTTTATTGCTCTTGCAGTAATGACGTTTTCGGGGGTAGAGCACTCCTTGTGTTTGAGATAACTGAATGGAAAGGACAACTTTACACCTCAACATAAAAAGTAGCCCAGAAAGTGAATAAAAGGATTAAATGGGAGTAAAAACTGCCTTTTGGCAAGTAAATAAAACAAATAAAAAGTCACTTACCATCCTGTAACTTCATTAGGAACTGCAAACTAATACATAGTTTAAATCGAATTGAAAGAATGATAATGTGACCCTACTGTAATCTCAGTGACGTGAGCAATACAAACCAAACATATGTCACAACTCAAAAATTTACCATTAAAAGTTTATCTAGGATGCATAAAGGAATTTTTTCCGACCAGAACTCAATGTGGCAACACACAGGAGGATTATTCCTCATTCTATCCTTAGATAGAAGACCCTATCTCAGTGTTTCCCAACCAATGTGCCGTGTGCCGTGAAAGATTGTAAGGTGTGCTGTGGAAAATGATCAAATTCCACAAAATAAATAAAGGCATGAGAAAAAAAATTATTCCAGAGATCCAAACTCTTCACCTTTCGGAGAAATTCGTTGTTTTGAAACTATAATCGGTGACTTTTGTGATTGTGAAGAGCAATGACTAATGTCCAAAAGTGACTGATATTTATTACGCGTTAAAGGTCCTTTACATGACTCGCTTCAGCGCTGAAGAATATATTAAAGTCTATGAAGTGACTTTACACCAACGTGTTTTTCACACACATGTTTTTGCTTCACCAATAATGTCTTTGAGAGTACTAAGCAACAAGAAATATTTAAAAACTGTCCAAATTTGTGAAGAGACATCAAATGTCTCATAATTTATTTTAATTAAATATTACCTTATCGTTTACGAATATCAGAGACCCCAGTTATTGAACTAATTTAAATTCACCAAGAAAATGCTTAGACCTAAACATAACATAAACAACGAGTCTTTATGTTATCTGAGCAACTGCAAGCTTTTTTCTCTCATGTTTTCAATGTTTACTGTGCACATCTCCCGCTTTTTTACCTGTAAAATTGCCCCTCTGTGGCACTTTCTGCAGCTCTTGTCAAGTGGAGGGCGATTTGGCGCTTGACGCTGACATTGAACGGAGCGTTGACGCCTCGACTCAACTCGAAATGCACTTTACAATGATGAAAGAACATTATTGAAACTCAAAATTATTATTATTTGTCTATTATTGTGGTCTTTTCTGATAAAAGCAATGCTCAGCAGTTTAAATAGGCTACTGTAGGAAAATTATACCGTAGATCTTTGTGTTTATCATTCTTATACTGAAGTCAGTAGATTTGTAGCAATGCACGTTTTAATAAAGGAGAAGATAAGGATGTTATTGAAACTCACTATTATTAGACTATTATTGTTGTCTTTTTGGATGAAAAATAATGCTCAGACTGAAGGAAGACTATAGATCTGCTATGTTCTTTTAATACTTAAACACTATAAAGTCTCTTGTTAGATTTTGTTCATGAACGACCCAAAATGATTCACTGACTCACTCATAGCACATAAGACGCTCATTTGTTGCCACCTAGTGACATTTCCAGAAGGGGTCACTGAACTAATCAGTTTTTAAAATTGAACAAATTTGTGAAACAGAAGCAAGCTTCACCAAAATACTCTTTATTGTGCAGCTAATTCTGCACAATTGTAAACTTGAATAAACTGGAGTCACTAAAATAGGTGGAATCTATAGGTCACTAAAATAGGTCACCTCTCCAGTGGTGTCACTGGTACAACTCTCTGCTTGATACTCACCTGAAACCATCAGCTCCATATGATGTTTGTTTTGATAAACTCCTAGAAAAATTCTGATATTCTTTGTTTATTTAAACTTATTAATAATAAATATATTTTCTTAATTGCATTTTGTGTCTGAATGAATTTGTGTCATTTTGTTATAAAATGGCTTACTGATCTTATCTCTGTAAAGTTATATCCAGTATTACAATTTAGTTGCCATGACAACAAAACTCTTTAATCCCAGTATTGGATATAACTTTACACAAATAAGGTTAGGGAGTTATTTTATCAAATTGAAATCATGTTAACAGGTATAACATTTAAATAATGCAGCTATACTTCTGAAATTGTGTATATAGTGTTTATGGACTGGCCCCATTCACTTCTATTGGTTACATTTTCCAAGTCCTTCACTATAACCACTTCTTTCTTTTTTTTTTAAAGAGGGATGAGTCTAAAAAATTTTTTGTAGTTATCACCATTATGCCAGAAATGCTGTTAACCGAGCTTAAATTGTATTGATTGTATTTTTTCTTTACATTTTGTCTGAGATTTAAACTGAGCGGGAAAGATGAAAGTGAAAACTGTCAGGAAAAAAGCAGGATGTGATCACAAGTGATATTTGTACTCCCTAAATATTGTGGAAAGGAGTTGACCAGTAGTATGTATGAATTCAGTCATGCTGAGTCAAAAAAGCATTTAGTGTGAAATTGCACATCCTGTAAAGACAGCAGCCGTACCACTTAACCCAAATAGTCATTGTAATAGGCTTATTATGAGCCCTTTGACATGCAGCATGTACTGTAAATGTACTTTAACTGTGTTCTGGGAGCTTAAAAAATGGACCAAAACGTGACAATACACCTGGAAACAAAACACTTTTCTGCCCTTTCTGCTAAAAGTAATTTACTTTATATCACAGAAATACAGACAAGCGGGGCTCTTCACACATCACTCTTAACACAATATCAAAGTGTGCAAAACAACTAGTATTGTATGTAATGTACCACTTTTCAATTAGAGAACTATTCAGCATGGATAGTCTAAAACAAATGGCTGAACTTGACTGTTATTCTAGAGCAAGTCTCCCGCTGAGACTAACGCCTCCCCTGTTTCCCCATGGTGAGGGTCCTCAGAGGTTTACTAGTGATGCCTAGCTGTTATTACAATAGTCGACAGCAACTGCATCAACCAATGACAGGGAAGCATTTCAGTACTCTGAAACAGATAGTATCACTTGAAGTTCTGCTCATCTCTGGTTTTCAGATGTCTATGATTACATGATAACACAATATATACTATGACTTTAAATCACATAATAGCGACTAAACTTTAACAGCTGATTCTTGCACATCATTGCCCCCCTGTGTTCACAACAGATAAAAGCAGATTTTACTGTAACAGATAAAATCAAGAACATCTCATAACACTGCACTAAGCCAATTACAGTGTAAAAACTGAATTTTAAATAATTTAGGTCCTGCAGAATTAAAAGCCAAAGTACACTTATTGGGGAGTTTAGGGTGAGTTGCCACACTATTTTACTTCAGTGAAAAAAATACACATCATTTAACACTTTGAATATCTTGGCATGTTGATACACTATATGGTGTAAGTTGTCACAATGGGAACCTGCTGTTGATTGACACTGATTTTAGAATACATTTTTGAAATATGATATGCCTAAAGTATGGCTAAATTAAACGGGGGAAAAAACTTCCACAACATATCTGTATATAAAACGTGTTATAAGCTATTCAATGGCTTTATTAGCTTAATGCATTGTACTGTAGGCTATACAATGATACTATCAGCTATTTTAACAAATAAGACAGTAAAACAATTATGAAACGCAAAACAATTCAGACAACAATTCAATTTCCATTTTTGCAAAATAGCAAAAATGGAAAATGCAACATGCAAAAATATCAAAAGATTCTGACCAACAGAAATGGGAATGTATAAAATTACAACATTTAAAATGCATGACAACTTGCCCCAACCTCTTGCTTTAATGTATGCCAGTAAGGTTTTATTGTGTTCACTTGTTTGCCCAATATCTTTTACTAAAATTATAAAACTTTTAGTTTGAATTTTAGTCTGGAGGAGAGAATTCACAAAGAAAAATGTTAATTTATGACCATTTTGACCTAGGTGCTTGAATCCAACATAAGTAGTTAACCACTGCTAGAAAACAAATTATGCACTAAACATTTAACCAAACAACCTTAGTTGTATAGCCCTTGTGACAACTATAGCTGTGATTTCCCCTATTAGTAGTGATTGAGTGTATTTTGTTGAAAGATTAAAAAAATTAAAATCTCTGTACATATATTGTAAACAATGTATGCATGTATGTGTTTATGTATGTATATATATATCTTTAAATCTCTTAATATAAATGTCAAGCTGCTCATATATATATATATATATATATATATACCTGTGTGACTTGAACCAGCAATTCCTTTTCTTGCCTTTAACTGAGCTCATATCAAGCTGGTGGACGTTCCAAGAAAATGTGCCAAGAAAGAGAGAAAGAGGAGGCGGAGAGTCGCCTGGAGATTCGCTAGCCTCATCTCCTGAGGCATACTGTCCTGTCCTGAGACAGACTGACTGACCTCAAATAAGAGATCTTCAGCTTTGAGAGGAGGAACTTGTCTACGTCACTCTACTCTGACCTCACTCTATAATCCAATAACATCTGTCTGGCCCTCTCACATTCTGCACTGTTTTTTTCACCTGCCTTGTCTGTAACACAAGCTTCTGTGCTGTTCAACTGTACATGAAACTATGTCACTGTAAAGCGACCATGCTTTGAAAGCCACAGTAACCTTTGGCATGATTTTCTATCTTGTTTTCATTTAAAGTGATGCTCAGTGAAGGCATCACTGACATTCCAGCATCATTTTCTATTAAAGCATAATTTTCAGTAAAGTTGCTTTGAAAATGTGTGTTGTGAAAAGTACTTTACAAATTACAAAATTACTTGACTTCAAACATGTTTGTATTGAGCCACTATAATGTAATTTTTTTTTACTTTTTGTAAAAATGTGTGTTGTGTTCCATGTTCCATGAGAACTGATGGTCTCACTCCATCAGCACACGGACGCTTCACTCCGCTTGTGTTCGTTCCGTTCAAAACTTAAGTGTAAGAGCAGTGCAGATGTATTTAGAGCCATCTGTCTCTATTTTTATGACATTACATTCATTTTGTGACATTACACATTTTAGCCAGCAGGTGGAAGCAAAAGACCATTTTTTTATGAGCCAGTTGGTGACATGAAGTTAGTCAGCATCACTCAGTGTTTACATTCAACAGCACTCCATGATCGCTCGTATTACTATTACACTACTAAAGCTGTGAAATAGCTTTAAACGGCTTTAAACTAACAACTTCAACATTAAGGCTCATCAGAGCTGAGAGACACAACAGACTGATAAATTATGTGTATGGTGAGCTGAGGGGACTTTTTAAATCCGTTTCAGACCTGTGAGTAAGTTCCTTGACTTTACAAGCTATATAACTCTTCTAATCTCTGTCACTATATTGCACTAATAACAAAAGTCAATGTAAGGACATGGATTATTCTGCAAAAAATAGGAAATATCTGCATTTCAAACACTGACATACATAATTTCATTAAAAACTGGACATCCATTGTAGAATATAAAATATTCTCTTAATTTTTTATTAATATTCAATAATCAGAGTTCCAAGCCTTTTGACTGATTAATTTCCAAGACTTTTCCATAATGTTTCCATGACTATTCCTGTTTTTTTTTTTCCCAGAATTTAAAAAGTTGTATTACTTAGATTGCCCTCACAAAGAGCAATTTCTAGTCAATTAAATAATTTTGAATAATTTTTTAAAATAAAAAATAGTCACTATTTGTTGCTAAAAAGTGTCACTGACTTTGTAGGATTTTTTTTTTTTTTCAATACCACAACATTTCTAGGCCTGGAATTCCAAATGTAAAAAAATCCCTGATATTTAAAAATGTTGCATGAGTAAAGTAAAAAATTCTGTAATGACCTACTTTGTCTGGGTGTCTGTGTGTATATATACTGTATATAAACAGTATATGCTGTACATTCACTGAGCACTTTATAAGGAACACCTGTACACCTACTTATTCATCCGGTTATCTAATCAGCTAATCGTGTGGCAGCAGTGCAAAAAATCAAGCAGATACAGGCTTCAGTTAATGTTCACATCAACCATCAGAATGGGGAAAAATGTGATCTCAGTGATTTCGACCTTGGCATGATTTTTGGTGCCAGACAGGCAGGTTTGAGTATTTCTGTAACTGTTGATCTCCTGAGATTTTCATGCACAACAATCTCTACAGTTTACTCCGAATGGTGCCAAAAAACAAAAAACATCTAGTGAGCGTCAGTTCTGAGATTGAAACAAATTGTTGATGAGAGAGGTCAATGGAGAATGGTCAGACTGGTTCGAGCAGACAGAGAGTCTATGGTAACTCAGATAATCTCTCTGTACAATTGTACAGAGCAGAATAGCAGTATGCACAACACGTCTAACATTGAGGCGGATGGGCTTCAACAGCAGAAGACCACGTTAGGCATTTTATTAGGACCATAGTGTTTGTAATAAAGAGCTCAGTGAGTGTATGTATATATATATATATATATATATATATATATATATATATATATATATATACACACACACACACACACACACATATACTGTATATATTCATTCTGTATATACTAAACAACATTTTATTCTATCGGCCTTAAATTACCACCTTGATAACAAATGGCATGCGTCTGGAAATATACTGTGCCATCTCTAGGAATAACCGCCATATCAAACTCCCACTTTTATTTTTTTTATATACCTACAATTATTGGTATATATATATATATATATATATATATATATATATATATATATATATATATATATATATATATATACAGATATACATACGATATATACAGTTAAATGTTTATTTAATTAGAAGCAGTACATTTAATTTGATATAATTACAAAAAATTTCCACTAATTATTTTAATATAACTACCACATAGAAAAGCCTCATAAATTCTATTAAAATAAACTTAATTCACGTACACACGCGCACATGCGCTATCCACGATGAGAGACGTGAGTTTATACACTCGTGTGATATGGAAATCTTTCTGTCTTTCTATTGAAAAAATTAGGAATAATGTTTGCTTTTGCTATCATTTTGAGTACAGTGAAGTACTGACTAAATGCAGCAACAAGCTTGTGCACTGCTAATAGGATTTTTTTTATAGAACTGGATGCCAGATCAGATGTGATTTTTATGTATTAAAGGTTTACTGTATTGTGCATTTAAACATTCAAAGATGATTCTCTGTGAAATATTTTTGTTTTGTCAACCCATTTTGCACATGTTGGTCATTAAATATTATTAACAGTTAAGCATGGTCTAAAAAAGTCTAAAGAGTATTTTCAGGTTAATTTTACCCAATATTTAAATGTAAACTTTGCTTATATTACAAAGGTAAATTGCATTTACAATCTAAGTTATATTAGATAGACTTTACTTGATATTCTTAACCTATATTGCATGCTAAACAGAGGAACAAATGTACTCAAAGAAAGTGGGTGTAAATTGCTGTCTAATTTTTGGGGGTAAATTCTATAGGTTTTTTCAGTGTTGACGATGTTAGGTTCAGTCATATGTGTTTCTTGAGGAACCATTTCACAAATTACTCGCTGACAATTGTGGAATTTTGGTCAAATACAAGGTATTTTACAATTAAATATTTTTATATCAAATGGTTGCTAATATAGAGAAATTATTATGACTGAAATGGCAATTGCTAACAATTATCTGTATTTAGAAAAATGAATAAAACCCGCCATTCACTACAGAAATGGTACTCTCTTCCACCATGTTGAAATTTTATGACTCCTCCCATCTCAGAAATTCAGCTATCAAAATGATCTCCTCGTCTCAGTCATAATTATGGCTTGAGGGGTCGTTCACGTGCAACTTCCAAGTGGGAAATTTGATAATCCCGATAGTGCGTGACAGTAGCATTAGCCATTAGCATTAGCGCCATGAATACAGAATGTAAACGGGACAAATTACACATTATCTAGTGCATATATCTTCCAATCATAATCAAATTGTTATAACAGTGTGTTTTACTGATCTGGATTCCATTCATAGAATGAAGCAGAGAGCAAATTCTTTATAGAATATCCATTAAGCACCTAATGGCAGATGTGCAGCTCTTCTGCAGTGACAGCTCCATAACTATCGATAAACATAAAAATACCAGAGACCGCAATGAACTTATAGACAAATCATATATTTTTGTTATCGTCTATTTAGTTACAAGACTTATCAGTCAAATAATACGTTTTATTGTTTATACAGAGTTTATAAAGCTAATATACTAATATGGCATGGTATGGTATGTGGAATACCCTCTCATGTGGCAATGAGGCAGGCATGATGTCAAAATGTTCTTCTTCTATACAACCATGTTTAGAAAGAGAACTGAACTCAACAAATGAATGCGTCAGAAAGCTTCATATTTCCTAATTTAGTTGGAAAATATGCATGAACATCATTAAATAAGTATGTGCATTTTTATGACGGCTTAATTTGTATAACTCATGCTTTAGTGTTTTGATATGTTGACATAAATTAAGAAATAAATCACATTTCTAATGTGAAACAGTTGCTAAATATCAAAGCAGGAGAATTAGACCTTTCTAATGACGTATAATTTTTCATGATTAAATAAGAATTGCATGGTAACAAAAAACGGTCAAGAGGCTGTTTGCAATACTCGTGTGAAAAGGGGTTAATTGTAATGTGTGTATGGTTTATTGGCATTAGCATAAGGCATATATCTGATAGCGACTCTGTTGCCGAGCATTTGTGTTGACTGGCGCCATACACACTGCCCTACTCTCTCTTTCTCTCTCTCTCTCTCTCTCTCTCTCTCTCTCTCTCTCTCTCTCTCTCTCTCTTCTCTCTCTCTCTCTCTCTCTCTCTCTCTCACACACACACACACACACACATCTTTCTCTCAGTGTGTACCGTACTGAAGTTACCGACTCACACCTGCTTCTTGCTGGATCGTGCAAATTGCAAAACAAGGGCATTTCTACAGTATCTTGTAAATAATACTATTGTAAACTAATACGAATCCTTTTTCAACTATGTTATGTAAGTGTCCATAATAACTGACATTTGCACAGCACAGGCCATGACTGTCACTCAATTCAGACTATTTATTGCCATTTTATCTAACCAAGCTGGAGATAAAAGGGGTTTATCAGAGGCGAGAAGCATTAAAAGATCTTTAAGGAAATCAATGGGCTCATTACCGCTGTATGTCAGCTGGTCATCACTTCCTATTATTAACCATTGGCTTAGACAGTGTCAAATACATTTATATGTAGATCTCAATTCATATGAATACCTATTTCTGGTAACAAGCCCAAATGTGTTCATAAACCATTAGCATTCAGATGGTATGTGATCCAACCTGCTGGAATAACACATGAAATTACAAATAATCTGGATCGCTTGCCACGAGGGAATATAAAAAAATTACAACAAATGAAACCTCTCAGACTAAACCTTTCCTGAATTATAATCCAATTTAGACATAAACAGCAAACTATTCTGATGAGTGCCACACATCACGTTAACAAGTACTACAACATAAAAACATCTGGATCTCTTACCACAAACGGTACCCCAAGGAAATACAGTATTTAAAAAGGACAACAACTCAAACCTCACAAGCTAAACCTCTTCTGAATTATAATCCCAAACCTAAAACTAATTTAAAAAGCATCCAACAGCCTTTTGTAATGGTCGCCACATATCCAAATCATAAACCTTTACCATTTCCTCCTGGGCTTTATGTCAATGGGTTTGTTGATGGCATACGGCGAGCCGTTGATGCAGGCGCTACGGTAACGGGCGATCCTTTCCAGGGAACAAAGTTCTGAATTTGCTGGTAAACTCATTGTTGAGCTACAATAAGGGCACTGAGAGCTACACTGGAACAAAAGAGAGCCAAAAGCCAAGCAAGCCTTCCTGGGTCAGTTTGACGAGTTTTCAGTATTGTGAGGATGAATGAGAGCGAAGAGAGATTGCGAGAAGACTAGAGAGTGTGCAGAATGGGAGAGGAGGGGATGAAAGTCAGAAAGAGAGAGAGCAGGTGGGTGATCAAGAAGCAGGTAGGTGCTGAAATCATTTAAGATATCAGTAAGCTGAATCAGCCATTAACAAACATTAATGTAGTGGGACTAGATTCTCAGTCTATTGTGTGTAACTGCATGTGTGTGTCTAAGTGTGCACAATGCCACACACTTGTTTCGTGGAATTCTCCTGATCTTCCCCAATCAAACTTTTATGGACTCAGTGCTGTATCTAAAAAGCTTTTATGTCCTGACTCTGCATCTAATAAGACAGACGGGGATTGACGCACATCAAGAACATCATTTCGCAAACAACACGATGCCACAGACACTACATTCCTATTTACTGCCAATTTAACCCACAGTACAGAAAAACAGCTTTGGTCTGTTTATATAGTCTTTGATGCATACTACATCTAATGTCTTGTTATATGCTGTATTTACCAATTTATTAATGCACCCATCTGTGTTGCATGATGGTGATGTGGTCGAGAATCTGTTCAGGGCCAGCTTGCGCTTTAAACTGTGCAACGCATTAGCAGTGTTAGCAAGGCAAGAATCGCTATAACTATTGCTCATACTTAGGGTTAGGGGTTTGTGTTATGGACATACATAATGCCTCAAGTTGTACAGCTTACTGAGGAGAGGTGTGCTACAGTTTTCAAGTGATCGGATAAAACGGGTGAGAAAAATCTCACATTTAAATTGAATGAGCGACCTGAGCAATATCTAGTGACCAGAATATCATAGACACTTCTGGGTGGGCACAGTAAACAACCTCCTAGAGCAACCATTTAGAACACATAAGAAACCACATAGCAATGTGCTAAAAGACATTCAGAACACCTTAGCAATTGCATATCAACGCCCAGGCAAACGCCAAGAACAACCTAGCATTATGGACATGTTTTGCAGTTGCAAGCACAACATGCTTTCTTTTTTTACACACACACAAACACACACACATACACACACACACAGACACACACACACATATATATATATATATATATATATATATATATATATATATATATATATATATATATATATATATATATATATATATATATATATATATATATATATATATTATATTATATATATAAGTCTAGTTTTAAAATATTGTATATGAAAGTGGCACAAGAGAAAATGGAAAGTACTGTAGACAGGAAGATGGTAGGAGAGAAAGAAATCTGGGACTGGTAATCAGAAAATGTTGCAAGCCAGACTTAGATCTGTGATCGCTACTGGTCTAATATGTCACTACCCAGTGCGCCACAGATCTAAATAATCCTTTGTATATTAAAACTTCAAAGATCAAATGTTGGCAGTGAACTTAGAAGAACACACTCACAAATACCAGATTCCTTGGTGATATCACCTTTTAGCCATAAAACTTCTACTTTATTTCCACTAGAGGGCAGCAGATTAACATATTATTGCTGAGATAAGAGTGTTTCTTCCTCTGTACCTGAGCGTTTGAGAATTTTTCTTGTCTATTGTTGTGACTATTTTTATGGCTTTATGCATATTAAAACAGAACATTGCTTTTTAAGAAAATAGCCCAGATCATCTTCATGTAAATAAAGAACAACACAGAAACTAAATATACACTAGCGGTCTGAAGTTTGGAAACACTTTCTCATCGGTTTCTTTTTTTTTTTAAAGCCATAAGCCTTATGTTTAAAGGGATAGTTCACCCAAACAGGAAAATTCTCTGGAGTCATATGGATTACTTTTATGCTGCCTTTGTGATTTTTGTAGCTTCAAAGGTCTGGCCACCATTCACTTGCACCTGCAGAGCTGAGATATTCTTCTAAAAGTCTTTGTGTTCAGCAAAAGAAGAAAAGTCTAATGCATTTGGGATGGCATGAGGGTGAGTAAATGATGAGATTTTTCATTTTTGAGTGAACTATCCCTTTAAATGGCTGACATTTTTGTAGACAAACATGAATTGTGGCAACACATGAATTCATTTAAAAAACTACAACTTTGGTTTTGTTTTAAAAAGTTGGACTGGATGGTGAAGGAGCATAAAAAAGCATGGTTGTCTGAGAGAATGCCCAGAGTGTGCAGAGCTTTAATCTAGGCAAAGCATATTTTTGAGAACTTAAAATATAAAATAGTTTTGATTTGTTAAACATTTATGCATAATTTCCACACTTTCATTTGTGTTATTTTATAGTTTACATTATTAAAATTTTATACTAAAAGGTAGAAAATAGTTATAATGAAGATTGAGTAGGTTCATCCTACTATTTGACTGGTAGTGTACTATATATATATATATATATGAAGAATTATGGGTCATAGAGTCATAGACTCTGTGAAAATTATATGCTTACAATACTGTTTACATTTTTGCAGAATTGTAGTCAAAGTGTAAAGCATATACATATACAATATCGATTTCTCAGCATTTACTTATGCAAATGTATAAGTACATACAAATGTATAAGTACATACAGTACATAATTATTATTCAAAATATTGCAATTACCACACACTGTGAGTTATCAACATCATAGCATGACAGTCCTGTCTCAATGCTTTTCCCAAAAGAAACAAAAATTGCCCCATGAGAACCAACTGAGCCTCTTCAGTTAAGACTTTATCTGGTTCTCAGGCAATATCAGAGAGCAGCTTTGTATTAGATACAGCATCTTCTCTTGTTACCACTGGGGAGCACTCTATCACCAACCTCAGGCATTTTAACCAGCGTCTCTCCATCTCAGAGAGATCTCATCACACCGGGAAGGGGAAAAAACACAAGTCACAGCAATGGAGAAATGTATTCAAGGCCAAAAATCCATTACCACATGACACTTACATAATAATCATAGTGCTTCACTGTGAACATTAAATTTGCAAATGATTACAAGAATATATATAAATCGAATGTGTTGCTTTGGAATGAGCTTCAGGCAACAAATTGTGGCAAACGTCTGTCTTAACATACGTTATTATCGCTCATAACCATCAAATGGCAAACAAAGCTGCCACTGATGAATATTCCTTTAAGATCTGCCAAGTACAGTCTTTAATAAACTCAGCTTTTCCAGTCTAACCTGCTATGCAATACCATTGCAAAGTCCCTTCATGAAAATAAAGTGTACAGGCTTCTTTGCAGAAAGGGAGGCAGCTCCCATCATCCATCACTGTTTTTCAGTAGATGGTGAGAACAAGCCACACAATCCCTCACTGCCAGCAAGCCCCACTGACGTCTTGTCTTCCAAACCGTAACATTGTTCTGCAAGCTCCCGAGATGTAATTTTTCTCTCTGGCAATGACAAAGATCTGGTCATGATTCTAATAGTTGCATGTTGTCATTCAGCAATGGTCATTAAACAACTGCAGCAGCAGTCTCTCTGGAGGAGCAACTTAGGGCCAAATAACTCACTTAAGTGTATGAATGGGATTATAACCCCGCTATCTCCCAGCTTGCTGATTTACTCTCACTTTTCAGTGGGCATAGAGCCAAATGCCCAATTTTACAGCTGACACTCTAGAGCTTTAAAGGTGAGGCATTTACTTTCTGTGACACCAAACGGATTTGCAACAAAAAATTATAGCTTCCTAACAGTTTTCCCAAATACTCCTCCCATCTTCCATTGGTTGGAAAAACAGGTAGTCGAGCCCCAAACTCACACCACTTGTTGACCCAAAAGACTGAAGCAGATTTCGTTTTTTAAGTGATTTGAAATTTAAGTGAAAACAAACCTGGTGGATTCTCACCAGACCTGTCAAGAAAATGTCCTTAACCCATTTTACTCCAACATGAAAATAAACGTAAGATATAGATAAATAGCCTGCATAAAGAAAATGAAGGCTATTTATAGGGATATTAAGATTAAGATTTTTATTTATTGTTTTTTACATTATTTTCATGACTATTACAAACACTTTACCCCCAATGTGAAAAAAGATGGTCATCACTATGATATTCCATAATGCAATGTGAAAAGAATTTTGATTTTCCTTTGAAAATATGATATCTCACCAAATCTTGCAGTTACAATTGAGTCCACTTGGGGGTGCTGTGGACATGTGTCGTTAAGGTGTTGGATGAGAGAAGAAGATATGATGGTGTCTGTGCTTTTGAAAGCAATTGAGACAATACTTGTAATAATTTGATTCTAATTGAAATCTACTATATTGGTTTTTGGTTCTGAGTGGAGTCATGCAAACCAACGGACGATGATCTCTTTTTTGGAT
This sequence comes from Moxostoma hubbsi, assembly GCA_032164185.1. Classification (NCBI taxonomy): domain Eukaryota; kingdom Metazoa; phylum Chordata; class Actinopteri; order Cypriniformes; family Catostomidae; genus Moxostoma; species Moxostoma hubbsi. The sequence continues at coordinate 13,435,674 of JAVLUX010000018.1, read as the reverse complement.
GCAAGATATGAGAAACTCTGAATCTTATCAGACCGGTATATGCATTAAATATCTGAACACAGACAGAGCATATTTTATAAAAACCCAAATATCAGCACTTGGTTTTCTGAATAATAACATGTGAACTTATAAAAATGTGCATTACCCTAATGCTGTCAGCAGGACCGCAAGCTAGTGGGGTGAAAGGTGTTAATGATTCTAGTAGCTCACAGGTCCAGGGGGATCCACAACAAATTTAAAACATATTTTTTAATAGGAAAGGGGCCAAGAGCAATATATAGCCAGGAGGCCCGGAATACCTTGCTACAACCCAGGGCCAGTTATTTTTCCAATTTTAATAATGCATATTGTTAATAAAAAATTTCCCAGAAGAAAAGTATCATTGAAGTTCTTATTGAAGATATTATTTTAAAACTGTTCTTGATAATGTTTGTGAATGAAACAAAATAGAATTTTCATGTGTTATTTTTAACATGCATTTTCATTCACGAGTAATCGATTACTCTTTTTTTGTGGATTAGAGGTCTTGACTACAAAATTACTTGAAAATGCCCACCCTTATTTTCATGACAATTTAAGTGCTGTAAAAATAATTGCGTCACAATGCAAAAACATCTTAAAAACCTAAATTAAGGCTTTTCAATTAATATTTTTTGGGACTAATTTGGGATTAAATATGACCGCAACATTTTTTTTACAGGTTTTGTGAGAATTAACCATTTAAGTGAATGAAATGGACATATAGCTGTGCTTCAGCTCAGTAAAGACACAAGTGAGGGGCTTGGTGCATGTTCTTGTATTGCTATCAGTCAATCAGCATTGTCAGTGTCATAACAACATTTTCAGATTAATTAGTCACATGACATTTATAGCTGCAGGTGATTGGAAAAAGATCTTCATGGTTAGAATACACAAACATACAAAGCAATGTTTTAAAATCATGACGAGTAAGTTGACCTTTGCTTACAGTTGCCTCTGCACATTAAACTGTGATATGAGTAAATGGTCTGCACTTATATAGCACCTTTTTAACCTTAACAGTATTCAAAGCACTTTACACTGTGTCTCATTCACCCATTCACACACCCATTCATACACCAATGATGGCAGAGCTGCCACGCAAGGTGCTAGCCTGCCATTGGGAGCAACTTGGGGTTCAGTGACTTGCCCAAGGACACTTCACCATGTGGAGTCATGTGGGCCGGGATTCGAACCACCAATCCTGCAATTAGTGGCCGACCTGCTCTACCAACTGAGCCACAGCCAACCGTGCCCCCAACTTTAACAACTAATCTCCCAGTAGATATAACTAGCAAGTCTTATATTTGTTTCCAAAGAAAAAAGCCACCAACACATCCAATGCAGTACCCAATTCCCACCATAGCTTCAAAATAAGACTAGTCTAAAGTTAATTTTCCATTTGCTACCACACAATCTAATTTGTCTTCAAAGCTCTGTAAGCTTTGTCTCGAAATATACCATATTATCAAAAAATACCAACTGCTCGTGCTCTTTGGGGATACAAGTAATGCCCTGACTTATAGACTGTGCGGTACTTCTGAAACATGATGGTTTTCATGGCCTCCCGAGTGGAGCGCAGGGGTTAAAGAGCTTCCTCCTCATTCACCAGGTGTTTGTGCAGACCGGTTGAGCTACACACACAGTCAGACTGTTGAGGAAGAGTGATTGCCTAATTAGTCTGTCTGCATGTGGCCAATTGATGCACACCTGACTGGCTTATGACGACCTTTAGCCAAAACTGTGAGAATCTGTTGACTTTGCAATGGGATATGTGCTGTGTGCTGTGTGTGTGTGTGTGGCTATGTTCGGAATAGCATACTTCCATACTACTCTTCCTATTGCTGCACTGCTGCAGTCTATAGCACATAGTATCATATATCATAGTACTATATGTGAAGTAGTTAGCATATGAGTATATACACAGTATACTACAGTGGTATATACACTGCATGCATACTGTGCATAGACCTACTACTTTATCAAAAATGAGCAGTAAATAAAAGAGCTTTCTGCATGGAATAGTGTATCCCACAAAACGCAATGTACAACTTGACCTTCGCAGTAGCAATACCAGAAGTATTTTGAGCCACCTCTTTATTTGATTGAACTTTTACACAATATATATCGGTTTTATTTCCTAGATGATAACAACGCCACAACCATAAAGTTTAGCGACGGCTCTACTAATGGAATAACATTAATGTTTCACTTAGTATTTTTAAACAATAGTAAACAGTATACAGTACACTTGAAGAGTTCTGTAAGTAGTGAACTAGAATAATTTTTTGAAAACAGCATAAAAGTGTGTGAGTGTGAGTGTGTGTGTGTGTGTGTGTGTGTGTGTGTGTGTGTGTGTGTGTGTGTGTGTGTGTGTGCGCGTGAGTGTTCTCTTGTTTGACTGATTCCTATAAGCAAAGAAACATCTCCTTTACTAATACTGGTTATGACCTAATTCCAGGTCTACTGTTGAGACATAATTTTAAAGTAACTTTTATGCAATGCACAAAGGATCAAGCCTCACTTTCACCTTATGCGCCCACTGAGTTCAAAATGCTGTACAAACGCAGCAGCACAGAATAAAGCTCTTTTTTTAGAACTGGGTTTAAATGAACAAGACAGATTGAATGCCATATGTGTCTGACTACGAATCCAACAAACAAATTAATTAATTATGGGAGGCACAGTATGAACTGATATGTGCATGACAAAACACACAGATGAATCACTGTTTGTGGAACATTCTCCATGGGAATTTTTGTGCAAAATAAAATATAATTTTTAAAGGGTCATGAAATGCTCTTTTTTCATATAGTTTTATTATCTTCCCTGAGGTCCACTGATAAAAATGTTAGTTTTTTTTGCATTAAAACAGCCATAATTTAGTAATATATGATCATTTTACACCCTGTCTCTGGCCCTCTGTCTGAAACGCTCAGTTTTTGCCTAATCGCCATTTTAAAACTTCAACGTAAATGCCCACTGTTATGACTGGCTAGCATCGTGCAGCCCCTCGAATACAGACATTTTTTAAACTCAGTCAGAAGAGATTTAACCAGCTCAACAACATTATAAAACTAAATGTCAGGGTTTAAAGCACATCCAACACATTGCATCCAAATATATTAAACTGTTCATCTCAAGCACAACTGTTAACACTCACATCCTGTCTACACCGGACATGAGAATCACGTCAAAAGCAATAGAGCCTATTATAATCAATGATGCTGTTTACCATGGAAGTGTCTGTTGCAGCGCGGCGCATTGCGCTGACAGTAACCAGATGTCCCGTTTCATTTTGCACTGCATGTGGTAGCACTACTACTGCCAACAACACAAATAAATGGTTTAGAAAGTTTGTGTCTATGTGCCGGGTATAGACAGCCTCAAACTGTTGCATCGCATCAACCCGATGTGCCTGGTGTAAACCGGGTGTCAGCACCATAAACTATCACACAGTCATGACATATGAAATATTAATTAATTAAACTGTTTACTCATGGTTTTTGTGATTGCTTCCAAGTGTTTTTAGTTGCCCCATCTTTCAATAAAAGTTCCTTTGCAAAACTTGAATTGTATTATAACTGTATGATATGAATCGAACATATAATCCACTCTAAAATATGCTGAAGACACTTCCACGTCCATTTTCCAGTATCATTCCATCATGTTTTCATACACCAACAATTAAAAATAGCGCAGATGGGCAAAAGAAGCAGATGTGTATCAAGTGGTCAAAGACGTCTGTCTGTGCATGTTTATGTAGACAAACATTTAAATCCTACGTAAATCCACCTTGGATGAATCTCACATAACAGGCCATATCTCTTTTCACTTCAACTGTGTGACTGACTGAGCACCAGTGGGCGGGGCCAAGGGTGCAACGAAAAATAGGCGTTGCATATGCAGATATATTTTATCCTTGTGATGTCACAAGTTTCACGAATTCCAAACAAGCCTGTGGAGGTGAAGGCGTGGTCCCGTCTGGGGAGAGAGAAAGCGGTAAGGACATCTACCTGAGATGAATTGTGACTAATTACCATCTCTTATGTTCACAGTGAGAGTCAGGGGAGTTGAAAAGTCGGCCAATTCACAGAGACAAGAGAGAGACAGGCAGACCAGAGTCTACGTGTCTGTTCCCTAAGGGAGAGTCTTGTGTTGTGTAAAGCTGAAAAGCAGACTGCTTTTAATAAGACTCAATAGAAAATTGCAAACAATAAAGGAAATTTAATTAAATAATTAATGTATTTATTTTTAGTTACAATTGTGGGGGGAAAGGGAAATCATAAAACAAAATTAACAAAAATTAACAAATTAATATTTATTTTTACTTTGTTTAATTTAATGTAAAAAAATAACATCAAAAACATTGAAAATTAAAATTTTATAATGTGAATCAATAAGTTAACTATTCAAAATGAGGCTTGGTCAGAATTGTGACCCCTGACATGTTTGAATGTCATTTGAACATGACTTATATGAGCCAGAGAAATATTTTTAATACATCAGTAATAGATTCTACGTATTATATATACCAAATATGGTAGTTGTATCTGTATTGTGAAATGTTTGAGACAGACATCATCTAAAAGATGGGCAAACTAGAATTAAACAGTATACAGCTGTTTACACCACCCATTTGACAGCTGGAAATAGATGGGTTAATCTATTCAGTGTTAGCTTCGAGATAAAATAAGACAAGGGTACTGGTTAAGCTTTAGTGGAATGTATTTTTTAAATCTAAATGACAACTTCTTTTATTTATTTATTTATTTTAGTTTCTTTAAGAATTGAGTATGCATGCTAAAAGACATGATTTTAGAGGATCAAAGTATGATGACTCACTTAAGCATTAAATAATCAGTAAAATTGCCTTTTTATCTCAGTCATTGGGTGGAGTCAAAGGCTCAGTCTCTCTCTGTGATAAATCTTACATGCGCTTGAGGGGCTCAAAGTGTGTAGAGCTTCGAATAACTTCTGGGCACTCTCATAGGATGGGCATGATAAATGCAAGCTAATTATATATAAACACGTAGCTTATGTTCTTCAAAGATCATACACCAGGAAAATGAACAAAGAGATTTATAGAGGCATTAAAAGTGTAGTGTGCAATTTCTGTCACTTGTCACAAAATTAAATAGCAAAAAAAAAAAAACAGGTTTCAAACAGGTTTCTTGAGCATTCTGCTCTTCTGCCATTGGCCAAAAAACAGGTAGTCCCACCCCAAACTCACGTCATTTGTTGAGCCAATGTTGCTACTTGTATATTGGACTGGTCAGGATGCTCAAGCAGACATTGAGCAATGTCCTGAAAGTGCCACAGAGCCACAGTGTTTCCACTTTTCAAAGGAATCAACCTACAAATGGATTATTTATAGTTGTCACAGCATATTAAGCTAGAATGAGAGAAAGCATATTAAAATAGAAAAATGACACACGACACCTTTAATAAAGAGATTTCCAGGTGGTGGATATTTGTCGTGCGTAACATTTGTACAGATCAATGTTTATGTAAAGAATCATTTGTACAACAAATAAGGCTGTTAGAATCTGAGAAAATGCTATTGCATCTGTACTAATGCCAATCTCATAATCTTTTAAAGATCCAGCAGAAAGAGAGCGACAAAATGGTTAAATATGATTCAATGCTACCAAGGTTACTAGAGATGCATTCATCTGGGGAACAAGGTAAGACCAAATGGTAAGCATATAAAAGGAGAGAAACAAAGACTTACAGCCAGTCAGTTACCAAGAAAGAAACCTTAGTTGTGAAAGGCAGTACTGTTTGCACTAACATTATCATATGCATGTTGTTCATACACTCAAATATTTACCCAAAACAGCCAAGAAATGCCCATAGTTATGTATCTATTTCATTTGACAGCTTTCCTTTGTCAAAGCTTGTGTACAATACAGCACAACACAAAAAACCTTAATAGTGACTCAAAAGCAGGCTACACAGTGTCATAAAGCATGAAATCATGAAGCATAAAATAACAAGCATTATAGGCATTTGTGTGGCCATTTGAAGGATATCTAGACCGTTTTTCTTGTAGCTGGTGTTCTTATATGAAGATACTGGGAGCATGTGGCTGATGTAATAGGATTAGGAGCTGAATGATGTCACATCAGTGATAGTAGGAGAGAATAATGATGTCTTTTGCACATGCAGTAGCAGGGGTTGAGAGTCTGATCTAGACTCTATCTGCAGCAGAAATAACAGCGCAGGATATGGAATGGTTACTAATACTAAATAATAATTTAGCAGATCATTATCAATCTGTGTATCTTCCGTTCATTCTATTTTGAAATAAAATAAAAAATGGATAATGAAAAAACAGGTGTGTTTTCTTTTTTCATTTTTCTGCATAAGTAAAAGCCAAACGTACACAAATTGATTCATAAAAAAAAAAGTAGAATTATAGCCTTTTTCTATTTTTTTCTCACTCTCCTTCTCAAAACTAAATTTGAATAGAAGAAAAACGAAAATCTAAAAAAAAAACATTTATTTACAAAATCTTCTCATCAACACTTACAAAAGTCACCAGCAGGGGGAGTAAAGATAAGAGACCTGATAAATATTTTATGTGGGGTAAGAGGATGTGACTATTCAAGATGATAAACAGTAGTATAGTAAATATGGCATTTTGTGGAAAAACTACTGTTATCATGGTGATTTTAAGGAATATACAGTAAAGAGATTTTTAAGGGAGAAGGAAAGCCTTATTTGCAAGGGATACGTTTACTAGACATCTGTCTCAATGTTGTTACTGCTGATGTCTATAAATTTGCTGTTGATTTGCTTGGGACTTAAGCCATGTCTGCAGTAATCATAGAGGTGGGTGTGTCTTCAGCATTTACACACATAACTGACATATCAGAACATTTAATGCAGTACATTAATTATGCAGGACATTTTAAGCATGTTCATACTGCATCTGGGTTTATTAGAAGAAATTGATCAAATATAACAGAACTGGTTATTTCATTTTTCTTAAATGAAATGCATGACACGAGTAATTTTTTCAACAATTGTTTACAGATTGTTTCACTTTTAATTGACTATATCACAATTCCACTGGGCCAGAAGTTTACATACACTAAGTTAACTGTGCCTTCAAGCAGCTTGAAAATTCCAGAAAATTAAGTTATTTAGCATTTAGGCAATTAGCCAATTAGCTTCTGAAAGGCTAATTGGAGTCAACTGTAGGTGTATCTGTGTATGTATTTTAAGACAACCTTCAAACTCAGTGCCTCTTTTCTTGACATCAATGGAAAATAGAAAGAAATCAGCCAAGACCTAAGAAAAAAATGTTGGACCTCCACAAATCTGGTTCATCCTTGGGAGCAATTTCCAAATACCTGAAGATACCACGTTCATCTGTAAAGAATAGTACGCAAGTATAAACACCATTGGACCACACAGCCATCATACCGCTCAGGAAGGAGATGCATTCTGTCTCCTAGAGATGAGCGTAGTGGTGTGAAAATTGCAAATCAATCCCAGAACAACAGCAAAGGACCTTGTGAAGATTCTGGAGGAAACAGGTAGACAAGTATCTATATCCACAGTAAAACGAGTCCTATATCGACATAACCTGAATGGCTGCTCAGCAAGGAAGAAGCCACTGCTCAAAAACCACCATAAGCCAAAATACTGTTTGCAAGTGCACATGGGGACAAAGATCTTACTTTTTGGAGAAACGTCCTCTGGTCTGATGAAACAAAAATGTAACTGTTTGGTCATAATGACCATCGTTATGTTTGGAGGAAAAAGGGTGAGGCATGCAAGGTGAAGAACACCATCCCAACCGTGAAGCATGGGGGTGGCAGCATCATGTTGTTGGGTGCTTTGCTGCAGGAGGGACTGGTGCACTTCACAAAATAGATGGCATCATGAGGAAGGAAATGTATGTGAATATATTGAAGCAATATCTCAAGACATCAGCCAGGAAGTTAAAGCTTGGTCACAAATGGGTCATCCAAATGGACAACGACCCCAAGCATACCTCCAAAGTTGTGGCAAAATGGCTTAAGGACAACAAAGGCAAGGTACTGGAGTGGCCATCACAAAGCCCTGACCTCAATCTGATTTTTGTGGGCAGAACTGACTGGTTTTTATTGTCGTTTCAACCATATACAGTTAGTACAGTACACAGCGAAATGAGACAACAATCCTCCAGGACCATGGTGCTACATAAATCAACATAGGACAACCACAGAACCACATGATACTACACAGACTAAATAAAATACCTATATAAAGTGCACGTGCAAACATGTGCAAAAAGTACGGGACAGTACAATCAATTACTAACAATGAACAGGACAATAGACACAGTAAGAGACAGTGCTGCGCTGACCAGTACACAGTAGTGCAAAATGATGACAGCTTCTAAAAATGCCAAATGTAAACATAACATGCTATGAGATAACCAGGTATAAAGTGACAATAATTAAAGTGCAACTCAGGACATGTGTGTGTGTGTCAAACCAGTCTCTGAGTATTGAGGACTCTGATGACTTGGTGGAAGAAGCTGTTACACAGTCTGGCCGTGAGGGCCCAAATGCTTTGGTACCTCTTGCCAGACGGCAGGAGGGTGAAGAGTTTGTGTGAAGGGTGTGTGGGGTCGTCCACAATGCTGGTGGCTTTGCGGATGCAGTGTTTTTTGTAAACGTCTTTGATGGAGGGAAGAGAGACCCCGATGATCTTCTCAGCTGTCCTCACTATACTCTGCAGGGCTTTGCGGTCCGAAACGGTGCAAGTCCCAAACCAGGCAGTGATGCAGCTGCTCAGGATGCTCTCAATAGTCCCTCTATAGAACGTAGTGAGGATGGGGGGTGGGAGATGTGCTTTCCTCAGCCTTCGAAGAAAATAGAGATGCTGCTGGGCTTTCTTGGTAATAGAGCTGGTGTTGAGGGACCAGGTGAGGGTCTCCACCAGGTGAAAACCAAGGAATTTGGTGCTTTTGACGACCTCCACAGAGGAGCCGTCGATGTTCAGCGAAGAGTGGTCACTCTGTGCTCTCCTAAAGTCAACAACCATCTCTTTTGTTTTGTCCACATTCAGAGGCAGGTTGTTGGCTCTACACCAGTCCGTTAACCGCTGCACCTCCTTTCTGTATGCTGATTCGTCGTTCTTGCTGATGAGACCCTCCATGGTCGTGTCATCGGCGAATTTGATGATGTGATTCGAGCTGTGCATTGCTGCACAGTCGTGAGTCAGCAGAGTGAACAGCAGTGGACTGAGAACACAGCCCTGTGGGGCCCCAGTGCTCAGTGATAATTGTGAGCGAGCAAGGAGGCCTAGAAACCTGACTCAGTTACACCAGTTCTGTCTGGAGGAATGGGCCAAAAGTCCAGCAACTTACTGTGAGAAGCTTGTGGAATGCTACCCAAAATGTTTGACCCAAGTTAAAAAATTTAAAGGCAATGCTACCAAATACTTACCAAGTGTATGCGAACCTCTGATGCACTGGGAATGTGATGAAATAAATAAAAGCTGAAATAAATCATTCTCTATACTATTATTCTGACATGTCACATTCTTAAAATAAAGTAGTTACCCTAAATTACCTAAGACAGGGACTGTTTTCTACAATTAAATGTTAGGAATTGTGAAAGTTTAAATGTATTTGTCTAAGGTGCATATAAACTTCTGACTTCAACTGTATGTGCAACAGAAGGTTTGGCACCACTAGGTGAAAATGAAAAATGTAGTGTTGTTTTAACGGAATCATAAACATTTCAATGTAAGTCTTTCACATACATTTCCTCATGAAGTATTTTGCCAAAATAAGCTGGCTTTAATAAGGAAAAGAATGAATGTTTCATTCTGGAAATAGAGCTGCCAATTTTTCTTACTGTGAGAGCCAAGATCCAAGAAAACTGGACTAACTTTAAGTGTATACCGTAGATTCTCTATTGGAAGTAATTTTTAGTTGTGGCTGGTTGGTGTGTGGGAATCTTGCCATAAGATGAGTTAAAAACAGCATAACAGAAAATATTCTCTTCTAATCATTTCAAGTGCTGTAAAAATCATATGAATTGTCTGAGATGGATCTGTAGGTTAATCAACAGCATACAATCTTAGGCTGGTTAAAGCTGTTTTTTTTCAGCAGGGATTGTACTATTGCCTCTGTTTAAATGCTTTTTTTTATACCACGTCATACATCTTTTTATGCTTTGCTATGTCGTGTGCATTTTCACAATAATTGCAACAGTGCATTGTGACCCTTCCCTATCTCCTGATTAAATGGTCTGAGGGAGGCTGTAATAACTAAGGATGTCGGAGGGGAAAGAACACAATGCAAGTTTAACAAGTCAAGGGCAAAATGCTATTTCTGCTTAAAGGCTGCTGAATGTACACTATAAGAATGCTCTTGGGCTTCCTGTTGCGTATTGTGTATGAAGCTAGTATAAAGAAGATATGGGGCGTTTTCCAAACTACATTTTTGCACCCTTAAAAATAATGCGAGAATGGGATGCCACTCAAAGGGTCAACCTGTTATATGGTTAGTAAACCTGTTATATGGTGTTATCTGTTCAGTCAGGGAACAGAATACTCAGTAAGCTATATGATAGTAGACTAGTAGACTTTTGACATGAAGCATAGTGTCTGGTCCACATTTCAGCTTATTCTTGCAAAGAACTGCCATCTTAAGACAGAAAGAGACCATGTGATCATGGTAAGTGACCTACCATGGAATATTTTCCCTTATATGTTGTTTGGGGTTTCTTTGAAATAGATTATATATGACAATATTAAACATGTGCAGTGTGTGGTGGCGTAGTGGCTAGAGCACAGGGCTGCTAATCAGAAGGTCGCTGGTTCGAACCCCATGGCCACCACCATTGTGCCCTTGAGCAAGGCACTTAACTCCAGGTTGCTCCGGGGGGATTGTCCCTGTAATAAGGGCTCTGTAAGTCGCTTTGGATAATATTATCTGCCAAATGCATAAATATAAATATATGTGTATAGACTTTGTGACCAGAATTTCCGCCCATCAATAAGTAATGAGTACTGGTTATTTCAGAGAATATACAGTTCTGTTAGTTAACTTGCCACCATGTGTCTCAAACAAAACTCTGAACATTGTCAAAGCTTTTATGCCACTGTCCTAATCACTCAGTGATTAGTTCTTCCTCATTATTTGGCATACAATAACAGCTTATGTGAAAAGGAATATTCCCAGTTTATTAAGACAAACATTCTCAATTGCATGTGAATTGTACTTTCTAGTGAGGCATAGCCAAAAAAAATATCTAAAAAGGAAATTGAGAGATCAATACAGACTAGAATCTCTGAGGGACGGTTTAAAACAGTATGATTTTCTGTTAGTTATTTGACTGCACACTTGTTTTATTGAGAGAGCATTTATTTTCTACTATTTATAGATATGGAAAACATTTACAATTTCATATAAAAAACTGACACTGTAGGTGACCTAATCCTTTAGCAGACATACAATAGACAAATCAAGCAAATCAAGTGAAGTATCTTTATATTTTTAGCCAGATTTTGTGTCAAAGAAACATCTCCACCAATCCCACCCCTGCATTTGTAAGACGGTGCACTAATAGCAATGAAATGGAAGGCCCATGCGTCACACTGTCAGGTGACAACACTTTCAAGGACGAATGGCTCCACGGATCTTCCACGGTATTTTTCAGCACTGTGGCAGTGAGGACCCCGAGTATATGCATGGTGTGGTCTGAGTGATCACTATTCATTGTAAAGCTAAGAGAACATTGGATGCATTCCCCCTCATTATTTCAAGCCTATTTTCAACACCTCCTTGCTGTCTGAGAAGTCATTTGGCACATAGGGTGCTGAAACTGAGTTAGTGTTGTATCTTATTTGTTCTGTATATTGCTCTGTCATACACCACTTAAAGGAGCTGAAATCTGAATAGTTTGTTCATGCTGGGAGTGTACAATGCGTCATCTATCTATCAATACATCAATCCACCCACCCATCCATCTATCTATCTACACCTAAAACCCTAGTAATGCCATAGCAAAAACCAAGAACATCCTATAAACCACCTAGAAACACCATAATGCAGCAGTCACATAACATAATTCAAGAAATACCCTCGCAATCACCTAGAACAACCTAACAACAACCCAGATCACAATAACAACAACCTAGCAACACATTAGCAATGCTTGAGCAACCACGCAGCATACCGTGTTTAAAACTTTTAGAATTTTTTTCAAGCCAACAACAAAATTGGAAGTCTTCCCAAACAAATTTCCTGAAACAAGTGAACAACATTAAAAAGTTGCTGTTAAGTTGTGGTGAATGTTGAGATAATCCTTCACTTGTGCTCCAAGTTACTCCATTGGAGCTTTGTGTCCTTAAGTTTTCAAAGATTTAATGAAATAAGAATTTCAGTATAGTTTTATACTTAATAATAACAGTTTTGTGGCTTTGAGGTTTATCTAAAATATCTATATGCTGGTATACTCTAAAATGTTGACAAAATGGCCTTTTAGGCTGATGTACTCATTTACAGTTTTTCTCTTCCAGGAAAATGACAAAAAAACATTGATGACTCATGTTGCACTACAAAGATTTTTGTCCAATTAAATCTAGAATTAGAATCACCCCCTCCCTGGACTGAATCCGCAAGTAGCAAATCATGTTTTGTGGCTGAGAGTAAACAAAAGCTTATTGGCTAATTAAAAAGAGGACAAACCTTTCAATATGTCCCACCCAAACTTCCTGTTTCATTAGGATATGTGTCAACATAGGGCAAAAATCTGCACTCGTCTAACGATTTTGTGGGGTTGTTAAGTTTCAAACAAAGTTGCAGTAAGAAATTATCGTCAACCACACAAACTCTGTAAGCCTGACTTCCCATGTATAATGCATTGCAGCAGCCCACACATTGACATGAGAGATGTTTTGAATCACATGGGAAATATGACGGCAACGATGAATTTGGTTCGCATTGGTGGGTCGCTAACGATGCAAACCGCTCCAGGCGTTATTCCTCCTGCATCAACAGTACTGGAAATATGGATGGCACTGATTGCCGCCCACTGACTGTGCTGACACTGTGTTCTTATTATGAGCTAATAGCGAGACACCCACTCCTTCTTCACTGTTGTCAAGGAGCCCAGCGGCAGATTCAATAAAGCATCTATCAGCCGGGCCTCTCCGCTAAGCTAAAGGGATGAGAAGTGCTACACAAGCGCCTGTATTTCCAGGGAAAATCAGCGCCTTGGCAAGTCCACAGTCAGGGATTACGTGATGCCTTCAGTAAATTAAAATGTATTCCTGTATTTTAAAGATTACATGGGATGCTGTAAAGCAGTTAAATTAGTTATGATGGAGAAGAAAGCAGAAGCCAATGCCAATTTCTGATTTGTTCATTTGTGTAACTGATTTGTGCCACAAGAGAAATCTATCAATCTTTTTAAAAAATGTTCAGTCCACAACTTGCGGCATTACTTCTGTATACTTTAAAATCAATATGAATCCCAGTTCGAACCCATTTCCTTCTGTATTATGACTTATTTCCAAGTCCAACAGGATATTCAACTAAGTAAAATGTAGGACGAATCCTGATTTAATACATTAGAAATTGATTGGATTGTGAAAAATGGGCATTCTGTACCAGAATGGAGCCAGACCTGAAGCAATTTTGCTAAAGCAATGGCTATAAAGCTATTCGGTTAGTGGTTAAAATGATCAAACTGCATTTTCACCCAACAGTTAGTGCCATCAGTGAAAAGGGAAAGTTATTACAAAAGTTATTATTTTGATTAACTAAAGATTATAATGACAAATGAATTATATAGAATAACAAGTAATCTATAAATCATTCGCAATAATCGCAGAAACATGCATTCATTTTGATTTCATGTTGTCTTTTAATGTTGCAATTTTCATGTATTTTAATGCCTAATCAAATACATCACTCAAAGAGAGGTGAAGGACAAACATAAAAGAAAATAAATTGCACATATAAGTCATTCCTAAAGTTAAATGTTACGGAGTGTCTGTTTACACTAAGTGTAAATAGCCCATCTTGTTGACAGAGGTTATTTACACTAACTCCGCCCACCACTGCTAACACCTTACTCAAGACAGCCTCAACAGATTTATTTGAAGTCGAATGCTGATCAAATGAAGGTGGGCATATTTGAATTTTTCGTGATGAGGCAGAGATATTAAACTGATTAACAGGTTAGACATTTAGCGGACTAAGAGATTGGATAACTAAGTGACTATTTGCGCTCCAATTGTCTGGTGTAAACACAGGATTTTGACAAACTGCAACCCCATGTGCAGCTGTAGTAGCTCTGGGTGTAACGACTGTATGTGTATGTTGTCACACTGGAGATCCAGGTTCGAATCCTACCCCATGACATACTTTTTTCCATGTCTCTACTCTTAATATTTCCTATAGTACTACTTAAAATAATAAATAAAAGAGATTCCTCGCAGTGATTTGATCACAGTGAAGGTCTGGGAGTTGAGAGAAGGATTTGACTGGATAAAATTAACCGTGCCTTTACTGTAGTAATATTATAGTTCTGGTGTACTAACCATGGTGTTACTACAGTAATATGCTGTTAATAGTAGTTAATAGTAACCATGTTTAATTTCGTGGTAACTATCATTTTTTTAGGAAAATACCTTGGTGATACTATAGTTGCAACCCGGTATCACGCCGAGGCGTGAAATAGACACGCCGGTCCACTCGCGGATGCGTGTCTATTTCACGCTTTGCCTCCTCCAGGCGTGTACATGACACGCGCGCGTCTACGTAGAATACCGGCAGGGGGCGATCGTTTCCTCGACGCCAACAACTGTCCGCGCACCAAAGAGGAAGCGATACATCGCGTTCTCCACTTCCGGGTTTATTTTTGTATATAAATACACTTTTTAAATAAATATATATATATATATATATATATATATATATATATATATATATATATATTTATATATATATATTTATATATATATATATATTTATTTGTTTATTTACATCAGCACAAGATACTCGACAGCCCACACACACACACACACACACACACACACACACACACACACGTATAACAACGTTAGGCTACAGCAACGTTAGGATTTCTTCATGAAAGCAGCACTATGTAATGAACCTTTATTTGTCACATATGGTCACAAGTGAAAGTAACCGGCGAAATTGGCCGGCATCCCGCCCGCACGAACGTGCAACGCGACGACAACGGTATCGCTTCCTCTCTGGTGCGCGGAGAGTTGTTGGCGTCGAGGAAACGATCGCCCCCTGACGGTATTCTACGTAGACGCGCGCGTGTCATGTACACGCCTGGAGGAGGCAAAGCGTGACACCGACACGCATCCGCGAGTGGACCGGCGTGTCTATTTCACGCCTCGGCGTGATATCGGGTTGTATAGTTACTGTAGAAAAACCATAGTTAATTTTTGTAAGGTAGGGTAAGGGGTTCTGCAGTTATGCCACTATACTTAATGTTAATATTTAAACAGGGGTGTAAGAATATCTGCCACTATTTGCACTAGAGTGCAATTAGCATCTAACAAGATATTTTTTGTTGCTTTTTACACTTAGTGCAAATAGCCTCTGCCTAAAAGTTAATATTTCTAACAAGAAATTAAGTGATTTTATGTGCAAACGCACTCTTTTCTATTCAAATATGAACAGTGCTTCTCACCCTTAAGACTATAAACTGTGCAAAGACAAACAAATTAAGTCTACCCAATGATCATATTCAGCTGCTGGAGTTCTGTTCTGCTAGGCTCACAAACAATCACCGTTTTGATGAAATTATAACCGCCTCCCTTGCAAATCTGCTTTTGATATACACCCTCATCTGTGAACCTGCTCAAGCATTTAATGCTGGATGGGGCCGCAGGAAATAAATCCACCATTAAACAGTAAGTTTACCCTGAATGGCAAGCTGGCAAATGAGAGCCTAGCAACCTGCAACAAAGCATCAGGTCAGACAGACAGCTGGCGTGCGCACACACACACACACACACACACACACACACAGACACAGACATTTGTTCTCCATCAAATACCAAAACAATTAAAACATGTATAGTGATAGACATTCCTTGGCACATCCCCGCTGAAAGACTAGCATTTCACTGCCATCAGTGTCAGAAATAAATTACTATATTACAGTGCAATTGTAGTCATCTGGAATTGATTTTCAGATGCATTTCACCAGTATGAGGGCATTTTTTGCAATAAATTCTGAAAAATTATTTGCATGTTGTTTACAAGTTCAAATACAAAAGTAGTTGTAAATAATGCACAAATTATCAAGTTTACACTTTGTCCCGAGCCCAGGTTATTTTTTTTCCCTGACATGAAAATGTTGTGTTGTGGACACTGGTCCCCTGCATAGGATTCTGGTATGCTGGTGTTCTTACCAGGCTGGTTTTCTAGCTTAACTAGCAAGACATCCTTGATCAACCAACTTCAGCAGAAAGACCAATGCTTCACCAGCTAAACGAATAGGATGACTACGCTAGACCAGCATCAGCATATAAACCAGTCTGGAAAAGCTAGTAAGCTCTTTTCAGCACATATGACACAATATGCATCATAATAAATATTCGGATAAACATATATGCAAGGAACAAGCTCTCACCAGATCCAGGAGTGCCTTCGGAGTGGAAGACTGCTCAAGTGTATCATTCTCTCCTCTCGGACCCTATGAATGTATCCAGGCTTCATTGATTGGCAGACTTTCATGAGTTCCTCAACAAGATCTCTACTAATTCTCCTACTCACTGAGAGAAAGACTAAGAACATCTACTGGAAATCAGGCCATGAAGTGGCTTCAGGCTGTGTCCATGTCCATAATGTCTCCTTGCTGCTATGGTGCCATGTTTCCATGTAAAGTTTGTTAATCCACTACTTCCATCTAAAACTTGGCTGCACTTCACCACTGACGAAAAAAAACATACAATACAAACAAGCAAAGTTAACAAACAGCCATACTGTTAAGCGAATTAACAGTGGGTTCCATAGTCTATATACAGCAGACTCTGAAAAAGAAACAACGTATGCTGAGTTGTTCCCATCCTGCGTGATGTTCATTGTGTTTATCTGGAAAATGCTGGCTCACATTCCTCCTTCCAATCCTCATGACGATATCAAGCCTTTGTTTTTTCCTGTTGCCCAGTGATATATTTCCTCTAAAATCACAGAGGACAGGGCACAAGGGTTCACCGGGAATATTTTACCCTAAATTCTTCAGTGTATCATTTACTTTTGTTTCATATTGCATATGTGTGTGTACTGTAAGCATGGCTCAACAAAAAGGATGGCCCAGGGCCAGTTTGATTGCATTTCTGGCCAGTTGACAGACTGCTGGAAAAAAAAAAAACAGTTAAAACCAACCAAACTGGTTGGCTGGCCTTAGCTGGGCATTCATCCCAATCAAACATACAAAAAAGTTGGCTGGTTTTACAGAGCTTTGGGGTCTTTTAGCCGGTCAGGCTGGGAGGTAAGCAGGCCTTCCAGCTAAACCAGCTGAGCACCAGCTAGGCCAGGCTAGGTGACCAGTTTAAACAAACCATATTGGACCAATGCTTTGTTGTTTTTTTAAATCATTTTATAGAATGATAATAACACAATCTCAATAACTAAAAACATGAAAATGTGGTGCATTACAGGGGACTTAAATTAGTTTAAAAATGTAAACAATCCGAAATACACAGGGAACTCTTATTTTGAAATGACAGAGACTTGGCTAGCTTACAATGCTCTATATGTCAGTATTTACCAATTTACGCTTTTTACAGCCTACGTATTCACAGATGAAGTGTTTATATGTACTACTGTATATATGTTTCACCAGATAAGGTTTATTGATGAGGAAAAAAAAAATTGGAAAAAAAAAAGAAGAAACTATCTTCATAGATTTTTGTAGATGACCAATAGTTCCAAAAAGCATCTATCGGCACAGGTTTATCGGTAAAAGCAAAATATCGGCCTACCTCTAATATATCTACATATGTTATACATATGTTTTTATGCCTCGCAAACATAAAAAAATATTATTATTCTTTTTTTTGTTATCTTAAGATAACATTATCTAGCTGGCTAAATAGTCTTGGAAGCATCCGTCAGAATAAGTTGGATTTTGCATCATACGCATTTATTTGACAGCAAAATAGTCTCTGAGTTACATTAAAGCTGTAGAATTTCTAGCTATTAGGCATATTATTTAATAAAAACATAGTTAATTATATTTAAAACATTTTACTCCAGAATAAATAAATTATAATTTTGAAACACGTACAAATTCATGTATTAAAAAAATGTGTGGTGGGCAAATATTTGCACAGCAAGTTTAAACTGTGCCAGCAAAATAAATCATTACTGATGAGCCCTGATATATGTGTGTTTTGGAGTGAGTGTGTGTGTGTGTGTGTGTGTGTGTGTGTGTGTGTGTGTGTGTGTGTGTGTGTGTGTGTGTGTGTGTGTGGGAGGACAACACATTGCATGGCCGGGTGAGACTACAGTTCTAGCACAAAGCTGATTCCCTGTCGGCATGTCATCCTCTCTGACCCCGTAACGAGAGCCCCTGCTGACCTCCTGTTCCGGGAGCAGGAGCATATCGATTCTTTTCAGTGCAAGCTGCTCTCTTTAGCTTCTTAACACAAAAAAGGATGTTTGGAACTGGAAGGGAAAGAGAGAAGGGGGCTCTCAGTTTATACAGATTAACTGTATCTCTTCTGGATGTTCTTTGTCTCGTTCTCTCTGTACTTCTCCACATTTCATTCCCTCCTCGCCTGCCATAGGATGCTGCCCTGGACTACGATGATTCGTGATTCCATTTTTCTCACCATCATACTCCCATACTGACAGTCTGAACAATATCTTCGTCCTTTTTATTTCTCCTTTTATACATACACCTTAACATGAGCAATAAACATAATATATCAAGTAGGGTTGGGAACTAAGTAATGGCTGAAACTTCAAATGAAAAAAAGAAAAATATTGGAACTCAAGAATGTAACCAACATTTTCAGAACATATGTAAAAGTTTAATAATCTGCCACTGAAAAAAATATATTGCTTGTGAGAGCAAGACCGGGTGACGTAAAACTCACAAACACACCAGTTTACTCTGACTAATGAACAACTGAATCTAATCAGCTGGTTCTTTTCAATGAATCGGTCTCAAAAATCTCAAACTCATGAGTTAGCATGTAGTTAAAGATACACATTCAGGTCAGTGCCATTTGAGTCTGGACAAACCCCCTCTTCTTTAACTTCCTGTCCCTCTTAATGAAATATTCTGAGGTCAATGCAGGTTAAGCTCAGTCGACAGCATTTATGTCATAATGTTGATTACAAAAAAAATTGATTTTGACTTGTCCCTCCTTTTCTTTAAAAAAGTGCAAAAATCGGGGATACAGGGAGGCACAATGGAAATGTGAATGGGGCCAATCCGTAAATGTTAAATCCTCACTGTTTCAAAAGTATAGCCACAAGACATAAACAATATGTGTGTTAACATGATTTTAGTGTGATAAAATCGCTTACTAACCTTTTCTGTGTTTTAACAGAAGCATTAATATAAGTGCTTTTATAAAATTATGAGTAGTTCTGCCTTTTAACACTCAGAAAATTGGCCCCATTCACTTCCATTGCAAGTGCCTCACTGTAACCTCGAATATAGCTTCTTTTTTTTTTAAAGAAAAGTAGGGACAAGTCTAAATGGCCTCAAATAAAGATACACATTCAGAATAGACTTTTGGCGTAAAAAAAAAATGGTCTTTTGATTAAAAAGAAACATTAAAATATATTACCAAAAAGTTTATTTGTTCATTACACAAATAGGACAAATCAATTTACAAATAGGCTACTAAAAAGAATCATTAATAGAATCAATAAAGAAATGTGTAATTGGAATCGGAACCAGAATCGTTAAATTCCTTACGATTCCCTTCCTTAATATTGACAGTGAGAGTTTAATGGGATTGATGACTTCAGTTCAAAAAGCAATTTAAATGAAAAATAAATGTCATGAATCGGTCAATGTCTGTCTCATGTGCAGAAGAGAGTTATACTAACTCTCCAGGGAGGAGATTAGCTTAGATTGCAGTTTCTTTCTTTGTGAAAAAATACATTAAAATCTGTATTTGAATGTCAGTGTCATTGGATCTCTATTGAGGTCATTTTGGAATCTGTTGATTTGTCATAAAATAACTTGAAGTATCAAAAACTTGCTGTCTAAATTTTAGAACATATCTGTCAAATGCTGATTTATAGAGTCACTAAAAATCTTTAGGCACTTATCTCCAATATTGAAATACATTTATAGTAGAACCCTTTTGAGTCACACATTTCATATTCTTCATTGCATAACATCCGTCACGATAAAAGCTTTCACTTTTAAAAACCACACAGAGCATAAATTTATAGATGCACTGCTGAACTGCAACCTGGTTATAGTGCATTATGCAATAATATCTTCCCTTTTTTCACATGATCTGTGACATTATCACTCTCTACCATTGCCACTTAATTCATTCAATAATTCAGTGCACTTACGGACAGTGTAAGCTAAATTAAACGCTTGCTGCTATTTGCATTGGGTATGTTCACTTTGAAGATGCTATGACTTCCTAACTCTTCAATGGGGGTCCTTTTGGGGCTGCTCACACTAGTCATTCCCCCAGCTTTCCCAAAATAGACTTTGTGCATTGCGCTAGCGGTCCTTATGTCTCTGTCTGATGTTTATGTTAACACCCTTCTGTGGAAATTTTTCTTCCTCTTTCCAACATTGCTTTACACATTTCATTTTCATAAATAGGACCGCCAGGATAGAAAGCCATAAGGAAACAGCTGATATCTTAAAACAAAAGCCCTAAAGCAGAGGTCCTTCAATGCATTATGACTGTAAGGTATCTATTAGACTTACTGTAGGTTTATCTGATTCAAAAGAGTTTATAAACCAGTGAAAGGCACAAAGAGAAGTATAAACAACAATGCACTGCATGCAATATCATTTAAATACCACTAATACCAGCACACATGTAGTATTAGGCTGAAAACTGTATTTTCTGAGTGGCCGGGTCCTGTTTTCTCATAACAGATTACAGGTTTTTGACAAATTTAAAAAATATACTTTACTACCATAGAAAAAAATTAAAGAACCAATGAATAATGTTATTATGAAGTTTAACTCCTAAACCAAACCCTAAACCTAACCATGATTTTAAAAGAAAAATAACTTTTGTGTTCCATGGAAGAAAGAAAGAAGAAAAAACAAGACAAGAGAAGCATGTTATAGGTTATTGCCATACATCAGTCATATGTATTGCATAAATAAATATGGATTAAGTAAGAGAATTTGATCACTGATGTATCCTTTCTTAAAAATAAAGCATTGGATAGAAGACTTGCTACAATTTAATGCCTGTATTATATTGATTTGAAATTCTGTTTGTTGATTGGTTGGTCTCTATGGTAATCAATTCCATAATTTTCATACAATTACAATTTCCTACTATTGTACACTCTTACAGACATACAGTCCTCCAATTTCACCATCTCGGAGTTGTTATAAGGCTATGTTGGGGAGGTAATGTAGGAGTATTTGGAAAACGCTTTTGGAAACAATAATTACTTTTGCATTTCCAATTGGTGCTGCAACAAATTACACACCTCACATTTAAAAACACTAAGATGATGATTAGATTGGACTTTTGCATGTACAGGAAACACTTTGAAACATGACCTGTCTCCAAAAGTTATAACCTAATTTATGTGTCAGAAAGAGGCAATAGCCAAATACCTTTGTTATATTGTGAGAGCTAATGAATTACTCATGTCCAGAGACTAATCTGCATAATTCCAATTCTCACCCAAAGGCTTTTTTTCTCCTGAATTATGTTACTGATGTCAAAACAAAACCCCATCGTGTAAAGAAAGTAGGTGCTGGTAAAATAAAACGCATGGAATCAGCAGAGGGCAAGTGATGAGAAAAGGAATATAACACTCCAGCTGTCAAAGTCACGAGAGCACCGTCTGTGATCAGTTCTCCGGACTGTGTAATTACTGTCCCAATGTCTTTAACCTTCACCTCTTCTTGACGGATACATTGGTGCTCAGAGCATATTGGCACTGACAATGGAAGCAAGTGTTCAACCACGTCCGATAACAGCCGATATGAGTCAAGAAATAAAACATCAAAAGCTTGTTTTCTGTTGTACCGGTGAATAAACATAAGTGAATTACATGTATCACTAATACACAACTTTATGTTAATGCATGGTATCTAACAAATAATTTGTTAATTTGCTTAAAACTAACCACAAAGGGTGTGTGTGTGTGGCAGGGCGGAGGGCGGGGCCGGGTCGTGATGATACACACCCGGTCCCGTATCAGGCTAATCAAGCCTCCGAGAGGGATAAAGGCCGATGGCAGATGGTGGTGCGACGAGAGAGATCATTTACGGACATATCCGTCATGTCTGTGTTTGTCCTTTGTTTTAAGTGTATTATTAAAGCCTTCTTCCAGTGTAAAGTTGTTCAAGGGAAAGGAAGAGGCGGGAACCGGCTTGACAATATAAATATAAACCAGCACAACAGTGTTCAACACACAACATATGCTGGTGACTAGCTAAGCTGTTTTTGTTTTTCAGCAAGGATGGCTTTGGAAGAAAAAATGGTTGTTTACAGTACTGTGGAAGTGGAATTTTTCAAATGTCAATATTAATGCTAAAAAAAAGGCAAATGTTTGGCCATTTTCGCTGCATTTATTATGTCACTTTTCAAAAATGCAATTCATTATTTCGGTGTCCTACAGTAACATAACGGAAATTATTCTGCGAAGAGTTCGGCAATTACAGCCATGCCACGTTGGTTTGCATTTTTCAAAGCATCCCAACATGCAATAAAACAGAACCCCTGTAGGATATCAGGTTAGATGTGGAACCTCCCGCAGATGATCGTGTACTCTGCTTGACATCAAACTCTCGCTCTGAAAAAAGCCCTCTAGTAACACACGGTCACTTTTCCTCACCTCAGTCCATCAACACCGTTTCTTCCAATTCATTAGCCATTATCACTTTGCGTGGCTCTTTATCGAGTTTCCCACCATCATCGCCCACGGCAGGAGAAAAGGGTGGGTGTCTTGTGGAAAACCTGAAAGCAGGCAAGATATAAATAGTAGAAAGAGCAGTATTACATAACGGACGAGAGAAACAGAGACACACGGTGAGGTGCACGCTCTGAGAGATGGGGGCAAAGCCCACCTGCTCATTGTTATTCATACTGATGCGGCTCTCGCACTGTCTATTACCTCATCAACTCACGAAGTGAATATATTTCTGAATCTGACTGCAATGGGAAAAGTGATACTGTGCAGCTGTTATCTTAAAGAGTAAATTCAGCCAAATATGGAAATTTTGTTATCATTTTCTCACACTATTGTCATTCCAAATCCATAGAACATACTTTTTGTGAGATACACAAGAGCATAAATACTGAGGAATGCCCATGCTATTCTTTTTTTCTGTAAAAAGGTGGCTGAGGCTGTCAGTCCAAAAAATTCTGCCTAACAGCTCCTTTTGTGCTAAAACAAAAAACAAAGTAATACGGGTTTGGAACAATATGAGGGTAAATTATTAAGATTTTTGAACTACCCCTTAATTAGTTATTTGTAGTCATGTTCATTTTCAGTCATATTAAATGGTAAGTAGTTAAATGATTTCTTCGATGTATTATTTTTTTGTTTTTACATTGAGTCGTGCCTTGATATCGCTTGTACCATCATTTAGATGTAACCTGGTAAATGAGAGAACATTTTCGAAACACATGGGAATTTAGTCGTGATGCAAGGCTTGATGAAAGTAAAAATTGTCATTTACAAGTTGCATAAAAAGCATGGCAAATATCACCAGCTCATGCTGGAGGGTTAGTTGCAGTGAAGAACTTGGTAGTCGAGTTGCGTGATGAATAATTCATATTTTAGGTCGTTGTGGCTGGTGTGAATTGGCTGTTTTGTAACTTTGATTGGGTGGGATGTGGAGAGAGCTTTATTACTGATCCCTAAAGTGTACAGAGGTGCTTTAATTGGTAGGAAATTACAAGGCTTTGTTTATCATCCTCCACAATCCCAGTCTAAATAAAAAACTTTAAAGAAACTTTATTTGATATATGCCTAATACTAATTTACATAGATTTACTGTAAACCCTACCAAGGCAATAATAATACCACACATATAGTATATGTACATATACCTGTACAAATACATGTGTTTTAAAGCACACTAAAAATGCTAGTATACACTAAGTATACAGGTAACTTGTGAAAGCACACATTGCTTTACATGCAAATATATGTGTTTTAAAGCACACTAAAAATGCTTGTATACACTTAGTATATAGGTAACTTGTGAAAGCACACATTGCTTTACATGCAAATACATGTGTTTTAAACACACTAAAAATGCTAGTATACTCTTAGTATACAGGTAACTTGTGAAAGCACACATTGCTTTACATGCAAATACATGTGTTTAAAAGCAACTTAAGGAATACTAGTTCTGCAAGAAGGTCGTGGGTTCAAACCCCGGTTGCCCTGGCATTTCTGTGTGGAGTTTGCATGTTCTCCCCGTGTCTGCGTGGGTTCTCTCCGGGTGCTCCGGCTTCCTCCCACCATCCAAAGACATGCAGGCTAGGTTAATTGATGTCTCCCAAAAAATTGCCCTAGGTGTGTCTGTATATGTGTGGCCCTGCGATGGACTGGCGACCTGTCCAGGGTGTACCACGCCTTTCGCCCAATGTTAGCTGGGATAGGCTCCAGCCCCCTGCGACCCTGTACAGGATAAGCGGTTGACGATGGATGGATGGATGGATGGATGAGTATGTTTGAATAAACTAGTATGGCAATGGGACCAAAGTATACTGTACATTTTGAAAAATAATCGTATTAATATCTTAGATGATAAATGGATTCCACTTGCTGATTTAACTATGCAATGTAATGTGCTTATGTTCAATGTTACATACTACATATAGGCTAGCATACTTAAAAATAATTGTAGGTAGGCCGTATACAGTACAGTGTGCAAGCCATTCCATTCTAGGCATACTTCAGCAGCCTGCAATCCAATACACTCCAGCTTTCTATCACTAAACCAAGGAGGTGCACAGGGCACCATTTCTGCTCCACATGATCACAACTGGCATCAGTGAGGGGATTTCACCAAGTGTACTGTTACATTATACAGTGCAATGGGTAAAATTATCACGGTGCTTATGGGCTGTAAATGTGATAAGTAGCTTTCCCTCTCTCTTTCTCACACACTTACAAACATCTCCTCTTTCAGTAGGCACTAATCACCAACTCACTCCACCAATGACTCCTCATTCTCTCATCTGCCCTCTTACTGGCAATTTTGTCTAACTGCCGCCATCCCTAAGGACACATCAGCAAAATCAAGGCCACTGTAAATTAGTTGAAGGGCCACATTTAAGAAATCTAACAGTGAGTGGTGAGCCAGTGGAGGCATTACATTAAAAAAGACTGAGGTTCTGAGAAACAGAGGAGAGATTTTTAAAGGGATAGAGCACCCCAAAATGAAATTCCATCATTCTTTACTCACCTTTACTCAGGCTTTCTTTCTTCTGTGGATTTTTTGGAGAATATTTTGGCCATTCTTTTCCATATAATGAAAAAGAATGAGAATTTGGTCTGTCAAGCTCCAAAATGGCATTAAAAGTAGTCAATATGACTCTTATGCAATATTCCAAATCTTCTGAAAACATATGATATTGTGTAAGGAAACTGACCAAAATTGAAGTTGTTATTAACTGATAATCTTCAACTCTGAAAAAGCATGAATCAAGATTCAAAAACTGCCATTATTTAATTCTAGACATTAACGTGAGTTAAGGCTGATTTACACTTCAGCATCAAACATACAAAGTAGGCTACTCGTGGCTAAGGCAGTTGCAGCATAGCCTACGTATTCCAGGACGGAGCATCAAAAGTATGCCAAAATATCTTCTAATTATTTTTAAAGTGATTCAGCAGCAAGCAGACAATCAGAAGTCAATGTCTGATGTATTTGCTCTCTATGGCAGTCAGCATGTTTAATAAATAATATGTATCTACAGCTCAACATGTTCATGATTTGATTAAGTCGTTTTTAATGCTACAATATTTAAGAAATACTTTTAAACATGCAAATTGGATAGCCTCAGTTTTTATATTAAATATATAATTATTTCAGTAACAAAATAATTTTCTCAATGTACTAGCACTTGGCTGTGTACTCCCAGAACAACGCAGGCATACCAATGCAGAACTATATGTAAAGAACTAAAGATGCCTTTACATATATTAGGGTAGGGGAAGATTATCAGTGAATAATGGCAGATATTTCAGTATGTTTCTCACACAAACTCAAAAAGACTTAGAATATAGACCTCAAGACATCTGAACTACTTTTATAAGGCTGTTTATGAGAGTTTTTTTTTTTTTTTTTTTTTTGTCCTTTTGGAGCTTGACATTTGTCTTTGCAAGAGCTGTTTAAAGATTCTTAAATAAAATGTCTTTTGTGTTCCACAAAATAAATAACAGCATGCATGAGAGTCAGAAAATGGTGACACAATTATCACTTTTGGATGAACTATCACTTTAAGAAAGGATAGAAAGGTGCAATAAGAGTGTATGTCTAAAGCACAATATACATAGAAAGCCATTAAAACATTATAAAGCCAATTCTAGTGAGACTTTTCTAGTTTCTAGTCTTTTTCTATTCAAGTCAAACCTTTCAAACAGTAGGCAGCCCGGACATGCCAAACAGCACTGAGGAGGACGTTTTTTTCATTATGCATCATCACCTTTACAAAACTGTTTCATGACTTTACAATATATTTAGACAAAATGTTATATTTCAAATGAAATAATCTAAAGATAGAATCTATTAGACCTCATTTTATATCAACAGAGGCAGTTGTAGTTCAAAGTTTCAAGATGTATTTCAGCTAGTCTTTATTATTTTCATAAGTACAATAATTTGTTATTATTATTACTATTATTTAAGACTAGCTACACCGACCTAACCATGGCATTATGCCATATGTATGTTCTGTTTGAATTATGTTTGAAATTTGGAAACAAACAGGATTATAATGGGCTCATATAAGTAAATGTGCTCTTCAATCTTTAAAAGGGGGGAGAGAAAACTTCCAGTAGATTTTGTTGTTGACATCAACAACAAAAATAATGTCACTTGATGCATGTCCTTGTACTGGAAAACCATGAACAAAACTATGCAACATAAAAGGAAATGTGACTCAGGATACATTAAATACAGGTTATGTTTAATCTATGGCAGGTCAAAACTTGATTTCCAATGTAAAAATCTGTCCTGAAGCAAAACCAGTTGAGAACCACTGAGTTAAATGTACAGACAGGAGCAGTATGTCTGTGCTGTCACGCACCTACAGTATATGTTAATAATTAATAATCAAAGGACATTACTTTAAAAGCTCACACAGCTGATGTTATTGTTTATTTAGTAGTTAATTTAACATGCTATGCTAACATGTAAACTAAAATGTGTTCCATGTCTGTCGCTCACTTCGACGTTGTGTCGAAGAAGTGACACAAGGGGCCTCTCTTGAGAGCCTTTTGCCTCTCTGATCCATGAGAAAAGGCCAATGAGAAATTGGCAGATTTTTGCATGTCCCACCACCGGACATACGGGTATAAAGGGAGGGAAATGCATCTGTTTCATTCAGAAATTTGACCGACCGGTATTGTGAGCAGCGAGCTGCGAGTCCCAGTTGGTTTTCCTCCCATCTTTGAGCGATTGCTGTTGGATCTACAGCGCATATCAGCGGCTTTCTCCTTCTCTGCACAGCACAGCAGCTTTGCCCCTGGGCGCTTCGACAGTGCAGTTAAAAGAGTTTATTTCTCTAAAAGAGTTATTTTCTCTAAAAGAGCAATACACAGCGGCATTGAACGTCCTTTTCAGGGCGTTTTTCTTTATAAAGATGCCTTTCCGCCCCTGTGTAGTTCCTGGATGTGGTAGAGTGCTCTCCGATTCTGACGGCCACAGGCGCTGTCTCGTGTGTCTGGGAAGCGATCACACCGAGGCAGCGTTTGTGGATGGCTCATGTTCTCACTGCGAGAACATGACCATGGCAACGTTGCGGTCGCGGCTTTCCTTCCAAAGAAGCCACCCCCCGCATCGCTCCTTCATCCCATAGGATTAAGGATGACCTGGCTGGCGATGGAGGCGATTTGGGGATGGCAGCAGGCTCAGTTTCGTTCCCTGCGAACCACCCACTCCCTGGCA
Organism: Moxostoma hubbsi; assembly: GCA_032164185.1. NCBI lineage: Eukaryota > Metazoa > Chordata > Actinopteri > Cypriniformes > Catostomidae > Moxostoma > Moxostoma hubbsi. Next base: position 13,407,331 of record JAVLUX010000018.1, on the reverse strand, counting down.
TGCTCGTTGACTTCCGTCCGGGCTCGGGGCAACTGCGGCTTGCCTCATGGCCAGCCTGCCTATCCTCTTTAGCCCCCCGAGCCGGATGAGCAAGCCGCTACATCGGAGAGTGGTCCGGCGTCTGACGCGGATGACTTGACTGGGCTACCGCCCTCGGGCCAGCACGCCCAGTCTGAGGATGACATGCTTGCCTGGGCCGCCGTCAGCGTGGGGTTGGACTCAAACCCTCCGTCCTCCCCACAGCCTTCAGTCAGTGCTGAAATGCCTCACCGCGTTCATGCTGGGCACGGCGATCCCCTTAAAACATTTCCACAGTCTCCTGGGGCATATGGCATCCTCTGCGCCGGTTGCGTCACGCTTCAGCACTGGCTCCAGGCTCTAGTACCGAGACGAGCATGGCGCCATGGCACGCAGCGTGTGTTATCACCACCGCCTGCCGCCAAACTTTCAAACCCTGGACAGACCTCTGCTTTCTACGGACAGGAGTCCCCTTGCAGCAGACTCATTGGCTTTTTCTCATGTATCAAAGATGCAAAAGGCTCTCAAGAGAGACCCCTAGTGTCGCTTCTTCGACACAACGTCTCGTTCCCTCCATCAGGGAACAGAGGTTAGATCCGTAACCTAGACGTTAGTTACATAACATGTTATAGTTACATGCTATTTTTTTTATCATGTTTATAATTCTGTTTATTATTATAATTCTGTTAGCTTTCATATTTATTCTATTTATTTTATTTATTTTCAAATGGGAGACTTTTTTAAACATCAATTTAAAAAAAAAAAAAATGGTTTCAAGATTCAATTATAATAAAGCGTTTGTTCAAGCAAAAAAAAAAAAAAACCTTCCTTCTTTAAGGGACATTGTAACTGATAATAATAATTGTGTAATACCGGATACCGTTAAACCGTGATATTTTCTGAGACGGTTATCAAACCATGAAAATCTCATACACTCGTGCGACCCTAACGACAACATGCAAACAGCACAATCCTGATTAAATAAAGTAACTGGCTCTGACTGTGCACTCATCTCACAAAAGTGAGAGCCGAAGAGGCAGATGAGAGACTCGCTCTTTGCTGAGAAGGCAGCGATGTCAAAGGCGAACATTCAGAGGCTGTTGACTATCGATCTGTTGATCTATTGTGCATTGAACCCTCACACCTTGGTTCTCTGCATGCAGATCTACACTGAATCATGCCCATCGTGGAGATATTTTTACTGCAGCATGATTAACTAAAGCAGAACATTTTCAACCACACATTACATTGCTGTAGAGCTACTGTACCAACTCCAAAATACCTTGCAGTAGAAACATTTGTCACATATTGCAAAATATATATAAAATATGCAAAGTTTAAGATGTACTTGATGCTTGAAAGATTTATAAAAGCCTACGTCCAACATTTTATGTTCCATAACTTGTTAAATAAACCTCTGCCAATTGCAGTTTCTTTAATATGTTATTATCTCTTCAGTAAGCGCTTCTTCTGCATGCTTATGCTTGGCCACGCTCCAGTTATTTGGATTGCTTCTGCATGCTGAAAGATGCTTGCAACTATATTGGCAGAAATGCACCAGATGCAAGCAGAATTATCAATAAGATGGAACCATTATATCGCTACTAACAGCTGCATCTTATTTCAGTTGTTTGTTTGTCTGTTTTGTGCCTATGCTTTCTTTTCAGAAAAGAATAAGCTAAAAGGGATAGTTCACCCAAAAATGAAAATTCTCTCATTATTTACTCACACTCATGCCATTCCAGATGTGTATGACTTTCTTTCTTTTGCAGAACACAAAGATTTTTAGAATATCTCACCTTTGTAGGTCCTCACGATGCAAGTGAATGGTGCCCACAATTTTGAAGCTCCAAAAAGCACATAAAGGCAAAGCAACATTTCATATTTTTTTTACCATAAATGTTCCTCCTTGCCCAGTAGTTGGCAAAATGCACAAAGAATGAGAATATCCAAAAACAAAAGAATGTGAAAGTGAATGTGGAGATTTATAGTAAAAAAGGACTTAAATATTGATTTGTTTCTCACCCACACATATCACTTCAGAAAACATTGATTTACCACTGGAGTCTTATGGATTACTTTTATGCTGCCTTTATGTGCTTTTTGAGCTTCAAAATATTGGTACCCATTCCCACTCATACCCATTGTATTGTATGGAGCTGAAATTTTCTTCTAAAAATCTTTGTTTGTGTTCCACAGAAGAAAGAAAGTTAAACACATTTGGATTGGCATGAGGGGGAGTAAATGATGAAAGAATTTAAATTTTTGAGTGAACTATACCTTTAAAGGTCCATCTAAAATGAAAATTCTCTCGTAATTTATTTACCAATGTTTTTCCAAACCCGCATGACGTTCTTTTTTCCATGGAACACAAAGGACAATTGGCGGAATGTTAGCGTCAATCACCATTAACATTCTTTGCATCTTTATATCACACAGTGCCAGTTAATGGTAAGTGAGGCTAATTAACATTATGCTGAAAATCTCCTTTTGTGTTCCACAGAGGTAAGAAAGTCATACGGTTTGGAACCTCATGAAGGAGTGTAAATGATGACTGAATTTTCATTTTTGGGTGAAAATTCCATTTGAAGTCAACATGAAATCAAAACTGACCTGATTTACTTTCTTAATGCATGTTCCTGTTATTACTGAAAATCATTCACTCAATGATTTACCTTCATAATCTTTAATACTGTCATTTATTTTAACCAATAGAAAAACATTGTGCATTGTTTTAGTAAACTAACATTCAATTTTGGCTCCATTCTGATATGAAACACCCACTTCTTCCTGATAGATCGAATGAAGTCCCGCCCTACATTCTGTCTTGTTGAATATCCCGCTTCACTCCATAAATATGTCACATTACAGAAGTATAATGGGTTGTGAACGTGCTCTGACTTTAAGCGCACTCTATGATCAAATGAACAAAAAAGCAGGCAGATATGGTTTTGCATAATCTCCATGTAATAAGTAATTAAAGTGGCACATGGTGTCATAAATATTCTAACCTTATAGGCCTGAAGAGTCATACATAATTCACCATCTCCATGTGGGGGTCTAAAAATAAGGCTCTTTCCTGGTAGTAATAATTCATTGTGGATTCCGTCTCTTTAGGTTAACAGATGGCTCTTTCACAGAGAGTGAAGGCTGCTGGTCCCTGAAAGGACATTGGAGAACTAGAACTAAATAAGTAAAATTTCCAGGAGGAAACAAATGCTGGACATACCAAGAATTATCAGGCTTTAGTATTTTTTTAAATGGATGAAAATCAACTCACACACGATCCCTAGTGAGACCTCTTTGCACCACTTGAAAAATGTCTTTCATCACAGTAGTTTCATCACCTTCTCATTCAACAGCTGTGAGGACAGCTCTGTCCTATCGAACAGTGAGATCTTCAAATGGCCGACTGTTGTGATTGCCACAGGACTGTTCAATAATTTGTTTACACCTCAGCAGTATTCATCCTGACCGATGGCTGGGATCTAGGTTTTGATTTTCCTGTAGGGATTTTGGGGGATAAAAGTCCATACATGCCCTTGGAAAAGCATTAAGTACTCCATAAATGTCTTAACATACTGCCACAGTCCCTTTGAGGCAGGCCAAGACAAAGACAAAGCCAGATGTTAAGCAGAATGACAGCCTCTTTTTCCATACAATGAAAGACCTAATTATGCAACTATTTGTTGGCTTTTTTCAGTGAATATAATGTATAGCAAAAGTATCCTGTCAGTGAGTAGTGAATAAAGGTCGAAATCATAAGTAGCTGTATTTTATTTTGCACAAACAGCAAATTGGCAAATCAACATCTAGTTATTGATGTTACAGAACGTTCATTGTGGACATTCAACCATAGGCAAACATTCATGTTTCCTCTGTCTAACTATCCAACTCCCTGTGACTCTGTATAGACACTCTCACAAATTATGCGGTCTGTCCCTCTGTTTCGCTGAACACAGTAATTCAATGCGTTCTGCAAGTCTGCCAGGGCCAATTAAAAATCTCAGGAATCTAAACTACATCTGCCATCATCATCACACAAACATGGGAATGTGCCAAATTCGAATGCACATGCGCCAATGGATAAACTATTTTGTTTTACTTCTACATTATGCAGTAACTCTTGTTAACCACTAGGTTTCTTCATAAACTTAAAATAATACACTGTGACTTAGATAAAAAAAAGATCCAATAATGCTGTAAACATTATCACATACACATTAGTGCAGAACATTTTATTATTTATATTTCAGATAGCAATTGTAATACTGACCTATATTAAAGACTCCATTAAATGACTTGTAGCTTTTCTACCAGTATTTACGTATTATCTATTGAAACAGGAATTCGGTCAGCACATATTCAAAGGATATTTATGGATTATTATCCATAAATAATAATTTGCTACTTTCCAGTCGGTTCTAGATGGTATTAGAGAGAGGGAGGTTCTCTTTCGACTGGACAAAAATATGTGCAGTGCAAGATGAGTCATCCATATTTTTGGTCTGTTTTGGTCCAGAAAAAAATTCCTGCTAATGGTTTCTTTCCATTAGGCTTCAAAGACTTCACAGATCAAAATCCCGCTAAACTTCCATTTTGATTTAATTAGTGTCTTATTTTCTGATGGAATGACAGAGACAAAAACACTATTTACTATTAAATTACTACACTATTCAGCAGCAATGTAAAAGTAATATGTCAATTAAATGTATCTTTTTGTACATTTTTAAAAGTCTCTAGTAGGCCTGTTTTGATTATTAAATAATCGTCTTATCACGGTTATTTGTTCTAACCACGGTTATTTGAGATAACCCAGATTTTTGTGCACTTTAAATTCCAATTCCATTACTGTTCAAATAAGGAAATTAATGGCACTTATGTGCTTTTCGGTTGCGTCATGTCATAAACGTTCTGTTTTTTAGGTTGCTGTGTCGAAGTTTGACATTTTGAAAAACACTTCTTGAGATCCCTGCCTTCGGATTTGCGCTCCATCAAGCTGTTTGTACGCAAGAACATGTTCTCATCTTGTCTTGTTTGAGGTGGTACGCCAAGCTTGAATTGCTTGGATAGAAGGAATATTCCTTATTATGGTCCGGGGACATGATTAACGGTGTTTATTTTTGTAACACATGGTTTTTTTTTTTTTTTGTATAATTAATCACACTGAATTAACGCATTAAATTGACAGCCCTAAATATAATATAATATAATATAATATAATATAATAGCTATTCCGGTTGGCTGGGTTTAAACAACAAAATGGACCAAGGCCAAAGCTGACCAAAAAGAGAGACATATCTTTTAATTATTTTTAAATATTTTCATATTGAAAATATTATTATAATAAAGTTTTTAAAGCCTTTAAGGAAATCATTTAAAAGTGAAATAGGAATAAAAGACTTCTTATGGTATTTGAAGCATACAACTAAAACCAAAGGATGACAATTTGTATGACAATTAATCGTCATAATCGTTATATTCATGAGAGCCCTAAAACAACAATATAATTGTCATTATAACAATTGTTTGACAATTAATCGTCAGCCAAATGTAATAATCGTGACAGCCCTAGTCTCTAGCATCTAGCTCCAGAAATAGCAAAGAAATTGGAAAAAGAAAAATAATGTTTTGCTTTTAGTTTCTCTACTCTCTTTCTCACTTCCTCCTTTTTACTCCCTTTCTCCCTCCATTTCTGCCTCACTTGTTTTCTTTTGCTCTCTTTCTTTCTTGCTTCCTTCTGTTAATTCCCGGGCTCAGCGAGATCACTTTTAATAGAGTTGAGTGCAAAGTATTTCCTCCCAAATCAACATAAATTTCAAACTATCCCTTTCTCGGGTGAAAATAATGTTCCTCTAAAATTGTAAAATTTTAATCAGATAGCAGTATACATTGGAAAATGATGGTAATAACAACAATATTAATCCTGCACGCTTAAAAGAGATCTTGCCATTTCTACAATTATCCATTAAAGATATTTCATCACTGCTAAAATAGCTGGATGGGGCATTTTATCCCCTATTTCCATGCATCATTACTTTGTTTTGATTTGATCTGCAATGAAATCAAGCTGGGATTATGAGCACTGTTGCTGCTCACCATGGAAACCAGAGTAAATGCAATCTGTGAGCAACACTTCTACAAAGCACATAGCAACACAAGACTGATGGTGGGGTGATGCAGGTCTGTTATCTGTAACTATTAATCTGTGAAGAGGGAGGAAACTAATTCAGGTGATCTCCATTCTCTACTGTGATGGCAGGTCCACTGCAAACAGAGCTAAAAGAATTTCTATAAATAGAATTTGTATGAAAAGTGGGGTCTTGGACTTCTTTATTAACTCACTGGTGGTGAGAAAGGGGCATTGAATTCTATTGTGTTGCTGTCAGGATTTTAGCATGTAATAAAATTGGCTGTTTGAGATTAAGTGGTGGTATTCAGTGACCATAAAAGTAAAAATATTTGGAAGTCATTTTAATGATATTATTTAGAATACAAAGCTGATATTTTATCTTAGTATTTAGACTTAGGCCCAAACATATTTTACATAAGTATGTAAAAGTTTCAAACCACACAAGCTCAATTTCATGCGTCATTGCATTCTGAAATGGGTCAGAATGCATTTCACAATGCTACGCAAGTATGCATTGTATTATTAGCATACCTGCATTAGCTGCATTAGCGTAAATTGTCTTCTTCTACCGTCAGTTTTCTTTTTCAGAACATATTCAGTCATAATTAACCCTTTAAGCTCAGATGGGCTCACCTCGTGAGAAAAGAAATTGAAATATTAATAACTACAGTCATGACCAAGACAAAGTAGGTATTGTTTGAAATCTTAAAAGCTCTACAATATAATGCATGTAGGCACTATGAGCAAAACCGAACAAGCGCTTTGAAATTTGACAGTGAATAGAAGTATATGTCTTTCACATTTACTGTATGTTTCATGTAAACAGGTGTTGCTCAATTAAAAATAAACAGAACATATAATATTCAAATAAGCCCACACACAATGCAATCGGATGCATAGATCATTAGGTAATTAACACGAAGCACCAATATTATCGGCCGATATTAGCCTTTCACTGATATATTGTATCGGTGTATATGTTTACCGATATGCACAGATATGAAAACTTTTTTTCAGAACATATAATGCACAAAACAATGCTTTATAATTGGTGTAATTTCACAGTTTGTCCAGCAGAGCGTGCTGCATTGTTTACAGAGGTGACTGAACTGATGGTGGATCTGCAGACAGGGTGAAGTTAAGCGGTGCGGAGTTGAGCGGAGTCTTCACGGTAAGTTGCTAACTAGTTTGTGAAATACATACTGGAAAGTTAATAAACAATGACCCCATCATTTTCCCTTTTCAATATAACTAATATAACATTGACCCTGTCCCTGACAACCATGTCACTCATGTCTGTTTGCTGTTAGCCAGCTATAGTTTGTCAGTGCAGTCAGTAATGTAGCAGTTGAAAGGTAAACATCAGAGCATCTCTTTTGCAGCTCAGCAGACAATGGTGCGGTGGTGGATTTTGTCTGCTGAGTGTTGATTTCACGCTGCGCTGTTACCTAGTTGGTGAGACGCAATGCTGGTCCATCTTTTACTCTCCGTGACAATGAGCTTATAGCTAACTAGCTAACCATGTAGCTACTGTGTAAACATGTATTCACCAAACAGTTCTGTTCAGGATTAACAATTTGGTACACCTTCAACAGAACAATTCCAGTCATTGCATTTATAAAATAGTATATTTAAAAGTCTGGTTTTCCACCACTGAATGTTTCCCCTGAACTTGTATAGAATACTGTGTAACACCGCTGCCGCTGTTTTTCTCTTCTTGCTTCTTGTTTTACAACCTGCCAATAATTGACTGGCAGTATTATAGTCAGCATATAGTTTGACTGATACTAAACATACAGTACTGATGTTTATTTAGCTATTGTGGAATAATGGAGGCCTCTTTTAAACTTATTTTGTTGGTGTAGCTGTAGCTGCTCCCTGTTCAAAGGATGTTCTATAGGAATGAGTTTCCTGTCTCTGTACCCTCACATATCCCACGTAGCTCAAACATATATGTTATACCCATATAAGGTAAAAAACTATTTCATTGGTGGGGGTCCAATGGAATGTGGTTTTTCTGGACCATATAATGATATGCTAAACAATAAACGTTGAAGAAGGATTTGATAGCATTGGGTGTCTGTGTCATTTCTTTCTTCCCTCAGCTGAGCCGCATCGATACGGGGATTGCAGATCAAGAAAATAAATTAAATACATTGAATGACAAATCTAACAGCTATTTATTTTATTTTTCTATATTCTTTATTTTAATGGTCAGCATTTGACTGATACTAAATGGTACTGAAATGTATTTAGCTATTTATTGTATTTTTATTTATTCTTCATAAATGCAACTGACTTATACTGAACATACAGTACTGATGTTTTTAAGCCATTTGCTGTATTTTTATTTATTCTTCATAAATGCAACTGACTTATACTGAACATACAGTACTGATGTTTTTAAGCTATTTATTGTATTGTTATTTATTCTTCATTTAAATAGTCAGCAACATCTAGGTTACTGTTGTAACCTCCATTCCCTGATGGAGGGAACGAGATATTGTGTCGAAGAAGCAACACTAGAGGTCTCTATTGAGCCTTTCGCATCTTTGAGAAAAGGCCAATGAGAAATTGGCAGACAGAATTTGCATGTCCCGCACCCAGACATATGGGTATAAAGGGAGGGAAATGCATCTGTTTCATTCAGGATTTGTCCGAAGAGCCGACAATGAGTTTCGGCTGCAAAAGTGTCTACGACAGTAGGTGGTAGGCCAGCTAGATCTTCAGTATCCGACGTGGAGGTTCCAGAGGTCTGGGCGTGGATGCCAGAGTGTGCCCCGTCCCTGAGAAAGAAGGCCCTTCCTCATGGGAATTCGATCCTAGAACCAAGTCCGAGAGGGACAATAAGCGGCCACCAGAGTGACTTGTTCTTCGTCCTCCCTGACCTTGCATAGCACCTGTACAAGAAGGCTCACTGGGGGAAATGCATACTTGCGCAGCCCCGTGGGCCAGCTGTGTGCCAGCCTGTCTGTCCCAAAGGGAGCCTCCGTTCGGGCATACCAGAGCGGGCAGTGGGAGGTCTCTAGGGAGGCAAATAGGTCTACCTGTGCCTTGTGACTTGAGTCGTTGCTGGCTCCAAAGGAGGAAACGACGGGCGAATTGTGACATGTGACGGGAGCATACGCCGCCATGGCAATTTATGTACGCTACCTTGGTGGTGCTGTTTGATCGGATCAAGAAGTGCTTGCCCCAAACTTGCAGGGCAAGAAGTACAGCCAACAACTCTAGGCAATTGATGTGCCAGCGCAGCGGGGGCCCTTTCCAACGGCCTGTGGCTGCGTGTCCATTGCACAAAGCACCACAACCCTTTTTGGAACCATCTGTGGTGATCAGGACACGTCGGGACACATGCTGCAAAGGCACTATGCCCGTGAAAAACAGAGGTCTGTCCAGGGTTTGAAAGTTTGGCGGCAGGCGGGGGTGATAAACACATGGTGCGTGCCGTGGCGCCATGCTCATCTCAGGACTCAGGTCTGGAGGATTCCCGCCACGGAGGATGCCCCAGGAGCTTTTGGAAATGTTTTAGGGGGACCCACGTGCCTGGCCTGAACGAGGTGAAGCACTTCAGCACTGACTGCACGTGCTCGTTGGTGAGGCTTGCTGACATTGAGAACGAGTCTAACTCCATGCCGAGAAAAGAGATGCTCTGAACCGGGGCAAGCTTGCTCTTTTCCCGGTTGACCTGAAGCCCTATGCGGCTGAGGTGCCTGATCACCAGGTCCCTGTGAGCGCATAGTAACTGGGAGTGGGCCAGGATGAGCCAGTCATAGAGGAATTCGAGTATGCAAACGCCTGCTTCCCGAAACGGGGCAAGGAGTGCCTCTGCGACCTTCGTAAAGACGTGAGGGGACAGGGACATGCCAGGGGAGGACCTTGTACTGATACGCCTGGCCGTCGAAAGTGAACCATATAAAGGGTCGATGTCGAGGCAAGATTGAGACGTGGAAGTATGCGTCCATCAGGTCTACTGCTGCGAACCAATCTAGATGCCGGACGCAAGTTTGAATGTGTCTTTGCATGAGCATTTTGAACTGGAGTTTGTGCAAGGCCAGGTTGAAAACTCAAGCAAGTCTCCACCTTTTTTGGGTACGATGAAGTAAGAGCTGTAGAAACCCTTCTTCATCTCGGTTGGAGGGACAGGCTGTATCGCATCCTTGAGTAAGAGTCGCGATTTCCACGTGCAAAAGCGGACGCCCCCGAAGGGGTGAGGAGGACTGACAAACTGAATTGCGTAAATGAGTCGGATGGTCCTGGCCAGCCATCGTGACAGATTGGTAAGTGAGAGCCACGCATCCAATCTCCGTGCTAGAGGCACTAAGGGGACGATTACTTTTGACGTACCCGGGTGCAGCAGGGCGGAGCAGGTAATACAGCGTCGGGTGGCAAATGCATGTCCTGAGGCTCTGGTGCTGAGAGAAGACTCGAAGCACTTACCTTGCTCCGCACACCCGGCAGGAGGACGCCCTCACCGGGCAGACGGGGCACGGCCCGTGCTGGAAGTGCGACGGGGCATGGAGTGGGAGATAGCCTCCATCTGCTTCTTCACCACTGAGAACTACTGGGCGAAGTCCTCAACGGTGTCGCCGAAAAGGCAGAACTGGGAGACGGGCGAATTGAGAAAGCGTGCTTTGTCTGTTTCACTCATCTCGACCAGGTTCATCCACAGATGTCGTTCCTGAACCACGAGAGTGGTCATCGCCTGCCCAAGTGACAGCGCTGTGACCTTCGTGGCCCTGAGGGCAAGGACGGTTGCTGAGCGCAGTTCCTGCAGCACGTCGGGATCAGGACTACCTAAGTGCAGATCTTTAAGTGTCTTGGCCTGGTGGACTTGCAGGAGGGCCATGGCATACAAGGCGGAAGCGGCCTGTCCTGTGGCGCTTTAGGATTTGTAGGTCAGTGAAGATGTCATCCTACAGGCCCTGGAGGGGAGCACAGGGTGATCCTGCCAGGTGGTGGCGTTCTCAGGACATAGGTGGATCGCAACCGCTCTGTCCACCTGGGGGACTGTTGTGTACCCGTGGACCGCTCCACCGTCAAGGCTAGTGAGAGCCAGCCGGGTCATCCTCAATCCCGTGGGATGGAGGAGCGACGTGGGGGGCGGCTGGAGTGGCATCCATTATAGGAAGGAAAGCCGCGACCGCAACGTTGCTATGGTAAGATTCTCACAGTGAGAACACGAACCATCCACAAACACTGCCTCAGTGTGATCGCGGCCCAGACACGAGGCAGCACCTGTGACCATCAGGCGTGGAGAGCACTCGACCGCATCCAGGAACAACACAGGGGCGGAAGGCATCTTTATAAAGACGCGTCCTGAAAATGACGTTCAACGCCGCTGTTTATTGCTCTTTTAGAGAAAAATACTCTCTAGAAAATGTTTCTTTTAATCTGCGGTGCCGAAGCGCCCAGGGGCAAAGCTGCACTGTCGTGCATAGAAGGAGAAAGTCGCTGATATGCGCCATAGCTGATGCCAGAGATGAAGAGGAAACCAATTGGGACTCGCAGCTCGCTGCTCACACAACCTGTCGGCTCCGAAGAAAATTTCTGAATGAAACAGATGCTTGCTTTGTCGTATCAACACAAAATATTACTCGGTTAGAGTTGACATGATTAGGAACTAAAAAACTTTTTCTGAGCCACCTTATTATACCCTAAGGTATATCATGTAAAATCAGAAAAACAAGAAAAAAAAGTTAATTATTGCACTTTTTTTTTCAGCAGTTTCTTGGGCAGAGAGTCTCAGAATTGTTCATCATCATTAAAAAATGTGCAAAGTTTTCTTTACAATGATACCAAACACTTGAAGTTATAAGCTTTTAATTTTGGGTATGCCACTGAAACAGGAAATATTTAAAAACACCATCAGAGCTTAAAGGGTTAAATTATCACTGCCGTTGTCATTGTGTTGATTCAGTCTTTCTTTTGGTACACTGAGAACATTACAGTGACACAGCCTCCTAAACTGAGAAAACATTTATTCTTATCCAATTCCATAATTTGATTTCCAAAAAATTACTGATTTATAAGACTGTTAGACCACATGTACCTGAAGGCAAATGAGCCTTTATGAAAGACATTTAATGTGGTAAGCAGTTATCGTAAAGAAGCTGTGATTTGTCAGCATAAAGGTTATTCTGTATCCGCTCCCTACCTCCCAAAGCACATAGGGAAACAGGCGGGTTGACCATAATGTTGTCTCTATTCTACATGGATTAACGTGTCAGTCCAGCAGCAGAGGAAATAAATAACTTGCTGCTGTAATGCAGGGGGCTAGTTCTGTGTGTGCAGGGGAGGAAGCATTACAGCATCTGACATTTATCAGCTATTTTGAGACAAGAACTGAAAAGAGTTGGCACAGAGCATGAGCTCTTTATGGGCAATTGCAGCTGGTTTTAGCCGAACATTGAGTTGTGGAACAAAAGGCCATTGGGAATAAACATGTAATTATATGGCTTTCATTAGCCTAGATTTAGGCCATTATTGGGCCAGTGCAAGCCAGGGCTATCAACTGGCCAGCCGGGGCCAATAGCCTCAGACCTCACAACTATTGTTTTCGAACCAAGCGATACAAGCGATAGAATCTAGCTATCACTTCCATGTAAATTATTTTGTTGCTTTTGGTTACTTGGTTACTATTTTTAAAGAGCACCTATTATGGTTTTTCAAATATTACCTTTCATGCAGTGTGTTATATAGCTGTTTGTGTATGTAAAAAAAGTCTGCAAAGTTTAAAAAATCAAAGTGTATGACAAATGGAGTTATTGACTCCCAAATGAAAGAACCGATTCTGAACACCTGAAACGAGTCGTTAGTGATTCCATACTTAATTCCTATACTAACCTACGTAATTTGGTAACAAAAAACCCACCTCTGGTCTTCACTGGCTGCTCGCCAATAGTGTAGTGTTTGAGGGCATGTTAAAGCTAAGCAGTAGACCAATCACAACAGACTGGGTCATCTGACCAATCAGAGCAGAGTTTAGAATTAATACTTTAGAACAGATCATTGAACGAGTCGTTTTTGACACAAAAGGTAATGCTGCAATTTAAATTATGAGCAAACTAAAGTGTTTTTTGACCTTGGATGCATGTAAATCTGTTGTATGAGACCTTTAAAACAAAATAGGTGCACTTTAAGGCCTTGTGCTGGGTAGTTTAGCACCTATAGAAATTTAAGTGGTCCAAAGTCCTGTTCCACATAACTGTATATAAAAAACACCAAATATGTTCTGACAGTATAATACAGCTTTAAAGTGGTGTATTAAAGTAATTACGTGCTTTGTGCACATAAATAATAAACCACTTAAAAGCTGCATTACACTGTCAGAACATATTTGATGTTTAACCCTTTTAAGCTCGGATGGGGGGAACAAATAACTGTCAATACATTAATATGTATAGTTTTGACCAACACAAAATAGGTATAGTTTGAAAGCTTAGAAGCTGTAATTGTGACCAAAACTGAACAAGTGCTTTGAAATTAGCAGACAAATCAGAAGTTTTCCGTTTTGATAATTTATTTAAAAAAATTGCACTGTACATATTAGTAAAAACTGTGCAGCAAACACAGAATGAATGAATCACTCTCTGAGACTACTCGTTCTTATGAGTCACATAAAAGATTTGTTACAACCCATCACTACTGTACATGAACAACCCATCACTACAAACTGATCAAATCAGTTTGTAGTATTGTATTGTATTGTAGTATTATATTGTTGGAAAGCTCTCAAAGAGTAGAATACAACCAGCCTATTGGTTTTACTCACAGAATAAATATAGTGAGTAATAGCAAAGTATATGTCTGACAATTATGTTGGTGTTGCTTATAGTCCACATTTCCGCTTATAATGTCACGAAAGATAAACGGAACATAAAATATCACATGCCATTAATTAGAAGTCTCCGGTTTCCCCCACAGTCTAAAAAGACATGCATGTTAAGTTAATTGGACCCTAAATTGCCCATAGGTCTGAGTGTGAATGTGTATTTCTGTGTGTTGCTCTGTGATGGACTGGCCACCTGTTCAGGGTGTATCCCTGCCTTTGTCCCGAGACAGCTGGGATAGGCTCCAGCACTACCCACAACCCTGCATAGGACAAGCGGCTATAGAAGATGGATTACTTAGAGGGGGTGATTATCGTTCAAAGAGCATACACACAAGTTAATCAGATGCATAGATCATTAGATAACCACACAAAGCACAATGTTTGCATTTCTTTTTTCTCACAGCCACTTTCTCTTCTGCTATGCTATGCATTCCATATGAATAAGCCATGCATTGCATACAAGAGACATTACAGGTCATGCTACTGCACAACTCTCATGTCAAATCAACATAGAAAACAAACAGATATTTAGAAAGTAGGTCTTTGCGTCATATTTATAATAAAGAATCAATAACATGAATATACATCATTTGTTTTTCCATCAACATGGCAGCCAATATGAATAATGAATAATAACCACTGTCCTACCTAAAGCAGCAAAGTCCAACACTTGGTGCACATCGACAATGTCAGAGTCAACTTAAGATGTTTTTCAAAAGTCAGGGTAAAATTCTGTGGGCAATGCCAGCCTAACATGTTCAAGGAATAAGTCTGTTGAATAAATAAAGATTTTTCACTTCAAATTAATTAATTATTTTTAAGATACAATGCATAAAAAAATCATATCGTTTGTGTAAAAATGATGCAGGTTCAATTCGATTATATTTACTTATAACAGAAAAAAAGATTTAGCCATTTTTTAGTTTGGGTTTGGCCTCTTCCATATTTTGTTTCCGACTTGAATGTGTGACAAGTTGTGATAACAACTGACCAATCAGAAACTTAGAGCTTCCTAGATGCACTAAAGGCAAATGTTCCAACTTTGCCTAGTGGAGTGAGTGTTTTGGTAGATGTTTGCATGTATTATTGTGTAAACATGAAGATAAACAACACCATCATTGTGGAGAGCATTCGAACAGCTCCACGAGCATCACTGCAGCCTTCATATTCTAATCAGGCAATTAGGCAGGCAGCTAAACTCCTCCATTCTCTCAGAGTGTGGAGGTGCACATCAATTATTCCCCTGCGAGTGACCCACACTTTTCTGCGTTCATTATCCAATATGGTAAAAAACACTTCACTCACATACACACACAAATCACCACTAAAGTGATTGGTGTTTTGGGGGAGAAAAGCTAATTCATCTGAATAATTACATATGCATAAACCCTGTTCAGTTGAACACACACAAATAAACATCCAAATGTCTGAATATTGGATACAGCAAAAATTCAGAATATAGTGCTGTCAATATAATAGCCCTCTGCAGGGCCACATATTTCTCACCTAATTGGAAAGCTCATTTCAAAAAGCACGGTTGATGTTAAGCTGTGTCTTCTCACTTTATAGGTCACAATTCAGGAGACTAGGAAGCCCTACAGAAAGGTGATCCTGTCTCAATTTCCAACATCTCTCTCTTGTTCATGGCAAACACAGCTGTTTCCTCCACTTGTCTTTTCTTTTCACTTAACTATGACGCTGATGACATTTCTCTCAGCAGACATGCTGTAATAAGAACAAAACTCTACAGAAATACGCTCAGTATTACTGAACTACAGACACTGTACACAATTTGGTCTTTATTCAGCGAGTCTTCCGATTCAAGTTTAATCAACACACCTGACAATGACAATAAATGAATTCCGTGTGGGACACAGCCTGTGCTTGTGCCTTTATCTGTTATGTGAATGACACAGTACTGACCAATTAAATGCTTTTAATCTTTGCAAGAAAGCAAACATAAAAATTCACAGGTTAGGTAACACTTTTTTGAAGCCTTATAAATATATATATATATATATGCTCTCCCCACCACACCCCCATTCACACCCGCCCTGTTCCGTTACCCCGGAAACCGGCTCCCTGGTCTTGGGGTTTCCCTGTACCACGATATTCAGGATTATCCCATAGTGACAGTCACGATAATGTTTCAGTTACAAAAGCATAATGTCGAAGCAGTGGTTAGTCCATGCCTCATCCATCCACTCATTTTGGGAACTAATTGGCTGGCTTTTAAATTATTATTGAAGGGTCTGTGTATGGATGGGTCCTGTAAGAATGTGAGTCGGTGTAAGATGGGAGAAGCGCTGGCTGGTGAGGTGTGGCCTGGGCCATCTGCGTCTGCTCCATGTTAGGCTGACGCCGGGGAAGGGTACGTGTCATCCTCCCCCGCCCTTAGGGAATTCCCGATAGAGTATTTCCCTTTAGAGCAGTCATGAGACGAAACCCTGAAGCACACATTTGACCAAGTAATAGTGACTGATAGTCAACGTCTTCAGCTGGGCATCCCCCTCACATATCCATACTTTTCAATTATAAAATATCGGTTGTATAGAGTACACAGCATGCTCAGGCAACTGAAAATACAACTCAGTTATTGGTACCAAAGAGCCGTCAGGAAATGTTATTCCAGGTGGCTCATTATAATCTGATGGCAGGTTACTTGAGACAGGGGAAAACACTAAGCCATCTCATGGCCCATTTCTGTTGGTCGGGCATTCACATGGATGTTCGCCGGTGGTGTGCAGCATGACGTGAATGTCAGCTGGTGAATCCGCCGGCCTCTCAAAAAGCGCCATTGCACAACCTCCCACTGATTGAGATCACCTTCAAATGAATTGGCATGGACCTCTTCGGGCCATTAGAATGGACAGCATGCAGGCATCGCTTTGCGTTAGACCTGGTGGATTATGCAATGGTATATCCAGAAGCAATGCCTCTGTGCAAAATCTCTGCACTCTTCAGAATTATCTCTAGAGTGGGAATTCCGAAAGGAATCCTCACTGATCGGGGAACCGCTTTTGTGTCATGTACACTACGCGAGCTGTACAATTTATTGGGTATTAAATCGATTCGGACAAGCATGTACTATCCACAAAAAGACAGCTGATATAATAAGACCTTAAAGAATATGATTCAGAAGTTCATGCACAAAGATGCTCGGAACTTGGATAAGTGGCTCGAGCCCCTGTTATTTGGAGTGTGAGAGGTCCCGCAAGCCTCCAAGGGGTTTTCACCGTTTTAATTGTTATATGGGCATAAGCCCCGTGGCATGTTAGACATCATGAAGGAAAATTGGGAAGAGCACACATGAAGCATAGAGCAAAAATTTAATTCAATATGTTCTTGACCTGAGAGCAGAACTCCACACAGTGGGGCGACTATCACAGGAGAATTTGCTACAGCTGCAAGAACATCAACTCCACTATAGGAGTTTGCACAGGGAGATAAAGTACTTGAATTGCTCCCCACATCGAGCTTGAAATTACTTGTGAAGTGGCAAGGGCCCTTTGAGGTCACAATGCGAGTTGGGGAAGTTGACTATGAGGTAATGCATATGGATAGGGTCGGGGCACGGCAGACTTACCAACTCAACCTAATAAAAACATGGAGGGAGGCAGTCCACATATCCTTGGCGACGGTAGTTCCGGAGAGGGAGGAGCTTGGACTGGAGGAGAATCTAAAAGCCAATCAGTTCACCCCGGTCCCTTGTGGAAACCACCTCTTGAAATCACAATATATGGAGGTTGCCAGGTTTCAAAAGGAATTTGCGGACGTGTTCTCGCCTCTCCCCGGCCTCACTAATCTCACAGAACACCACATTGAGACAACCCCCAGAGTAGTGGTAAATAGTCGTCCCTACCACCTACTCGAACACAAGAAACAAGAAGAATTATAGGCCATGCTCAATATGGGAGTAATAGAAGAATCCCACAGCGATTGTGCGAGCCTGGTAGTTCTGGTGCCTAAGAGCAATGGCTTGGTCTTGTTCTGTGTGGATTATAGGAAAGTCAATGTGGTGTCGAAATTTTATGCATATCCACTGCCTCGTATTGACGAACTGCGCGATCGGTTGGGCATGGCACGGTTTTATTTGACACTGATTTAACAAAGGGGTATTGGCAGATTCCCTTAACGGTGATGTCCCATGCCTTCTACACACCGTTTGGTTTACACCAGTTTGTGACCCTTCTGTTCAGTTTGATTGGGGCACCAGCTATGTTTCAGCATCTTATGGACACGGTCCTCAGACCGGACACTGCAGCACATGCAGCATGCACGCTGCGAAGAGCTGGGCTCACGGCAATCCTGAAGAAGTATGCTATTGGGGAGGGTGGAGGTACGGAATCTGGGGTTCTACTTGGGTCACAGGTAGGTGCTGACCCAAATTAATAATTAATTATGGCCATACCAACAAGCATTCATGCAGGTAAAAGCCACACTTTGTAGTGTGTCCCCTGACTTCTCTCTCCCTTTTGTTTTGCAGATGGACGCATCGGACAGGGGACTGGGTGCTGTCTCAGGTGGTGGAGTGCCCTGTGCTGTACATTAGTCAGAAGCTCTCTATGAGAGAGACTCACTGCTTGAAAAGACTCACTTTCCCATGGAAATGCAGATTACGCTCACTGAATCCACCAGTGAAACATGAGGGGGAGAGAAAAACGAACAACAGAATGAACCGGTAAACGCCAGAGCCATGAAAAAACGTCTCTCTTTGATTACGTTTTATTCTCTATTACCTTTCCTGATTGAAATCATTATATGGTCAATACCTTGTATTTTAAGAGTATATGGATTACAGTTGTGCATTAATTTTACATTTTTAGTCATAGGATACTCTTCATTTCCCCTCCTAATGGCATTTTTATGTTCAGCTAGATGGTCTTGCAATTGTCTTTTTGTTCTACAAATATAGAAAACCTTACAATGAGGGCATTCCAACCTGTAGATAACGAGTAGTTTTACAGTTAACAAAGCATTTGATAGAATGAATCTTATTTATTTTTCCATCTAAAAAAGTTTTTCCTTGATGATATTTATAACCACCCTTAGGTTTATCCCCTAACCAATAATTATTGCGAGTGGGTGGTAGGGTAACAATGTACTTATCTGTCACCTTAAGTACTGCTTTTCTTAAAACTTGTCATTGGAAGGGGGCCTAGGTACCAGCAAGTACTGACACTGACTACCACCTCTGGAGCCACGAGTTTGAATCCAGAGTGTGCTGAGTGACTCCAGCCAGGTTTCCAAAGCAACCAAATTGGCAGTTGCTAGGGAGGGTAGAGTCACATGGGGTAACCTTCTCGTGGTCACGATTAGTGGTTCTCGCTCTCAATGGGGTGTGTGGTAAATTGTTTGTGGATTACGGAGAATAGCATGGGCCACCACATGCTGTGAGTCTCCGCAGTGTCCTGCACAGCAAGCCCCATGATAAGAGGCATGGATTGACAATCTCAGAAGCGGTGGCAACTGAGGCCTGTCCTCTGCCACCTGGATTGAGGTGAGTAACCGTGCCACCACGAGGACCTAGTAAGCAGTGGGAATTGGGCATACCAAATTGGGGAGAAAAGGTTTATAATTTGTTTGACTTTTTTAGCAATTGTGCTATATTGTGTAACAAAAGAAACTATTTGATATTTCAGATCTCATTCTCCTTTTTTAACAAATCTGTCCTTGTCATATTTTTCACATGTGTTCTAGCTTTTCTGTTAGTTTCATACTTATACCCTTTGTTTATAAAGCGTTTTCCTTGGAAGTCCTTGGATATATCCTAAAAAATCTTGCTCTTTGTCACAGATCCTACGCAGTCTTTGAAATGGTCAAAAAGGTATGTTTTGTCATCATTGTAACCACCAGATGTTGTCTAGAAAGTGATTTGTTCTAGGATTCAATACATAATAATTTTCCCATTTACCAAAGAATAAACCAGCATATGAAGGACTGTAACAACATAGCACATACTTTTACTTGTTTAAAGGACTTTTCGAGGAAAACAAATATATTATTATTAAGGGTCCATTTAGTAAGCATCAATACTAACCCTAAAATGGTAATTCTGTATCAGGTCTAGTATTCAGAAAATATTCCAAAGCCAACAATCCATTTTCATGTTCAATGTTAGTATATAATGACTCTACATCCATAGTTACTAGATAAGAAGAAACACCAATGTTGTTAAATTCTTGAATTTTGTTCAATACATCTGTAGTGTCTTGGATATATGCAGGTAATGAAGGTAAAAAGGACTTAAAAAATAGTCACTATACTTTGAAATAGGTTCAGTTAAGCTACCATTACCACTGATCACTGGTCTACCTGGAGGATATTATAAATGTTTGTGAATTTTGTAATAAAATGAGGTAAATTGGGTGTTTTATTGAATACAAATTCATTATCAGAAATCAGAAAGAATTGAATAATTGAATGAGGATTTAGATTTTGGGGGGGGGGGGGGGGGGGTTGTTTAATGTATTATAAAATTCTCTTTGAGTACAAAAACAAGTAACAATAGCGAATGTTTAACCCTCATGCGACCTTATGGACATTTTTGTCCTTTATGAACCTATGTGTAACTTTTTTTAATTGACGCACAAGGGTTAACACTATATCTAGTTAGTCGTGTGACTTACTAAATGAGTGATATTACTCTCACCTGTTTGAAGCTTTTTTGTTACTCTCCCAGAGGAAGGCTCAAGCCGAAACGCATAGGAGATCTGTTTTAACTTTTGTATTAAGCCATGTGGTAATAAAGGCTTTTTAATAAATAAGGATATTGCTCTGTTTGTTTGAGCATTCCAACCAGCCCAACATATCAACATTGGCTCAGAAATTTTTTTATCTGTTTGTTCGACCAATGCAAGACGTGGTCAGGAAACCTGTTTGAAAATGTGAACATTATTTAATGACTAATATATAAATAAATGTTTGGTAATAAAACAAACAATTTCAAGCCACTTTTGTATATTAGAAATACCTAACTTTCCACTACCACAGAATATGTATATGATGTAATGTTTTTGAATTATCAGGATTATAATAATTACTATTTATTATATTTACAGTTATTTTATATTTGAAATATACTAAATTATCTTTATTTGTGGTCTTTCTCCGTAAATAGTGATATTTGCGATTATAGGATTAAACAAGCTCCTCCATTAGATATGGACAAATATCATATTTAATCTTCTGAATTCCCTATGGTTGCAAATAGCTAAGAAAAGGATCAGGCTATAAACATTTCCAGGAATGAGCACTTGAGTGTTTTCAGGGGAAATCGAACGGTTGAAGTGGAAGATATATTACATTCAAAATGTCATCCATCACAAAGTGAAGACTGAAAGTATGCAGAGTCTTATATAATATCTGACACAGCACGTACTCAGGACTCATCTGAGGCACAGCTAGAGGATTTTTTCCTTTCCAAATGTTACCTGGTGCTCTGAACAATAAACTTCATTGTGCATCAACTATAATTTCATGGGTTTCTCAGAGAAAAGCTGACCCCCATTACTGATTTTTCTGATGGGTGGCAAGAGGGAGGTTGTTATCTGAGCAGGGGTGCACTTGTTGCATCTGCTGTTAAAATGAAAATTCTGTCATCATTTTCTCACCCTCATGTTGTTCCAAGCCATTATGGCTTTCATTCTTCCATAGAACACAAAAACAGATTTTAGACATATTGTCTCAGTCACCATTCACTTTTATTGCATTATTTTGCCATAAAAAGAAAGTGAATGCCGACTGAGGCTGTCATTCTGCCTAACAGCTCCTTTTTAAAAAGCATGCAAGCACCAAATTGAGTCTGTGCTTGGTATTACCAATGGTGTATAAAGAGTGGTATCATTATTTATTGGATGTTAGTATAGTCTTAATACTCTGAGTTATTCTAAATATGAACACTCTTGGTCTGCCACTCGTCCACTCAAATAAGAGGACTGGAACAAACTGTCGTATAATGAAAAACATCTTTAAAAAAAGAAAACCCTGTGGGAAAAAAAATTATGATTGGTCAGCTATGATTCATAAGCTTTTTTTTTTATCTACTCTGTATTCAGTTCATGTCCTTCCAAAGGTCATTAAATTAATAGCTACCGAAAAAGATTTCAAGTCCTCTCAAGAATATGGCTAAGTAGGTGTTCTTCTTAGCATCACATCTTAAATGAGTGGAAAGTGGTGGGTAATGAGATGTAGAAAGTGAACTGAGAGCAAAGATGAGAGTATATTTGTATATTGTATATGGTGCGGTAAATTACTAAACTCAAATGTCCCTGGGACTGATGACTAACAGGTCTTCAAGTGCATAGAGAAGCATGAAGATTAGACGATTAATCAATACTTCAGGCAAATGATTTCTTAGAGATTGCACATCCCATATTGCACAGATATGTCAGCTTGAAACAACCAACAAACAACTAAGAAAATTAATGTTGATAAAATTGATAAACCTCTCAGGTTTACACCTTGACTTTGCTGAAGCATTCAAATATTGCATATGTCATACAGTACAATGTAAGTGAAGAAGGCTGTGATTGGCGCGCAGACCCAAGGAACCAATCATCCAGCCGCGACGGCTGTGGGGAGGACGGAGATTTCCAGTCCAACCCCACGCAGGCGGCAGCGCGGGCAAGCATGTTGGACATCTGGGAGTCAGCCTCAGCCTGGGCGTGTTGGCCCGTGTATTGGAAAGCCATCTTTATAAAGACGCGTGTATTGCTCTTTTAGAGGAAAATACTCTTTTAGAGAAAATCACTCTTTTAACAAACCACTCTTTTAGTTTGCGCTGTCGAAGCGCCCAGGGGCAGAGAAGGAGAAAGCTGCTGAAGTGCGCCGTAGATCCAACAGCAGATCGCTCAGAGGTAAGAGGAACAGGTTTGTGACTTGCAGCTCACTGCATACACGACCATCAGCTCCAAAAAACATTTCTGAATGAAACAGACGTATTTCCTCGCCTTTATACCCGTATGTCCGGGGGCGGGACATGCAAATTCTGTCTGCCAATTCCTCATTGGCCTTATTTCATAGATCAGAGGTATATTCGGCACTCAAGAGAGTCCCCTAGTGTTGCTTCTTCGACACAACGTCGAAGTGAGCGACAGACGGGGAACCAAAGTGATATCCTAGTTAACAACCAAAACGCTGAAACAACTTCCACCTTCAGGATACCATGAAACAACTCTGGAATGATGACCTGAAAAGTCCAGAATGATTTATGCATCATTTCCATTTCAAACAAAAATGCACCTTCATTTCAGCAGCCTTGTTCAGTTCTGGTTGGTGCACAGGGATAAATAAGGAGAATCTTTAGCAGTAAAAGGAACAAAGGTTAGGTTGGTTTCAATCAAAGCCTTGCTTTTCATTTCTGAAATGAAAGAACAAAGGACTGAAACATTGGAGGGACACTGCAGCTCATTAGACTATGGCTTAATCAGTTCTCTAAAAAGCTTTACAAGTGCAGCGGAGCATCTGGGCTGCCATCTTTTCAGGCAGTGCTCTGCACCTCAATTATTTGCCAAGGTCAAACGCACGTATGAAGCCTTGCTGTTCTTTTAGCTTGTGATAACCTCCCAGTAAATCAAAATATAGTTTAAAGGGATAGTTCCCTGAAAAATTCAATTTCTCATTATTTAGTCACCCTCATGTTGTTCCAAACCTGTATGACTTTCTTTCCTCTGTGGACCTAGAAAAGAGATGTTAAGCAGAATTTAAGGAACTGACCATTTATTTTCATTGTGTGAGGAAAAAGCAATAAAAAATATACAAAGAGGTTGTCAGTCCCTAACATTTTGCCTTTTGTGTTCCAAAGAAGAAAGTAATTTGGAACATCACGAGGTTGAGTAAGTGATGAACACATTTTTATTTTTGTATAAACTATCCCTTTAAAGATCTTAAAGCACAAAGAAATGGATGGCAATCTTACAGAATCGACCGCGTTGTTATGGTGCAGCCATGGAAACAGATCTGGCTTGTTTGAGAATGGCTTTAATTCTATTTGGGATTAAATTATTGGTCTGTGAGTTAATCCAATAGAATAATAATATAGAGGAGATTTAATTAAGTGTTTCCTCTGCTCAGATCCATCTTTACTTGCCGTTCATTACTGGGCAAATTGCACATGGGTGGAGAGAAAATGAAGGAAATTTAATTAGCATAATTACCGTTAATAAACACGTTGTACACTGCAGATGTGTGAAATAATTAGCACAAACTATCACGTCTGCAAATCAAAGAAACACTCTGATGGCCAAATTTGCATCAACACTCACTGACAGAATTCTCTCTCTCCACATAGGAAATGAAAGGAACATGTCATTACACAGACTGTAAGATATTACCATTTTAACAGAAGGGGAATGTTTAAAGTAGTCTGCTTTACATGCACCATGCAATTATATTTGTGTTTTCAGTTAAATAATAAAGCTGGTGTGTGCACAGGCTTGCACCTGAATTGAAAGGTCTTATAGAGCTTTTCTTTCTATAGTGCTTCTCAACTGGTTGTGCTTCAAGAACACGATTTTACATTGGACATCACAATGACATGAGCTGTATAGAAAAAAATGGCAATTCTGGTTTCTAAAATGTCTCTTGAATTTCAAGGGTTAGCAAATTCACTGCACAAAGCAAATTGTGTTCAGCGCAATAATTTTTCCCCAAAACAAATTCTGATGCAAGCTAACATGTATTTAATATTGTGTGGGTTTTATATTTGCATAGTTTTGTTCTTTGATTTCAAATTATGAGGGTTTGTCAAGCAACCTCTCCATGTTTGAATTTACCTACCTTTTACCAAGTGACGGGTAGCCAACATATGCACCAAATTGGATGTACAGCCATTTGACATCTGCTACAAAAGATATGGGAAGTTGATAATCCTTATTTTTAAATCTTGTTTTGCTATCCTAACCATGCTTGATTTTTACAAAATGTAGGGCAGTAATGGATTACATGTAATCTGGAATATGTAATCAGATTACAAAAGTATTTGTAATTAAATTACATTCCATTATTAAATGAGTGTAATCACAGCTACTTTTATGGATTACAAATGGATAACATTATTTATCAGTCTTGACTACAAAAGAGACACCAAAAGAGTACATTTTTTTAGCTGAAAAGTTTAAATCCTTTTGAGTTGTGAGTTTTAGGGTTTTATGGTTTACAGCGTTACATCATCATGGCAATAAAGCTGTAAAATTAGATGTAAAATTGGATATGGTCTTGTGGCTACACTTTTGTTGACAGATTGGCCTCAATAACTTTCATTGTAAGTGGACCCATATTTGGGTTTCAACCCACCAGTTGGCACCCACTGTTTAAAGACAAAATGGAATTTTCTGTTTATATAAATATGTTGCTGTATATCAGCTCATGGCTTATCTTTTCAGTAAAAGTCTGAAGGTTGTCGTTAAAATGACCTCAGATCGTCTCTGAATGAAAGTCACTCCATGGCATCTCCAGAGAATACAATCGCTTTGATCAGGTTATTGCCTTCTGCGAGAACTGTAAGCTAAACCCATCCACGTATTGCTGTACTCCAAGAGTGCTTGGCAGAGAGCACTGCAGCAATGTTGCGAGCTTGCAACTTTTCTTTTTACTTTTCTTTTTTGTAATACATCAGTGTTACATGTACGCCTGCTATCTGCTCGTTTTGACTTTGACACCTCAACTAAAGTTCATCTCTTGCCACCCACATCATGTTTCCTGCCTCTCCAGCACTTTTGAAACATTTCTTCCACCCTCAACCATGAAACCATCATTCTAGCTTTGCTACTGTGAAAACAGTGGTTTCAAAAAAGATTCAGTTTCCTTCAAATGAAATGAGAAATAGAATGAGAATAGAATGAATGGGCATAAGGCAGGGGGGAAAAATCAATGTGTGAGGCAGTACTGCAGCAGGGGTACAGGAGCATCAGCAGAGGGGGGTTTATAGGTGAACTGCTGGGCTGATTGTGGATCCATTCTGGGAAAAGTGGGAGTTATAGGGCTGGGAGAAGGTCACCACCCCCTCAAACGCTCTGGGAATGCAGGAAGGATGGCAGGGAGCCTAATTTGGGTTCTCATCTCTGTTCTGCATGTGCTCTTTCTATCTCTGCCAACCAACTTAAAGGGATAGTTTACCCATAAATGAAAATTCTCATTGACATTCTCAAAAAGAAACTATTTTCTTACCCTTATGTCGTTCCAAACCTGTATTGCTTGTTTTCTTCTGCAGAACACAAAAGGAGATGTTAGGAGGAATGTTGAGCAAAGGTGTGGACTGAGGCTGTCAAGCTCCGAAAAGGATGGAAAAGCACAATAAAAGTACCATAAAAGTTGTCCTTGCGACTTGTGCGCTATATTTCAAGACTTTTGAAGCTGAACAATAGCTTTAAGTGCTGAATAGACAGCAAAAAACATTAACTGAAAATCTTCCCAGCTCTTAAATCTCATTCGCATTTGCATATATTCAAATATGGTAAGTGAAGACTCATTACAGCATGTTTGACATCAATGATACCAA
Source organism: Moxostoma hubbsi (assembly GCA_032164185.1). NCBI lineage: Eukaryota > Metazoa > Chordata > Actinopteri > Cypriniformes > Catostomidae > Moxostoma > Moxostoma hubbsi. The sequence goes on along the minus strand of JAVLUX010000018.1, from coordinate 13,380,850 downwards.
ATGCCATTGGTTCTCACATGTCTCATGCAACACCGGTCGCAATGTTTAAGTCTGATTATGAGTATTTGTAAGACTTTCAGTGAATTGCGACATTTACGATCTGTTCCTCACACAAAGCTCCTGTAAGGCTTCAGATGACTTGAAATATAACTCTCAAGACTACATTTTTTTGTCATTTTTGGAGCTCAACAGCCTCAGTCCCCATTGGCGTTCCTTGTATGGGAACAAGCTGCTGCAAAATTCTTCATAATTTCTCCTTTTGTATTTCACAGAAGAAAGAAATGCACATGGATCTGGAACGACATGACACAAATCCTAACAGAATTTTCAATTTTGGGTAAACTATCCCTTTAAGACCTATTCACTCCCAGCATGAATATTTGTTGCGAACATATAGCACTTCTGTTACACAACCCCTCATATTCTTCAGTTCAAGGACTCAGGAAATCTCTAAAAAAAATCTAATCGCAATCGAAGAAAGGGAGGTGATGGAATCGTGACTGTGTGTACTTGTGTGTGTTTGGTGTTTCTGTGTAAGCGAACGTGTATGGGTGTGAGGGAGAGAGTGAGCGAGAAAACGAGCACACAGAATGGATGCAGTGGTGCTGATGATCTGTATCATACATTTGGAAAATTATGTATAGTTTGTCCTGGTGTTACTGAAAGGAAATATAACAAGGGAATGGTGATTTGAGGACCGCTGTAAATGTTGCACCCTCTCATCTTTTCATACACGTACCCTGACTGTCAAGTGCTTATTTTATCACAGTGGGCATCCAGCCTCAATGCAAGCCAGCTCCAGTCCAAATGACTTTGAATAAACGATCCAAATCAAACTGCAAGCTACAGTACATTGGTGGTTTTCAACTGGTTTGGCTCAACATTGTCTTATGACAACTCGTAATCAATGAAATCATGATTTCACCACCTCGTACGAATTATTACTTGGCTTACATGAAAAGGTACGACTTTTATTGTCATACAGACCAACCAATCAACAAACATAATTTCTTATCGATACACTACAGGCATCAGCTTTTAGCTAGCCTCCTATCCAACAGTTACTTTTAAAAAAGGACACGTCAGTGAACAGAATTTGGTTACTTATGCAATACAATTTATTTCTGCAATGCAAATGACTGATGTATGTCAATAACCTGAAATGTACTTCCCTCATTTCCTTCCATACCCTAATGTTTCACCTTCCATGGTACACAACAGTTATTTTCCTATTAAACTCATATTTAGGTTAAAGGTTTGGCTAAGGGGTTCAACTTAGGAAAAATCGAAATAAAATTTTTGTTGGTTTGTTAATTTTTTTTCCATAGGAATAAAAGTCATCCGTTTTTCTAAAAGCCACAACGTGCAATTTCTTCCGATTCAGTCATCTCGCACTATTATTACGACTTCTCATAAGACCGGGTTGTTTTTCTGTTTTACTACTGTAGTGGCCATCCAACACAGTACCAAATATGTGATTCATACATAAGTACGCAACATAATTTAATAAAAAAATCAAACATTTAAATGTAATAATTTGAAAAATACTATTTATAATAATAAAGCCAATAATTCACCACCAGTATGGGGTGTAACCCAATTAGAAAGTAAATAGTTACTGTAATCTAATTACTTTGTCAAATAATTTGTGTAATGCATTACATTTTATATACTTGTAATCACATTACAGTTACTGACTTTGAATAAATGAAATTTCTTTTAAGTGCATGTAGAGCAGAGGGCGGGGCCGGGCTGCAATAACGCACGCCCAGTCCCCAATCAGCCTGATGGGGGCGCACGAGGGATAAGGGCAGCCGGAGACGATGGTTCCGGAGAGAGAGAATGACATGGAGCTGCTCTGTATATTCAGTTTATTATAAAAACTATTATTTATATTGCCAAGCCGGTTCTCGCCTCCTCCTTGCCCACTAACCGCGTTACAGTGCATTATAGGGTTATTCTTATTTCTCATTTTTATTTATGTAGAATACATGAATTATGGTCCCATAATGAGTCATTGTGAAGGAGAAATGTGAGAAGCTTAGTGTATGACTTGAGTGTAACAATGAACAAGAAAGAAATATAGACAGAAATTGTAGAAATACTTTGAATTTATTGTGTTTTTTATTTGAAAAGTGTTTTAAAAAGTAACTTAAAAGTAAAGTCATTATTAATGTGATTACTTATACAATTAAGTAATTAATAAAATCATCTTATTACAAGTTTAGAGAAATAATTTGTAGTGAATAACTCACCCAACACTTTCACCACACAAAAAACACATTTTGCTAAACACAAACTAATATCCTCATTGCAAGTAAATGCACATTATGCAACATGCCCATGTTGGCATCTGTCTAATTTGGATAGCTTCTGCCAAGTGACATGGATTTGCGCCAAAATACCAGCATTAGATTGGATAGATAGGCTTTGACGTCAACAACAAAAGATATGGGAAACAATTTTCTCATTTTTTAAGGTTTTGTAACCCACCAGTTGTGAACCACGCCTCTCTACTTTGAAGATATCTGCCCTGACAAAATCTTAAAAAAAGAACAATATTTGTGACACACTACTATCACACCCATGATTCATATGAAACATTAATTGACAAATAAATCCAGGATTACCAGGGTCTCCTAATAAGCGTTGTGACACATGTGACACAAGACACACGTGAGATAGATTTCTATCAGGAGCCATCCTTGAGATCTGTTCCCAGGGCAGCTGAAACCCAGGGCTCTTTTACCTTGAGTGATGGGACTATTTTCCTGTGCAGAGGCGTAATAAGGGTTTTAAAAAAAGCATCTGAATCCCACAGCTGTTTAACTATAATGCAATGTGAAATCAATCTCCTATTCTACCATTTACACAAAACAGCTCTCATAGTTTTCAAGATGTAGACTAATTAATCTAATCTAAAACACTGCAGTCAGTTTTCTTTGTTAACATTTACATACGGATGTCTCGGGAGCAGAAAACCTGATACATCAATAATGCCTAGCCGTCTCCCTAATTGGGCAAACAAAAAGCACTTTAAGCAATTACCTATTACTGCTGATGTGTCTTCATTTACTCACCTTAATGTTGTTCCAAATTTATATAATTTTCTTTGTTCTATAGAACACATAAGGCAGATAGAAAGGGACTAAAAGCCTCAGTCACCATTCATTTTCATGGCCCCCATACAAATAATGTGAATGGTGACTTAAGGCTGATTTTTTGCCAATATTATGAAAGAATTTTATATTTTTGGTGAATTTTTCCTTAGAAAAAATTGTATTTCTCATTATAATAAGGATAGTTCTGTCTTGGATGCTGATTATTCAATACAGTGTTTCAGCCCTGCTAAAACAAATCATACATACATAGCAGATTGTTATTTTTATACTAACATTACAGCATAAGGGCAACTGCGTAGGGTACAGAACCATCTACACTTAAAGCAGCTGTAATGAGCATAGACAGCCTGATTACACCACTGTGGTTCTGTTTGATGATATTCTCCAAAAAGCCTTCCCTAAGCAAACAAGCTGACAGTCCTTGGAAGAGCTCATCAATTCGGAAGCTTTCAAGAATAGCTAGAGCATTTCCCTGCAGCAAAATCATCTTAAAACAGGGATTAATACAAACGGTAACAAAAATCAGTGCATCCGTTGAGAATGTATGTATGTTTGATTTAATTTACATAAATGACAAAGAGGGCTTTAATGGCTTCCATTACATATGAGAATGGAATTGGGTAGTTTTTTTCACAATTCAACATGCCACACCTCTCTGGTGGTAGATCGGAAATGGGAAAAATGTGCTAAAGACAGGCTAAAGAAAACCACTGAAATTTTGTTGCGTGTGTTTCAAAGGTGGTTTCTGACAGTAATCCGGATAGTGAGGGGGTGGCAGTAAAGGAAGTGTGAAATTAAGATAGCGGACATTGTGGTGCGCAATGCAAAATCCTCCCTGGAGCGCCAATAATCGGCCACATTCTACTCTAAAACAATTAGTTCTGTCATTCCAGCTTGCAGGAAAGTGAGAGATTAGGAGATTGAGGGATGAAGAGGAGATATGTGCAATATGTAATTCTTCTTCCCCCGAAGCTCTGGGGATGTCCCTAAGGGAAGAAGCTTGAAAGAGCATTTATGCGGGTATGATTTATTCAATAGTGGCGGGAGTGCATCTTCCAGGTGTTATGGAAAGAGCGGTAATATCAAAGGGGTACATGCACATTATTATTTGTTTACCTGTGCACTAAAAAAGCATGCTATGCTGCTGGCAGGGCTAAAGCAGGCAGCTTTCGCTTAACAGACAGCACTCAAAGTGATCCAGAAACTGTCAGGTGACAGGTACAACGCGTATAGAGACAACAAACAGAACAAAAGTTGAAAGCAACTCTCAAGCAAATCAACTGTATTGAAAGCCGCACTAACTGGCATGACAGCTAAAAAAATACAAAGCATACTGTACAGATATACACTTATTTTATCCTTTGAAAGCCAAAATCAACATAATTAAAACACGTTAACAAAGCCAAGCCACAAATAAAGGGATAGTTCACCCAAAAATTTAAATTCTTCAGCGTACTTACCCTCATCTTGTTCCAAACCCTTTTTAAGGAGGTGTTGGGGCTGAATAAAAAAAAAAATTATGTTCCACGAAAATTCCTATGGATTTGGAACAACATGAGGGTCACATTTTTGGATGAACGAACCCTTGCTCAACCCTTTCTCCCAGTGACTCCAAGTAGGTTCCTACCATGTGTGCGCTACAGTGAAACGCCGCTGCTTGTGGTTGTTGTTGTTGAGCAGCATCCGTCGTAGAAGGCGCGGAGAGTTCCTGGGCGACAGCCGTGGCGATATGGACGAGGGCGAGCGGCGGTGCCCCCGGGGTCGCTCCTGCTGCAGGAGGTTCTCCCTCAAGATCTTTACTAGGTCCTCATTCAACCCAACATGCTTGGGCATGGGCGGCACTGCCAGCGTGTCCTGGTGGCCCACGGCCGCTTGCTGGGCCATCCTCACGCTTCAACGGTCCTTCTCCTGCTGCTAAGGGTAAAAAAACGTCCACTAATCCACCGATATATTCCCCAAGGCAGGGAAGACCGAGGGGGAGTGAATGAACTTGGAGCGTCACCACGGACCCCACGCAGCCTACTTAGTGTAAAAATTAGTGAGTGTTAGTAAACTGTGAAAGAGCAGAGTAGCGGAAGTGTGCATGCTCCTATCAGGACCACTGCCGAGCTGTGATCGTGTGCTTGTGAGAGAGGAGGGAGAGAGAGAGACAGAAAGGAAGGGAGGGAGGGAGGGAAGAGAGAGAGCGCGAGCTGTCAATCTGCAGCTCTATGCTAACCACTGACTGCAAGCCACCGCTTTCCTAAAAAGCCATTGGAATCATGTGTGTGAGAGAGAGAAAGAAACAGTATGGGGTAAGAGGCAATGTGGGGCTTCTGACAGCACTTTTGCCTAGAAGCAACTCCTTTTCTCCTTTTCTCCTTTTCTCTTCCCATATCCCTTTTCCATGTAAATCCAACAATTAGTTTATTATTAGTTTATTACATTTATGACAAGGTTTTGTACATTGGTGTGTCAAAATATAATGCATGGATTTGGGAGGCCTCATCCTTTGATCACTAAGCATCTCTTCTAAAAAATAATTTTACTATGTATACTTTGAGCTGCCACACAATTCACAAGAAGACGACCAATAAGCACTATTCAACACGTGCATATGTGCTATGTTCAAAATTTAATGAACTGGCACAAAGCCTCTGACACAATGGCTGTTCCAAAAGGTAGGCAACTTAATTACGTTGCCTCATAAGGCCACATCCACACTAATCTATACTTGTTTCAAAGCTCAGATGTTAGTTTCCCTAAGTTTTTGTTTTCCAAAATTTGCACAAAAAAATAAATAAATAGTTTGTAACGTTCCGTTTTCAGTGAAGGAAAATTTTAGTGTTGATGAGAGGCGTAATCGAAATGAATGCTTTTTCAAATGAACACGTAGTGTGGACGTGGTCTAAGGCACATTGTTTCAGTCAAGCTCTAAGGCAGCGTCACATGTACTGGGGTTGCACTGGCTGTTCGGTTAGTTCTGACACTAGTTTAGGTGTTGCATCCATGCCGACCACTCTAGGAAAATATGATTTCAGATGCGCTTCTTTCATACGGTGATAGCATGAGGAAAGTTCTTCAGTCCTGCGTATTTGTGTGCAAATACATTTTCGAATAAATGCAAATATATTTGGAATTACCCTAAAGTGTAATTAACGTGAACACGGAGCACATTTACAAAGCATGTATGAGGGAATTGTGCAGATAAGTGTTGCTGAAATTTCAAGTGTTCTATTTCACATACAAGCCAAAATTCTTGAAACGCGCCCAGAAACTAATTCAGAAACTATAGGGACATGATTGTTTTTGCACTGTTCATGACAACGCAAGTAACAATGCAAATGTTCACATGCATTTGCTTCTTAAAACACCGTTATTTTACTTAATAAGCTTGATAACATTGTGCAAACAGTATATGGTCATTCTACTAATACTATCATATAAGTCATATAATGCTTAAGTTATAAGTTAAAACTATTTACAAAAACATCTGGACTTGTGTATAATGGAATATCTCCTTGGTTCAACACACGTCTACGAACAACACATATGGCAGTACGCCCTCATCCACTTTTATACATTTCTTGCTTGTTTAATTTAAGTTCCAGGGCTTTAGATCGGTGGATCGATCAGACGTCTGCATTTTTTAAAATTTTTTGGTGCAAAGGGCATAATGGCACATTTGGCTATTTACATTAATATCAGATGCTAAAACTACATTGAATTATAGTCTTTGCCAGGAATATAATTTAACGTCTGTTGTTGTTTATGCTTGATGACTTGCTATTGGCTGTTGTCATTGCATAAATAATTAGGTACGTCGTTTCAGGTTTAGGTGACTGTTTGGGGGCGTTATTAATTAACATTTATAAGTTATTGGGATTATAGTTATGTTTTAAATTCTGTTTAATGTTCATTTTATAATTTTATGTTATGACATGGGTTTATGTTTTAGTTACCCTGGGTGAGATTAGTGTTCCTTTGAGTTATTTGTGATAATGTTTGGTATGATTGGACGCAATGAAATCTTTCAGACCTTTTTGTTATGCAAAGGTATTGCTTTAGTAATAGACACACAAATGCAAGTTATTTGAAATTCCACGCATTGACAACACCTGAAGGTGAAATCATGTGTTTAAGTAAGTGTGATATTTTTTAAGAAGCATTGATATGAAAAAAATGATTTATTAAGGTGTCAAATATGTAAGAGTAGTGTTTCTTAAGCGCTTGTCTCTTGTTCAATTTGCAGAAGCCTGATCTGTTGATTGCTTGAGCAAGACATCAGTTTGATCATTATTTTCTATCATGAACAGGAAACCAATGACTCAAAGTGGCAAGAAGTAACTCCTCAGTCAATTCCCATGCTATACGACAATTAATGGATGTGCCAGAAGTGCACATAATTTGATGTATGCCGAAGTTCAGTTGAGACTTTTCTTCTTTTTTTTTCTCTGCAGAACACAAACAAAGATTTTTAGAAAACTATCTCCGCTGTTGTTGGTCCATTCAATGCAATTAAGTGGTGACCAGAACTTTTAAGCTCCTAAAAGCACATAAAGGCAGCATAAAATTAATCCATATGACTACAGTGGTTAAATCCAAGTGTGTGGATGGCAAACAGATCAATATTTAAGATCTTTTTTACTATAAATCCTCCTCTTTGTCCAGCCCTTCTATGCGCATTCACGAGAGGACAAGGTCTTCTTCTTGTTTGTTTTTTTGGGCGATTTGCATATCTAGACCAAAAGGGAAGGAAGAAGAAAGAAAAAATGGAGGGATAAAGGAGAGAAAAAAGATAAATAAATAAATTAGTAGGTAGAAGATTTATAGTAAAAAAGGATTGTTTGATATGTTTCTCATCCACGCCTATCATATCGCTTCTAAAGACATGGATTAAACCCCTGAAGTTGTATGAATTACTGAAGTCATATGAAATGTTGCCTTTAATATGCTTTAATATGCTAATATGCTTTTTTGGAGCTAAAAGTTCTGGCCACCATTCACTTGCATTATTTGGACCTACAGAGCTGAGATTTTTCTAAAAATCTTAATTTGTGTTCAGCAGAAGAGAGAGAGTCAAACACATCTGGAATGGCATGAGGGTAAGTATATGATGAGATCATTTTAATTTTTGTGTGAAATAATAAAGCTAGACACAAATTAAATAATTCTTGACATACAATAAAATATAGAGCTTTACAATTATGTGGATAGAACAATACAGATAATTTGGTTTTGGAAGATTTTGAAAAATGTTTCTCATGAGAAATTTTCAGAATGAAATCTCTTACTTTTTATTGCAGAATTTGGTATTTTGGCAAATGTTATCTATCTTAGCAACGCTTCTGAGACCTCAGTAGACTTCTGAGAAACATCAGTAAACATCTCCATTTGCTACGCATTTAATTTCATTGCGTTCACTGATGCTCATCCTTTTGGCATATAAAATAAATGAAAGTAAAACATTTAAACCATAGAGCATCAATTTTCATTGTAATAATATTTAGTGTACATCCAGTCATCGAGCAACTGACAAGATTGATATTCACAAAGATCAGTCATAAAGTCAGAAGAATTAGACAAAGTAGGATAATGAACAAATATTGCTTTGTATCCTATTATTGCGGATGAGGAAATAACTTTAACCATTAACTCTTCAAGTCACACAATGTTGAATGTAATATGCTGCTTTAAGAAGGTATAAAACACAGGGCATATTGTGCTTGTGCAACGTTGTTGAATGCAGACACAAACAATAAAACAACTGTCAAATGATTTAATAGACACATAGAAGAGAGGAACCATACATAACAACATGCAGTTGAACCAATACAGTGTTCCAGAAGTAGCAGACACTGAAGACAGCTGCCTCATCAAAGGTATGTGTGAACTGTGCAAAGATAAGTTTATAGCCAGTCTCTCTCTCTCTCTCTCTCTCTCTCTCTCTCTCTCTCTCTCTCTCTCTCTGTGTGTGTGTGTGTGTGTGTGTGTGTGTGTCGGCGTCTATCATAAACTGACCACTTGCCAGTGAAAAAGAAACTCTGTTAAGTCTTCAAAGCTATGAAAGTGTTCTGAGCAATAAAAATTGCTTTGGGCTAGTATTATCATCTCTCTGTTGTCACTCATAGCGTACCTTTTTACCACCTGTTGCTGTTATAAATGAATAAAAGCCATAGAAACACTACATATATTTATCAATCTAAATCTCCTTTTACTATCCCTATACTTACCTTTTTTCCAAATATGGAAAATCATTAAAACAATAATCATCATTATTATAACTGGACCACAAATACAACATTGTAATAATAATACTGCTTTGTCTTTACACTTTGTTGGGTGTGTATGTGTGTACTGTTTGTTTACTGCTCTTTGGCAGAAATGGTCAGATTCACCTCAGGTGATCATCATGAAGTACTACTGAATTCAAGTCTTTTAGCAAACACTTTTATTCAAAGCAACTTGAAGTACCCTTATGACAGGGACAATCTCCACTGTAGTGTAAGTGTGCTCAAGTGCTGAATGCTGATAGCTAGCTCATGGATTGCTCTTGTGGGGCTCAAACTAACAACCTTTCAGTTACCAGCCCTGATCTATAACCAATACACCACACCACGCTCTGCTGACTGCAACCGACTGTCAAAAATAACCAAATTACTAATAACTAATAATAACAAGTCTATGCAGGATATGCAGATAGCATTCAAAAAGCCTGCCGGGCTATTTACAGATGTATTTAGCATGCCAAGTGTTCATTTGTTTACATCTGTTTGTCTTTGTATAAACTGCTGGCTTGCCAGCTGTTATCAGACAATGTTGTATTTTCCTTTATTCACTCTCAAGAACATCTTTTAAAAGAAAAGTTCACCCAAAACTGAAAAAGCTGTCTTTGTTTATTCGCCTACAGTGCATGTCGTTCCGACCACATAGTATTTTCTTTCTTCCAAGTCCAAGTGAATGGTGATTTATACTTCCAACCTAAGGAGATCGCAACATGCTAAAAGTATAGCCTAATTCTAGAGATGCTCCTAACAGGAGTTTTACAGCCAATAATTATCACCGATCTTGTTGTTACCTGATTAGCCAATACCGATCATTTCACCTTTTATCGGGATCTCTGTCATAACTGGCTATATGTAAGCTTTCTGCACACTGTCACTATTAATTATTATGATGAAAAGATTAAAAATTAAGCTTAGTGTCAAACTGAAGACAAACTGATAACAATTAGGTGCAATTAAACTTAATGTAAAATTTGTTGTTATTGATTTGTTGTCATTAATTAATATAATTATTATTATTATTCCTTATTTTATTTCTGTTTTATTTATGCATTATATTTAATACAATATATTATGGTATCTTAATATTCTATAAAGAATTGTTATCTTTATACATTTATTTTCATTCAGTTGGATGATTGTATGGCCTATTAATAGCTTATTTTTCACTTGATGCTGCTTGAACTTTAATGAGGGGAACACGCGCTCTCTCGTGAGGGCAAGAGATGAAAGGAAAGCAGAGAAAGAGCGCATGTTCCTGTACCCTTCGGGTGCTACTATTGTTACTGCCGTTAAATTGGGAGATATTTAATAAAGATGCTTGAACTACACCACATCTTGTAGCTCGTGGTATTACTGAGATGTCTATGCCAGGTGGCAGATGCTGCCAGCACAAATGATAAAGGACCATTTCACAGCTCGCACTGTCTTCCCTTTGCCTTGTTGTGTGCGAAACGCCACATTAACAGTACAGGTCACAAACTTTTCATATTCAAGATACCTCACCCACTGCATCGTTCTTATCTGCTGAATCAAGTTTGTTGTTTTACAACACTATGCCAGTATTCCCCACACTTCGTGATGCCATGAAAGTGCTGCTGATGTTGATGACCAATCTGTAAATCACACATATTGTACACACCGCACATGCATTTCACATCATGAATCAGAGGTCAATTAAACAAATATCACAAAGACTTTCATAGCTTTTCAGCTCATACTCATTCAGTGGCATATGTACAATACTTTATTGTGGAAACTTGATTTAAAGTATGCAACAACAGGAAATAATCACAGCTTTACAGCTAATCTCAAGAGAGTTTGTACGCACTTAAGGGCAGCCTTCAGAAGTGTTCATCTCAAAATTCTATAACGACAACCTCACAGAGTGCTTCAAACTGCCCCCCACGCTGAAAATTGTGCTTCACTTCTCTTCAAGAGACTAACCACACAAATCTGCACCACAGGAGGAGTTCAAAGAGCACCCCACTTGAAAGATCAGAACGAATTAACACACAATTCAGGGAGACTGACTAAAATAGCTAAATGGACAGAAGGAGTGATGACTGCACAGAAACCCAGCAATTTGGTTGAAATGTGAACAGTCTATTGTGAATAGAACAGCTTTTAAGGAAACAAAGAATTCTGGATATTTTGATGTACTTAAGTTGTGGATGCTGCTGAGGTCTCAACATGGTTATCATGACCAGATCATCGAAAAATGCTGTGTGTACATGTACCAAACCGAGCTGTAGTCATCCAAATGTGTTTTAAAGGATAATTCACCCAACAATTCAAATTCTGTCATCATTTACTATCATCAAGTCCTCCCAAAGCCAAAAGTATGTATTCCTTTCTTTTGTGAAACACAAAAGGAGAATTTTAGCAGAATGTCTAAGCTGCTCTCTTCCATGCAATGAAAGTGAATGGGGACCAGGAACTGTCAAGCTACAAATAGCCCAAAAATGCCAACCAGAAAATCATGATAAATGTATTCCACACAGACTTATTGTCTATATTCTAAATCTTCTAAAGTCATGTGATAGCTATGTTTAAAAAAAAAAAACAGACAGAAAATTAAGTAGTTATTCACTGAAAATCATGCTGGTCACCATTCACTTTCATTGTATGAAAAATAGCAGCTTGGACATTCTGCTATAAACAATGCCTTTTGTTTTCAATAGAAAAAATAAAGTCATTGTCAAGAAAACCGATTCCCATCCGTCACAGCAGCATCCAAATATGGTCACCCAAAACTCCATTTCCCATGCACCACCTCGATCCTAATCACCTGAGTTCTTATCAGCCTCACCTGCACGTCATCTTTCACTGCACCCTTTATAATAGACTGCTCAATTTGTGTTCAGCAGAAGAAAGATATTCAAACACATCTGGAATTGCATGGGGGTAAGTATATGATGAGATCATTAACATTTTTGGGTGAAATAATAAAGCTTGACACATGCTCAATTCCTTGTGTCTAGATGTTACCAAGCCTTCATAGTTCTGACTGATATCTTGTTGACATACCTTGCCTGTTTTTGACCACAAGTTTTGCCTCTAGCCTGATTACCCCAGTCTGCCAATCTCCTGATCACTGCCTGTACTCATTGTTGGATTTTGTTTGAATTGTACTGTTTCCTAACTTTCATTAAAGTGCCCAACTGCACTTGCTACTCTCTTGGTGATATTTCCTGACAGAATACTTTGCCGACTGTCATGGATTCAGCAGACAACATGAAGTGGAAACAAGCTTTTACTCATCATGGACAATTAATGGAACAACAACAACAACAACAACAACAATGCCATACTGGTCTCAATGCCAATGTTGATCCCTTTACACAAGCTATCTCTGCATCACCTCCTCTTACACGGACTATCGCTCTTAACTCACCTTATGGCAGAAAAATGGGAGAGAAACTCTTAGACCTCACTCAAGGAAATTGCTGTGTGTCTGATTATGTTTTGGAGTTCATAACAATCACCGCTGGAAGTGGTTTTAATGACGCTGCACACAAGTCCAAATTTTGTCAAGGTTTAAACCCAGATATCTAAACCGAGCCTCAACTTATTCATAGATCTATCAATTCGTCTTGAGCTTCTGCGGTTACATCATTCCTTGCCTATTGTCAAGAAAACACTGCAACCCCCTAACGAAAATATAGAACCCTTATAAATTGGATATGCAAGACTAAATCCATTTTAGGGGAGGCAAATACTAGCCAAGCTCCGGTGGTCGATTCCCCATCGCAGTCAGCGTAACGACTACAGAGTGTATCTCGTCTTCAAAAGTGAATGATTTGCCACGGTTAATGAGCCAGCGCCCATGCCTGGCACAGTTAACGAGCCAGCGCCCATGCCTGTCACCGTCAATGAGCCAGAGCCAACGCCTGTACCCTCGACTGTCCCAGAGCCAGCGCCTGTGGCCTCAACCATCCCAGAGCCAGCGCCTGTGGCCTCGACCGTACCAGAGCCAGCGCCTGTGGCCTCGACCGTCCCAGAACCAGCGCCTGTGGCCTCGACCTTCCCAGAGCCAGCGCCTGTGGCCTCGACCTTCCCAGAACCAGCGCCTGTGGCCTCGACCTTCCCAGAGCCAGCGCCTGTGGCCTCGACCTTCCCAGAGCCAGCACCTCTGGCCTCGACTGTTTCCTTGTCACTGCCCATCCTCACGAACATGGAGGTCATTCCCCAGTCTCTGCCCATGTTCACGACCACGGAGTTCGTTCCCCAGTCTCTGCCCATGTTCACGACCACTGAGGTCATTCCCCTGCCACTGCCAATGCTCACGACCAAGGAGCTCATTCCCCAGTCTCTGCCCATGCTCACGTCCACAGAGGTCGTTCCCCAGTCTCTGCCCATGTTCACAACCACGGAGGATGTTCCTTTGTCACTGCCAATGCTCACAACCCCAGAGATCATTCCCCAGTCACTGCCAGTGCTCACAACCACAGAGGTTGTTCCCCAGTCACTGCCTGCATTCCTGACCACGACGACTTCGCTCCCTAAGCCTTCCTTGGCTCCTTGCACCAAGACTTACACGGCTTCGCCCTTGAGTCCAGATGTGAACATTAACTGAAGCTTTTGACCCATGTCTGCATGATTTTATGCATTGCACTGTATATCTACAGTATGTATATCATTAATGGTCAAAAATTCAGTTCTTCATCAAATTCAGTACATAATATTATATTACAGGACAATCGGACACAACCTAACTCACTCACCGTCCCAGAGCCAGCGCCTGTGGCCTCGACCGTCCCAGAGCCAGCGCCTGTGGCCTCGACCGTCCCAGAGCCAGCGACTGTGGCCTCGACCTTCCCAGAGCCAGCGCCTGTGGCCTCGACCTTCCCAGAGCTAGCACCTCTGGCCTCAACTGTTTCCTTGTCACTGCCCATGCTCACGAACATGGAGGTCATTCCCCAGTCTCTGCCCATGTTCACGACCATGGAGGTCGTTCCCCAGACTCTGCCCATGTTCACGACCACTGAGGTCATTCCCCTGCCACTGCCAATGCTCACGACCAAGGAGCTCGTTCCCCAGTCTCTGCCAATGCTCACGTCCACAGAGGTCGTTCCCCAGTCTCTGCCAATGCTCACGTCCACAGAGGTCGTTCCCCAGTCTCTGCCAATGCTCACGACCAAGGAGCTCGTTCCCCAGTCTCTGCCAATGCTCACGTCCACAGAGGTCGTTCCCCAGTGTCTGCCCATGTTCACGACCCACGGAGGATGTTCCTTTGTCACTGCCAATGCTCACAACCACGGAGGTCATTCCCTTGTCTCTGCCAATGCTCACAACCCCAGAGATCATTCCCCAGTCACTGCCAGTGCTCACGACCACAGAGGTTGTTCCCCAGTCACTTCCGGCATTCCTGACCATGACAACTTCGCTCCCCGAGCCTTCCTTGGCTCCTTGCACCAAGACTTCCACGGCTCCGCCCTTGAGTCCAGATGTGAACATTAACTGAAGCTTTTGACCCATATCTGCATGATTTTATGCATTGCACTGTATCTCTACAGTATGTATATCATTAATGGTCAAAAATTCAGTTCTTCATCAAATTCAGTACATAATATTAAATTACAGGACAATCGGACACAACCCAACTCACTTTTACTGGGTTCAGAAATGTCACAATATAGTCATAACTTAAATCACAGAGATGACTATTCAGATATCTCCATGATGGAGGGAATTTATGCACACCTGATTGGATACTCCTAACCTCATTTTGGACTGTCAGTATGCAAATTCAGCTGCACGCCATCAAAATACTGGCATGTTCTTTGGGATGTCTCATTATTAGAACTGTTAGAACACCGCATTGTGTGTTCACTTCCCCTCCCCACTTCTCCCAGCATGACGTCTGTGTGTGTGTGTGTTTCTCCACTGTTGCCCCTGGCAACATGGATGGAGAGAGGCAAGTGTGTGTAAGTGTGTGTGGTAGGAATTGAATCAGAGCTGGCGATTTAACTGAGGAATAGAAGGAGACCAATCTGCAGAATGCAGCTTTAAACTGAGAGCTGATGATGTTCATACACAGCAGTACTGCACTCAATGCAAACACTCAGGGTGAACCTCACGAAACCTGTCAAGAACATATCCAGGTAATAATTAATCCCAAAATCAAAAGAAATTAATAAGAAATCATATTTGCTTGAAGAAAACGAAGGCAATTTTTTTGCATGTTACTATTTTCTTTAATGTGACATTATTTTTATGTGAATTAAGCATACTTCCCCCAAATCGTAATATAAAAAATATTATTTTCAATCATGTAATGCAAAAAAAAATTAGAATGATATGTTATTTATTTGAATCAATATAGTAAGTGAGTAGTTATACATCATTATCATATTTCCATACTGCCTTTTGATTTATGCTAATCAAAATTCTTAATTATCAAAAAATTCTAAGTAAAATTTATGGTAATGTAAATTTGGGGGAAGGGGTGCTTATAAATTGAATTATTATCATCATCATCATCATGATTATGTGCTTAATTAGGGCCCGAGCACTGAAAGTGTGGAGACCCTATTGTTCTTCTAAGGATTATTATCATTATTCTTTTTTCAAGGTTTTCGGTACTTTTGGGGAACTTAGCATGCATGAAAACTCTTTAAATTTTGCATACATCAGAGTAGTCGGCCATTAGGGCTGGGCAAAGGGGGCTCTGTAGCACCCCCTTGAAAATGGGCATGTAAGGGGGGGGCTCTGTAGCAAAATTGGTACATATATAGTTCTCACCAAGCAAGACAATATAGTTATTAGCTCCGCCCAACAGGATGTCGGCCATTTTGGTTTTTCTGAAAATCGCAAGCTCTGAACTTTTAAATACTCCTCCTAGGAGATTCATGTGACTGTCACCAAATTTGTGCAACATCATGCCAAGACAATGTAGATGCTAAATTGCAAATTGATTTTTGATATTTTGATCAGTGTCGCCATGGCGCAGCAATAAATATATGTAAGTTCCTTATATCTTCTGTTTGCATTGTGTGATTTTGATGAAACTTCAGCTGTATGTTTGATAATGGGGACTGATCACATGGATGCAGCTATAATGTGGCATGGTCATAGCGCCACCAACTGGAAGAAGGCACTTTTAACAGAATTTGAAATAGCCCTCTTATGTTTACATTAATTGCTTCAAAAATTCTTTAGAATAATGTGAAGACACTGCTGATGTAAAATTGTAAAGGGATTTTTGATATCTTAAATACTGATGCCATGGTAACACATTAATCGCTATTATTCCTTTCTTCCTATATTTGGGAATTTTTGAGGCACTTAGCATGCTTAAAATTTCATGAAATTTTGCACACACATCAGAATAGTTGGCCATTAGTTCTGGGCAAAAGTTCACACATGGGCATGTAGGGGGCCTCTGTAGCACCCCATTTTCACCAACAGTCACCAAAATTGGTACATACTGTATATAGTTCTCATCAAGACTCATAATTCATAATTATAGGCATTAGGTCTGCCTAACAGGAAGTCGACCATTTTGGACCTTTTGAATATTGCAGTCTCTAAACATTTAAATACTCCTCCTAGGTGATTCATGAGACTGTCACCACATTTAGACAACATTATGCCAAGACATTGAAGATGGAAATTTTGCAAACAGATTTTGATATATAGAACGGTGTCATGGCACAGCATTAAATTAATGGTGAAAAATGGGAAGCAGGAAGTGTCTCATATCTTCTGTGTGCAATATGTGATTTATATTTAAAATTGAGATGTTTGTTTAGACTTTGGGGCTAATCACATGGATTTTACTATTTTGGGTCATGGTCATAGCTCCACCACCTGGCTGCAGGAAGTGTGGCTCTTACAACAGACTTTAAAATAGACCTTTTATATTTAGCCAAATTGCTTCAAAATTGTTTAGAATAATGTCAAATGCAAAATGTATGTGTCCACCTTGCATTGTTTTCCGAAAGCCACCGGGTGGAAATGGACCAGTTGTGCTAGCGTCTTCTGCTGGGTGCTAGGAGACCATCATCACTGCTTGCAGCTATACTTGTTATTAAAATATAATACAACAATGCAAAAAAACCTTGATGTTCATAAAATTAGGCTTAATTTTCTTTTGGCAGAACATAATTTATTTTTTAATTATTTAGATCTTTAGACCCTAAGTACCTGTTTGTGTAGTGAGGCAGTATTGCTTCTTTGGCCATTTAGCAGTTTGTTCACACTAAATGACAAACAAGGGATAATTCTTTGGAAGAGCACATTCTGTGAATCATAGACGTGGCACACTTCAAACACAACAGCTTTAAAATAGCTCCTTTCTAAAGTCTGATATGCCAGGAAAACAATGTTATAAAGGATGCCCTCTAACAAGTTTAATCAAACAGGATAAACTGACATCTTGTCACATTCACTGTGTCTATTGTGATGCTACCACTATTGTCACACACTCAGCTGTCAGGACACTTTGAAACTCAAGGTATTTTCAGAGGAATGTGTTTCAATGGAAAATTTGCATCATTTAGTTTCTATAATTAAAAAATACACATAGCTTTTCCTGTATTACTGCAAAATTCTGTCAACTTCAACTCTCTTTTCTAGGTTGCAAAAAGAGAACACAAGAAGTGTGGTTAACATATTACCAGTACATATGTAAAGGGAATAAAACAATGAGAGAGACGGGAACAGTATATTGTGGAAGTGTCACTGGAAGCGGGCATGAAACACTGAATTATTGGTTTATGATCAAATAGTCATTATTGCATTCAAGAGCAGCATTGGAAAGCACGAGTTACATGGACGAAACACCTGAAGTCAAATATCTCCCTCTACTGGATGACTAGGTAAAAAACAAGATTCTCCCATTTTTTATTATTCATTCATAAGATTTGAAACTTCATACAAAATATGTAGTTGTGAAAAATTTTAACAGTTGGATTTTAAATAGCAAAATGCAATACTTCTGTTTTTCTGTGTGTGGGCAGACTACATATATAACATTCAATGTCCAGTATACTGGACTTAAAATCTTACATGAAATCTGATATTATTCTGTAAAAAAAAAAAAAATGTAATTTTCACTATTCTTGTTAGATAAAAGCAAACAGCACATTTTTTGTAAGATTTTACTAACACTAAAACAAACAGGTTTATCAGATCAAATATAAACATAATGACAGAAATATTAAAACACAAAGTTATGAATTGCAAGAAATAAAGAAGCTAAAATTAGAGATCAGAAACACTTTGTGTATCTGTAAGGCAAAAATAAAGCATCACAAGCCACTTGTTGGGAGGTATTAAGTAAATTCTTTTGTTCATTTGACAAGTGGTTTGGTTTAATCCATGACACCAATCGATCCAATGTAACAAATGTTTCACTGTACATTTTGCCCTTGCAATCTCTAGGCACGATCATAATTTTTTTTAAGCTTGATTACACTTCCTAGAGCTTGACACATGCACAGAACGTTAGATGATGCTAGGAAGTTTAATCAAGCTTGAAATCAAGATTTATAGTGAAATATCCCCTAACCATAACCATACTACAGAGTCAAATATCAGCATAAAACTCTCCAATCAGCTCTTCTGACCATTAAGAGCAGCTCCTGAAGAGCATGTGAAGATTAAAAACTAGCTGTGATGTACATGTGCTGTTTAAAAGTTTAGGCACAGCTTTCGATAATGAACACAACACGTTCCGCTTTCCCTTTTTGATTTGTGTGTATTCTCTATAAACAGATTTTTGTTTTGTTTTTATCCTTATCCAGTAATCATAATCGACTGTGATTGCTCAATCCTGACCAGCACTGATAAAAGTAACAGGTACCATGTGACCAGGCTGTAAACATGCTTATTCAGTAGCAGGTCAATAATTTAAATCCAAATAATGGCACAGCAAAACTTTAATATCAACTGAATTGAAACTATGCTGCAATGTAAGTTGGATTAGTTTGATTTTAATGGAAAACAATATATTCACGGGTTTTGGCCATCTGTCCTGGGAAATGCAATTCCATTTCAGGGATGCAAAATGTTCCGGAATTTCATTATTTCAATATTTCCCAATGTGTTCACATATGAAACCTTGTTTATAAGTGCACTATCCAAAGAGGAGAAACAACTTCATTCTCATATGAATCATAAGAAAATCTGCAGTCTAATTTTAGTGAACTGGTTTGTTTGGATGATTGAGATTTTTGTGTTAACAATTCTTTAAACTTTAGTCTAATTACTATAACTCTGATAGCACACGATATCACACAGACTTCTTTTTGATGTGTGTGTTTTTTTACATTCTTTGCTCATCTGTAACACATCTCAGACACATGTCAATATGCATGTCTCCAATGTCAATAAGACATTCAACAGATGACTTTGAGACATTTAAGATTTAGAATATTTGTCAATCTGATCTTTTTAAGATGTTCAGCAGATGTCAATTATATTGTGATGTTATCCAGATGAAAAGATCTAAAAACAGACATCTCGAAGATGCGTGCTATCTTGGAATGCTTAATATTCTGGAAAATATGTCCAAAACTGGAATGTCTTTCCTTTTACTCTAAGATCTCTTAGGTTCATAATGGAATTTTGTGATCCATAACAAGATGTTAATAGTAAAACTATTTTATTATTTCTTTTTTTTTTTTTTTTTTACTTAATTTTGTTAAAGATTACTCAATTCTATTTGATGGAAAGTTTTGAGGAAATGTTTCTATGTACATTTATTAGATTTCCTTTGAATTAAATGAACAAATGTTTATATATATTTTTAAACTTTATACATCACTTTATACTTTATACATACATATTTATGCATTTTAAATAATTTATATGTTTGTGTGAAATGTTTCAGTGTGAACCATAAACTTAACGTGAACCTAAATATGTTAAACTTGTACACACACACACACACACACACACACACACACACACACACACAAATAATAATATTTTTTACACATTTCAATTTCACAACAAAATTCCATGAAATTTAATTGAGTAATCTTTAACATTTTAAGTTTTATTTAATTTTGTTGATTGTAAATATAATTTTGTTATGAAATTGAAATTATAATTATAAAACAAGGCATAAACACTCAAAAATAATATGCTTTATTTCTTGTATGATGATGGCAAGCATAAAAGTAATCAGGTGTTTAGGAATTTTACAGGGCCAAGTTGACAACCCTATGCATGGTGCCCACATACGCATGCACATATGGTTAATCCTAAATATAGCATGACACTGGCCTTGCAGGGAGCTGACAAAATCGACATATAAGATATTAAAACTACAATGTATACAATCTTTCGGATGGGTAAAAAGAACAACAGTTGCACTTTTTTTGGCCACAAGAGGACATAATAGCATCAGAAACAAATTTGCACCCAAATACCTTTATATCTACAGCAAACAGCAATCTCTGAAAATATTTAAAATAGAAAAAAAATCTTCAAACATTTTCTCTCTAAATTATACTTTAACATTACTGTGATTTGGGAGATAATGCAAGCAACTGCTTTCATTTTTAGGCCATTTTCATCTATATCACTTAGAGGCATCTAATAAATACGAACCATTTATTTGTATTATTTTTTGGAGAATGAAATACTGTCATTGAGGTACGTTTAGAGTTTTAATTTAATGCATCTGACTTTTCCAGACACCTCAAAATCCATTTAGCTTCTGCTGTCACCTCGCACCATCACAAACAAGTTTGAAAACCAAGTCATCATACTCCCATCATATAGTGGCCCCAAAAGATATTTGGACATACAGTAAGTCACACTTAAAAATGTATGTCTTTCTATTATATAAAAAAAAAATCAAACCACGTGGTATGTATTTTAAAAACACATACAGTGACATATTTACATTTAGTCATTGAACAGATGCTTGTGTCCAAAGCAACTTCCAAATGAGGAATAGAATAAGCAATTCATTAATTATTCTGTCGTTCAAAGTTAAGACAACAAGTAAGCTATTTAGGCACTTTTTGGTTTTCAAACATTGTGGTACACATCCATAGCTAATGTGATGAACTACACCTGTGGTTTTTCTGCTAGGACACCTGTCTGACCTCATAAATTCAATAAAAATGACCTTAGGGGGCTGTTGGTTAAAAGTAATTGCAAAAATGGCTCATAAATAATGTGAGTTCTGAGACAAGGTCTAGCATCATTTATTTGCAGATGCCACTTGTTTTAATATTATTTTCTAATGCAATGAAACTGTCACCTTGTATCACAGATAATAAGGTTTGCTTTTTACACAATTACCTTTCTAATCCAATATTTTCCCAGAACAGACCAATGCTTCATCCTTTTCAGCAAAGTTTTCCTTTTTACAATCTGTATTAACGTGACAGATTCATTTCTGCTGTCATCTTACAGAGCATTAATGGTAAGGGAGCTTTTCCCGACACTAGAGAGTAACCTTTCAGATCCAATTGCTGAAGTCTTGGTCAAGCAGGTTGCTTTCAATCACTGGCCTCAGCAGGGCTTATACTCTCCTTAATGATGCATCTCACAGCTTTGGCACGACTAATACTTTGGCTGCATGACAGATCTGTTTCTGTTTTTCTAGGTTTTGTGCCGCAAAGGGTCTGTCCTCCTTCACGCTGACACAGTTGTAAGACAGTCAGACTCTTGCAACAGGCTCCAAGGGTAAATGCTAAATCTATACAAGACCTTGACAGCTCTAGAGTGCACACATTAAAAATGCAAAACAGTACACCTGCCTAGGGAGACACAGCTGTAATTGCAAAAAAAAAAATTGACGTCTTAAAATAGGGCAGCTAGAAAGAATATGATGTGACTTTGAAAAACAGTTTATCAGATTTGTGCTACTAATGCTAAATGGAATTCATAATGTCATGTAATGACACTTGAGACGAACAGTGAACAGTACCAGATCTGTGTGGCATTTTCCACCACTTTTTATTTTGAAGAATAAAAGAGATTGTAAAAAGTTCAGACATACAGTAACATCTTATAGTTTATGATTTACTGTATGATGCATTTGTCTTGGGATTGACTCATCTAGACTGAAATTATCATGCTTTTGAATGTATATCTCCACACATCTCTCTAAACCGAATGCATTTATAATCAGAGTGCTGTGAAATGACAGGCCTTAGGTCTGCCTTTCTTATCAAAATATTCATACACGGGGGAATGACAGTGAAAAATAAAATTTTCACAGCAAGATATAAGCCTTAATGCAATCAAAGTGACAAATTAAGATGACAGTGCAGACAATGACTGTGTGTATGTTAATTCAGACTGTGGCTCTTGCTTTCTATCCTGACACTCGAATACTCACAGACTTCTGACTGGTGCACTTGACACTTGATTCCAACACAACAGTAAGCAACACTGTACCGTACCAGAGTAAAATAGCAACTGTGGATGCATATATATGTGCAATTTTGTAATTTGATTAACTTATCCTGTACTGTATGGCGTTATTATCATCCATTTTTGGGAAAGGTAAGACAGTCATGACACAATTACATTTTCAATTAGAGGGGCAAGCTGAATGGAGGATGTGATCCCATGACACTGCCCTGAATGTGCACATTGATTTCAAAACAACATGAAAACCTGAAACTCTTTTTAAAAGTCTTTCTCATTAGACAATGGTCTATGGGGACATAATGCCCACTGCACTAAGGTGTTTATCCACAAAATGTAAAGTTACAATTTTAACGTTTTTTTTTTCATTTGGGCAACACTAGCGTCACCAAACGTAAATGCAAAAATAATAGCTGTTTAACCCTTAAATCCATGGGAATTTCACCAAAAACTCTTACATATTCGGGTCTTTAGAGATCCGGCATGTGTATATTTAAAAAATGGATGTACAAATTGCCCAGATAGTGTCAAATTTTCGAAATATTTTCAAGACAATTAGAAAATAATAAAATAAATCTATTTTGATATACAGTACTGTGCAAACGTTTTAGGCACTTGTCTTCAGAAATAATACCATAAATAGTTTTCATTGATTACTTAATGTCATACAAAGTCCAGTAAACATTAAAAAGATAAATCAATATTCGGTGTGAACACCTTTGCATTTAAAACAGCACCAATTCTCCTAGGTACACCTGGACACAGTTTTCCTTGTTTGTTGGCAGATAGAATTTTCCAAGCTTCTTGGAGAATTCGCCACAGTTCTTCTATCTATTTCGGCTGTCTCAAATGTTTCTGTATCTTCGTGTAATCCCAGACTGACTCAATGATGTTGAGATCCAGGCTCTGTGAGGGTCATAACATCTGTTGTAGGACTCTTCTATTCTATTCAATTCTATTCTATTTGCAAAAGTAATGTTTGGAAGTCTAAAATTGCTATTTCCTATTGACACATTAAAGCTGAAGATATAAATAACCATCTTAAGACAAATGGTTTTGTATAACATCTTATGTGCCTAAGACTTTTGCACAGTACTTTATTTTGATGTTTTAATTTTCATATACCAAAGGGATAATGCAACAAATCTAGCACAAGATTCATTACTTCCACATTGAAATTTCATGAGATGCAACTAGCTGTCAAACACATACTGAGCCACACATAATACATAATCTACAAATATGGTACATATAAGCTACAAATAAGTATTTTCTCATGCACTTATTGAGTCTAAATAGATGTAGAACAACTTACAAATGACAAAGTCACACCCAAATGACAATAGTCAAATCATACTGTTCATGTGTTGTACTTGCTATAGTTTACTTCCATGCTGTTTCTTCATCAAATAGCAATGTCAAATGTAAATATATGTAAGTACAAGCATAAGGGACACAGAAAATTCCCCATAGTTGATAATTCATTGTTGGACAGAAAATCAATGTGATATAGTATTTATTTGTATGAATGTAGTACTAATTTATTTTGTAATAAACAAAGAAGTATATATCCTGTGATAGTAAACTTATATAGATATTAAATAATCATCAAAAATATATAATTTATGGAAGTAAAAAAATTTGACACTATAAAAATAATTCAAAGCTTGTGTTTTGAATTCACAATTGCAGACAAGCAGTCACAAATGTGTAATATGACATTTACATAAATACAGACACAAACTTGTATTATACATTAACTTTTGTAATTTAATTCATTTTCACTTTCATTTAAGCAAAAATAGGCGCTGAAACTTTAAATCTTCACACCTTTTGTAACTACTTTTGTGAAAAACCTGTAGCAAAACACACTTATGCACATGTAAAATCCTGATATGAGAGAGCAAGACCAGTGTTCGGCAGGGGACTTAGCATGTTTCCTAAATCTCTGATAACATATTATGATAATTTTATTTTATTTAGTACAGTAAATATATTACATATTTCTCCTCTAAGTAAAACGGTGGGATTCTCAATCAATAATATTATATGCTATGGCAAAAATCCAAATTCAACCATCTGCCACACACCAATTTTAATAATGATTCCACGTAACAGTTTATAGTACTTTGCAAGTTAAACCATAGTTCATACAATCTAATTTAATTACATTACCTGTCATCTTTAGTGTAATTGTCGTCTCTGACACTCTTGTTGAACAATGTAATAATGATGGATTGCATTAATCTGTATGTTTAAATCTGACCTCAAAAACTAGAGTAAAAGCTGTATACAAACACACTGTGACGCGCAATGTTTGTTTGTTTGAGGTATTCACGTGAAACTACCACATAGACACTACCCATTATGTCATCGTTTGGCTCTCAGGTCAGTGGAAAAGCATGGCCAGTTTACGATAGGCTCCAGATTGCCCTGGCCATGAACCAGCTGAGCACATGCTCAGCATGAGAACCATCGCAATTCTGGTGGAAAAGGGCAATGAACAATTTCACTTGCCTTTTCAGCAGATTCGTTCAATGTGAATTGTCAAAGAGAAACATTATAATATTTTTTTTTTGTAACATTATAAACACGCTTTGGTTCACTGTTGTCTGTTCTAATGAATATGACACAGTTTAACAGCGATTTTAACAGCTTCACAGGGTAACATCTTGTTTCCCATGTTAAACTGGGATTGTTTTGAATGGGAACTGGCGATCACACTAGTCAGAGCAGTAAATTGCAAGTGGAAATTATTTTTATTATGCAAAATTAAAGCATCATAGGCTGAAATGTCTCAATAATTGGCTTATGCACTTAAATTACATTTATTATTTATGAAAAATGATATCTTGATAAAATGATTGTTCTCTTTTCGTTGGTTCTGTTGGACTAGTTGTAGCATGTCTGCTAACCATGCATAACAACCTGGGTTTAAATCCCCTGTGAACATCTGTTTATAACTACCCATGATACTGCCAAAAGATAATCTTTCAAAACAGTGCTTTTTTGTGTGTGTTTTTTGTTTTTTTGTGGAGAGCAAAATACAAATGCCAGATTGACCAATTGGTAAGAATAAATGAGAATAAACTCTGAGAAAGCATGTGACATTTCTTCAGAAACTTGTTTGGAAAAATCATAAGATTTTCAATCTTAAATTGGTTTGACAATTTTTAAAAAGCCTTTTAACTATATATGGATAACATCATTCTTTTTTTCAGTAATTTAAGCATTCTCAGAAAATCTAATAGATTATACTGTAATTGCTGGCTGTCAGATTCAGTTACAATTTTGATGTAATTATTTAAAACAAATTATAAATTGTTTGTCTGTGTATGTGTTTTACAAAAAAATGTCATTACATCTGTTAAAATACATCAAAATCTGCTGCAAATGTATCCTCTCTGACCTGCATTTGAACCCAGGCCACTGAATGTACTGCCAGTAAGATTAACCACTGGACCAGCATCATAACTCTATTTGATATTTTGTTGATTTTCAGGTTAATCAAGTCATTTTTCATTATAAAGAAATAAAGGCAATTGAAAGTATATTATTGAAATATATCAGCCTATGATGCTTTAATGTTGCAAATAAAATAATCCCATTTGCGATTTACTGCTCTGACAAATGTAATCACCAGTTCTCATTCAAAGCAATGTCCCATGTTAACATGGGAAACCGTCTCTTAAACTGTGTCAAATTCATTAGAACAGACATCAATGAAACAAAGCAGGTTAATAATGATAGCATTTTTTTTAGAATGTGCAAAATGTCTTTTCTTTGCTCAATTTACATTGAACGAATCTGCTGAAAAGGCAAGTGTAATTATTCACATCCCCAGTTTCACGATTCACACCGGTGGCATTCATTTGTTTGGCATCAACCGATAAAATGACTTGAATGCCCCCTCCCCTTCCCCCACCAAACACTGGTCTTGCTCTCTTATCAAGATTTTACAAGTGAGTTTTGATACAGGTTTTTTGCAAAAGTAGTTGAAAAGTCAAGGCATGAAGATTTAAAGTTGCAGTGCCAGATTTGATAGGTTGTAAGTGCCGATTTGTGGTTGTACTGTGAAAATGAATTAAAGTATAAAAGTAAATGTATAATACAAGTTTGTGTCTGCAGTTGTATTTATGTGAATGTCATTTTACACATTTGTGACTACTTGTCTGCAATTGTGAATTCAAAACACAAGCTTTGAATTTTTTCTGTGAGTGCAAATTTTTATATTACAGGTTTTTACATCGGTGCTGTGAGTGTAAATTTCAACTTACGAATAAAAATGTTTATTGTACAAGTTCTCAAATCCAAATATGCAAGCTCTTGAATTTTGCTACTGATTCACCTTCATAGTACCACTCCAAACCAAAGGCCATTGGTTTAGCAAATCTTGTTGTGCCAAGCAAGTTCGGATTCTCAAACAAACAGAGCACAGTGCCACAGACCCACAGTGTTTACACTTTTTGGGGAAATCAACCTATGAATGGATTGCTTATAGTCGTCTGTGTAAAAGTATTTGTGACGAGGAGCAGGGAGTGGCCGGGCCGTGATGGAGCATGACCGGCACTGAATCAGCTGATCAGAAAGAGAGTGAGATAAAGAGAATCCAGAGACGCCGGTCCAAGAGAGCGAGAGAGAGACGCACGCGGCTATGCTGCATGTTTGTTTATGTGTGTGTCTCTCTCTCTCTCTCACTCTCGAACCGGCGTTTCCGGCTGCCTTTATATCGCTCACCCGCTGATCATCCGATTCATACTCCATCACGTCCCAGCCACGCCCTCCTCCTCATCACAGTATTATACACTTGAGCTATTAAAACTAACACAAAGTTGTTTATCTTTGTTAGTGCTCCACAAACAGGAAGTGGTGTTTTGGAATTTCAAGGTTTGGCACATGGTCAGTTTTGATCATGAGTAGGGGGCCGAGGACAGAGCTCATACCAAGAAATAGAAACAGGTCACATTTTACTGGGGGAGGCGGGCATAGCCCATGGGGTAAGAACTCCTAAAATAGGCTAACGGCCTCCACATCAATCATCATTCAGCACACATGCAGTAACGGCCTTCATTCTGTCCCATTCGCTGTTCCGGAAAAAAAAAAGAAAACACTGGAAAAAAGATTGCAGACCTAACATTTCTCCTCTGTTAGTGTTGTTTGTTTGTTTGTTTGCTTGCTTGCTTGCTACTACGTACGCTGTCATTTTTTAAACCACCAAAAATTGCATACACTTTTTTCAAGTAATCCTGTATGGTTCATTGTTTTGTTTTTTTTGTGTTTTATGTTTTTAAATATGTTACTTTAGTTTTTTCCAAAACTATTATTATCTTATGTATAAAGGTTACGTTCACACAAATTTTGCATTATGACCCAACAGCTTTGAAAAATTAGGAACAGACAGAAATCAATATTCAATGAAAATCTTGCCCTCTGAGAGCTACAGCGGCTGACTAGATTTTCAGTCAATAATGACTTATATTTCATTATGTTCCTCATACAAAGTTGTCATATGCCTTGATAACACTGAATATATTGCAGAAAGTCTTACAGTTTATAGATTACTTTATGTGCCTTTACTGGTGTGAGAACAGGTCAGGGCTCGGAGGACAAATTATCCAGATGAAAACTTGGCGGGGGCCAAAATATTTATCTGTATTTATCTTAGCTAACACTAATTTAGTGATTTCACTAATTTTTGAAGGTCTGGCCATAAATTCCTTCATAAGATCTGGCTGAAGTACAAACATGACTTATACTCAAATAATTTCAACTTTACTTCGAAAATACAAAAAACAAAACAATAATAATTTTAACATTTCACTTTACAAATTATTAAAACTGATGAGAAACATTTAGACCTGCTAAAGCCCTCTCACAACATCAACTCAAATATGAAAACAATGGTCATATAAAAATGTCATTAAGGATGCATTTAAATAAAATTTATTTTTGGAAATAAAAGAGATAAATTGCCCATTCTTCCATTTTCTCAATAAAGTATCATCCTTTTCAGTGAGGAAAAAATGTGTCTTGCAAATATTGTGAATTTGCACACAATAGTTAGTGCAGGAGCCAGATATTTGTGTAGGTAATCATTGGCAAAAGAAGAACAAACTGAGTTGATGCTGTTCGTGATTGAGAGGGCTGACTCACAGCTCTATAGAACCAAATTTAATCAGGATATTGGCAGGTTTGGGTTCACATTATCAATTTTATCCAAGCCCTACAGACCCTGAACAGATGAGACACGATCGGTTGACACTTCAAGAATTGTGAAAAAAAAGTGAACTTTTCAGTGCATTTTCTTTGAATGTTCAGTTTACGTAATCGATTGCTTCTGTTGCCTAATCTGCATACAGTATGTGCTGACAACATTCCTGTCCTAACTGCGGTGATTATTTTTTACATCTGTAGATTTGACCGCACTCAACACACCTCATTTTATATAAATACATTTTATTGAAAAATATGCTTTCAAATGCTCACCTAAGCATTTCCATGCTTTAGCAAAGCAGTGTAACTAAACTATCACCCAGGAAAGCTTAAGCGCGCGCTCCGATCTGGACAACTGATGATGGATGAATGCTGGTACACGTGCCATTGAGTGTTGTTAAACTCACCGCTGACTGCTGTGGCTCACGCATATGAATGATGAGTTGTGCACAGAGTGCGCTCTAGTATTTCAGATGGCAAGACAATTTTATCAAAAATCAGTCAGAGGGCTAGACAAAGTTAATTGGTGGGCCGGATTTGGCCCATGGGCCGCCAGTTGACTAGCCCTGAAATAGGTCCTTCTTCATCTGAAACCCATTCAAATAGATGCACATAGGATAAATTGAAAACCAATTCTAATAGCACAGAAGTCACGTTATTTAAAAAAGGAGCACAATAACAAAAATGTTATCTGCCACAGATGGTAAACTGAATGTGAGTGTGGAAGCACAATTCTTCTGATGTCCTATAATTTATTATTTTCCCTCCCAAACACATGAATCTGTCTGCAAGGCAGCAGGGCTGAAAGAATTCCCCTTCAGGGGGTCTGACACTTCAAGGAGATGGGAAAAGCAAGGAGACTTGCAGTGAAGCTGGCCTATAACCTCCCTGGAAACCATTTCTCCAAAGCCCTTAAGTGCCACCACAAATATACAGCAGCAGATGCCAATAACAAGCCTGTAGACACCCAACACACACAACCAATGACACTTCATGCTTCACCGTGGATTCATTTCCGTCTAAACAACGCACCAATCTATAACTCACCAAAATGATTTACGACACCAATATGGACCTGTTGTAAAACTAAATATTTAACAGTCACGTCTGTTGCCTATCCCCCGGCAAGAAGCAAATATTGAACTTCACGTCCAACAATTAATTGCGTATACACCCACATTTCAATGAGAGACAGACTCCAGGCTGCATGTTGCCGGAACCTCCGGTAAGCCCATTCCATCCAGCCAAGCAAAACAATAACAACAAAAAAAAAGGAAAGTGCTAGTCAGTTTAATAAAGCAAGTCAAAACTGAAGTAAGACTTTCAATCATTTCATTGATTGTTCTCTCCCACTGAATAATGTATGCTGCGTAACAGCCTCACTATCTGACATAAATAAAGATGTCAACATAAAGGCAAACAGTATAAAAGACTCAGTGTCCATCAAGAAATATGAGAGGCCTAGAATGTTCAAACAATGACATCTCATTAGAGTAGAAAATCCAGTACATACAACACTGTAATACTACCATTTATAGAACAGGTGGCACCTCCTTTCTTTTTTAGTTCAAAGCCTGGCATATTTTGAATAGAATATAATATGAAGCACGTGTGATAAATGACACGTAGACACATACTGCTTTAGATCTCTATGCTGTTGACAATCCCAGACATAGCCCTCTATATTGCGAGTAACTCACTCTCATATGCAACCAAATTTTGTCACATTTTTGCCAATTATTCCTTACGTGTATTTGAAGATGCCTTCCTCCCCAGTTTACTTTTAAACGAGTAAAAATGAAAATTTACTAGCCAATTGCGGTCTTTTTTCCTACATGTCCGTAGAGGGTTTCTGGCATAAAAAGAAGAAACAAAACAGCAAACTAAGCAGCATTCGAAAGCAAAGCTCAGATGGTTGTACCTTGACAAAGTAATTGGTCTTCAGGAATGAAGAGGAGAGAATTCTGCAAGAAAGGTCAAAGAGGAAACCAACAAAAAGAGGCTGCAAATCAGAAAGAGGAAATTGGACCGTTTTTTGTGTGTTAAAAGGCAAAGAACATTGTATTCTGGTTTGCTCATGCTTTACAGCATCCTAAATAACCAATTTTCAATGTTTTACGATTTTCTCTTTTTTTTTTTTAAATTTTAATCAACAAAGATGACTATAAAACCTATATAAAAATTGTATGATGGCATTTACTGTGTGTGTCTCTGCATGTGATTTACGTTATATATAAAGTATGTTCATGCATAGTAGGTCAGAGAAAAGATGTCAATGTTTGAGAGCAGAAAAAAACAACTTGCAGTCTCAGAAAGCTGTCAACAATTGAGCTGGCTTCTCATAAATATTCATAGAATTCTTATCAAACCATTGAGCTATATAAATGGCTTTTTGCATCTCATCTGCATAATCTGCAACATAAGTGCTTCTCTGAGGTAACTAAAAAATCACGCCATTGACCTCTCAGGTATTATGGAATTGTAGCAAGCAGTGAGTGACAGAGAGCAATAGTTTCACATCCCTCCCCTCCCTAGGGGACATTCAATCCGATCTCATGAAAAGCCGTACATAAGAGTTGGCTATTTAGTATGGTCTCGTACGATGTGGTTCGCATAAACTCGTACGACTTGTACTCTCACGTGCAAATGCCCGGATGTCTTATACAGAAGTAAGCAGAGTTCCACATGCAAGGCATTAAGGACATACTTATTAATATTATGCCTTAACCCAAACCACCTAACCTAGAGTGTGTAAAAATGATAGGAAGCTGTTGTGTGTGACAGAAGCAAGAAACTGTCACATATTAGATGGAAACGATGTCTGGCGACGTCATTGGCTGTAGTGAAAGTCATAGGAATTCAACGAGTCGCACTATACCATACGAATTTGCCAAATTTAGAGAAGTTGTAAGATTCCTGACGATTTCGCTGTGAGAGTGTGTTGGGGTCATTAGTATTCACTAACAAGTTAAACTTTAAATCCAGACCTTTCCAAATCATTTTACCAACACTCACAAAAGGGCAGAGCAATCAACATGTTTTGATGTCTCTTTGACTCATTCCTGAAGGACCATATCCCCAGTTGGCTTTTACTAATGAGGAAATATTATCTTTGTTAATGTTTTGAGTCTTGAGGGTTCACGTCAGTAGATGTGAAGGATTTTGAATAGGAGACTCGGCTTACTTTGAACTGAGAGTAAATCTTATTTGTATGAATGTTTTGAGCCTAATCTCATGAAAATTCTGTGACTGTGGCAAAATATTTGCAAAAAGATGAAATGTTCACTAAAACGAGTTAAATGTTCTCCAAAACAGGTTTTTAAGGTTTATGCTCTATTGAGTTTTATAGTACCCTAAACCTTAAACTTAACCCTAACCCACAGTCTCATAAAAAGCAAATGTGACATGAAAAATACAATAGCTGAAGCAATCACGTCCTTTTTTGGTGCTTCCATGACACTTTCGGCTCATGTCTCGACTTGCGTGCTCTTCAGGACTCACACCTGGGTCCTATGCAGTACTTTGTGCTGTATGTACAAGCTTGAATGCTTCAAAGGAAGCAAGACAATGTGACCTTTTGCAGTTAATATAGTCAACATCACAAATGTTCTTACATGTGATTAGTGATTCTTAAAAATCATATAACTTAATCATTATTTCCAGGTGTAAATAAAAATATCAGATTGTCAATGTGGACCCCACTGTACACAGCAAAGGTCATACATACTGTATATCAACCTTGAGTCACCTTGTTGCACAATGGGGGAGGGTCTGTCAAGATATCAATCTTAATGGTGTAATATGGCTCAGCAATGTGCATATATGACACCAGGGAATACTACTGCCATTGATATACCATCTGTGCAAAGATGAGACAAGAAACTGTAATGTGCTATGCATCACACAGTCACATGAGACACAGGATATTGTTCTGTTCCTTTGCACTTTAGATATGTCCAACATTCTTTTCATCATCAATCGGAAGCTGGTTAAAACATGAGATGCTTTTCTATTCTTAACACAACTATTCTTAATCGAGATGCTGCATTTAGATTAAATAATGTACAACAAGGATGTAATTATCAGCAGGGGTGAGACAGAGCATACATATAAGAGGGTAAAGGACATTTCGGCTCATGTGATGAAGAAATCCATTAAACTGAACAAGCCTATCGGAGAGTCAAACAAATATATTCGTTTAACAGTGCCAAAGCTCAATCAATATTATAATTGCTAAACTCTGTGTCTACCTCACACCTCTCTCTATAACCTTCCACTCTGCATCATGGCAGGGTGACCTCTCGCAGGATAACGCTGAGTGCACCCAGGTGACCAATCAGAATGCAGCCTCAGTGGCACTGCTCTCGAGCTGTTCCCAAAGTAATCCCTCCCAACATTATCCCAGACCGAGTGTACTGTGAGGCTCAAATGTACATGTGTGTGTGTGTGTGTGTGTGTGTGTGTGACCAAATGTCCCCACAAGGACAGTAAAGCATGAAATCACCTACATTTTGGGTAACCGCCAGCAGTCCATACAAGGAAAGAGGCTAAATAAACATACTAAAATACACATTATAAAACGGATAGTTCTGACACTGAATTCTGATTGGATGAGCCATGATCGTTGTAAAATGACTATAAACTGACACTTGGCGTAACACGTTGCGTTTTAATGTGCCATGTTCCTTTGTTGCCTAGCAAACACAAACAGCCTACAATTCGGAAAATGAACTATAATACTTGATGGGCAAATTGTTTACTCAAATTATTATTTACAAACCTGGTCTCATATAATTGGTCTCAATATTGACTTTTATTCACTTTCACTCAAATATCAAGTTAAATGGCAAATTATCAGTTCATAAACACTTTTCTCCATGTTCTTCACACAGTGCTATCTTGTGTCATCTAAAAAAATTTAGTATACTTCATGAATTGCAAGGTTATACATTTTAGTACATTTACAAGCTTGTTCAGTAGCTGAACTTATAGAGCACTGTATTTGTGATTTAAAGGGCTGGGGTACAAGTCCTAAAGAGCTCATAAAATGACACGTGAACCGAATGTAGAAGCACCACAAAATGACATGGTTGCTTCAGCAATTGCATTTTCAATATGCTTTTAATTATCATATAGGTTTAGGTTTAAGGTTTCAGTTAGGGAGTAAGGCACTGCTTTTGTTTTATTCCCAATCATGCCACTTGTGACTGAATTTTTTATGTTGCTATGAAAACGCAATGAAAATGTATATCATTACAAAAATCATTTATACTAGTGTCCAAAAAGGTCTCCAAGTGTTCCAAAGCCTCTCCAAACAAATAAAACATAATAATTGTACATGAAAAATAATTACACATGCAAATACAACATTGACTAAAGGTATGCTCTCTCTTCAAAGCATGCAGGCATAAGGAGGAGAAACGAGATTTCATTCAGTTCCATTCTGTGTATTTGAGCCATCGTTGAGTCTGTGTCGTTTACTTGGCGCCATCTCCTGGTGGCCATATTTAATTAGAGTGAATGACACTCTGTGCCCATATTTGGATGACTTCCACCTCTGGTTACAGCGATCTGAATCCTAATATGATTGGTTTAGTGCTCCATGATGCTGGACAATGTACTACATAATTTCTGATTAAGTCATCTGATCCAGAGAAGCTAAAATGTTTTTTGCCAGATAGTACATTATGAGCTGTGTGCACATTGTGCTTTGTGCAGATTATTGTGTGTGGGCTTGTTTTAACAGGAATCCCCTCATCTAAGTAATGGTATTTGATATTTTATGTTCTGTTTATTTTTTGAGAAGATATAAGAGAAAACACAGCTTATAAGCAACACGTTTACATGTAAAATGTATGTCAAAGACACATACTTCGCTATTACTCTTTAGCTGTATTTTTGCCTGTGAGTAAAACAAAGGCTAGTTGTATTCTACTCATTGAAAGCTTTCCAATGACATATGACACAAAATATCAGTTTGATATTTTTACCGATTTACAATAATACAATACAATCATATTTGTAATAAATAATCAAAACGGAACACTTCTGATTTGTCTTCAAATTGTACAGCTTTGCTCATAATCCCTACATGCATTGTAAAGTACAGCTTCTAAGCTTTAAAACAATACCTATTTTGTGTTGGTCAAGACTATAGCTATTCATATTTTGATAATGATAATTAATGAAAGGGTAAAAACTTGATTGAATATAAACTTTTACATTGTCTGTTTGGGGGAACATTTAACTTGCTTTTAGCATCACAAAGTGGGCATTTCAACTCAAAGTGGACATTTCAGAAATGCCACGATTCTTGTCAGGAACCACGTAATAATATTTTGCAAGAATGTCGCCAATCATTTAATTTTCATGCGATCAGGCTGAGTAATACAGTACATTAAACTGCTTATTACAAATTTGCTGTCTATTTGCCACTATTTTATATTATAAAAAGATTGAGTCCATGCATTACTGTGATTTCACCACTGGTAAAGGGGTTTTAGGAACTCCTAAGAGCATCCCTTACCCATAGTAAAATCACTTCTTATTGCTTTCTGCTAAACATACTAAGATAAAAGTACCAAAATAAAAAGCATACTTAAATAAACACAGTAAATACAGACTTCTGTAAAGAAATTTATAATTGCAAAAAGGTTTCTGTATGGGTTAGGTTTAGGGAATAGAAAATAATAGAAGTCAATTGAGAGTCCCCACACAAACAAAAGTGTGTGTGTGGTCAAAACAACTGTTTTATTCTGATACCCAAGTCTCTTGTCCTACACCTCAGGGCTGTTTTCTGTGCTTTGTCGTGATATGAATATTAATTTGTGAATAATAAGATAACTTTCATTAGAATTCAGTAAAGTGATTCCGATTTGGTGAACTCATTTTTTCATTTCTTTGTACTAACTTTACCCCAAACATTTCCACTGTACATTCATTTTGAAAGAATGTAGGCATTAAAGCTCATCTTAGAGCCTCCTGTGTTTTGTCTGTAGGTTTCTTGGATCATTCAACCAGAAGATTATATTCTTTTTTAAACTGCATAAAGCATACACAAACAAAAAATAAGCATCCAACAGATCTCAAATATATTGGATTTCAGCCAATGCACCACCCAGTCCTGAACTGAGATGATAAATGTTCTCTATTGTTGCCAGGAAAAACGGCATATTAAGCCAAGTGTGAGTCATAAACACAGGTAAAGGCTGCAGGTAGTCAAACCTCTGGGATCAGAACAGGCAGCTTAAGAGACAAGAAATAATCCTCCGGAGGTGTCGTGTAACACCGACTCAAAACCTTGGAGGGAAAAAAGCATGATTGCTTGATGTGACACATATCCAGGGACAACTGTGGTATATGGTTAAACAACATTTATATCTGAGAGAATCACAAGTATGATCATGTGTAGGAGAGATCAGGGGCAACTGTAACATATTTAGCATTTATCTTCATAACTCACAGACTATCACAAATCTGTTTGCCATCTTATGGAATAAGAAACATTGGTAACACTTTACAATAAGGTTCCATTCCGTTAACATTAGTTAATGCATTAGGTATCATGAACTAACAATGAACAATATATTTTATATATATGTTAATGCTCGTTAATATAAAATACATTTGCTCATTGTTAGTTCATGTCAGTTTATAGTGGATTTATTAATGTTAACATATACAGCTTTTGTTTTCAAAAATGTATAACTATATGTTGAAATAAACATTAACCAAGATTAATAAATGCTGAAAAGTATTGTTCATTGTTAGTTAATATTAACAAAATGGAACCTTATTGTAATGTGTTACCAAAACATTTATATGTGCCAAAAGTAACTGCAGTTGTTAAATCAAAATATTCTGAATCAATATGATAGGTTTGGGTGAGAAACCGTTCGATATTAGAGACTTTTTTACTATAAATTCTCCTCCCATTCCAGTAGGTGGCAATATGCATGAAGAATGTGGATCGACAAAAAAAAAGAAGAATTATGTGAAAGTAAAAGTGAAAATGGAGATTTATAGTTTTAAAAAAAAAAGGGCTTAAATATTGATTTGTTTTTTACCCACACCTATCATATTGCTTCTGAAGATATGGAATTAACCACTGGAGTCGTATACAACATGATGTTTTATATATATATATATATATATATATATATATATATATATATATATATATATATATATATATATACATATAAATAACTTTAAGATGCTTTTATGTGCTTTTTAGAGCTTGAATGTTGGCCACAATTCACTTGCATTGTATGGACCTACAAAAATTAAATATTCTTCTAAAAATCTTAATTTGTGTCTGGGCTGGTATGAGAGTGAGTAAATGATTAGATAATTTTCATTTTTGGGTGAACTATCCCTATAATGTTACAGAACAGTTTTCACCTCTATTTGGTCCTGATTCTTTTAGCTGTCTGTAATCATGTGTGTTTAAAGCAAAAGTCTATGTGGTATCTACATTATAATGATTTGAAATAAGTTAAATCCTTTTTAATAGGATATGTTGATTAGCTGTTGAGAATTTCATACTGGATTCTTTAACAAAATGAATCTGAGATTAAATCTTTTAATTTGGTCATATAATTTTTATTTAATAACTGGAGTGAAAATTGCCCCTAAATTTACAGTCATGATAAAATTTTGTAAGGCAGCTACCAGCGACAGTGTTTGCATCTGTCATTCATGTTAACCTTTAACCAACATCCTAGAGATAAAATAGCGATTAGTTTGAATTCAAAGACAGCAGAGGAAAAACACTGGACAATAACAAAAAGTGAAATGATCACACACAATAAGTGTTGTTTTTTCTAGATTATTTGTGACTGAAGAAATTGTGTGTGTTGCCCATATCACAATTCCCTACTTGCACCGAAGAGAACCATTCGTAAAGAAAGACAAATGAAAGTAGTTTCCACAAAGCAGAGAACAGTGGGAGGGGTGACCACAGACCTGAAAAACTGGAGCAACATTTTTTCCCATGAGCACCTCTGTCCTCTTCATTTCTGACATAAATTTCTATCTAGCACTATTAGACCCCCTGAAGTGTCTGGTTTTTTTTTTCTTTTCTTTTTTTTCTTTGTTTTATGACTTATCACATTTTTGTTTCTGGGGACCATGGGAGTATATTCAGTCCTTTATATTGGAGAGGTTCCTTCTCAACAGCAGCAATTCATAAGATACATAACTGAATCTTGTTGACTAGTCATTTAGGTTTCAGGAGATAGGTCAAATTTACATTTGAAAAGGGCAGCTTGTAGATTTTCCATTGAAGTAAAGTTCTGTGCAGTTGCATATTAAAACACTTGTTTTGGCAATAGACCGCCTGTTTGTGTCTTCTTATGAACAATGCACATGGATCGATACAATATGTCGACCATAATGGTCAAGTGTACCAGATGTCAACCTCATATTAAAACAGCAACAAAAAGGGCCCTACTGGGGTGATTCTCTTGAAAAATGAGAAGAAAATGTCCTGGCCATTTTTAACCCACTGGTACATCACTGAAGTTAAATAGACATTTCCAAGACTAATGCTTAATGCTTTTTTAGGCAAAGAATTTATAGGTAAAGCTCTGCTCTGCCAGTTGAGTTCCTGTAGCTCAACTGGAAAAGCGGAAAAGCACAGTGCTAGGAATGCCAAGATCAAGAACTCATTCCCAAAGCACACACATACAGATAAAAATGTATTCTTTAAATGCACTGTAACTTACTTTGGATAAGTAAATGTCCGATTCCATGATATTTCCAGGTTTTTAATATGCCATGATATTCCCATTGATGAGTGATCAGTCACGTGACACCTGAACCCGGAAGTGAGTGCCCATGAGCAATAATGACAGCCTCCATTTCACTAGCTTTCAGGAAACACTTCGCTAGCATAGTCATAGCACAGACATAGAGATGAATGGGGATGCTAACGGATAGCTCTCTCCATGTATTTTATTGCTCCATGATTCAAACACTTGAGTTTTAAACTACGTTTAACTTGACACAGCAACCTAAAAACAGTATGTTTATGAAGCAACGCAAGTAAAGTGAGACACTCCAAAAGAGTCCGTCTGACGCAGGTGTACATTGAGGCATCCTTAAACAAGACCTTATAATAAATCTGATTGATAGACTGGCATGTCTTAAGGTCAATATTAGGTCAAAAATGGCAAAAAAGAAACGGCTTTCTCTATAAACTAGTCAGTCAATCACTGTTTTGGGGAATGAAGGCTATACAATGCTTGAAATTGTCAAAAAAACTGAAGATTTCACACAAAGGTGTACACTACAGTCTTCAAAGACAAAGGACAACTGGCTCTACCAAGGACAGAAAGAGATGTGGAAGGCCCAGATACAACTAAACAAGAGGAAAAGCACATCAGAGTCTCTAGTTTGAGAAATAGACACCTCACATGTCCTCAGCTGACAGCTTCATTGAATTCTACATGCTCAACACCAGTTTCATGTCCAACAGTAAAGAGAAACTCAGAGGTCCAGGCCTTATGGGAAGAATTGCAAAGAAAAAGACAATTTTGAAACAGAAAAACAAAAAAAGGTTAGAGTGGGCAAAGAAACACAGACATCGAACAACAGATAACTGGAAAAGAGTGTTGTGGATCTTAACCTCATTGAGCTTTTGTGGGATCAGCTAGACTGTAAGGTATGTGAGAAGTGCCCGACAAGACAGCCACATCTATGGCAAGTGCTACAGGAAGTGTGGGGCGAAATGTCACATGAGTATCTGGACAAACTGACAGCTAGAATGCCAAGGATCTGCAAAGCTGTCATTGCTGCACATGGAGGATTTTTTTATGAGAACTCTTTGAAGAAGTTTAAGACGTTCTGAAATGTATTTTCAAATTGTAATTGTCATTTTTCACATTATTAATGTCCTGACTATACATTGTGATCAGTTGAATGCCACTTTGGTGAATAAAAGTACCAATTTCTTTCCATAAGATTAAAATCTGTACATTATGCCAAACTTTTGGCCGCCAGTGTATATTTTGTTTGTAATTATTTAAATACAACTATTTATAATTATTTCATAATTATATATTAAATTATTGTAATTTGAGGGTCTTTCTCCGCAAATTTTGATATGCGATTAATTGTGATTATTTACATTAATTAATCGGCATACCATGTAATGAATTCGATTAAAAATTGTAAATGATTGACAGCCCTAATTTTAATGCAATGTATTTTGTATTTTATTCATGTGTTTCATGATAGGACATGCCGCCAAAGTTTAATGCTTATCTGTATCCAATGTGAACGAGTTCATGTAGTGCACATAAATCAAATCACTCATCAGAGACTCTCCATCAATGTGTTTAAAGATAGAATGAGAGCTCTGACAGTGATGGCACTCTCCATCATGGGTGAAAGCCTCTGCTATCAGTTATCACTGCAATCTAATTCTATATGTTTCACAAGGCCAGAGCATATGATTGTAACTATATTGATCCATATTGATGACAGCTCACATGAGGCTTTACGATTTGATTTGATTTGTTCAGTAGCGGTCACACTACTAGGTTTCAATGTGGAGCTCTCTGTATGCAATAGGAGTGATCTGAACTTATCTGAACCATATCAGGTCAATGAGGGATTTGGCTGTCAGTGTGTGAATGTGTGTCTTTTTGTGTATAAAATGGTAGAACGAGTAATACTATGGAAACCAAATCCATGCTGCCTGACAGAGAGAGCATCTGCAGTATAAAGATGTCACTAAGGTGAAGTGTGTAACTTTTCTGATGTCAAAAAACATTCTACTATCTCAGTTTAAAGTTCATTGACAGATATAAGTAAGCCCCCCCAAAATGTATAAACACTGAGCCTCCCAAGCACTATATAGCCCTATTTGAACAGGACTAGTCCTCCTTGAGGAGGTTCGGTAAATTTGAACTGTTCATTTTAAATATTTGGAAATATTTTGTGTGAATTCACCAACAACAACAAAAAAAATTCAGGTTGTGAAATTCAAGTTTTTATTATTATTTAGCGTGACTCGGAGGTTGCATTTAGGCTCTAAAATTACATTATTACTCCACTAGGATTAAGTTTAGGGTTGGATAAAATACACACGGTCTCTTGTTGTTTATTGCTTTAGTAAAGCAGGCTCTGATCTCATCACGTAAATGTTTCCCATGCCAACATGTACATGCAGCAAAAACAGGGAAAATATATTTCCTAAAATTAAAACTAAATGTAAAGGAATGTGGTGGCCCTGGATATTATAATTGTGATATATTTCAAAGTGAGTCAAACAGTTAGTCGTGGTCTAAATTTGTCTAAAAGGGAGGGTTGAATTTCATCCTTTCCAAGAGACTCCCATCTCCATTCATTTGAAAATTGATTTAAATGGACTTATGAGGCAATTATTGGCATAATGATGGAAAGTAGATCCGCAGGGCTTGTTTTCCTCCCATTCTTGTTAATACTGAACACTGACGTCATGACTGAAGGACACTTATGTTTGTAGACCCACAAAAATGCCTTTGTTTTTCATTAACTTGTAAAATATGCACTTTATTTGAGGGAGGGGGGCAAAAAAAAGAAAGACAGGGAGTTAGAGAGAGAGAGAGACAGGTTTTTGAGGGGTTTACAGAAGTCTTTGAGATCAAAGTCAAAAGAAGGGAAAAGAAAGTGAGATACAAAATCTACAAAAACTCTCAAAGTGATTGATTTGACTTGTACTACTCCCATGATCATCTAAGCAGCAATGTGAGATTCCATCATTAATGTGCAATTGATGACCTCTCAGGACAAAATGAAACACAATTAAACATTACTCTTACCGTAAGGTACAAAATCTGTGAATATAATTAGCTTGATTCAAGGGTATCTGCAAAGAGCTGCCTGTAACTAACGCTCTCTGATAAACGATCTTGTTCCTTCAGGGAACATTTGAACTGCCTGTCTCATTTTGCCAAGTACGACACCAACAGGGACCGGATGGGAATGTGTGGTATTCAGCCTCCAATTAATTAGTCTGTGATGGGTTTGAACACTCTTATTTCTCATTCAGTAAATGAAGGGAGAGCTGTGAAGTACAGCTGTTCTCTGGAGGGTTCTTCTGAGAGCAATAGACATGAAATACACTTATGCACATACCCATCAGGAGAAGCCATGCATCATGCTCTGGGTTAATTAGAAATATTGATTTTCCTTTTTTCCTGTCTACTTGCTTGTATGTTTGTACTATTAATAGATATTTATACTTAAAACTATTTATATATATCACATCTTGGTCTAAATCTGAAAAGCCACCACGTTGTTCTGCTGAAATCAGCCACTTCTAGGTCTGTCCGTACATTAGTGCAATCCATTTGTATATGCACACCAGGTTAACCTTAAAACACCTGCCCGTCATGTTTATTTACATATTCATTCCACTGCCAGAAAAGGCATCTGTGCTGCCTGGAGTGCTGCTTTAATGTCACTGGATAAGAACACCAACTTCACTCTCCACTTGCATGTTCTTTGAATATAATGCTTAAAGGAACAGTTTATCCAAAAATGAAAATTATATTGCTGTTATTATTTTTCTGTTGAAAACTAAAGGAGAACTTTTGAAGAATCTCCTTGCAGCTCTTTTCTATAATGACAGTTCAATGACTACATCTGACCACATCAAGATTATATATATATATATATATATATATATATATATATATATATATATATATATATATATATATATATATATTCTGTGTTCAATTCCAAGTCCTCTGAAGCCTTACAACAGCTTTTGTGTAAGGGGAAGATTATCAGTGAATAACAACTTAAATTTTGGTCTGTATGGCTTCATAAGACTTGGAATATAGTCGTACGAACAACTTTCATGGTGGTTTTTGTCTTTTTTTGGACCTTGACAGACGTGATCACTACTTTATTGTTTTGTGGAAAAGAGCTGTGTGTAGATTCTTAAAAATTCAAATTTTGTGTTCCACAGAAAAATAATATGCAGGTTTGGAAGGACATGAGGGTGAGTAAAATAAGATACGATTTTGATATTTACATTTTCGGGTGAACTATTTCTTTAAGGAATATTTATCTTTTTTTGAAGTGGTTATTGAGGTAAAAACAGGGCAGTTCTTGTTGCTAAATCAGCGCCCAATATTATCATATAATGTGATGTATAAACTGCCATGTAGCCTATCAGTGTGGATATACAAATCTAAAACAACAGAGGGGAGGCCAATTACTCCACATTTATCAGACTGTGTACACTGAGTTGATGTTACTGTAAATACAAGTTAATGTTACTGTAAACGCTTAAAAAGCAGCATATTATACATGCCTTTTCATCTAACCAGCGTCAAACCTCCTTGTTTACTTGGACATTACGTCTAAAAACATTTTCTCACCGTTGAAGTCCTTGAAAGGATGATGGCCATGACATTCTGGATTTTTTCAAACCGGGACGTTTACCAGTGTCCACAGCATACGTCCGGTCCAAGGTTCTGGGATTGAGGTACTTCTCGGTGTCGGAAAAGCCCCTCTGTCTCACGCGATGGTTCTTGCGCGCTCCGAAAGTGTGCTGGAGCTGAACAGAACCCGGGTTGTGTTGCCTCCACAGATGTTTGGGGACATTTCCACCGGTACCGGGAGAAACAAGCGTTGACAAATCGCCACCGTCGTCCATTCTTGCATACAGTTGTATCGACTCGCAAAAAAATATACTTTTGTGAGATGATAGTTATTGCAACTAGGGTTCCTTTTAATTGTTCGAAACTTGCATGACATCAATAAGGAGCCATGATACAAAGTGCCTTTTGGGTG
This sequence comes from Moxostoma hubbsi, assembly GCA_032164185.1. Taxonomy (NCBI): domain Eukaryota; kingdom Metazoa; phylum Chordata; class Actinopteri; order Cypriniformes; family Catostomidae; genus Moxostoma; species Moxostoma hubbsi. The sequence continues at coordinate 13,337,112 of JAVLUX010000018.1, read as the reverse complement.
TTATTTCCAGGAAAACACGAATATTCTACATAAAACATACAACAAATGCATATATACAGAAAAGTCAGTGCCTTTGAAATATAGCATGTAAAGAACAGTTTTCATTTTCAGCATAATGCATTGTCCCATCCTGTCATGTTAGAAAATACATCGTCTGAAGGCATAACTGCTTCCGCGCTCTTCTTTCATCGTGTCCATAATAACACAAAACTCATGAGGTGTAAGTGTTTGTCCTGTGAATTGCTTAAGCGGATCTCCTCAGTCCATACACAGATAAGCATCCCAGTCTCTCGATTCGTTAGGATGGAAAATGCAAGTAAGCGCTCTTACTCTCAACTCCACTTCACAGAAGTGACGACGGGAGAGGAGAAATCAATAGTTATTCGCCTAAGGTTGAATGAGCCCAGGGGGAGGAGCCTAATGTTAAAAGCAAAAAATAAAAGGGCTTTGAAAAACGAAAGCCTCACTTCACAAAGTGCTAACCTGCAATTGTAACCTTTCTACCTGATCTAACCCTTGAATTTCATTTTGTTAGTGTAACCTAACGTAGCAAGGTTGATTCAGTCATATCAAACATTTTTTACCACGTAGCCTACAAACCAGTTAGATGATAAAGAGAAAAAAATGGACAAATAAAACAATGCTTTACTTCACACCCATATCATACTGATGTACAAACATTCTATTGTATTCTAATCTAGGATATTCTATTCTGGGATATTCTATTCCAAACTGGTCTAACCAATGTATTCAGGTTGATTTTTTACTTGAGTCAAACAAGTTAACTTAGATGTTACCACATAAAGCACTTTTTTTTGTCTTTTTTTTTTTCAGTTTATTCTATTCTATTCTACACTTGCTTAACCATATGTATTCAGGTTGATTCAGCAATGTTGTTAAATCATAATCATAAATCATTGACTTGAATCTAGACGTTACCACATGAAAGCACATTTTTGTTGTTGTTGTTTGTTAATATTTTTTCAGTTTATTCTACTCTATTCTACACTGGTTTAACCAAATGTATTCAGTGATGTTAAATCATATTTTTGACTTGAATCTAACTAGTTAATTTAGATGTTACCACATGAAGTACCATCCATCCATCGACAACCGCTTATCCTGTGTACAGGGTCGCGGGGGGCTGGAGCCTATCCCAGCTAACATTGAAAGGCGAAAGGCGGGGTACACCCTGGACAGGTCGCCAGTCCATCGCAGGGCCACACATAGACAAACAACCACTCACACTCTCATCCACACCTAGGGCAATTTTTGGAGACATCAATTAACCTAGCCTGCATGTCTTTGGATGGTGGGAGGAAGCCGGAGCACCCGGTGAGAACCCACACAGACACGGGGAGAACATGCAAACTCCACACAGAAAGGCCGGGGCAACCGGGGTTTGAACCCACAACCTCCTTGCTGTGAGGCGACAGTGCTAACCGCTGCACCACCGTGCTTTATTCTATTCTTCACTGGTGGATCCAAATAGATTCGGGTTGATTCAGTGATATTAAATAATACTTTTGACTTGAATCTAACTATTTAATTTAGATGTTACCACATAAAGCACATCTTTAGGTCCATTTTTTTTCTTCAGTTTATTCTGTTCTATTCTATTCTATTCTACACTGGTGGATCCAAAAGTATTCAGGTTGATTCATTGATGTTAAATTATATTACTGAATCAAATCAAACAAGATAATTTAGATGTTACCACATGAGCTACATTTTCAGGTTAAGTTTGTTGATATTCTATTCTTTTCTATGCTAATTTTAAAAAAATTATTTGTCTTTTTATTGCAATGTAGCCTAAGCCTGAACCCTCTGAACGTCCAGCCGTAACATCATACACTGTCTGAGGTTTCCTCGCATGAGCTGAGTAGTGCTGACAGGAAGCATCCTTTAGGAGTCGTTCGACTTGTGCAAACGATAATTACTAAACAACCAGACAGTTTTCTAAAGCATGAAATTGGTTTTGACAGAGAATCTGTCTTTGGCCCTTCTCGCTTTAATCTACGATATATTTTCAATCAAATATGGTGTGAATCAACCCTCAGTTCAGGCACTGAAACCAAAGTGTTGTTAGAATTACTGTCCTGCATCTGGCACAGGACCGACAGGATGGCAATTCAAAGATAAGTGTGTAATAAAGAGGTGTTGCAATAAAGAGCGCTCCTTCCATTAGAAACAACAGGGGGAAGAAAAATTTAGACAATTTAAACACTGAAGTCTGCATAATAGAATATTCACTGAATTGTAAAGAGGGATGCATGACCTTGTGAATTACAGCCTCTCATTTGGCATAAAATAGGGAAATAATGCATACACATGATCAAGTCTCAGCCCTATTCAGAGCAGAGGATGCATTTGAACATTCAGCAGTGTAACAGAGTTAAAGACCCTGTGAAATTAAAACTTTTAGTCCATGTTTATTAGCTTTGAGATCACCTATATGATAGTGTACTACTACAAATTTAGCAAGGAAAACAAACCAAAAATATTGATGACTCATCTTGCACTTACTCATTCTGTCCAATTCAATGCTTTCTAGAATGAGAATGTTTCTCCGCCAATACAACATATGTCTGACCAACGATAGCAAGTAGAAAAATCATGTTCAAGGCTTAGATGTAATCAAAAGGCTGTTAAAAGTTATTCAGTATATCCTACCCCAATGTCCTGTTTCAACAGAAAATACATCAGCGCAGAAAAGAAAGTGGTGCTCGTAAAGGCACAAATATTTAAAGGGATGTATATAGGATGTTTTCAGAATAATAATAAACTGATATCAGATACACTATGTCCTGATATGGACCATCTGAAAAAGTGATAAGAACCTCTTTACCAAAACTGATTATATGAATTACTTTCAAATTGTACTTGTTAGCAATAGTAATACAAAAACAAGAATAAAGTGCAAGTCAATGTCATGTCTCTTTTTACAATTTACATGTGGAGAACAATCCTTTTGTTTATGCATTGTTACAATATTTGTGGTGTTTAATGCAGTGGTCTGAATTTGAGAAATGTTTAGTCCACACAGTTGAAAGCCAAGGCCTCCTGGGGTGTTGAAAATGTTTTACCATAATCAGATGGGAAAAACAAGCCTCTTGTGTATTAACTCCACGAGCTGTAGACGGGAGCTGATGGTACGAATCACTGAGCATTTGATTGACAGATTCTCAGTCTCTAATCGGCATTACTGTCAATCATCTTTTTTTTTAGACGAATATAATGAGAAAGTTGCTGTACATGACTGAGTGGTCTTTATTAGGTGTGCTTCGGTTGGATTGTATTTATTCTTTGGACCACTGAACTGGTCCACTGTGCATCAAACTTCACAAGGCTACAAGGCTGAGAAAACATGCAATAAAAGTTTTTTTTTCTCAAGGTTTGATTTTTAAAACATTTTCAACACTTTTTGTCATTTAAAGCAAGTTTAATATGCAGAGCCATTTGAATGTACATTTTCTCAAAAACGGTGCTTTAAACATAAACGTCCCATTCAGCCCGACACAACAACTTTGACTCAACCAATGGCGTGAGTTTAGGATAGAACTATCTGTTTGTTTGATCAACGGAGGAAAGGAGGGTATTTGAAATGCTGTTTAAAAACTATTTTCTTCTGCCCCCGGTGGCCGATGCTGGAAGTGTTGTTTAACATTTGGGCACATGTAAGCTCTAAATTCCGTATAAAATGTCCACAGAGTGGTGTCAAAAGCGAGTTGTAAAGTGAGTTGTTTTTAGTTGTAAATTACGTAATACAACAGGAATGCATAATTATATTACAGTAACCATACACTCAAACCACAACCCTAAACCTAAGCATCAGTGGAGTAAAACTGTATTCTTAGAGGGAAAATGCAACCTTCGAATAACACTCATCATTAATTATGTGAACGCAATTACGTCTTGTTTTTACACGGGACCAGAACCAATTGCAAATAAAATTATTATTATTTATTTATTTATTTCATAAATGGAACATGCATAGTTTAAATAGCTAAATAAATAGACTCATCAGATAATTTTTTTTCTTTTGAGGAAAAAACACTTCCCATATTATATGTTGTTGATGTCGAAGTCTGTGTCCAGTTAGATTGTATTTTGGTGCAAATGTAAATGCAAAAAAATAGCAAAAATAACTCTTATTGTACTTACTAAAATTATGATAAACAACCCGCACATATAGAGTTTATCTTAGTAATAACAATCATGAAAATGTATCACTGAATCTGACTAAAGCTGACTCTCTTCAAAGCAATAGGCAATAAACAGATCAAAATGCAATTACTTTGGGATAAATTCTAGGTCTGGCAAATGCTGATTTGAATTTTCTGTAAGAGGCCCCATGTTAATTACAGCCCTTAAACTAAAAAGGTTCCAATTTAAGTCTGAGTGATTTAAAAATAAGAGTTAATTCACTCAAAAAGGACAAAAAGTCCCCTAATTAGCTTCAATATTAAGTAAGGACTGTGCAATCTCTCTATCAGATCCCGCTGATTACCTGCTTGTGTCTGCAGAGGTGATGGCTATGAGGGGAGGCACTCTCAGTGGGAGGCTGGTTGGTCGTGGTTGGGTTGTCTCTGTCTCTGGTTTCCTCTCACAGTAGTACTGCACAGCCTGCCTGAAGGCTAGAGGGGGCAGCTGGAGGGTCCGGCAAGAAAGCCTGCGGACCGTAAAGGGTTCAATGCAGGACACTGGACATGAGTCTGGGGACTCTGGTGAACAATCTGAGACCTAAAAAGGCGCAAGAGAGTTTGAATAAGACATTACATTAAAATTTGTTACATTTTTAGAGAATGTATTATTTATGACAATTTTTTGAGATAATAGAACCCATTGTTTAAGTAGATCATAATCATATATATGTATGTTATATTGAGGCAAATAATCAGTTCTGAATCTTATGTGACTAAGGCATGGATTCTAGCTAGCTAACTAAATAATTAGCTAACTAACTAACTAAATGGCTGACTGACTGACTGTCTATCTATCTATCTATCTATCAATCTATCTATATATATATATATATATCTGTCTGTCTGTCTGTCTATCTATCTATTTAGATATACATTCATCATTCATGTTTGTTATGATCATCAGTTTTCTCTTCTTTTGACAATATGCTCTGAAGACTTAAGAGGAGCATCATTGCCTCTAGATACACAAGGCACAATCGATCTGACGCAGACACCAGCTCCCTCCAAACAGCCTCAGGACAAACTGGGAAACACAAATCACCATTGATTCACCCACTCATTTTCCTGAAGGCACTGACTTTGTGCATCCCAAAACTCAATGACAAACAGTTCAATTATCCCAACAGCTTATAAATTATTCCTTCATTTTTGGTCAAAATCTCATTTAGATCTCTGACTGAAGGATAAATGAATTAGTACCGCTCTGTTAAAAGACAAGACTACAGGGTATTTTCTTCTTTTCTTTTTTTTTTTCTTTTTGGCTTTTGACATTTTCGTTTTTTTTTTTTTTTTTTTGTTTTGCAGAAACAATTCTTCTGTTTCCCATTCACAGCACATGGTTATTCATCTCATACATTATTAATCACTTAATTGTATTTAATTTGATAATGCTGCAAGCCAAACGGGATGTCACTTGCAAACATAATAAAATTGTTCTGTTTATGACCTTGCTTTCAGAAACAATCCATTTATCTCTTCAAAGCAAAAGAGTTTGACAGTGTTTCTCGTGGCATTGCCATTTCTTGAATGGGTGGCTATAGGGGACATACATCTGCATGCATAGGGATATTTAAATTGGAAATTCAAAAGTATTGTGCTTGAAATATTTGGACCAATTACTGTTTTCAAATTATGCGAAGAGCATTTAAATTTGTAACTTTTTCTTTGATAAAAGCAAAGTTTTTAAAGACTACATTCATGTTCATGCAAAATGAGATGGTACTCAATTTATCCTGTCTAACGCACATTCATTTCAGGGGAAATCTTTTTTTTTAGGTTTTTGCTAATTTATTAAGATAATGTTTACCTAAAGCTTTGGAATTTTACCTCAAGCATCTTTGACATGTCAGAAGTCATTAACTGAGTCCATTCATAACATAATCAAGTCTGATACAAATAAACAATAAATTCACAAAAGCTGTTTCATTCATGAACACAAGGCTGTATTATTGTTACCGAGGTATGTGATTCTTGAAACAGTAAATGAAAAGGTAATGCTATAACATATATGGCAGAGCCATGCCAATGTATGAAGCAGCAAATCCCATGAAAACGACAGAGACAGGCTCCCTTTCGCAGGAATGCCCTAATAATACTGCGCAAATGAAAAATGCAAACCATCATTTGACTCGCGATTAATTGAGCAGATCTTTGATCCAATTACCAGTGTTTCCGCAGAGGTGTTGAATATGTAAACATTTTAATTATCGTCATTGATGCTTTGCAGAGCTCCACTGAGTTTGGAAGATTGGTAAATTTGATTTCAGAGGGGAATGGTTGAAGTGTCACATGGGTAAAAGCTGGCACCCAAACAGGGTACTTTATCTGATGATATTTATCAAACAGGCTTCAAAAACTCTTTTCTTTCTTCTTTTCTTTTGACTAGACATTGAATTCCGAATATTCTTAGAACTACTCAAAGCAGCCTATTCCTGGGGCCTGGGTAGTGTATTGAGTATTGACGCTGACTACCACCCCTGGAGTCGCGAGTTTGAATCCAGTGTGTGCTGAGTGACTCTAGCCAGGTCTCCTAAGCAACCAAATTGGCCCGGTTGCTAGGGAGGGTAGAGTCAAATGAGGAAACCTCCTTGTGGTCATGATTAAGTGGTTCTCGCTCTCAATGGGGTAAGTGGTAAGTTATGTGTAGATCGCGGAGAGTAGCATGAGCCTCCACATGCTGTGAGTCTCTGCGGTGTCATGCACTGTGAGCCACATGATAAGATGCGCGGATTGACATCTCAGAAGTGGAGGCATCTGAGACTTGTCCTCCACTACCCGGATTGAGGTGAGTAACCGCGCCACCACGAGGACCTAGTAAGTAGTGGGAAATGGGCATTCCAAAATTGGAGAGAAAAGGGGATCAAATTTAAAAATAGAAATCAATTTTTTTTTTTTATAAAAAAGCAGCCTAATTCCTTACTCAGCAGGTAGCTGAAAATATTTATATTTCTATCGGGAAGACAAGCAGGCTTGAGTGAGGTTTAAGATGCCATTTATTTGATGAATGTAGAACAGAAAAGTAATGTCTCTCTTTGGCGTAGGCCCCGTCAGGCGGTCCGAGGGAGTTGTACTCGAAACCATCATATCCTGCCGGAGATAGGAGGCAGGGGCGAGGAGCCTACCCCCGTGCGGGACGGGGCTCAACTGGTGGTGGTGGGGTGGTGGAGGTTGCCGTGTTAGCGCACTGAAACAGCAATGTGATAGATTGTGAGCAGACTTATAAAGCAATGGCTTACCTGCGATTGGCTAGTTATTACCCAGCTAATAGTGTGATGATGTACAGCTGCTAGTCTTCCCGCTAGAACTACGCTGCGCTCACATGACTATCAGGAAAGGTAAATGACCTGGAATTACACTTTTTAACTTTTTGTAATTTAAATTCTAAAGAACACAAATCTTTGCATGTTTAGTGAATAACAAAAATAAAAGGGACACAAAGAAGATTTTAAAATACATTTGAAATTATAATTATGTGACTCACACAGAAATTTTAATGACATTAAGCAGTTTTTTTTCAAATGCAGAGTTTTACTAAAAAGCACCAAAAATTAATTACAGACATATAAAATGCTTTTTGGCATATCAATGGAGTTTCAGCGTTGCCCTGGGATTTTGTGATGTAAGCATTATGGGGTCTCTTATCATGTAATCAACAGGTCAATCATGAATCTCAATTCATAATCATGCTCATAACAAGACTGCTTGATCACATAAATAAAAGCTTTTTTTTATTTGAGCTGAAAATATTTTATTAACTTACTTGAAGAAATTGCAAAGTAATTAGGGAAGTAGAACAGATGACTCGCAATACATGGATGACTTGTGAAATATCCCCTAATATACAGTCATTATTCAGAATAATCAGACCGCTGGATGACCAACTGACCAATCAGAAACAAGTATTCTAAAGAGCAGTGTAGCATTACACAGCCCATTACACCAAATCCACTGTAGGTGATTGGCCACAATTATCTTTGGAGGATGGAATACTAATCATAGTATGTGAAATTTACACTGAAGTATCTGTAATTCATCTTTAAGAAGATGCTCTTCCAGTCTCCAAAGTGACTTAAGAGGTGAAGTGTTAATTTTTTTGGTGCCACGATAGCATCACCAAACTGAACAGTAAAAATAATCCATGTTTTCAAACCGATTCCAGGAAACTCCATCAATCTTCCATTGGTTGACCAAAAAGACAAGGGAGTTTTCAACTTTGGACCACCCATTAACCACTATGTTACCTCCAACCCTTCATTATAAGCAACCCACGCCATAACCCACTGGCGGTGACTGATTTCTGAGGTAATGCTTTTTTAAACAACAGTCACTCTCCCTTTCGTTGGCAAGGTCTCAAGTGACTTTGGACACTTGATCACAGGTGAAAGCAGCAACCTCTGCTTTTGAATATGTTTGCTTCATTTGCATCATCCTGTGCCATCTGTTCAGAGTTATAAAGCAAGCTACTCTGTTTGTAGTGAAACTGTTTAAACATATCTGTCTCAGGCGTTTAAAAATACAAACTTTCAAACCTTTTCAGTTTGTTGTTATACCCCAGTACTGATTAATAATACAATTAATTGGCTCCAATAATTACTTGATTAATCGGTTAGTTAGTTATTTCACAAATACTTAATTTCATGTTTGTATGCAATGTAAAATGACCCATCCAGTCATTATAAAAGCCACATATATTGAAATTAATTGACTGTGCAATTGTATAAAAACGTTTTTTAGAGCACTCACATTTCCCAACTGGATTTCTCCGCTGCAGGCATTGTCTTGCATTGTTTGTCCCCCAAATAAAAGTTCTCAGTAAGCAGAGCGTCCTAGAATAAAGCAAAGTAAAGGAGGAGAGATCGTTTTATTTATTTATTTGCTGTTCTTTATTTGCAAACATTTTGAAGAATCTTCACACATCTCTATTTCACACAAGATTTTTACACAACATATGACACGTCAAGCTTTAAAAAAAGACAAAAATATCATTCAAATATTTTAAATACTAATTAAAGGTGCACTGAATGAAAGTGTCCAGTAAAAGGGCAGTTATTGAGGTTAAGCGAATAGTATTTAGCTGTTCATGAGATGTCAACATGGATAAGGCACCCCTGCCCCATGTAGAATAAAAGAGCTTTTATAAGGTTACAGATATGATTGAACTCCTAATCTCACATGAGTGCTCATGATTTTAGAAATAAAACATTTCAAATGCTCACACAAAGCTATAGTATGGCTTCAGAAAAATTGGAATATATATACTGTAGCACCACTAAGTATTACTAAGTATTTTTTGACAAACGTGTTCTCTATGAGCTGTAATAAAATGGAAAAGAGCTACCTTAAGATTCTTCAAAAATTCTCCTTTTGTTCTCCACAGAAAATTAGCAGCATTCCGGATTTGAACAACATGGGTGTGAGCATATACTGTATATAAATGTGTGTGTATGTGTGTGTGTGTGTGTTATTATTATTATTATTATTATTATTATTATTGGTTAAACTGTTCCTTTAAGGCTCACAATCCCATTTTAACAGAGACAGAATACTACCAGCATACTAAAACATCTTGCTATGGCACCATAAATTGCATTTGAATAAATGCACTATTCTTTTCATCAGTGAGTTTGTGGTCCATGGGGACAAGCTGATAATCTAGGAACCAACTGTTCAAGATCCAGTTTTGCATGAAAAAAGAAACCGTACTACTACATGCAAAAGCACTGACTACAGCATGCCAATTGTACGCTAAAACAATAAGCGGTGTTACATATCTCATTATTTTTGTCATATTCATTGTAAGTAGCTGGTTCAACCTTGAAATTACTGTATGTATTTTCTAAATGAGTGCATAATGCTTTATACATGAGGCAGAAAAAACTATGTCCTCTTTGAAGTTGTGTCAAGTTCTAGGCACTTTCAATTAAATCTTTTTTTTCACGCGTATCCTTTAGCAGATGTGAGATACTTAAATTTTTTAAAAAAGGCTTATTTTAATTTAAGAATATTTCAATTTGTGATATTCCTAACCGTGAGACATTAATGAAGTAGAATTATGTTTCCATTATAGGGAAGGTGTGGGTGATTATTAATGCTAGAAGGTAATGCACATATTGATTATTTGTGACAAGTATTTTGTTTACATTGTAAAAATGATCAGTTCCATTTATTCAAAGAAACTCAGAGGGCAAATCTTCTTTTTTTCATGCGATTATCTTTTTCCTCATTATGTAATTAATCAGAAATGCCCAACTGTGAGGGGAGAATGTGGCATAGAGCTGCAGATATAACCTACCACAAATCACATCCTCAAAACTACGTGGAGAGAAAAAAAAAACATGTTTGCAATAATTTATCTCAGAATGTTTGCTTTTATTTCAAGTTGTGTACACTCAAGAGATCTATTCCCATAAATATTTAGCAAACTGGGATTGAAGCTGAAATCAGTCAACTTTACAAATCCACAGAATGCAGTGACATCAACATAACACAGAAGACAATCCGAATACAAAGAAATGCAATACATATTCATATATTTAGTATTTTTCCTAGTTGTATAATAAGCAGCATAACAATATCAATTGTCTCGGGTAACCCTATTAAGAAGGGTCCTGATGTCTATGAAATTATTATTTTACCAATGTGTCTCAATCTGAAGTCTCTATCCCCACCTTGTGGCTGTAATGTGAATATGTTATCAGGGTTACTCTATTCATTCCTATAAATGGCCAAAATCATAACTGCAGTGCCACAAGAACATGGATTTTCTTTGTTATGTTTAATGTTATATGCCCAAAAGAAGAGGTCAAATTTAAATAATGAAACCTATTTGTATTTGCAAAGTTGTTTTGTATATTTCATTCCAGATATCCTTGTCATGCAACAATTCACTCTGTAAGAACCCTAAGCACCCTAGAGCAGTTTAATGAAGTAGTAGTTATAGGATAAACATCATGGTAAAACCCCTATAGACATTATTTTAGACTGGTTTACTCCCAATGCGATTCAACATAAGAATCACTTAAAAATATACTATTTCTACAACTGCTGCTGCTGTTAATAACAATAATCATAATAACCTTATTTCATTATCATTATCATCATTGGTCAATATAACGTTAAAATAGTTCTCTGATCACTTTTAGATTATCTAAACACTATAAAGTTACTTAATAACAACAGTTCAACAGTTCTATTTACATTACACATTGCACTATTTACACTGAGGAAAATTGAGTGTTTTTAAAAGGAGGCCACATGCCTCAATAACTGCTGAAAATATAAACTGTTCCAGATCATTATTTCCCTAGGCATTTTTTTTTTTTTTTTTTTTTTAGTCACAGACTAAACTTGGCATTTGTCAATTATAGTTTATGGAATATTTTCCATGGGAAACACAACATAATCTTTTCAAACCAAATTCCTTATTAGACCATAGTAATTAGAAATGCATCAAGCCCTGCTACTTACAACCCAGATTATCTACTATAAAATAAATCATCATTAATAACCAATGGCATGTTGACATTTTTAATAGTCCTTTGAGTAAATACTTTGTGTGATCTAGGCATTAATAACCACTATTCAGAAGTATTATTTGTTTCCTTATGTTCACATTGCAAAGGCAAAAGTTAAGTCATATAATTTGCAATAACTGTAGACAACAGGAAACCTGTCGGTTACATACTTTATAACCATTAACCATGTGTTCTTTCATATCTGTGCCTCACTTGAACCAACATTATGGTCATACAGTATATAAAAACTTATTGACATCATTATCACCATTAGTGCACTGTTAATGTCAGTTATTTCAATTCTGCCCTGTCATCTGTGTTTCTTCAGCTATTAAGCTTTTTGTGTCATGAGAGAGTTAGGAAAAATGTCCGTACTGTTTCCTTTTGAAGTTCTTCCAGGAATGGCTCTTCGATCTTTGCGCACAGGATGTTAGAAGCAGGATTATCCTTAAACAAAATCTTAATGTGGAAATTTAGGCCATTTCCATTCCATATATACTGAGTTTTGTATAGAGGTTTGGAGGCAGAGGAATATAAAAAGTATTTTAAGATTTCGGATCAAGATGTTGTCATGTGAATGTGCCCTCAGCAAAACAAGATGGCCTTTAGATTGCTTTTGCCATTTTGTTTGTTTCCTTTTTTCATACATTTTGGGCTGCTGTCAAAGCAATACAGACAAACTTTTGCATTACCAGTGTGCACAAAACTGTTGGTCATTGATCCATCAAGACAAGACACATACCGTAGACCTTAAAAGTATTTGGAGAATTAAGCCACTCGTAAAAATGTATGATTGTCATTACATTATATAACAAAATATAGCATAAGCACACTTTGCACGCAAACATTTCACAATTTTTTTTTGTTAGGATTCAAATGAAAATGACAAATAATTTAGACTCTTTCTGGCATAGTTGATGTGATGAATTACACTTGTAGTTAATATGCTATGATACCAGTATGAACGTCCATTAAACATCGCCTTGACACCAGTTTTTTGACCAAGTCATTGCTAAAATTCTGAGAAAGGCTCTATCATCATTTGTTTGCAGATTGGTTTGATATTTTGTCATCTAACACAATGACATTCAGACATTTTTAAGTCTGACTTAACGGTCCGAATACTTTTTTGGGGCCACTGCACTGTAAATGACAAAAAAACAAACTTTCAATAATGCTCTCTCCATTCTGTTCATAACTCAGACCCAATTAATTTATTTCCCAAAGTAAAGACAGGGAGTAAAGTAACGAATTACAGATACTCACGTTTCTGTAATGAACTACTTTTTCCCTTGAATTGTACTCTTTAAGTAGTTTAAAAATTTTATAATTTACTTTTACTTGAGTACATTTTAAATGCTGGAACTGTACTTTTACTGCACTAATTTCCCACCGTCTGTGTTTTATTTTTAAAACAATAAAACAATCTTGATGTTTATCTGAAAAAAAAAGAGAAGTTCTCGATATCGATGTTGAGTAATTTTCTATACTTTGCTTATGTTCTACATCTAGAACAGGGGTGTTCATTACATTGATCATGATAGCAAGAGCACCACTGGTTGGTTGATCTAGATAAAATATAAAAGATTTACTTTTTATTTCCTGATGTCTGTAGCCGCATGCTGTTTGATTGACAGGTGTCTAATGTTTGTGCGCTAATACAGATATGCGCCTAAATGGTCAAATACACTTTATATTTTCGCCAGTGCCTGTCTTGGTGAGGCATTAATGTAAACGCAGTCAGTATGGTCTAAAGTGAACGTAAACAGTGGGACAAAAAGCGTATTTGAATCAAAATGTTGGACTTAAAGTGTACAAATAACCGAATTGAGCAGTGTCTAGTAGGCTATGTCATATAAAGGCTATTAATCAAATAACATTAACAAGGAAACGACACTACTTTTGGCTGAATAACTTTAGTAGCTTTAAAATAATTAATGTAATGGAATAAAGCAGTGACATTTTTAATAATAATATTTTTTTCATAATATTGTTAGTTTTTTTTTAATAATACCAACCCCTGATGTAGAGAGTGTTTTAATATGTATAATAAATTACCAGGAAAGTAGAGAAAATAAAATATTTTATATAAAGCTTTTTCTAATGCCTGATATTAAAGTATCAACATTTGAAGCGCAATACTTCAGCAGAACATTCCAGCAATCACAAACTTCAGAAAATTGTGCATCATGCATTAGAATGAGAACACAAATATTGATGGGCTTAAAAGATACAAGAAATAAATCAATTGAACATTGTATCTCAAATGGAGGACAATACCTCAATCCAGAACCCAGTAGATAGCGATATGCATGAAGAATGTGAATTACCAAAAACAAAACAAGAAGAAAGATAAAGTTAAAGTGGAGATTGACTGAGAATTTATAGTAAAAATTGACTAAACTATGGATCTGTTTCTCACCCAACCTTTCATATCTCTTCTGAACATATGGAATTAACCACTGGGGTCACATACATTAGGCTACTTTTATGCTGACTTATGTGGTTTTTGGAGCTTTAAAATGTTGATACCCATTCACTTGCATTGTACAAACAAAAAGAGCTGAGAAAATCTTTATTTGTGTTCTGCTGAAGAAAGAAAGTCATACACATCCGGGATGGCATAAGAGTGACTAAATGATTTTTGTGTGAACTATTCCTTTTTTTTTTTTTTTTTGCATTCCTTGCATTGTTTTGAACATGATTTATGCGCAACAGTAACTCTCCCAGTCGGCATTAAGGAAAATTTAGACCCTACACAAACTGATTTTAATGTAATTGTTTCATACTTAATGATATTGAAAATATCTTTTTCATTTTTTTCATTTCTGTAATGTTGCCTTTTTATTTTTTTATTTTGTATTTTTTTTTTTTTTTTAAATCAGATTCATGTAGTGTTTACATTATCATAGATAAGTGATGTATTTTAGAAGTTGTCAATCACAAACACCCATAAAATACCTTTACTTTTTTCTGGCAAACTTGCAACACTGAGTTCCCCGTCTGTCGCTCACTTCAACGTTGTGTCGAAGAAGCAAAACTAGGGGTCTCTCTTGAGCGCCTTTTGCATCTCTGATCTATGTGAAAAGGCCAATGAATGCGTATGAGGGCCCTCAGCCACTTTTAGCTCCATGCGAGAAACAGAGAGAGAAAAGGCGCGGGTGGCACGGCCTGCTCCCATGCCTGGCAGCGTCGCCTTGTTCCCCCCTGTTGGGGGTAAAGAACCAGAAGGCTCTGATGATTTTATGGGGCGTTGGGAAAGGGTACGTGCAGTCTGACACAACCGGTTGCTTTGGCATATAAAATACCTGTCCGCTCCTGTGTCAGCAGCAACACGGCTCAGCGCATGGCGTGATTTAAATTGGACCCCTAGTGTCGCTGCTTCGACACAACGTCGAATTGAGCGACAGACGGGGAACATCTAGGTTATGGATGTAACCTCCGTTTCCTGATGGAGGGAACGAGACGTTGTGTCCTCCCGGCCACATCGCTGAACCAAGCCACTGTTGCGGCCGAACCATTATCGGCTCCTCAGAAAAATCCTGAATGAAACAGATGCATTTCCCCTCCTATACATGCAAATTCTGTCTGCCAATTTCTCATTGGCCTTTTCTCATAGATCAAAAATGCAAAAGGCTCTCAAGAGAGACCCCCATCAGGGAACGGAGGTTACATCCATAACCTAGACGTTTTTATTATAAAGGGACATAGCTTTTGCAACTCAGTACTCAGTACTTTTAAATTAGCTACTCTTTTACTCTTACTTGAGTAATATTTAGGACCAGTACTTTTACTCTACTCAAACTACATTTTTTAAGAAGTAAAAGTACTTTTAATTGATTATTATTCTTCAGTACTCTTTCCACCCCTGGTTGAATGTCACTTTGGTGAATAAAATACCAATTTCTTTCCATAAGAGCAAAATCTGTACATTATTACAAAACTTTTGGATGCCAGTGTATATATATACACTCACCTAAAGGATTATTAGGAACACCTGTTCAATTTCTCATTAATGCAATTATCTAATCAACCAATCACATGGCAGTTGCTTCAATGCATTTAGGGGTGTGGTCCTGGTCAAGACAATCACCTGAACTCCAAACTGAATATCAGAATGGGAAAGAAAGGTGATTTAAGCAATTTTGAGCGTGGCATGGTTGTTGGTGCCAGACGGGCCGGTCTGAGTATTTCACAATCTGCTCAGTTACTGGGATTTTCACGCACAACCATTTCTAGGGTTTACAAAGAATGGTGTGAAAAGGGAAAAACATCCAGTATGCGGCAGTCCTGTGGGCGAAAATGCCTTGTTGATGCTAGAGGTCAGAGGAGAATGGGCCGACTGATTCAAGCTGATAGAAGAGCAACTTTGACTGAAATAACCACTCGTTACAACCGAGGTATGCAGCAAAGCATTTGTGAAGCCACAACATGCACAACCTTGAGGCGGATGGGCTACAACAGCAGAAGACCCCACCGGGTACCACTCATCTCCACTACAAATAGGAAAAAGAGGCTACAATTTGCAAGAGCTCACCAAAATTGGACAGTTGAAGACTGGAAAAATGTTGCCTGGTCTGATGAGTCTCGATTTCTGTTGAGATATTCAGATGGTAGAGTCAGAATTTGGCGTAAACAGAATGAGAACATGGATCCATCATGCCTTGTTACCACTGTGCAGGCTGGTGGTGGTGGTGTAATGGTGTGGGGGATGTTTTCTTGGCACACTTTAGGCTCCTTATTGCCAATTGGGCATCGTTTAAATGCCACGGCCTACCAGAGCATTGTTTCTGACCATGTCCATCCCTTTATGGCCACCATTTACCCATCCTCTGATGCTACTTCCAGCAGGATAATGCACCATGTCACAAAGCTCGAATCATTTCAAATTGGTTTCTTGAACATGACAATGAGTTCACTGTACTAAAATGGCCCCCACAGTCACCAGATCTCAACCCAATAGAGCATCTTTGGGATGTGGTGTAACGGGAGCTTCGTGCCCTGGATGTGCATCCCACAAATCTCCCATCATCTGCAAGATGCTATCCTATCAATATGGGCCAACATTTCTAAAGAATGCTTTCAGCACCTTGTTGAATCAATGCCACGTAGAATTAAGGCAGTTCTGAAGGCGAAAGGGGGTCAAACACAGTATTAGTATGGTGTTCCTAATAATCCTTTAGGTGAGTGTATATATCAGTAAATTATTATTACTGTTGAAAATTATAAGTTAACTTATAGTTTCCTAAATAACAGGATTTACAGTTTTTCTCAGAGTTACATAACAGCACGGCAGTGGCCATAAACATGACTTGCCTGCAAACTTCCCTTCTTTGTACCATTTAAAATATGTTTAAAATAATTACATATACCGCAGACTTAATTGTATATAATGCAGGCTTAGACTGCAAACAATGGAAACAGATGAACACAGGCACTATGGGCAAAGGGAACTGGAAAAATGTGTTACCAAGAGCAGTCAAAACAAAGGCAACTTTTATGCTTCCTCTATCTCCACCATTTGAGTGAACTAGAAAGAGTCATTTTCATGTAAGAAGTTAACAGCTTACAAAGAGGTTTCAGTTTTAAAAGCAATGACAGGTGGACTTTTAAATTGAGTCTTCTGTTGCCTCTGCATGGACATTTACTCAACCTTGTGGTTGTAATGTCAATACTTAATTGTCATGGTTCATGAGGCTTGTGTATTAAACCACAGCACCCCTATGAGTGGATCCAAGTTTTAAAACCTAGCTATAAATGTTCACACCAGATGCAATATTGTGATTTAGAATGAAACTGTCATAAGGAACTGATTAGAAACACAGATGTTTTTTGATGGGAAAGGGTGGCGTCACGGATGACATCATTAGCTGGCCTTCTTGACATCATGAATATATAATCCCACACCCTTTTGAACATTTTCTTGTATCAGATACAGCATTAATTGTATAAAAAAAGCACACACTAGATTAGTTATATTTCCCATTGTTAAAGAATACTGGAATATAAAATGTAATTTTAGTAGTTGTTTGAGGTACAAATACATTATGTGAGAGATTTATAAAACTAGTTAACAAAATGTCTTCAAAAAATAATTTTAAAATGTATTTGTAATAACTCCTGATTTGCATTAAGATAGTTGACAAGAAATTTTTTTTTAAAGTTGACATGTCCTGCAGTGTGACATACTAAACTTCATGTAAAACTATTTTAAACTGCATTTTGCTGTTTAAAAATATAAAAATATTCATGTTATTCTGTCAAATATTCATTAGGCACACTGCAGGACAATTTAAAATGAACCAGTGAGGACAAAAAGGCGATTAAAATAGTAAAAATAATAATATATGAAAAATAATAAAAAATAAAATAAAAACAATTTGGTGGCCACTCACAGGACCTTAGATATACACTTTGCCTTATACATTCATATACATTATAACCTAAAATATTGATGTTGGTAAAAAAATAAAAAAAAAAACATTTAAATTTAAAGACTTTGAAGTCAAATATGTCAAATAATTCATGTCACATGAAGTGGGATCCATTCTCACACAGCTGAGGGGTTTAGTTATACACATGACTTCATTTAGTAGAAGAAACACTGACATGTGAAGGGAAAACACAAGAACGGAATCGTATATCCTCAACCCTCTTTCTGACTATATTATCATCAGTTGTATACAAACCAAAATAAACAAGCGTGTGTGGACCATAATGCTTCATTTTCTACTATGGTTATGATACAACAAGACTTTCCGGTTCACTGTGAGTGCAGCCAGCTTCGGGTTGCACTATTTACACATTGAGCACGCCAATGCCACAGTGTCTCTCCTACTTAAAACATTCTTGAGGCATCCAGTGCAAGGATGAGTTTGCTGAAGAGGTCAGGTGCCCTAAAGTCACCTTGCACCTGCCAATCCTTTTCCACATGCATTAAAACCCAAGACATGCACAAATGCACAGTGCAAGACCAGATGGACAATCACAACAAGAAAAGCCTAAAAGCTCACGTTTATATACAGACCTGTGGTGCAAAAACATACTCATGGAAGGAGCTAAAAAGAGAAAAAGGTAGATGAATGAAATATGAATGAACTTACTTTTCTCCTTAGAGAAAGAGAAAATGGCAATGACAGATGCAATTCTCGAGAGACTGAGCTCTGTTGTCACTGCTACATAGTCCAACAAAAACAGAACGGAATGTATGAGTCCTCTTTGCTTCCTGTGACACTGTGCCTCGTGCTTTGATGCTCTTTGCTTTAAGGATGGAGGAACATCAGAGTTCCCAGCCTCTCGGCCAATCAGAGCTCTCTGCTCCATCCCCCCACCCCTCCTGTAAAGTTCCTCAAGCAGAAGTCAGCAGAGAGAGAGACAGAAGAGATGTTTTAAAAAGCAGGGGACACTGTAGCACCACACTGGGATGCTTATACATCTTGGTTTCAGAAACAAACATCTTAAATTGTCTCGTAATTGAGAATTAAGAGTGTTTACGTGCACGTTTGCCATGGGAACGCTGCACTGATCAATCAGCAAAATTTTTCCTTTTTGTAAATTAATCATCAAAATTGGACTTCTGACTTCTGACTTAAGTTTTTACTCACATTCTGTTTACGTCTGTGGTCCCAATTGAGGTGGCAGTTCTCATTTCTTATGCCCACTATTTAGTCTTTCATTGTCTCTGTATAGTTTTTAGTGAATGCTCCCTCATAACATACTCCTTACTTTGTTAAAGTTACTTTTTTAAACTCAAGTATATAGACAAACATTTCACACTAACAAAGAATCGCACATAGTTTAATGTCAGTTTGTTTATATTGTCATAGTCTGTTATCTACATCAGTTATGTTCTCAGGGTTTGTGCCATTCAAAGGAGCGTTAGGGAAGCACATAATTCATATTTTGTAGTAAATTACTTGCAAATTTAGAAATTAATTTGCAAGAGGGATGATAACTTTGTTTTGTATTTAGTACTGCTATAATTAGCCTAATTAACATATATTTAGTTATTCTATGTCATCATTTACTCACCCTCATTACATTATAAGCCCTTTAGGCTTTATTTCTGCATAGCAAAAAATGTCACTGAATGGAAAAAAAAGATGCAACTAAAGTGAATTGTGACTGAAGCTAACATTCTGCCAAACATCTCCTCTTGTGTTCCATGAAAGAAAGAAAATCATTATGGGTTCTGAATAACTTGAGGTGACTAGGTTTTTTTTGGCCTACTTATTTTTAGGTGAGCTATTCCTTTAAGAACCAAGGATATGTGAGTGACTCCATACGGGCTTCCTAAGCAACCAATTGGCCCGGTTGCTAGGGTGGGTAGTGTCATATTGGGTTAACCTCGTCGTGGTCATTATAATGTGTGGCTCTCGCTCTTGGTGGGGAACGTGTTGGAGCATAGGGTGAGCCTCCACACGCGCTTGGTCACGCGTTAGCCACGTGATAAGATGGGCGGATTGACGGTCTCAGAGGTGGAGGCAACTGAGATTCGTCCTCCACCACTCGGATTGAGATGAGTCACTACACCACAACTAGGACTTAAGAGTGCATTGGGAATTGGGCATTCCAAAATTGGTGAGAAAAGGGGAGAAAATCCAACAACAACAAAAAAAGAACCAAGGATATGTAAACTTTTAAACAGGATAATGTGTATAGTTTTAGTCTCTTTTTTCCTTGTCTTACGCAGCTACTGCATGGAACTACGATAAAACCAAAACATGATTTTCATGATCCCTCCTTTTTTATTTAAATACTAAACATATTATGAAAAGGAGTATGTAAACGTATGAGCACAACTGTACTGGGTACAAAGCACTTTAAATAAGCTCATTACATTTTTGTCTTTGTCTGGCACTGCTATAAGAAGTCTAAATGTAGTATGATATCACATAAAAGCATAGAACTGTGTCTGTCACTTTAGCAAATATTTTATCAAAACTGTTTGTTTGAATGACCCATCCAATACAGCAACACTGGGTTCGATCCAATCTGTTTGTGCAACCAATGCAAGTTAAGGAAGCTTTTCTGGAATCTCATTGAAAACAGTGATTATTTTTGCACTTCTGTGTGGTGACATTAGTAGCACAGATATTACGCACTTCAGCTTTAAAATGGCCCATCACTCAGGGTTATTTGTCACTTTATCACACCCACAACATTTCATTATTTCTAAAGTGCATGTCATTTTCAAATCATTATATTCCACCTTAAAATGCAGTGTTGAGAGAGGTGTTGTTGGACCAGCATGAGTAAACAACATCTGTTTGACATAATCATTCAATCAACAACATTCTTGGCATTGAAATATAAAACAAGTTTTTCTGTTATAATTTGTCATTAACTAAATGCACAGCCAAATCATCCAGCCTAAACGATAATGTCCAAACATTTAAACTACCATCCTAAAACAAGCAATTGTAGGCTACTTTACAGCAACATTAAATTAAGGGAACAAAAGCCTAAATTAAGTTGATACTTAAAAATAATAGTTTAATGAAGGGGGCTGTGTGGCATTTAATCTGTTAATTAGTGCAAGAATTTCTCCTGCAGCATTTGACAGTAGTACGTTGTTTTCTTTAATTATTGAGTGACATCAGTAGGTTCTCACTTTTGCAAGTGCTGCAAATGAATCTGATTAGGAAATTCCACCTCGAAATGCCAAAGTATTGTGTAGAGGGAAAGGCAGGGGTCTTACAGACAAAAGTGAACATTATTCTGTGAGCAATCCAGATTCGTTCTGACCTGCTGGTTCACGCATGTTGGGAACCGAGACCTAATTCTATCTGCTAGAGAAAAATTACCCATGAAGCTCCAGTGAAAAATGCTTTAAGGATAATTCTGTTATCCTGTTTCATGTGAGCGGAGGAGGCAATCACTCATGCGCGTTTATTCTACTACAAAACCGCCCAAAAGCATGCTTAAGTTTTTCATTGCAAAAGAGGGCAGAACATTTTCAAGTGCAGCTGTTCGAGGATCAGTGCATGACCTTAGTTCCCCCCAAAAAATAATCATCATTTACTCAGTCTTGTTTTAAACCCATTTGACTTTTCTTCTGCTGGGGAACACAAAAGGAGATGTTGTGCAGAATGTTAGCTTCATTTGCCATTTACTTTCATTGCACATTTTTTTCCATACAATGAGGTGAATTGTGACTGAGACTAACAGTCTGCGTAACATCTCCTTTTGTGTTCCACGGAAAAAAGTAAGTCAAACTAACTGGTTTAGAACATGAGGGCAGTGTTGAGTAAGCCAAGATCCTAAATAAATGTAGCTAGCTGAGCTGCCAACTACTCAACAGAAAAAATAATTATAAATAAATCAGATGCATGGAGCATACTGTCATAAAGAATCTAAAACACTTATTCACATGACGTTTATCAAAACCATAATGCAATACACAATTATACAATATGGTGCAATATAATATGTATGAGCATGTTAAAAAAAAACCATGTAAATTCATATTAGACCTGCTAGTTATACAAACCCATATGTTCAATATGCAAAATTACTATTTATACATTATTATTATTATTATTATTATTATTATTTATTCTAAACAAACCCATACCCGTCTGAACATATTTTCCTTTGCACATTCCTGCATAACTCTACACACATATCCTGTATTTCTGTGTCTAGCTATTGTATTTCTGTATGTACTGGAAGCTTCTGTGCAGATGCCAAATTTCTTGTTTAAGTGAGCACATCTGGGCAATAATACTCCAATATCTGATGGAATCGGAGGGGAATAACATGGTACTTTGATATGTGGTTACCATATTCATACAATGTTGTATTTACATGGTGCTTCAAGATAATTCAAAGAATATGTTGCATCTACAATAGTACTTAGGTACAAAATAAGTCGATAACCGTATTAATATACCATTGTATTTGGTGCTTCCAGGTAATGGTACATATAAAATATTGTAATGCTATGATAATTTTAATGTGTTTTTGTGTAGGCTAGTTAATGTTATAATTAATATATATATATATATATATATATATATATATATATATATATATATATATAATATTTTGTTTTTGTTTTTTTTTAAAAAAAAAAAAAAGACTCTTTAGGTTGTTGTTCAATGTATTTACCTGCAGTAGTCATTTACAAGCTACACACGTGTTGAACTTAATAAAGACCCTTCTTCGTCACTGGCAAACGATATGATGCATAATTTGCAGGTTTGATTTTCATTGATTCCAGATAAATATCCACTACAATCAGCATTCCCTTTATTTTTCATGTTTTAAAGTATTCCGTAAATGTGCTGCTAGCGAGTGAGAAACCGCTCAAAATAATTCAGCAGAGCACGCGTGAGCTTTCTGAATCATTCGTATTGACTCACGAACCGATTCAGACCGCTGTGCTAACAACTGTGACAAATTAATTGTAAAGAACTGACTCAAACGAGTGAATTATTTGTGAATCGGACATCTTTTGTTCTTATTCATTATAGAGTATGATGTAGCGGTGTAGCATTTGTTCATCTGTAGGCCTATAGCCTATAACGCAAGGGAAATTTTACATTTTGAAGCTCAAAAAAGCTTATTAAAAGGTGCACTGTTATTTTTTTTCCTCATTTAAAAAGTTTTACTTCTAAAGAAATTAATAGTAATTTTTAAACAGGTGAATACAATCATGGCCATGTTAGATGAAGAGTTATCAACAATCTTCTAAATCTTTTATTCTCTGTGGAGCCTCATGGGAGCAGCTATGTTAGCATCACATGAACATCTGAATACTACTGTCATAATCTCAGTAACTGTCCTGTCATTGGCTACTTTCATTCATGGATTAGATTAATACTGGTTTACTGTGCACAGTAACTTTCTAAAATGGCATTGGTAACTAAAATCTACTGTGTTTGAATGATACAGCACCCAGGCCACTAGGCATCAGTGTAAGACAATTTAAGACACATACTTCATAAAATGACTGAGTGCACCTTTAAGACAGTGTAAAAGTAATCCACATGACTCCATTGGTTTAAATGGTTAAATGTCTTCTGAAGCTATCTAATCGATTTTGGGTGAGAACAAACCAAAATGATTTCAAGCTTGAATGCACTTCCTAGGGCTTAAAGTATGTGTAGAGTGATGGATGTCACTAGGAGGTGTAATCAGGCTTGAAATCATGATCGCCAAGGATACTGCTGATGTCAAGGTTTATAGTGAAAGAGTAGTTATATTTTGGTCTGTTCTCACCCAAAACCAATTGAAGCTCTCCAGAAGGCGTGCACTGCGTCCGAATATCCATACTTCTCTACTATATAGTATGCCAAAACAGGATGCCAATTGAATATTATTTCCAAATCCACAATATTCATGAAACAGTAAGCAAGAAATACCCAGATGACCTACTACTTCCAGTGAGATTTTGAAGTGCAGATCGACTGGACCGCTAATGATCCCATTATCCCTCGGAAGCTGAGGCAGCGTCACAGTCAAAACACTAGATTTAAAAGAACGGCAATGAATTGCAAGGCAGACGCCTCTTCTAAACAGTAACTGCTCTATATACCAAGATAATGGTTCCTTTTGCTTGAATGGTGCTTGTTCAACCAAACTTAAGCAGATAGTTTTCGCAGTTGTTGTCATAACGTTGTATATTTGGATCACGAGACAGCCAATGTCCCCTGATGAAGTATGTCTGAAATCTATTCATAATATTCTAAAAGAACATACTTTTTTGCCATCTGATAAGTGCATCCTTCATCAAATACAGCACGTACTGTACGGTTTTGGATTCAGCGATGGATTAAACCACTGGAGTCATATGGAATACTTTTATGCTGCATTTGTGCTTTTTGGAGCTTCCAAAATGGTCACCATTCACTTGCACTGTATAAACCTACAGAGGCAAGATATTCTTCTAAAATTCTTTGTATTCTGCAGTAAGTCACACATCTGGGATGGCACGAGGCAGAGTAAATGATGAGAGAATTTTTCCTTTATGAGTGAACTATTCCAGCTATTAAGATAATTGCTTTGCAAGTTGTACCACTTGTGTTATACTTTTTGATATTAGTTTCCACCAGCACAACCACAACATGGCCTGTCACAATTCAAACACACTTGTAAAGAATAGTCAGTGACATTATTAAAACAATTAACTGACTTCAGTTGCAAGAAATTGTAGGCAATCATGACTTCATTCACAAGTGAAGGGATGTGCCACTTATAAAGTGTATTTTTTCCTAAATAAAAACATGTGCCAAAAATTTAAAGCTGTAGTGTGTAATTTCTGTGCCACTAGCATTACCAAATTGAATTACAAAATAAGTGTTTTCAAACAAGTTTCCCAGAACCCTCCCTACATATGGCATTGGCCAAAAAGCATATAGTCCCACACCAAACACAAGCCAATGTTATGTTAAAGCTGGTCAGACAGACAATACAATGTTTTGAAAATGCCAAAGGATTAGTGTTGTTAACACTTTTAGGGGACATCAGAAATTGCTCACTTATAGATATCTCTACATATTAAACTGGAATAGGAGAAAGAATTAAACAGAAAAAAAAATACACATTTTATCTCTACAGTTTCTACAATAATTCAGATCATAGTAAATATTTAAGGAGCAGGAATAATGTGAGCATAGAGCTTTAAATATACAAAAGTATTTTAGGATAGTTAAAGGGCCCAAAGCGGTGTTGGAATATCCAAATGTTCAGACTGCACAATAATTTCCAGACCTTCTACTCCTATACTACACACACAATGTAAAATACTGCTGTAACTATTCACTCAGGGCAGCTGTGATCCACTAGTCAGAGCTCAGATTCTTCCACACTTTCCAGTCAGTCATTATTACTGGAAAATTATTTTCAGAAAGAATGTGATGGCAACTGCACTCGCAAAGAGCAATAAAATGTGATATTTACAGGAACAGGACAGGAACTCACTCTTCAATGGGAAGTGTTGTTTAAATTGGTTTTGATCATTCAGACGATGTGACAAAAAAAAAAACAAGAGTTGTAAAAAATTATATAAACTCAGCACAAAAAGAAATCCCTTTTTCAGGACACTGTATTTTAAAGATCATTTTGTAAAATCCAAATAACTTTACAGATCTTTATATTAAAGGGTTTAAACAATGTTTTCCATGCTTGTTCAATGAACCATAAACAAATAATGAACATGCAGCTGTGGAATGGTGATTAAGACACTTAACAGCTTTCAGATGGTAGGCAATGAAGGTCACGGTTATAAAAATTAAAGAGACCTTTCTTCTGACTCCAAAACACCAAAAGAAAGATGCCCAGGGTCCCTGCTCATCTGCGTGAACTTACCTTAGGCATGCTGCATGGAGGCATGAGGACTGCATATGCAGTCAGGGCAATAAATTGCAATGTCCGTACTGCGAGACGCCCAAGACAGCAAAAGGAAGGACAGCTAATTGTCCTCGCAGTGGCAGACCACGTGTAACAACACCTGCACAGGATCGGTACATCCGTATATCACTCCTGCGTGACAGGTACAGGATGGCAACAACAACAACTGCCAGAGTTATACCAGGAATGCACAATCCCTCCATCAGTGTTCAGACTGTCCGCAATAGGCTGAGAGAGGCTGGACTGAGAGCTTGTAGGCCTGTTGTAAGGCAGGTCCTTACCAGACATCACCAGCAACAACATCGCCTATGGGCACAAACCCACCTTCACTGGACCAGACTGAACTGGTAAAAAGTGCTCTTCACTGACGAGTCGTGGTTTTGTCTCACCAGGGGGGATGGTTACACTGAGGCCTGTACTCTGGAGGTGGAGGGTCCGTCATGGTCTGGGGTGGTGTGTCTCAGCATCATCGGACTGAGCTTGTTGTCTTTGCAGGCAATCTCAATGCTGTTTGGTACAGGAAAGACATCCTGCTCCATCATGTGGTACCCTTCCTGCAGGCTCATCCTGACATGACCCTCCAGCATGACAATGCCACCAGCCATACTGCTCGTTCTGTGCGTGATTTCCTGCAAGACAGGAATGTCAGTGTTCTGCCATGGCCAGCGAAGAGCTCGGATCTCAATCCCATTGAGCACGTATGGGTCCCGTTGGATGGAGGGTGAGGGCAAGGGCCATTCCCCCCAGAAATGTCCAGGAACTTGCAAGCACCTTGGTGGAAGTGTGGGATAACATCTCACAGCAAGAACTGGCAAATCTGGTGCATTCCATGAGGAGTTGCACTGCAGTACTTAATGCAGCTGGTGGCCACACCAGATACTGACGGTTTCTTTTGATTTTAACCCCCCCACCTCACCTCATTTTCAATCCCATCAAAAACTAAACACGATGCTACTCTGCATCTTTTTCTAGCTGAGGAAATATTGTAGAGCATAATTATAAAGTGTATATTCACTACAGGAATTTCCATGATGTCACCATAGCTTTAAGATTCCATTAATTTCTATGACTTTACAAGGCATCTAAATCAAATCATGACAGAATTCCTAAAATGTCCAGTTTTGCCATGGGAGCCCTGTTAACAGGGATATTGCCCCATTAACTGATATTTAAAATAATACACATGAATAAACACACATTTCCGACAGTCCAGTCTGGGAGAAAGTGCAGTCAGAGTCCATTAAACACAAAACCACAGACATAAGCGAACACAGCATTTATTTTTTTTGCCATAAATATTTAAAACAGGCCATTAACATACTAAATTTCGTTATACAAAAATGATGTGGGCTCATGTCCAGGACAAAACAGCCCAAGACATTCATGACAGCACGATATGAAAAACAAAGTAACCATATTCAAGAAATTGTCAAGCAGAGCTTCTTAGTTCCAGTCCTGTTTCACCAATATTGCACTGTTAAGATCAATGCATCGGTTCCTTTTAGGACAGTTGAAGAATGCTTCCATTCACTCTGGACTCAATGTAACATGTACAGGGTGACAGACACTTCACAATACATTACAGGAGATAGCACCAACTGCACGCAGTAGTGTTCCCAGAGTTTTCCTTATTATGTAGGGAGAACAAAAAGAATGAAAAGGTATTATTAATTCCAAAAATTAAAAAAATATCTCATTACTTACCCTTATGTTGCAACACAGTATGACCCCTTTTTTACTATGGAACACAAAAGAAACTTATTCTTAAAAACCATTCACTTTCATTACATGGAAAAAAATGCAATGGAAGAAAATGTTGACTTAACATAAGGGTGAGTAAATGACAATTTTTTTTTTTTTTGTGGTGAACTAATCCTTTAAGTTGTGAAGTTTATTGACCGTTTTACCAAAATGGAACATGGCAACACTTGCCCATATTATTAGCTGATCTAGACACACACACACAAAAAAAAAGCAAAGAGCAAATTACAAAAATTGCATCTAAAACTTCAATAAAACGAGGTGTCAGAGCTAGGTGGTTTCAGACTCTTTTATATCTCATTAAAGAGGGATGAGAAACACACCAGTACACACACACACACACACACACACACACACACACACACACACAAAAAAAGAAAAGAAAAAAAAAAAAAAGTGGCAACAGCTACAGGCCTTGGGCAACGACCCCAAATTGAACTTGCATGTCCAGCTGAGTGTAGAAGGAAAGAACCACCCTAGAATGTTGGACACAATCTGCACAGTAACATTTGCCCAGGGCATCAACATAAACCTTTATGGTAAACATAAATATTCTTGATATAAAAATGCAGCAAAACTGGCTGTCTTAAGTAGATTGTCACTGCCGAATGGTAGCTCATACCGCACCAGTTATTCTTTCTTGTGGTGTACATCATTGTTATTTTGTGCCATAATTGTGTTTTGATGGACTTTAGGTAGCCTTTTGCCTTTCGTGTAGGCGTGGTACCAAAAGTTGAGGAAGAGGAGGAGGAAGACAAAGCCATACAGACAAATGATGCAGATGAATATGGGGAACTTGTAAGGACAGTCTTTCATGAAGTAGTATTGGCTTATATGACTGGATACCAAGACAAACTGGATCTGGAGGAGAGAGAGCATAAGTTAGCATTATGAGACAGGTTTGCCAAAAATGGTAATATTTTCTGTTGTTGCCAGATCTCACTAGACAAATAAGCAACCTAGCAAAAACGGTACAAAATGAACCTGGTCTGACAAAAGCATCTTGCCTCTGCTAATAACTGGGGGGGGGGGCACTTATTTTGTAGTGTATAAAAAAGTCGTCAACACTTTTCATACAATACACGGCTGAGTTAGTGTGTAGTACTAGGGATGCACAGATATGAACATTGTTGGCAGATACCAATACTTTGCCACTTACCTTATTTTATCATTTGATCACCGTTTTGCTCAGGAATTATGTTATAAAAATGTACCAAGAGGTACAAACACCTTTTATTGTTCTAAAAAGAAATGATTTCCATTGAACATGGATTGGAGTGGTTGAACACATGACAGCTAACATTTTAAGAGAGCCACAATGAATAGAAGATAAAAAGATGAAAAATAAGTAAATATGAAAGCATGATGTTTGATGTGATAGATCATTTTGTACTTCCAATACATTTTTGCACTTCTGTTTTTGCAGTTCAAAACATAATACCTCATATTTTACATGCATGTACTGTCGAGCTGCAACTAATAATTATTTTGATAATCGATTAATCCATTTAAAAAATTAATTTTAATTTTATTTCCAGTATGTCATTAAACAGAAATGATAAAGGGTGTAAGGATTTGGTTCGACATACATTGCTGAATTCATGATTCTATACTCTCACAAAACTTTGAACAAAGCTTGAATCATGAAAAGTTTGAATTTATTATTATTACTTTCAGTGCATGTGAAAACCAGTTCTTTCATTACTTTAAAACTTTGAAGAACAAAAAGTACTGTTCATTAAAGTGTAAAATGATTCATCGGGATGTAGTGGGACCAAAAAAAAGAAAAATTTCAGCACAGCAGAGGGCAATGTCACATCAGAATAGAAATATTCAGAATTCTGCCAAGCTGAAAAATGTATATTTAAATGTAAGCTATTAATTTGGTAGAAATGATTAGATATTATGGTAAATATGCTTGTATACTCACAGATTACATACATTTAAAGTATTTTAAATTAATATTGTAGGTTTAAAATAGTATTGTTGCTGATAACCTTTTTCCAAACTATTCTTTTAAAAAAAAATATGTGTATGTTTATCCAGTAAAATAATGTTTGCCATGGTATAAATTTACTGGTGAAATCAGACATTACATTTGTTGTCGATGATTTACATTATCAATAATAATTAGGGTTGTCAATCGATTAAAATTTTTTCATCGAATTACATGGTGTCCCGATTAATTAAATCGCATATACAAATATTTGCTGAGAAAGCCCCTCATATAACAATAACTCTATATATAAAGATTATACATATTTATATGAATATATAATTATACATAGTTATCTTTAAATATAACATTTTTAATATACACACATTTAAAATTCATTACATTCCTGTAGCAGAAGAGTTAATCATTGATAAGACAAATAGCGGCTTTAGAATACAATGTATTGTTTACTACCATATTATTGATCATAATCCAATTATTGGCATACAGTTCACAGCAATTGCACAAGTGAATGTCAATCAGTTGGAGATCAATTATAAGGGCTTGTTTAAGGACACGTCAATTTACATCTACGTCAGACGTCTCGGGTGTGTTGCGTCATAAACGTAAAATGTTTAGGTCACTGTGTTAAATACATAGTTTAATACTCAATCTTTAAACATCTTGAGA
Source organism: Moxostoma hubbsi (assembly GCA_032164185.1). NCBI lineage: Eukaryota > Metazoa > Chordata > Actinopteri > Cypriniformes > Catostomidae > Moxostoma > Moxostoma hubbsi. The sequence continues at coordinate 13,306,651 of JAVLUX010000018.1, read as the reverse complement.
TCCCTTAGATCGCAATTGCGCTCCGAGTGTTTTAAACACAAGAATGTAACACATGTTTGTGGATCGAGTAGTGACACTGCCTATTGAAGAGTTTTCTTGACTGTATAAACAGTGCATTGCTCACACAGCTGAAGTTTCACTTACTGCCCTCTGGAGTAAACAGGCGGTACTACAAGCTTGCATTTCTCAGGAATCCTCCTTATTAAGGTCCGTGGGCATGCGATTAAATGCGTTAATTTTTTTTCCACGTTATTTTTGTAGAATTAAATCGCACTGAATAAACGTGATAAATCGACAGCCCTAATAATAATAATCTATTCTATCAATTAGTTGTTGCAGCCTTAAAATGTACTGTATCTGATAGAACACTATTCATATTATGCATATGTTGGGCAATTCCAAAGAAATGAAAAACCACATCATGGAAAAATAAAAAGTTTTAACCAAAGAAATTCTATTGTTGTATAATGGATAATGCCATACACACCACCAGAGGGTGCCACTTGTTAACACAATGCTGAGTGAATCACTGAAAGCTGATTCATGTGAATCATTTTTAAGCTTTCACGGTTTAGTAATTGCTCAAGACCATTTTGCAATTTCAGTCTGAACTCAATCAATCGTGGATAACATACCAATGTCTAATGGTGCGTTCACATACAGCGTGAACTGAGCGTATCGCGTGGCGTGATTACATAAAGTCAATGCAAAGATGCGAATTCGCGCCAGGCGGCGTGAATGAAGTGAATGGCGTGACTTGAACACGTGAAATTGCTTCATTCGGTTATTCATTTGGGGAAAAATATGCATGATCTGTTGTCGCAAAAGCCTATCAGCATTGAGATTGTCCGGATGTCACTGAAGTAGCAGCAGAAGAAATCTGGAAAAATGTATGAAAAAAATTGTTGTAGTAGTGTGTGGGCACCCAGAATTGTACGACACAACATCATACATCTACAGTGACCGGACGAAAAAAAAAAAAAAAAGACAAAATCGCTTGGAGGACAGCGAGCGAGGAAGTTGGACTACCTGGTAAGTTCTGAAAATATGCACGTCTACTGATTCCAGCTATTGGTTGTACTTTACAATGAACAAGTCGTAGAAGCCCCTCCTCCTGTCCTTTACCAGGAAGTGTAGGGGCTCGTGGGTTTGCATTGCGAATGCAAGTTTAAACACACATTTATAGTCCAGCAGTCAAACTCGCGCGAGCAATAAGGCAAAAATTAACTTCGTGTTGTATGTGAACGCACCATAACTCAAAGTTTCTGGTTTCACCTCATCATGTACTCTACAGGTAAGAGCCCACAACTGTCACATCTGTAAGACATCTGCAGTTTTTCCGCAATGTGAGAAGGAGAAGGATCAAATTAAATATTAATTTTTCTTAGGAGCACCAAACCTTCTACATTCTATTGCTCATCATATTTTCCGGATTGTGCATTTAATTTCACAGAGTTTTTACAAAGTGTGATGATAAATGACCCATCGATTTTTCATGCTTAAAACTGATTTGCAGATGATTTTAATTTGATAAATTTTTGATACGGTTGATACATCGGTGCATCCCTATATAGTACATAATTTGAGACAACTATATTTTATTGTGCTATAGGGGCACTAGCAAGCGACATATGCAACCTTTTTCTGGAAAGAGAGGGGGAAAAAAAAAAAACACACCCCTGACCATATTTCTAAGCAAATCTATATATATCTATATCTATATCTAAAAAAGACTGATAAAAAAAATAGAATAGCTCATCTTTTAAAACTTCATTTGTTCTGAATGGTCAGTCTCTGTCCAGCACATTAGCAAGAATCAGAGTCAAATGGAAATGAACAAATTTTTTAATGCTTACAAGCTGTATTGAAGTCAGATGCTTCTTCCACCATAACAACTTCTGGTAGGCCGGGCCCAGTGCTGACAGCCCATAGTATGTATACATGATGACATGAACGATGCAGTTAAGAAGAGCGTGAAATGTCCCCATGCCACCTGCAACATCAAACCGAACAGAGCTCAATTGGAAATGCGTATCTTTTAAAAAAACAAAAACAAAGTGTAGTCAAAGTATTGCAGAAAAAGATGAAGATATACCTGCAGAAAACCTGACTCCAAACCACCAGGTGAATGGCATGATGGAATGATGGTAGACATGCAGGAAGGTCACCTGATTGTACTTTTTCCTCAGCACAAAGAAAATCTACCCAGAGAAGGCACACAAAACGTATTATTAAAGGCCAGCTCCAAGTCCTCAACTACCACCATAAATGAGAAATATGAACACCATAAGTGTGACTGCTGCACTACTGGTTCTTTAATCCTTCAAAACAAACAGTAACATTCTAGTTTACATATAACTTGAGCTCTATTTACAGTTTGAAAATAAAGTGTTTTACAGATTACAATTATGTCACAAGCCTTCCTGGCATCCTTGTGTCAAGCAAAAGTTACATGAGATGAAAAACTGGAAATCTTTACACAGAGATATAATTCAAGTCATTTTATCACACTAGTTTCAAGCTAAAACGTATAATGCTTAATTTCATTTATCTACTTTATTTGAATAGCACACATAGAATGATCCTTCTTCCTGACAGATCTCACTGAAATAACTGCCCTAACAAATCACACCTATCACTGTGAAAGGTGTAAACAGACAAAAAGTTGAAGCATCTGAACTTTTAAAACAAACGTATTGCAGACATATCTTTGATGGGTGCGGTTCAAGTTTGCGAAATGGCAGAAGTTAGCAAAATGTCTGAATTTTCAAACATCCCCTTTAAAGGATATTGCAATACTTTCAAAACAGTGTAACAATGTAGGTGATAAAATGGGAACAGGATGGCTCACTGTGTCGAACATCTCAATGAACTTGGAGAAGTAATAGAGCCAGCAAGTCCATGCCATCTGAAGACAGGAGAGATGTAGATTAGGCATTACACCATTAAATTAAACACTTAAAAACAAAAAAACAACAACATTTGAACGAGTCACTGAATTAATTGGACATACAGATGCAATTTATTACTCAGCAGCAGGTATGTATAGCAGGAGATCTACAGTTTTGGAACATTTAGGTCTAGGTTAGCAAACCTGACAAACAACTCAAAGCCAGATACCTAACTTGGGTGCCAGAGTGCATGATAAAGAAAACAAGTGTAGCAGCAGGTAATGCAGCATTTTTTCCGTTCTCACCCTTATGCCTTGTGGCGATTGAGAGTAGTCTACCAGATCGCAGTGGAATGAATATCCTGTTCCCCAGCCTGACATCACAAACTGCAAAGATAGAATATTCAAGAACATTCACAATTTTATTTTTTTTATTAAAATGCTGTCATTATTTACTCACCCTTATGTAATTTCAGACCTGCATCCTGTAATTTTTGATGTGGAAAACAAGGAAACATTTTGAAGAATCTTCATGCAGCTCTTTTCCACACAACAACAATTCAGTGACCCCATCGGTCAAGCTCCAAATTTATGTATTCCATTGTGAGGCCATGCAATATCTACGTGTTGTGAACAGATCAAAATAAGTTGCTATTCACTGAAAATCTCACCCTCTGTTGCGGCTTTCAAACCAAGTACACTTACTGTTATGATACCATATTTGAAATATTTAACAGACCATTTTCACATTAGGTTCGAGTTCAATGACGTTTGGTCACAAGACGTGTGAGAACCAATCACGTTTGATGTCACAGAGAGCGTTAACATGCACAATCTTAATTGGAGTACGATCAAACGATTTAAACCAAAACAAATCTGTACACAGATTTTTGCCTATTATCTCGACTTCGCTGTGCATGTAAACACCTTTACTGCCATTCTCACTGGCTTATCCAATGTGCCAATGCTGCACACATGACTGTTTACATTTTGACTCACAAGTAGAGAATAATCAGATGATTTCAAATCTCACTCATGAGCAGTTATTTTTTTAAGTTGTGTATTGATGTGCAGATAAATCAATTCATTGGAGTCCAACCTGTGCCATATTTGTTGTAGTAGCTACAGCCAAGAAGATTTTCAGAGAAAAAGTAATTAAATTTAGTTACGTTCACACAATAAGATATCATACACCTTGCATTGGAATACAGCGCACAAGTCAAATGGAATACTATTATGATTCTTTTTTGTTTTCTTTTTGTCACTTTTGGAGCTTGATAGACGTGCTAAGTATAAAATGTCACTGTAAAAAATTAGCTGCATATTTCTCCTTTTGTGTTCCACTAAATAAACAAAATCATGCCAGTTTTGGAACATGAGGGCGAGTTAATCAAAATAGAATTTTCTGTAGAAGGTCCTGTAAGCCTACTCATTCCAGCCATAAACATAACATTAGCTGCTCGTGTGAACTGGGTAATACACGAAACCACAGTGAAAAAACACATCTTTGTGGACAGGAATCCAGCCAAACACGTTCAACAACAAAATGGTAAACTCAAAAACTAAAATTCTTTTCTAAAACACACAGGTCTACTTGCTATCAAACGGAATAAGATTTACCTCATAACACATGTAAAGAGAATAGGCCACAACGCTGAAGTTATAGATGACCAGGACCTGCTTTAGTTCAAATGGTTTCCTGTTCTCCATTAACCTGGGCCCCAGCGATATCACAAAGTAGATGTAAGAAGCAATAATAATTGTTTGTGGGAATGGAGAGGACATGAGCAACCAGTCTTCTGTCCTGGGGTCTGAAATCACATCATGAGAATATTTGCACTCCATGTACAGTTTAAGTCAGAAATTTACATACACCTTATCCAAATACAGTACATTTAAACAGTTTTTCAAAATTCATGACATTTAATCATAGAAAACATTCCCTGTCTTAGGTTAGTTAGGATCACTACTTTATTTTAAGAATGTGAAGTATCAGAATAATTTATATATTTCAGATTTGATTTATTTTAAATCACATTCCCAGTGGGTCAGAGGTTTACATACACTTTGTTAGTATTTGGTAGCATTACTTTACTTGGTTCAAACGTTTTGGGTGGCCTTCCACAAGCTTCTCACAATGAGTTGCTGAAATGTTGGCCCATTCCTCCAGACAGAACTGGTGTAACTGAGTCAGGTTAGTAGGCCTCCTATCTTGCACATGCTTTTTCAATTCTGCATTTATCCATTTGGAAAACCCGTTTGCGACCAAGCTTTAATTTCCTGGCTGATTTGTTGAGATGTTGCTTCAATATATACACATCATTTTCCATCTATTTTGTGAAGTTCACAGTCCCTCCTGCAACAAAGCACCTCCACAACATGATGTTGCCACCCACATGCTTCATGGTTGGGATGGTGTTCTTCAGCTTGCAAGCCTCACCCTTTTTCCTCCAAACATAAATGATTGTCATTATGGCCAAACAGTTACATTTTGGTTTTATCAGACCAGAGGACTTCTCCAAAAACTAAGATCTTTCTCCACATGTGCACTTGCAAACTATGGTCTGGCTTTTTTATGGTGGTTTTGGAGCAGTGGTTTCTTACTTGCAGAGCAGTCTTTCAGGTAATGTCCATATAGGACTCGTCTTACTGTGGATATAGATACTTGTCTACCTGTTTCCACTTTTCACACCAAACTATGCTCATCTCTAGGAGACAGAATGCGTCTACTTCCTGTGCGTTATGATGGCTGTGTGGTCCCATGGTGTTTATACTTGCATACTATTGTTTGTACAGTTGAACGTGGTACCTTGTCATTTGGAAATGACCAGACTTGTGGTCCATGCTGATTTCTTTACATTTTTTTTATTGATGTCAAGCAAAGAGGCACCGAGTTTGAAGGTAGGCCTTAAAATACATCCACAGGTACACCTCCAAATTGATGCCAATAAGCCTATCAGAAGCCTACTGGCTAATAGCCAGTTATTTTCCAAGCTGCTTAAAGGCCTAGTTAACCTAGTGTATGTAAACTTCTGACCCACTGGAATTGTGATATAGTCCATTTAAAGTGAAACATTCTGTCTGTAAACAATTGTTGGAAAAATTACTTGTGTCAAAATAGATGTCCTAAACGACTTGCCAAAACTATAGTTTGCTAATATGAAATCTGTGGAGTGATTAAAAAATTAGTTTTAATGACTTACAACCCAATGTATATAAACTTCTGACTTCCAACTGTAATCTTTCTTTGACACTTAAATATAATGCAATTACTATAGATGCATTTAAATAAATGCATTTGTCCATGTTATGTTTGATGTTGTTTTGCACTGTAATTCCTAAACATCAATAAAATAAATTGATGAATGATTCCACTTTTTTGTGCAGTGGTTTCTCATGCAAGATCCATAAAGACATTTAATTATAGGATAAAAAGTATACTGAAATAAAAATGATTTTAAATGGGTCATCAAGTATATTATATAGTATACATGTGGTTCATTTAGGTTATGTGCTCAAACTTATTAGATTAAATCACAAAGGTTTAGAAAAGAACAAGCTGTTTTTACAGATTCGTTTCGATATATGGTCTTTCAACATCTAAACCATAATTCCAAAAAGAGGTCAAAACTTTACCAGCATTTTTGATCCATTCATCATACAGGTGTGCAGCTGTGGATGTGAACTCATGGAATGCCATCACTGCCGATGATCAGACCCTAAACAAATGAATAACCAGCAAAGATCAAACACCTCAATAGACTGATAAAATTGTAGATAAATGGTCAAATATATAGTGGTAAGAAAAGTATGTGAACCTTTTCAATAAAATGTGATCTCATCTTCAGCGAAGTCACAAGTATAGACAAAACACAATGTGCTTAAGCTAACAACACACAAATAATTATGATCTTTCATGTCTTTTACAAGCACATCCCATTAAACATTCACAGTGCTGTGGAAACAAAGTGAACCCTTGGATTTAATAACTGGTTGATTCTCCTTTGGCAGCAATAACCTCTAACAAGCATTTCCGATAGCTGCGGATTAGACCTGCTCAATGTTCAGAAGGAATTTTTGATCGATCTACATTACAGAACTGCTTCAGCTCAGCCATTCATAGGATGTCTGGTATAAATGGCTCTATTGAGGTCAGTCCACAGCATCTCTATTGGGTTAAGGTCTATAATCTGACGGCGTCACTCCAAAAGGTGGATTTTCTTTTTTTGAAGTCATTCTGTAGTGGATTTACTTTGATGTTTAGGGTCATTGTCCTGCTGCATCACCAAACTTCTAAGCGTCAGTTGGCATACAGCCGCCCTTACATTATCATGTATGAATCAGGATATCTTGAAAACTTGGGAATTCATTTTTCACTCAATGATGGGAAGGGTTCCAGGCCCCAAAGCAGCCCCAAATCATGATGATCCTTCCAACGTTCTCTACCCTTGGAATGAAGATTTTATGTTGGTATGCGGTTCCCATTTTACGACATATGTGGTGTTGCAAGTTCTTCCCAAACAATTAAACCTTAGTTTCCATCAGTCCACAAAACATTTTCCCAGTAGCATTTTGGAGTGTCACGGCGGACTTTGGAAACTTCAGGTGTGCAACAGTGTATTTGTTGGAAAGCAGTGGCTTCCTTCGTGGTGTCCTGTCATGGACACCATGCCTGTTTAAAGTTTTCTGTATAGTAGACTCATGAACATGTTCCAATGATTCCTTCAAGTCTTTAGCTGTTCTTTTTTTTTTTTTTTTTACCCCATTGAGCATTCTGTGGTGTGCCCTTTGAGTCATCTTGGCTGGACAGCCACTTCTAGGGAGAGTAGCCACAGTACTAAATCATCTCCATTTATAGACAATTTGTCTGATTATCTAAGCTCTTTGAAATAAATTTGTAACCCTTTCCAGCTTTATTGCAAAGCAACAATTCTTGATCATAGGTCTTCTGACATCTGTCTTTTGCTAGGCATGTTCCACGTCAGCAGATGCTTCTCAAAATGTTTGAACGCATTTTAGAAGTAGCTCTTACCCACATCACCAAGTCTAATTTGGTTTACTGGATGCCAGGTTTGCCAACTTCTGAATCTAATAAGCTTTTGCTGATATCGTTAGCCTAAGGGGTTCACTTACTTTTTCCACAGCACTGTGCATATTTAATGCATGTGTTCAATAAAGACATGAAAGATCATAATTGTTTGGGTGTTGTTAGCTTATGCACATTGTGACTTTGATGAAGATGAGTTCACATTTTATTACCAATTAATGCAGAAAATCAGCCAATTCCAAAGGGTTCATATACTTTTTCTTGCCACTGTACCATTTATCTACCATTTTTGCCCCAACACAAATTCAGAATATTAAATAGTCTTTAAAATTATATTAAGATCCTGTGATATCCTATGGGGGGGGGGGGAATAAATAAATCAGCCAACGAATGGCTTAATTATAGTTGTTTTTGCCTATTAAGATGGGATAAGAGAAAAGTATATTAAAAGATAATTAAACTTTAAATGTACTAAAGCAAGTCTGGCACAATGTCACTGAATAAAACATACACTGCACTTAAACACTACTATATGTTAAAAAAGGCAAGTTAAAAACACAAACATAAGTGACAGACTTGGACATACACCTTCATAGTATTATTGTTCTCTAATTATCAGTATGACATGGCACGATTTGGACCTAAATGTTGTAAAATGACATTCAGAATGCAAGAATGGTTCATTTACAGTGGCACAATGAAGGGTCATACTGTAGTAGGAAAACACAAGAAGTTAAATCAGCAGTTGAACCATCCTCCATTCTCTCCGCCAAACCCAGTTGAACAAGAGGGCGAGTGTTGCGACACAATGGACAGCAGTTAGTGTATGTTAATGACAAAGAAGCCAGGACCGCCCAATAAATCTTGGGGGTGGATAGCTGAAGAAATTCAGAGAGCAGAAAACAATCTACAGTAACCCACTGAATACAAGATACAACAAATCAGAGATACACATGAATGGAGACTAAGTACTCTTGACATTGACTTAATCCTTCTATATTGAACCAAGTGCATGTGGATGTTTATTAGGGGTAAAACTAGTTTCATTCATTGAGGACAAATAAGATAACTGCAAATACTATGCTGGCACTAGACTAAAAACCCATTTTTTCCTTGTGGTGCAAAGACAGAATACTCCATTGAGAGACTTCAGCTGACAGAATGAACAAACTGAAAAAAAGGAGACGTTTCCCAGAATGTTCATGCTGTTCTATTCCATACAAATGGAAAAAGTGAGATGCGGTCAAGCGCCAAAAACAGCAAAAAGCATATATTCAAATCTGCCACATGAAGAGATGTCCCGTCAGGTATGACATCAATGATGTCAAATGCCATTGATTGTCACCATGTAACCATTCATATGGGATTGGGACAACATGAGGGCAAGTAAATGACACAACTGTTACTTAAACTTCTGTACAACTATGCTGTACATGAATTCAGGCATTATGCTTTAAGCATGGGCCCAAGCATTCATTCACCCATCCCTTCACCACACAAATATGCATCCAATGTTTCAAGAGGAACTAATCCAACACGTGTTTCAGGGCATACTGGTCCAATTATCTGAAAGAACTGCTTGCCTTGATACTGTAATCTTTAACACGCCTTGACACGTCTGTTGCCATGTCTCACACCTGACAGGTTGCAGGTGTGAAACACTACCTTCCCTTCACACAGGTGCATTTAACAACGGCTTCGTAAATTGCGAGACCTCAGTACGAACAAAATCTTTCCCAATCTAACACCATTTCTGAACTTTCATCAAATTTAGGTGTGGCATAGGCTCTCTTGAATATAATGTGAACATACACTCATTCGATATAAATAAAACACGTCTTAAACCAATAAAACACAGCAAAACAGTACTTCATATTTTTAGATTGCTCATGCAAATATGGAAGTTTATTTCCTATTACTAGCACTCAAATTTCAACACAACATTCAGAGTAACTGTCATATTTAAGATTTTAACTGTTAAAATGTTCGTGTAGCATTTATAAATTAATTCTCATTTTTTTTAACAGGAGAACAAGGAAACGATTTTTTTTTCCACTATTAGAAGAGATTAAAGTTACATGACACATGATACCATATGGCGTTAGCTACACACAAAAAATGCAGGTGAGCTTACACCTGTCCTACCGTGATTCCAGTTAAAACAGACGAATGTAAAACTATATATGTATTTCCACGCACCCCTTTAGATCCTCCCGCTCCACGCTGACCAGCACGCTCTGTTTCTGTCTGCCAACCAGTAAAAGTAGTTTAAAAAGTTAAATCTGCGGGTGTGGCTGCCCTAAACGCGTTCAATTAAACCTCCAGCAACGGGAACTCCGTCTTCACTGCGCAGTGTGGGTTGTGGGCGGAGACTTTCACCTGACCGTGTGAGGGAGAATGCTGATGGCCAAATGTCGAATCAAGACCTGGGATACCTGCATGCTATTGGTCGCGTGGCTCTCATTAAAGATGCGCTCAGTAACTTTTGTCTTTGTGTCATCTTGGACTTACACTGACACCTAGCGGCTTCAACGCAGCATCATTTAAAATCAACAGTTTTCTGTTTCAGATGAGATTGCAGAAATGTATTCACAGTTAGCCATGATAACTTTAATCAGTGAGTGAAAGTGTCAAATAACAGGATGGTTACTGAGATTAAGCTAGTAGTATTCGGCTGGTCATGTGATTCTAACATGGCAGCCCCCATGTGAGGACCCTCTCCATGCAGAATAGCTTTTTAAAAGGTTACTGATGTGACTGGAGTCTTCATTTTAGTGTGTGGTCATGATTTCCTACATATATTGCACAATTACAATTCATGTCTTTAGGAGTTATACTTTTATAATGAGGAAAAAGTATAAGCACCTTTAACCTGTATTGAACCCGGAATATTCCTTTAAATAATGACCATAAAATTATAAATCAAAACTTTTACATTTCTTAAACTATCATCTTTTTGGTTCTTCAAATTAGTCACGCTTCTGTCCGATAACAGCTCTACACACTAACTCTTACTGAACTCAACCCAAATCAAGGTTTTTAGGATCATCATCAACACATACAGTCAAGTGTGTATCAGAATTTTTGACTGTCATTTCCCATTCAATAATTGATGAACAAACCCTTCATAAATAAAAAGTATACTGGTCAACCAATTTATGTACATAATCAACATAAAAGCATTTTTACATTTTATTAAACCTTGATGCTCAGTGTTCTAATGATATAAACATACAGTCCACTTCTAGGTGAAAGGTAAATCATATGTAAAGTATAAAACCCACAGGTGAGACTAAAAACATCAGTGGGTGAGGGTGCACAGAGCTGCCACAGGTGCACAGACCAAAGTAAACTCAGTGCTGTTGCTGTCTGTCTTCACTGATGCAGAATGCAATTATATGTAGAAAGGCACTTTGACGTGACGGTATGCATGTAGAGTTGTATGTGTATATTCAATGATTCATTCAGTCATTTGAGTAATTCATTAGTAAACGATTTTGCTCTGTCAGTCTTCATCACTGCTCCAGGCATCTTCGAAAGCAGGATTGATCGAAGCTTGAGTCCCACCCTGTAAAAATATGAATCCAGAACATTCTGAAACATTCAATTCAGCTTTTTCCATCTACGTCATAATAAAGCCTACATAACTCAGTGATGTTTATTTCTTGATGACAGCTATTACAAATGTGTGGTCGCTACTTTCCGTGTTGCAACTATACAATGCAATTATTTACATGTGTGGAAGATTTCTTTTGCTGAAAAACTGGTAAAGCAGGATGCTGAACTCACAAAATGGAATGTCTGATAAACTACATACCATCTTGATGTGAAAATAGCAACTTGACTTGACATATACACCACGACTGGCATAATAGGCATTGTGTTTGTCAGTTTTTGTGATCTTATTTATTGGCTGAGGGAGATGAAAATATATGATTGATAGATATAGATATGTATATATTAAATGAGAAGTTCACCCAAAAATGTTAATTACTTGTTCATTTTGTTAACATTTTATAAAATACGGACCAAAATTTAAGCTGCTATTCACTGATAATCTTCCCCTCTGCCAAAGTTCTCAAATCTAATTTGTGGGTACATTTTTTAAACTTGCCACGTTGCGATCAGTCATGCAAGAACCAACAGAGTTTTGCGTCAATGATGTCAAAACTGTTGCCACAACTCTAAAGGTGACATTATATAATTTAGCACTGGCAGAAGGGAAGATTATCAGTAAATAACGGCTTGAACTCTGGTCCGTTTCTCACACAAAGCTATCATGTGGCTTCACAAGTCTTGGAATATGGTCACTTGGACTGCTTACATTATACTTTTTTGGTGCTTTTTCTTCCATTTTATAACTTGGAAGTAGAAAAAAAAAAGCAGCATCCATTTTCATTGTATAGAAAAAAGCAGCAGGACATTCACCCTAACATCTATTTTTGTTTATTATGGAAGAAAGAACATAATATGGGGTCGGAACTTCCTTGACAGTGATTAAATGTTGACACAATTTTAACATTTTTGGGTTAAGTATGTCTTTGAATATTTGTCTTCAACTCAGTCTTACCTGTGGAGGTTTAGATCCTTCATCCTCAATGTCAGGCTGTCTTAGCACTGGGACCCAAGCAAGGATGTTACAGTCTTTACCACCACTGTAAAGCTCCTAATGACCCATACCATAGATTCCCATAGTTAATAACAAGCCTATATGCAATGCAAATCTGAAAAACTAAAAACAAACCTTAATAAATGATCATGCAAACACATTTTACATTTTTGTCTTTGTTACTTCATGGCATGTTTCAGTTTGTTGCCTGAATAGCAAAGACTCAATCACCTGAACAAATTTGTGCTAATCAGTATCAATTGTATGTTGCCATGTCGGCATACTCAATCAAACAGAGCAATGCTTTTGCACACAAAGCCACAGTGTTTTCACTTTTGGGGGAAATCAAGCTATGAATGGCTTGCTTAAGTTATCTTTGCTTAATAAAGTCAATATGAAATCAAAATAGACTTCTACTTCCTTAAAACATGTCCCTGGACTTATTGTGATTTATTTATCTGTGAATGTTATTCTAAAGGAAAACATTTTTATCATTTACATCATACCTGGAAATCTGTGTGGAACTCACAGCAGTCTACATTATTGTAATGTCCCCTCAACATGGTGATTAGCTCACCGGAGTGAATCCCATACACTGCCACAGAGCTGCCACATGGCACAAACACAAACTCCGGGCTGCAGCCCCTCGATACGGTGAACTTCAGGCCTTTTCGACTCTCATTTACAACCTTCCCATAATTCACCTGTGGCAAAAAAAATTGGGATTAAATCAAATGAAGATTTAAAGTGAAATTAATAAATGAATAATGTATCCAGTAGATCAGGAAATAATCTCTACTCTTAGCAAGACATTTGTTTGAAGAAAAAAGGGAAATCTCATTATTTAGACCATATTTCCTGTCACTAACAAAGGAAAGTGTAAAAACAGAAAACCTTGACTTGAAATGACCTTATCTTGTTACTGTGTTAACTAAGTCTGGCAGCATTCCATCTCATCAACTAGTGGAATGACCCAAAGAAGTGCAGTAACACCCGTGAGAGAAGACAGGTTTCTTCTGTTGCATTAGGCTCATTTTGACAGGACATTTACATTAGGGGCTCTATTTTTGTGAGTGCGCAAAGTGAAGTGATATGCATAACAACTGTGCGCTACATCTTATACAATTTTTGTGAGCGCTAATTCCAACTGCAATTTTTTTGCCAGTGCAAAGCGCAAGTGGGTGTGGGTGGGTGCGCTATCTGTGGGTATATGCACGCAAACTGTGGTTGTATTGTATGGTACTGAAGTGGCGCAAAGCGCAATTTGCTATTTTATTGTGCCAAGACGTTTCAAAAGCACGTCTGTCTGCAGCACAAAGTCCACACTCAGTTCCTGCATTTTCAGTTTGGAAATTCCACCAACAGGTGGTAATAAATTTCGTCCAAACTCTGAAAATATAATGGACATAAATGATGTCCCTGTCCATCACTGTTGTAGCTGGTTTATGAACCAAAAATGTTTGAGATGTGTGTTAAACTACCTTTAGGTCATGGTTTATTTTTCAGTTATTATTAATATATTTACAATTGTATTTAGGATATCATTTGTATTGGTAATTTTCCACCTGTTGTTGTAGAGTGATTATTATGTCACTGCTAAAGAGGCCGCTTTTACCACTTTGTTATTTTGATCATATTTTTGTTTCATTTGAAGTGCAATTTGAATTTAGAAATATTTTTGGTAAAAAATTTTTCATGATTTAATAAATTAATTTTAAAAACATTTAATCGACCGGTAGAAATGAAGCACGTACAGATACAACTACCGTTAATACTAGCCATGATCTGTGTGGCTGTAGATAAATATGATTAATAATACTTACATACTCTTTTTGACCAAGCGTACATCCAAATCCTGATGAGAACGCATAGCATGCATATAAAAGAATGTGTAACTGTCACAGAAATATGACTGACATTCAATAAATTCGTTGTTAATGCACAAAAGAACGTAAGTCCATTGCATACAGTCAATTTACACTACCAACTTCTGAATGTGCTGTCTTTTTTTGGTGCTTAATAAGAAATGGACTAAATAATAAGACACAGATGGTGAAATTACTAGAGAAGAACCACAGAATTAAAGTAGACTTGATCCAGCTTTTACCAAACCCACTTGCGCCTAGACTTTGCTCATGCTTGCCCGAATAAACTAAAACTTCATGGCCATGCCCGATGACTTGGAATAGTGCTGCACTTAACGCTAGTGCTCTTAAAATATGGCCCTAGAACTTAAATCCTTGTAGTTGTCAAGTCCCATGCCTATGTGTATAGTGTTATATGGTATATTTCCTAATTACAACTCACTAGTGTGTTCTCTCCTGTGGCACTATTCCACAGGCGCATGCGATCATCGGTCCCCGTGGTTAGAAGATAAAGTCCATCGTCTGTGAAGCACAGTCCATTTGCTCTTCCGTTGTGAGCTGTATTAGCTGAAATTTTTGGTAAAAATTCCATATTTATACTGCTTTCAATATACAGTATGTGTGTAATTATACATACATACATACATACATACACACATACACACACTCACACACACACACACGGTTAATGCCGCTTTAAAAAGCATTAAATAACAAACTTTTTACTTCTTTAACAATCCATTATTAACGATCCATAATAAATTAACTTTCCAGGGTTAGGGTTAACCATAACCTAGAATTATTACCTTTTTCATTTTTGTTTTATGTGACAGAAGATGATATGAATGTGTAAAGATAGAGAGCTCGGGTGAAGATGAGAGTGATTACAGACTGGACTATAAAATATATAAACAATGTTTGTCTGAAGCAGCAATATGAGCTGTCAGCATCTTTTACACACAGATGTTGTCGCCCTCACTCAGTTCTGCTCTCTATGCATGTCGCTGCGGCAACAGCCTGATACCTGTGATGAGGACCTATCATCTGACCTCATTGTAAATGATTTACTTCCCATCATAATGTGGCAATATTCAACCACTCATAAATGCATTTTATACATTGCACTGAGTAAATTAAATATGTATCATTCAGCGTCATAAACGTTTCTCATATCAAAATCAATTTTTACAAGTTTTAAAGAGTACTGCGTTTCTCAACTGGTGGGTTTGCAACCCAAAATGGGTCACAGATCTGTTATGATAGTGTCCTGGACAGAAGGGGAAAACATTGCTAAATGCAAATTATAAAATGCAACTAAACATATAATCGTGCATGGTTGGAATAGTAAAATAAAAAGTCTAATCAACTTAAAAAAGGTTGTGCGTCCAAACAAATGCAACAGTATTTTAATATCAACAGACATCAACATCAATTGGACAAGTTGCTTTACATCCTCGACATTACAGCAGGTAAATAAATAAGACCCAGATTATATTAAAAAAGGTTTGATGTTAAACAAGGTTTTTGTCAACCACAATGTTGATGTTCAATGTAAAATCTGGGTCCTAAAGCAAAACCACATCAAAATCACCTGCGAATTTAAAATCGCATTTTACCCTCATGAGACTTGTTAACAACATGTTTACTGTGATTTCACCTGCTTCAGATGAGGCCTTGGATTTGTCCCCATTGTGCTGGTCTAAAGTAAATAGACTTCCTGAGCCCCGTCTCACATCCCAAACGCGGACCCTACTGTCAGTACTAGAAGAGAAATCCATTAATCAAGAAATACTACCTCTAGCCACCAACATTCAAAGTCAAACTTAAATAAAAATACTTTGCCATATGAAAACAAAAATATCTCTTTAATAATAGGTAAAGATGGTCAGATTTTGCAAAAGTCTTTAAACCAATTGGATTCCTCTGACATACTTGCGGATTAGACTATGGCGAGAAATAAAAAAAAAAATTTTTTTCAATGAAACTGGTAAAATTGGGCTAGAGAGAGCGTCTTGGTTAATAATCTCAACAGGTTTTCTGCAGTTTAATAGTGAAATTGCTTTAGTAAAAAAAAATATTATTAACTCTTCAAATCCTGCAGAGATAGAAGATGATGCTCTACTCTGTATTCTTAATTGTTTTCCAGGCAGTAAGGACCCTTTCAAAAGTCCCCAATGGCTCTTTATCTCACTCTCACTAGGAGCAGAGAGAGCAGGTGAGTAAAGAATCTGTTGAGAGGACTGTTAACAATTATGCACATAACACTGCATGTAGACTCTAATATGAAACAATACACATAACGGCTTCAAATTACTAAAGGAAAGGGATTATGAAACACATTCAAGTATATTTGACCTTTGTACATTCTGCTAAGTACAACCACTCAAAATAACATGGGAAAATGTCAAGGAATCCTCAATGGTTAAACCCATAAAAACAGCATTTTCTTGTTGTGATACTCAGGTGTGGAATCGTTTACCTGGCTGTGGCCAGAATGTGCTCGTATCGTGGAGACCATCTGACTGAAAGGATCTCACCTCTGTGACCTGCCGGGGAAAACCTGCTTAAGCATAACTGACACTTAAAGGGACAGTTCACCCAAAAATGAAAATCCTGTCATCCTTTATTCACCCCCATGTTGTTCCAAACCTGTTTGACTTTCTTATGTGGAACATACAAGGATATATTCACCAGAATGTTAGCTGTTCCATTAAGGAATGAAAGTCATATGGGTTTGGAACAACATTAGTGTGAGTAAATGATGACCAGACTTTGTTGTGTTAACTATCCCTTTACATTCTTGTATTTGAGATAACAAGAAAAAGAACCTAGGAATGACAACGTTGGTAAAATGACTGTTCATGTGATTAGCAGTCAACAATCACTCTCTGTTTATATATTTTGAGCCTTGGGGTTTTAAAAGAGGGCTGTCTCCATTCAGAGACAACAGGCACTACTCACCCTGTAGGATGTGGATGCAAGACCCAGACTTCAGATCACAAAGCTGCACTTTAGGGTCTTTGGTACCAACTGCCAAAACAGAGCACAATAGAGCTGAGTGAGCAGAATAAGATGGCAACAAACACACTAGGCTCAGAGCTCCAACAAGAACACTGATAAAGAGCACATAATAATGCACAGAACTGTTAAATATGACATTTAAACGGATAGTTCACCCAAAAATGAAAATTCTCTCATCATTTATTGACCCTCATGCAATCCCAGATGCATATGACTATTTTAATCTGCTGAACAAAAACAGAGTTTTAGAAGAATATATTAGCTCTGTAGGTCCTCACAATGCAAATGAATGGGTAGCAAAATTTTGTGAAAATTTGCATTCTTCGTGCATATTGCCACCTACCCACCATTTTTACTTTACATTCTCCTCCCTGCCCAGTAGGTGCCGATATGCATGAACAATGTGAATAGACAAAAATAAAATAATGTGAAAGGAGATTGATTGTAAAAAAAAAAAAAGGACTTAAATATTGATCCGTTTCTTACCCTTACCTATTTTATTATATCGTTACTAAAGGTATAGATTTAACCACTGGGGTCTTATGGATTACTTTTAACCTGCCTTTATATACTTTGAGCTTCAAAATATTGGTACCTATTAACTTGCATTATGAGGACCTACAAAGCGGAGATATTTTTCTAAAAATATCCATGTGTGTTCTGCAGAAGAAACAATGTCATACACATCTGGGATGGCATGTGGGCGAGTAAATGATGAGAATTTTCATTTTTGAGTGAACGATCCATTTAATGTTTCTGATTATATACTCTGTAAAGATAATTCAGTAAATAAAATAAAATGATGTCATGCAAAATTATGTGGGCAGATTGTAACGTGAGAAATATCAGTGTCAGAAATTAACTTTACATTAAGGGGCAATATTTGCACCCTGGATTTGATTTTCAGGGGCACCTGTTTCCTTTATGAAGGCGCATGTTTTCTCTTCATTAATACATTTCAAATTTTTACATTTAATCTATTTATTTACATAAATTCTGTATCGGAGCAATTGTCCATGTTTCATGTGATAATATGTATACCTAGACCTAAAACAGAATAATAATAAAAAAATATATCAAATGTTACAAATAAAAGAGACATGCTCAGTATAATGCCCCCACATTTAGAATTTTGGGGGAATTTTCACCTCAAACCCCACTAATTTATGTCATTGAAAAATACAAGTTATAGAGAAATGTTTATTCAGTTAACTGGACATATCAACTTTATATAAACTGTAGCATGTAGCAATGTCACTGCTTACTGTACCAAAGAAGATTATTACAAACCAAAATGATTGCTTAAAATTCTTATTGTTTTTATAATAATGAAAGTGGGCTTTAGAACAAATTAGTTATTGCTTAATTGAAACTCAACAAAGAAAAATGTAAGAGAGAGGGAGGTGGTAATAACCTGCTATTCCTGTTTAGGAGATGAGGGCCTGGATTCCTCACATCTCATACTTAAAGGTAACAAAACTTTTTTTGTTGTTTTTTTGCCATTTCCCTGTTTAAAGACAATTGTGATAAAGATCCCAAAAAATCTTTAAATGAAACCAGCAGAATATTCTACAGTATCACATACTGTATAAAAGTGTTTATATAAACATCAATAAACAGTTATTCTGAGTTGTCCTAAAAGATTACAACCAACCTCTCTTTGTAAGGTCATTTTGAATGCACAAGCTTTAAATACAATTAGTCTTATGCTGTGGACATACTGTTATAAACATGGTAAGCCCCTAGATTTATAAATACTGACTGAAGCATAAACATAAAAGAATGACATCACAAAGTTAAGATTGCTTAGAATGGTAAATGCAAAAAGACAGCCATGTGCTTGATTTGGCCTTCAGACAAACAGCAGAAAACACACCTGCTACGAGGCTGTGCTTCCTGGCTATAGGAGACATGTGGTGGCAGTAGACATTGCCATCAAACTGGAACTGCTCAGCCGGCTGAACAAAACACATTAAACACGTAAGTCCAAAATAATAAAACAGCATTTAAAACAACAGGTATATTGCTTTGAATCCACCCATCCATATCAACAGGTATATTGCTTTGAATCCACCCATCCATATCCTAACGAAGAGCATATGGAAGTACAAAAATTATCACATCTTATTTAAATAAGCAACCATGTAAGTCTATACTTCAGGGAGCTGTCTGAAGGGAGTGAATGTCGCTTGGGCTCCATTCCTTTGTGTCAGTTACAATACAAATAAAAAGGCCCAGATACAGGGCTAACAGATAAGGGACATTTGACACCACAGAAGAGCCTGTGTTTAAGCAGATTGTTGGTTTCACAATAGATTGTTAGTTTAATTTGCTGGATAGCTCGCTGAAATAGTCAGCATGTTTTGAGAAACACAATATGAAAACTTTGTGGGCTGGGTTAAACCTGGCAGGTGGTCATGTTTACTTAAATACTGCTTTATTAAAGCTGAAGTGTGGATGTTTCTCTATGTTAACACACTCATCCCAGCTTATGCAGAGTCAACTATGAGCAATTTATACGACTGTAAGGCACCTATTAGTAAGACAATTGTAGGATTTTTCCCTTAAAAGTAAAATAATATGGCTCTGAGGTGATATCAAGTCATTGCTCTGTTTGTTTAACCATTCTGACCAGCCTGATACAGCAACATTGGCTCAACCAATGGTGTGTTTTTGTGGCAAGACAATCTGTTTGTCACCTAATGGCAGGCAGAGGAGTGTTTGGAGAAACATGTTAGAATACAAACTGTATTTCTGCATTTAATGATGCTAGTGGCACAGAAATTACAAACTTCTGCTTTAATATTGTTGTAGTTTATAACTGAATAAGTACAAACAAATAGTTTGTGGTTTGGTTTGCAGTTTGAGGATGTATACACACCTTCAGAGTTTCTGTGTCCCAGACTTTCATTGTTTTGTCAAACGAGCTGGATACGAACATACCAGTGTCATGCGGGTACCACTGCACTGTTTCAACGCTGAACTTATGAACATGCCGACTGGACCTTTACAGAAAAACA
The DNA here is from genome assembly GCA_032164185.1 of Moxostoma hubbsi. Lineage (NCBI taxonomy): Eukaryota > Metazoa > Chordata > Actinopteri > Cypriniformes > Catostomidae > Moxostoma > Moxostoma hubbsi. The sequence continues at coordinate 13,286,199 of JAVLUX010000018.1, read as the reverse complement.
CAGTTGAGAAAGTCCCACATAACCAGACCACACATCAGCACAACATTGCAGTAGATACACATTAAAATGACAAATTCAATGCTGCCACCTGGTGGCCACTGTACCACAGTGAATTGTGAATGCGTCATCCTGACCTGCCCACTGTGCAGACTGCTTTGCAAGTGTAATGAGGCTTCTTGTTGTTGTTTTTCAGGTCATAGATCACAATAACTCCATCAGATCCACCTGACAACATACTGGAGAGCAAAACAGGCCAGACATTCGCTTGTACATGAGGAAGTGCTGCATCTTAGCAATAAATAATATTGTATTCTAGATAGATGGATGGATGCTTAAGATTTAATCTTATTTCCATAGGCTATAGCCTAGTCTTTATCACTACATCTTTTATATATTTTAGAAGAACATCAAATACTGTCTCTGTGCTACATGGTGTCAATACAAGAAAATAATTGTCTTTTAAGGTGCATATACACTCACCTAAAGGATTATTAGGAACACCATACTAATTCTGTGTTTGACCCCCTTTCGCCTTCAGAACTGCCTTAATTCTACGTGGCATTGATTCAACAAGGTGGTGAAAGCATTCTTTAGAAATGTTGGCCCATATTGATAGGATAGCATCTTGCAGTTGATGGAGATTTGTGGGATGCACATCCAGGGCACGAAGCTCCCGTTACACCACATCCCAAAGATGCTCTATTGGGTTGAGATCTGGTGACTGTGGGGGCCATTTTAGTACAGTGAACTCATTGTCATGTTCAAGAAACCAATTTGAAATGATTCGAGCTTTGTGACATGGTGCATTATCCTGCTGGAAGTAGCCATCAGAGGATGGGTACATGGTGGCCATAAAGGGATGGACATGGTCAGAAACAATGCTCAGGTAGGCCGTGGCATTTAACGATGCCCAATTGGCACTAAGGGGCCTAAAGTGTGCCAAGAAAACATCCCCCACACCATTACACCACCACCACCAGCCTGCACAGTGGTAACAAGGCATGATGGATCCATGTTCTCATTCTGTTTACGCCAAATTCTGACTCTACCATCTGAATGTCTCAACAGAAATCGAGACTCATCAGACCAGGCAACATTTTTCCAGTCTTCAACTGTCCAATTTTGGTGAGCTCTTGCAAATTGTAGCCTCTTTTTCCTATTTGTAGTGGAGATGAGTGGTACCCAGTGGGGTCTTCTGCTGTTGTAGCCCATCCGCCTCAAGGTTGTGCGTGTTGTGGCTTCACAAATGCGTTGCTGCATACCTCGGTTGTAACGAGTGGTTATTTCAGTCAAAGTTGCTCTTCTATCAGCTTGAATCAGTCGGCCCATTCTCCTCTGACCTCTAGCATCAACAAGGCATTTTCGCCCACAGGACTGCCGCATACTGGATGTTTTTCCCTTTTCACACCATTCTTTGTAAACCCTAGAAACGGTTGTGCGTGAAAATCCCAGTAACTGAGAAGATTGTGAAATACTCAGACCGGCCCGTCTGGCACCAACAACCATGCCACGTTCAAAAATGCTTAAATCACCTTTCTTTCCCATTCTGACATTCAGTTTGGAGTTCAGGAGATTGTCTTGACCAAGACCACACCCCTAAATGCATTGAAGCAACTGCCATGTGATTGGTTGATTAGATAATTGCATTAATGAGAAATTGAACAGGTGTTCCTAATAATCCTTTAGGTGAGTGTATAGACACTGCCTGGCCAAAAAAAAAGTTGCATACTCTAATATTTAATTGGACTGCATTATATTTGATTACGGCACGCATTTGTCGTGGCACTGTTTTGACAACCTTATGCAACATCGCAACATTTATTTCCGTTTAGAGTTGCGTTCATTTATAGGGAGATCTTGTATTGATGACGGGGGCGTTGAACCACTCCCTAAAGTCTTCTCCAGCACATCCCAAAGACTTTCAATGGGCTTAAGGTCAGGACTGTGGTGGCCAATTCATGTGTGAAAATAATTCTGCATGCTCTCTGAACCACTCTTTCACAATTTGAGCGTGATGAATTTTAGCATTGTCATCCTGGATTATGCCTGTGCCATCAGGGAAGAAAAAATCTATTGATAGGATAACCTGGTCATTCAGTACATTCAGGTAGTCAGCTGACTGCTTTTTATTGGTGCTTAATGTTGCTGAGCCTAGACCTGACCAACTGAAGCAACCCCAGATAATGACACTGCTTCCAGAGGCTTGTACAGTGGGCACAATGCATGATGGGTGCATCGCTTCATGTGCTTCCCTTCTTACTCTGACGAGCCCATCGCTTTGGAATAGTGTAAATCTGGACTCATCAAAACACATGATACATTTCATTGCTTCACAATCCAATCTTTATATTCACTAGCAAACTGAAGTCATTTTTTCCAATTAGTCTCACTAAAAATGCCTTTTTTGTCCCAATCCTATAAGTTCTCATCACATTTTGCACGTGGAAATGCTCTTACTTTTACTATAAAACGTAGCCGTGGGTTCTGCAGTCGATTTTTTTATGATGTGACTTCAAGCATTTTAGTGATCTCTGATCACGATCATTCAAGATTGGTTTTGGTATGAATTCTCTTGCTGTTGCCCCTCCGGTTGTCCGATGGGGGGCCCGCAGTTTATCTCCGTGTTTTTATCCGCATCTTCCGCTGAACACATTTAGGTGCACTCAACAATATGTAATAGCCGTTCTGTTCTAAAAACTCACTATTTCTCTAATATTCTGACATTGGGTAGAAAACAAAAAGTACTTTATTTTTTACATGACATTTTAATAATCTGTTTTTGGCTTCAGTATAATAAAAATAAACCATTTAATTTCAGAAACAAAATCATCAGTATTATTATTGTTATCACTATTTTCCTCAGACAGTAAGAATGGGTCAGCATACATAAAAATGCATATTGTAGCAGCCTTTATAATTTAGGAAAGGGGTCCCTCGCAAGGGAAACATCATAATTGGTGGCTCTTGGCAGTTTGAAACCCCTGGTCTACACAAGTGTATACATTCTGTTCTTAATTGGGGGAGAAAACTTACTATCTTCCATCAATAACCTCGATGTCCAGAGTGTTAATTCCGTTGCCATGGATACGATCAACATCTCTGTCATGGTTTAACTCCAGACTCAGCACCCTAAAAGATACAGTACGTGATACAGGGATAGGTCACAGGGAATACAGTTAACAATGATGCCACCCATTGTGAAACACATGCAAGATCCTATTAAAAGTTGGTTTACACGGAGTACAATAAAGTTAACTCAATAAACTGGGCTGACTTTAGTAAAAACAATTTTAAAAATTGAAATTAAAAGTCAATTCATTCATACATTTGGATAGCGCAAGAGTTCAATTTAAGTGTATTACTATGCTGCATTATACAACAATACCTTCGCGTGGATTCTGCACGTCTCAGACGAACTGGGTCGTCAAGTCCCGATTGCCTGGCATAGAGAAAACTCAGCATCGTTGTACAGACATTGAAGCCTTACGACTATATTACTTGTTGTTGTTTTTTCTACTGTAGGTTATGACTGTGTTGTCAAAATGAAATATCTATGAGGGTTGGTTACAATCTTTAAGCGAATAACGGACGCTTTTGTGTGGCGATGTCTTAGCCTTTGAAATTGCGACATTAAACACATTAAAATCATTCTGCACAACACTCCAAAAGTATAAGAACTTTTTAAGCTTTTTAGATGTGATTGTTGTGCACTATCGTGGATACGAGGCAGCCATGTTTGAAGTGCTAGACGTGCCTATAAAATCAATCCTGATTGGTCCGCACCAGCGCTTAAACCAATCACATGACAGAATTATTTCACCATAATTGTGTAACCCTACGACGCACTGTATGACACAGGCTGAAAGTACATGCGTACAGTTTATTGACAGATATCTCCCATAAAACCCGTAGTGATGAGCCGTCTTAGTTCTCTGCTGCGAAGGACATTTGGAGGGGTAAAAGAGCATGTCGGTACAGATCATTTTGGAAATAAATATTTCAACGTACCCGAGCAGAAGACATGGACAGGTAGGTCATGTGTGGGTCTTTGAAAAGTAACTGTATTATCCTGTTTTTTTTATTATTTATTTATCCAAAAACAGCCAACTTGAATCCTGTTTTTTTATGAAAGAGTGTGAGCCCTTAATACTTGAGTGATTATGTTTGGTACGTTAAGTTGTTCATCAATAGAGAGATGATACTGCAATATTTATACAGAATTGTACATTAAAGTAATATTCCAGGTTTAATACAAGTTACGCTCAATCGACAGCATGTGTGGCACAATGTTGATTACCACAAATAAATAATTTCGTGTCGTCCCTCATTTTCTTAAAAAAGCAAAAATCTGGGTTAAAGTGAGCAATATGTAACATTGACATCAAGCGTTTAGAATGGGTACTGCAGTGCAAATTCAAAATATTGGAGAGAGTTGTCAAATCTGGCCACCCGGGGTGTCGAAATACTTTTGGGAAATGGGCAGTGGGCGGGATCACACAGGCCAAAACACAAACAGAAATTCCGGCCCGGAACAGACAGTTAACAGAAGAATATACTGGCTGTAGCATTGTTTTCGGAGAAGCCAGTATTCCAACTTACTAAAATCTTAAATTTCTGATAACATATTATGATAATTTTATGATTTAGTACAGTTAATATATTATATTGCACCTTTTTTAAGACCGTTTCAAAAAGTATTGCCACAAAATGTAAACAATAGGTATGTTAACATGATTTTAGTGTGATAATATAGCTTGCTAGCCTTTTCTGTGTAAAGTTATATCCAATTTTACAACTCTGTTGTCATGATGACATAACACTTAAAACCCTGAAACAACAATTTAAACAACTTTACAGCTCAAGTAACACAAGAGATTTCACAAAATAATTAATGTAAGTGCTTTCATAAACATATATGCTTCACATTTCCGTGTTTAAAAGCTCCAAAAATTAGCACTATTCACTTCCATTGTAAGTGCCTCAATTATTACTTGGTAAGTTGTGTGTGGATCATGTAGAGTAGCATGACCTCCACATGCAGTGAGTCTCCGCCATGTCATGCACAGCGAGCCATGTGATAAGATGCGTGGATTGACTATCAGAAGCGGAGGCAACTGAGACTTGTCCTCTGCCACCCGGATTGAGGTGAGTAACCGCGCCACCACGAGGACCGAGTAAGTAGTAGGAATTGGGCATGCCTATTGGGGAGAAATGGGGATACATTTTTGTTTTTTTAAATCAGAATGATTCTAAATTATTTTTTGTTATAATCAACATTGTGCCACAAATGCTGTTGACTGAGCTTAACTTGTATTGAACCTGCAGTATTACATTAAGACAAAATTCTACCAATAAAGGAAGTGAATAGGCTTAAAGATCAGGGTCATGATCATGATTAGGTCAGCTGTAGCCATTCTGTACACTAAATATTTCCAGTTACCCTTTTTATTTTTTAACTTATGGATTACTTCTGTTTCTTTTTAAATCAATGAAATTGTATAAACAAATAGCCTATTCCTGTATATTTGGCTTATAACTCCTCCTTTTCTCCTTCAGGACGGGTTATGCGGCCCAGGCGCCTGATGGAAGCAGCCAATCCAAAAGAGTTTGAGTATTTAGAAGGAAGCATTCCCTCCGAATGGGACGGTAATAGAGAGAACATTCATTCATTTGAATGTGAACCAAATACATTTTATGATAATGTAATTTTTAAATCCTGACTCATTCCAGAGGGCTATTTATGAGAGAATTGGACCTCGGCAATCAAGCCATTTGGCACAAGCCATTTAGAGATGTTCTAATTATCTTTAAGATCTTCATGTTTTCATTCTATGTCCCTACTCTTACTAACATATCAATGTCATTTCTCCATTAGCTTGGATCAGAGGCAGGCGGAAGCTTCCACCCACTACAGAGGTATTTTCTTTGTTATTAATGGAGCACAGAACTTTTTTACATTTACTTTTTAATAAATCTGAAGATGATGATTCTATGGCTTTTATGACTGAATCAGATGCATTATAGCATCGTGTCATTTTAACACACTTGTCTTTTGCCCTCTATAGGAGTTGCAAATTAATGTACACTACAGGGAGCAGATCAAAGTCAAAGCTGTAGAAGCAGAGGAGAAGGATAAAGCCCTGCAGGCCAAAGAGTATGAAGACGGATTGGTGGCCCGACCTGTTCAAACACAAACTAAAGGTCATGCTTCTGCCACCCAGTTTGGACAGCCGGAAGTCAGTGAGGACCCCATAAGCACTGCAAACTCATTCCAGCCAGGGTCCTGGGGACCTCCAGGAGCCAAAAAATAGAATTATTAGAAGCCTATTTTGCCACCTTCAAGTCAAGCTGCAGTTCAAGTGTTGGTGGTTGTACTGGTTTTGGTTGCATCTCAGCGCTGATTAATTCGCTTTTTAATTTAGTAGTATGTAAGTAATAAGTAGTATGTTATTGTATAAAACGGTTTAAGAACTTTGCTGGCTGTTGATTTTCTGAGACCTCTCCTCTTCAGAAATGTTTCAAAATCACTAAATCTTGCTGTAGAATATTTATGCATTTGATTGACATGATATACCATTACAAAAGCACTGAAGCAGAATGTCTGCTTTCTCTGGGCAGTCACAGCTACTGAATCAGTTGAAACCGATGTAAAATATTGTGTTATCGATTTATTTTTGCACTATGTATAAAGTGGGTAAATAAAAAAGTTGAGTGTGAATCTTTAACTTAAGTGTTTCATGGAATTAATCCCCACTTTTATTATAAAAACACAATTAAGTGTTTTGTTGATTACTTGGAAATGAAAAAGAAAAACAACCCAGAGTGTGTGTGTGTGTGTGTATATATATATATATATATATATATATATATATATATATATATATATAAAGGAATGCAAAGTACTGCACAAGAGTGTTTAGCACAACAATGCAGTGCATTTTCCATTGCATTGATAATATTCTGGTAAAAACAATGTACTGCAGTCCTCCCATTGTGAACAATCAACCAACCCCCTTCTAAAAGCTTAGTAAGGCCTCCTTTATGCCCAATCTTTCTCCAGGTCCCATAGGAACTGTCCTGGGTTATGAGAGGAGTCGATACAGGAGCCATTTGTAAGGAGATTGGACAATTAATGACTCCTTGCCATTCCATGGCATCCAGCTTAATCCTTCTTGGCTCTCTTGGCTTTTGCAATGTTCTCTTGTCGCTTCTGTTTTTTCTTCTGCTCACGGTCCTTGGCCTCTATCATCTTGGCGAGTTTCCAGGACAAAAGGGCACTGGCGATAAATAGTGGTGTCAAAGCCAGGATAACTGTGGTGAGAAAGCCATACGGGTCTTTGGCTGCCCACTCTACCACGTATTCTGCCCACGCTTTGATATCAATCATCGTCGTTTGACTCTGTCTTCAGCACCAGATGCTAGGAGGAGAGAGAGCAGATATTTGTGATTATTTAAGCATTCAACAACTTTCCAGCAACTTTTAATTATCCATATAGGGAGTTAAGGATAATAAAAGCCTAAAACTGTAACTAGCCTATGCAATCGTATGTTATAACATTTATCAAACCACTTTCCAATATTTACAATGTAAATCATGTTATTGAGTCAATGATGCTGCAATTTTCCATTTACCTAACTGTCTGCTTCCACTGCTAGCTAGCTAGTTTAGCATGCAATAAACATTCTAGTATATTTGTTAACATTTATAAATTGTTCATACTGTAAAATGAATATCACATTAATCACTTATTTGATATAATGGTACGTTAAATCAGAACATACTCTAACCACGCTTGATATAATCAGTTTCAACATAAATAAGCTAGCAACACAAAGCCTTTTAGCCGCCCCTCACTATCACCAAAATGAAAGAGAATCGTTTTACCGTTACTTTGTGTACATATCAGTATATGAAGCATGGTATTCAATGTGAATTTGAACAAAGACGATCACCCACCAGATAAACCGTTTCTAGTTGGTAACTGTCGACCGAAACATAAAACAATAATAAAACAAGCGGAAGAGAAACTCTTAAATTGTATTTGTAGTGCAGGATGGGAATTGTTGTCCTTTCCTCATTCCTTCCGCTTGGAAGATGAGAATGTATTTATTTATTTACTTTGCAAAAACACAGAGAGAAAAAGATACACACAGTCTATGATACCAACATACAATATTCACCTTATGCGCCCGATAAACTAGCCCGCAGACATCTTAAAAATTTTGTCTCGGAATTTCCGTTCTAGCAATCCTACAAAGTTCTATGGTGTTCAAGCCAATGTGTAATTAAATTGCGAAGTGGGTATACAGGTTATAGAGTTGTCAAAAGCTATCATTAGTATTTTAAAGTGTTCAGGGGATGTCACAACAACGGGAAGCATAGTGGAGAGATTTTAAAACAAGAGTACTTCATTTATAAATACACATGATCCTACAATCATGCTGTGTCATGAGACTCCAAGAGACAACACAACATCATTAAAAATATATCTGAAGGACACCTCTGGCCCTCTTTTCGTGTCATTCACTCATTTGTGTTCTGGTTGAGGTGAGAAGATTTTGTGAGTGTTAAATCAGGGAAGAGGAAGGAGTGTCACTACACACACACTCACACACACACATACACGTGAAAGTGTATGTTTTATTTTATATTCCATACATTTATTGCCTCTAAAAAAATGTAGAGTGAGAAAATAATTTTAAAAAGTACAATTGTAATTTTCTTTAATGTTATGATTACGTGTTATGAGAAGTTGTCACTGTTGAAAATTGCATGTCAACTACACATTATAACACAAATTATTAACAAGTTGAAACCTAAAATGTAAGCAGAATTATACATATAACAATAAAACGCTCGTATCATTTAAAAGTGCAGTGTGTCATAGTTCTCTGAATGTGATCTGACAGGTCCAGATTACATCTGCAGGTCTCGGAAAAACGAACATTTAGAGTAGCAGAAAAAAAACACCTCACAAGCATTTTCACTAGTAAAGGGGTGTAGACTCACACCATCAACTATTGGTGAAAAAATACTTCCCGTGCTCCCACATGCTCCAATCCCTTTAGATCAACTCAGTAGCTTCAATACAAACAGGAAGTTAGATGACAAAATTCGGAAGAGCGGAGCGTGGAAAAGGGGCGGGGCTGAATAAGGTAAAAAATTCTTCATGCAAAAAAAAAATAAAATAATAATAATTAAAGTAATATTTTGGATTAAATACAAGTTAAGATCAATCGACATTGTGACATAATGTTGATTACCACAAAAATAATTTTTTAATCATTCCTGATTTTATATATATATATATATATATATATATATATATATATATATATATATATATATATATATAAGAAGAAGCAAAAAATCAAGGTTACAATGAGGCACATTTTTTGGGGGCCAATTTTTGGAGGGTTTAAAGAAATGTGAAGCTTATAATTTTATAAAAGCAATTCATTCTTCTGTTAAAACTCATGTATTATTTGAGCTGTTAAGTTGTTTAAGTTGTCATAATTACAGTAATTTTAGGGTTTTATGGTTTGTTGACATTGCATCATCATGGCAATGAAGTTATAAAATTGGCTATTACTTTGCACAGAAAAGGTAAATAAGCAAGTTTATCACACTAAAATCATGTTAAACACATATTTTGTATATCCTATGTCTATACTTTTGAAACAGTGAATATTTTAATGTTAAAATATTGGCCCCATTTACTTCCATTATAAGTGCATCAGTGTAAACCAGATTTGTACTTTTTTAAAGAAAAGGGGGAAGAGTCCAAATAAATTTTTGTGGTCATTAAAATTATGCCACAAATGCTGTCGATTGAGCTTAATTTATATTGAACCCAGAATATTACTTTAAATTATATATATTTTTTTTAAAAAAAATCTCTTATTTTTTCCTATACAAATTGTGTTATTTTCTTCTTTCAGTATAATACATTTTCATATTTAAATAAAAAAAATATTAATAATTTTTCGAAGAGATGCTTTAACAGATTTCTTACGGATTAAAGTAATCAATGAGTCTTCAAGTCTCTGTGAAATAAAATAAGGCCAGGTTTAATCCACAAAATCTTGACTTTCAAATTTTCAAAGAAGAGCTAAAAATTGTAAAGTATTGTCAATTATGGGAAAGGTAAGCCTGTGCAATCTAAGAACAAGATCATCATTTGATAATTATGGAAGTTATTTTATGAAATGCGGAAAAGGAAAGCTGCACATGAATGCACGTTTTGTAAAACCAACAAAAAATAACAGACTTTTCTAAAATTGGTGTGCAGATTTTATCCTCATATGTATGCATCTGATTTGAAGTGTAGATAATTCAGACCATTATTTTGGTCTCCAAACTCAGTCACCAAAAAACAACCAATGGCTGTCTTGCTATCAATCATGTGACAAAACAAGCCATCCAATCACAAACTTCGGAGACGTTGCATCGCAATTTCAAACTAGCGTGTGTACAGAGTTCACCGAAGGATTGTCTGTTTACGCAGTCAGCGGCCAGCCAATGTTTAGCGACTATTTAGTTTTATATTCAGAAGTCGTATTAAGTATAGCGTACGAATGACTTGTATAAATCAGTGAATTCTTGATTGTGGGTATAATGAAAACAGCTGCATAGGTTTTGGATACATCCGTGATCTTTCCAATGAGTTCTCACATCGTCACTCCAGGTCCATACAGGGCCACTAAACTGGTAAGCCTTCCCTACTTTATTTGATCAAATCTTTGTCACACTAGTTTACAAGATGGACATTTCCACAGTTTTTCTAGTTATTTAAAAAGATTAAATATCTATAAATTGCTCTTTGCTCTTTTTGTCTACTGAAGAATGTTTGTCAGTGTAGCATTAGGACTGTTCTCTTTGTCTGGCTCAATAGTCTGTATTTCAGGGATGCAAACTACTCGCCTTTCTGCTTGAGTCATCTTTTCTGAAGCTAATTTTCCCAAATTGTTTGACATTTTCTATATTTTCCTTTTCAAAATCACTTAAAAGGTTTTACTTGAAGCTTAAACACTTGAAAAATCTTTAAATACAACTAACAAAACAACAGAAATTATACACCTGCTATGACGCTCATGAGTTTGTATCTCTGCTTTTGGTTGTGATTAAAGTGATGGCAAGCTCTTGATGTGGCATTATCTCTTTATTTTCCAGTGGAATGAAATTACTAAGCTATTCCGGGCAGGGATGCCCTTAAAAAAGCACCGGCAGAACTTCAGGGTTTACACAAACTGTTTTACTGCATCAGCAGCTGTGGATTGGTTACATGAACTCCTGAAGAACAACAGCAACTTTGGACCCGAGGTCACAAGACAGCAGACTACCCAGCTGCTGAAAAAGTTCTTGAAGAATCATGTTATTGAGGATGTAAAAGGTAGATGGGGCATGGAAGACCTTGAAGACAACAGCCATATATACAGGTATGGAAAGGATGGATGTTTTTAGGAAGGGTTGTGAAAAGGCTTTATTGGAAGAGATATGTTATCTTGTTAAAAATGAGTTGCAGGTTTCCATCAACATCTCCACTGAAGCCCATTCCTAATTGCGCCCCTGTTTTGAGGAAGAAGAGCATATCGATGATGGACAAGGAAGGCTTCTTCAGGTTCAGGGGCTCTAAGAAATTCAACAAAGAAATTTTGGTAATTTTTGCTGCTCTTTACCGATTGTGAATGTGAAATTTTAAATCTGTTATTTCGGATTTGTAATGTCACTTTGCTATTTCACGCAGGAAAATGTGGATCCAGAAATACAAGAGTCTCCTACAGATTCTGCCTCGGGTGAGACCGAGCACTGCAGAGAGCTCACAGAGGAGGACATTCAAGTGATCTGGAAGAATGTGACACTTACACAGTAAGTCTTCCTCCTCCCCCACACCATCTGTCGTCTGTGCTTAAGTTTGCATGCGCTGAAATACTCTGCTTTGCACGGAAAGTGCATTCTGTTTGCAGTCCTTTACAAAAAGTACTGTGGTGTTCATGGCATTCAAAGAATAAATGGGATGAAATGAAGGCAAAACTGATCATGCTTGACAAGAAAGATAGTTTAGAGGCTATAAACACTATATCACTCAAGTCTTTTATTGCCTTACATGGGTCTAACTGTTTGCAATGGAGTGTGTCTGAGGGACACAGATTATTGTCTAAAGCAGTGGTTCCCAAACCTTTTACAGTGGCGTACCCCTTCAAACATCCAACATCCTTTCGTATACCCCCTCTCTAACGCATAGATAAAATTCACACAAGGTCATTTGAAAATATGTCTGTTTAACACAATTATCTTTGTAAAACAACTCCCTTATATTAAACATGTTATATTTGTACGTTTTGTACATGTTATATTAATCATATACATACTGAATAAATGTCTTACCGATTGAGATGGGAATGCTAGATATGATATAACTGCATAACTTGAAAACTCCCCTCTCATCATATGCGGTATGCAAGAATAGTGTTCGGTTCTGTGCCTGGAATTGCAAATCATTGTAGGTGCGGCATTATCGGCCAAATTCGAGCATTGTGGGTGAGTATGCAATTGCGCGGTCAGCTCAAGGTGCTTTTTCAAGGTTGAGCTCATTTGCCGAGTACACACATTGTCACCTCACGTACCCCAAACACTGGTCTAAAGGGGGACGAGTTGAAACCATGTTCCTCATGATGTTTTACATGAATCTGATTATATTTTGATTGGTCAGTTTGCAGAAGCTGTTGGGAACAGGGTCTCTTGATGATGTTTTGGATCCAGCCCAAGTAAATCCTCAGTTCATTGTATATAATATGACCAAAGTCAATAAACATGGAGTTGTTTCACTGGAGGACAAGACAGGTAGGGTGCATATACATTTGTATCTATTTAGTTGATGGTCAACATCATATTTTGATTTTGAATATTGTTTCCTTACACAGAGGACTTGCCACACTGGGTTTTGTCTGCCATGAAGTGTCTAGCAAATTGTAAGTTTAAACTGTGTATTATTTGTTGATATAAAATTTGGATTCAACCTTTATTTAATCAAGTTTGTCCCATTGATATTTAATCTCATTGTACAAGAGAGAACTGGCCAAGCAAGGCAGCAACCAAGTATAAACAGTGTATAATATAAACAGTGTGGGGGTGTAATCCAATTACCAAGTCATAAATTACTAGTGTAATGCATTACATTTTAATTTCTTGTAATCAGATTACAGTTAATGATTCAATTTAATTACTTTAAAGTACATTATAGGGTTATGCTTATTTCTATAAAAAAAAAAATCTCCCAATTTGGTAATGCCCAATTCACACTACTTAGTAGGTCCTCGTGGTGGCGCGGTTTCTCACCTCAATCCATGTGGCGGATGACAAGTCTCAGTTGTCTCCTCTTCTGAGACCGTCAATCCTTGCATTTTATCACATGGCTCGTTGTGCATGACACTGCGAAGACTCAAGGCATGTGGAGGCTCATGCTACTCTCCGCAATCCATGCACAATTTACCACACCCCCACTGAGAGTGAGATCCACTAATCGCGACCACGAGGAGGTTACCCCATGTGACTCTACCATCCCTAGCAACCGGGCCATTTTGGTTGCTTAGTAGACCTGGCTGGAGTCACTCAGCACACCCTGGATTTAAACTCGCAACTCTAGGGGTGGTAGTCAGCATCAATACTCACTGAGCTACCCAGGCCCAGTTATGCTTATTTCTAATATTTGTTTTTTGTAGAATAATTTAATTATGGCTTGTTAAAGTAATCTGATTACAATTTAGAGAAATAATTTGTAGGTGATTTACTATTTTAAATAATTTGCCCAACACTGAATATAAATACATACATAAACAACATTAAAATGCAATCATTTACAACAATTACAATCAAAAGATTCTAGTACCTTTGACTTAAGAATCATTCTATTATTTACTTCAAACTTTGCAGAAACCTAAAGAAAACTACAAGAAGTAAATGTAGTATTACTGTAGTACCCTTAAAGGAATAGTTCTCTCATCATTTACTCACCCTCATGCAATCCCTGATGTGTATGACTTTTTTTCTTATGTTGAACTCAAGGATTTTTAGAACTTCGCTCTGTTGGTCCATACAATGTAAGTGAATGGTGATCAAAACTTTGAAGCTCCAAAAAGCACATTAAGTCAGCACAAAAGTAATCCATATGACTTCAGTGGTTCATTCTGTTATTTTAAGTGATCACATAGATTTTGGGTGAGAACAGACCAAAATATAACTCCTTTTTCATTATAAATCTTGCCATTGCCGTCTCTAGGCATGATCATGATTTCGATTACCCTTCCTAGTGTTTGACTTATGTGCAGAGTGCTAGGAAGTGAAATCAAGCATGAAATCATGATTTCCAAGGAGACTGCTGATGTCAAGGTTTATGGTGAAAAAGGATATATATATATATATATATATATATATATATATATATATATATATATATATATATATATATATAATTTTTTTTTTTTTTTTTGGTCTGTTCTCACCCAAAACCAATTGGATCTCTCCAGAAGACATGGATTAAATCACTAGAGTTTTACGGATTACCTTTATGTGCTTTTTGGTGCTTCAAAATGTTGGTCACTATTCCCTTGCCTTGTGAGGACCTACAGAGCTGAGATATTCTCCTAAAAATGTTGTTTGTGTTCTGCAGAAGAAAGAAAGTCATGCACATCTGGGATGGCATGAGGGTGAGTAAAATATGAGAAATTTTTTGGATGAACTATTCCTTTAAGTGGCGGCACATGTCAGGATGGTTTTGGTGCTTTTCATGATAGTGTAATTTTGTGAGAAACTGTTTGCAATTTCAAACATTTTGAAAATTGTTTTTGTTATTCTTCTAACCTTTTAAGGGCCAAAGTACGATTCAAACCAGCCATCTTACCCAGGCTTTGAACGGGACGTGTTTAAAACAGTGTCCGACTATTTCTACAGTCTCTCTCAGCCACTTCTTACTTATCAGTACTATGAACTGTTTGTCAACATCCTGGGTATGTATTACATGCAAGTCTGTTTGACTGATTGTCTCCATACAAAGGCACGCTCTTTGTTTAAGTCTCATTAGAACTGAAAAGATTTATTAATGCGTAATTTCATGTGTTATCTGTATATAATCACCCAGAAACTGAAATGTAGATAAATGGGTGAAAAATATATCAGCAGTGTTCCAGGTTCAAGTTTGTGAACCTTCGTTCAATGTTTGTCTTCATACATGCATACCTGATTCTTTTAACTAATGACTGAAAAAAAAGATGTAACTTCTCTTGATAATTGTTTTCAGGGATTCAAATTAAAGGGTTAGTTCACCCAAAAATTACAATTGTGTCATCATTTATTCACCCTTATGGTGTAAAAAAAAACGATTATTTAGTTTTTTGGAACACGAAAGATCAGTCACCATACACTTTCATTGTAATTTGTTGTATACAGTGCAAGTGTATAGTGACTATTCCGCCTAATATCTCTTTGTGTGTTGCACGAAATAATTAAAATATGTGTTTAGAATAACATGAGGATAATAAATGATGACAGAATTTTCATTTTTGGGCGAACTATCCCTCGGGGTGTGGGTGTACTTACCATGGTACTTGGTTTGAACAAACGGTTGAATTACAGAAGGTTGTTTGTACTGACCTCACTGCTTTTTTGTGGTGTCATACAGTGTTCAGACTAACACCGTCTATACTGTTCCATGTCTTGATTGTCTTTGCTTGCCTGTTTTGTTGTTTATGTTCTGTTGTCTGGTCCTTTGCTAGTTATTTGTGGCTACATCACGACTCCTAAAACTCAGTGTGGAAAACGCAAAAACCAGGAGGAACCAAACTGCCCACAGCCAGCCAAAGCCCCACATCTGAACGCTGTTAACCTGTTCAAATCAACCGAATGCCTGCTGATGAGCTTAATAAGAAAAGAGGCCTTTGATGAAACCGAATCGCCCATGAAGGAATTTTTCAGCTCTAAAGAACAGTCTAAATTAGAAACTCTTAGTGCACAGCAGCCTGTTTTTAGAAGCAGAAGGGCTAGTGCTGGAGATGGACTAGAAGGTAGCTATCTGGAAGCCCCAGTTGATAGGCATCGGCCCAGAAGTTGCTCTCTGGAGAGAATCGTAGTTAAATCAGTGGATTCTTGTTCAAATTGCAAACTTTTCCAATCATCTGAAAGTCTACGGTCCTGCGGCAGCGATAAATCAACATCCCAGACAGATTTTGTAGTAGACACAAACCTCCAGGGTTCCTCAATGAACATAAACTCCTGTCCAGGTGTGTCTGATCCAAAGTTCCAAAATGTTAAAACATCCAACAACAACAAATGCCTCCAACTCCCTTCAGATCTTCGCCGAACCAACCACAGACCCAGCAGGGCCCGGCCCAGAAGCATCGGTAACTTACTTGACATAGAGGAGAACAGAGAAATGTCTGCTAGCAGCTTTAGCATTCACGCTCCTGTGGCTGAAATTACCATGAGACCAGACTGTTCCTCCAGCATTGACCTTAGAGCTCCTGGTTTGGTCAGGTTGCATGGAAGCTGCATGGATGTTAGGGCTGGTCCGAGCATTAGCAGACGCTGTCAAAGCTCCATGGACCTGAGCAAACCTGCACCCGCTCGGCCCTCTTTGGCCCCGTTAGCACGCCGCCTGAGTCCTGAGCAAAGTAAGAGCATGCATATGTGAAAAACCCATTTAAACCATGAGGGATGTGCCTAATGTTAAGGTTTGTTGCATGTGCATGTGTCTTCTGTGGCTGCCAAACTAACAGTAATTCTTAAAGCTAACTAATGCTATGACATAATTTGGGAATGGTTTAACTCAACCCAACTAATTTTTGAATGAATAGTCCCTGCAATATTGTGTGGCTTTTAGTATGGTACGTACATCTTCCAATTAACTTGTTGCACATAAGGTTTCTTGGTTTGTAGTTTTAGCATTTTTGCAAATTAGCTCTTTTATTAAGAACCTGTAGTTTTCTTGATTTAATTCCATTCAATTGAATTACCTGTGTGAGTTATTTACTTATTAGGGTTCATTTGGATATGGAAATATCAGTACAATGTTTAAAATTAAGATTTTTTTTTTTATTATTATTGTGATTTTACAAGACTGGCAAAGTTGTGGAATTTACAAAAATCTGGATATAATTAAAATAGTTATTCCATGTTGTTCCAAACCTGTATGACATTCTTTCCTAGGTGAAACACAAAAGCAGATGTTAGGTAAAATGTATTCTCAATCACCATTCACTTTCATTGAATCTTTTTTCCATACAAGGAAAGTGAATGGTGACTGGCTGTCATTCTGTCCATCTTTTTTGTGTTCCATGGAAGAAAGTCCTATGGGTTTGGAACAACATGTGGATGAGTAAAATAATTTTCCCTTTAAATTTATAGTGGATATAGTAAATTTCGAGAAATGATTCTTTGTGAGTGCAATGCTTATAAAATGATTTATAAAATCCTTATCCAGTCATCACGAACGGCTGGAAAAGTCATGGAAATTCATTGATCAAAAGGTGTGGGAACCCTGATGAACTGTATGTGCATTTATCATTAGTACTGTTTACATAAAGTTTAACATTATGTGTGTTCAGTATGGTTGTGTTCTTTGGTAAGTTCTCTGCTTTGTTTTCGGTTAATGTCAGTGGTTTACATGTGGGTCACATCACAACGTTCCAGGTCTGTTGCAGCCATCATTGGAGCGGGTGGCCATTGAGGCCCTGCAGCTCTGCACATTACTCCTGCCGCCCGCCAGTCGACGCAAACTGCAGTTACTCCTCCGAATGATCTCACGTATGAGCCAAAACGTGGACATGCCACGACTGCATGACATCATCGGAACTCGTACTATGGTCAGGAAAAGCTCAACAGACTTTATAGATCTTGTTTCTTTTTATAAGATTAGAATATTGTTGATTTTAGACTTGTGTTTATACAGTCATTTTTATCTAACTTACAGATTGCACAAGAAAGAATAAATTCAATCTTTTAGTTGTTAAAAACAATTTTAAGAGACCACTTGGTACAGACCTGATAATAAGCTGTTCTACTTATGTCGTTTGTGCAGTTGGTTCAGACATTCTCTAGGTGTGTCTTGAGTTGTGAGGTGGTGGATGATCTGGATGAGCTCTTGGCTACGAGGCTTCTTTCATTTCTCATGGATCATCATCAGGATATCCTGCAGGTGCCGGTGTACCTGAACAATGCTGTGGAAGATCATATCAGCTACCTCAAATCACTGGTGAGCCCTGATAAACTGCAACTGTTATAACACAGATAACATGGGCATCACTCACTTTAAACATTGACAACAGGACCTGTTTTTAAGTTTTACTTTAGTTGTCTGATGTATAAACTGGTATATTTTAAATGTATTTTTACGAATTACACATTTTTCAACTATTTGAGGTTTTCATTTAGCAAATTATGTCAAATGCTTATGAAAGGGATGCATCATTAGATGTTTCTAGAAAATTGAATCAGCTGCTCGGGTGGAGTCCGGAAGGTCGTTCCACCAGAGAGGAATGTGAAAGTCCAACGATTTTGACCAGTGGCTGTTAATATAAGCGAGCATCGATAGTATTCCAGTCTAGATATGACCAGAGCTTGGACAAGAAGTTGTGTAGCATGCTCCGATAGGAAAGATCTGATCTGTCTAATGTTGTAATGTCTGCATGATCAGGCTATCTTTGCAATGTGGCCTGTGAAGTTCAATTGATGGTCAAACACAACCCCAAGATCTTTGGCTGTCCTGGACTGTGTAATTGTTGGCGCTTCTATCTGAATGGTGAAGTTATGTTTTACAGCCGGGTTTGTTGGAACAACAAGATGTTCCGTCTTTGCTAGGTTGAGTTGGAGGTGGTGTTTTTTTTTTTCATCCAGCACGAGAGGTCTGCCAGGCATGCTGAGGATCCGTGCAGCTACCGTAGGGTCTTCAGACTGGAATGAGAGGTATTGTTGTGTGTCATCAGCATAGCAAAGCAAGGAAAATCCTTGTGCCTGAATGACAGTTGTTCTGGGAGAGAAATGAGGAGACCTAGCTCAATACGACTCATTCAAGTGTTTTTGCAATGAAGGGGAGGAGAGAGACTGGTCTGTAATTTTCTTAGAGTGTACAGTTTAGTGTGGGGTTTTTTTAAGCAGTGGGGTTACTTGAGCCAGATTAAATGCTGTGAGAAAGGTACCAGTGAGGAGAGAAGTGTTAATGTGTTGTAATGAGTGCTGGTAGTATAGAAAGAGAACTGGCTTGGAGGAGATGGATGGAATGTGGCTGGAAAGGAATAGATTGGAGACCTCAGCCTCAGATAGGGGAGAAAATGAGGGGAGGGGTGGGTTGTGTGTTGGTGATTGGTTTTCTGTGGGTTTCTGGTGTGGAGAATTGACTACTGATGTTTGTTATTTTGTCTATGAAAAAAAGTGGCAAAATCATCAGCTGTTAGAGTGGATGTGGGAAAGGGAGGACAGAGGAGCGATATGAAGATTTTGAAAGCATGCAAGTGCTGTTGATTTTGATTTGAGAGTATGATGTTAAAGCAGTGGAGACGTTAACAGAGAATGAAGAGAGCAATGACTGATACTTGCTTAGGTCAGCTGGGTCTTTATATTTGCGGCATTGTCTTTCAGCAGCCCTAAGTTTGGAACGATGTTCACAAAGAACATCAGATAGCCAGGGGTTTGGAGGTGTGGTATGGGCTGGCCTGGAGGAGAGGGGACAGATATTGTCTAGACAAGATGTTAAAGTGGAGCATAGCATTAGTTGCATCATTGACATCAAGTGAGGAGTGATTAAAGGAGGGAAGAGCAGATGAGGCCATACAGGAGAGGTAGGTGAGAAGGAGAGTGGAGATTACATCAAAATGACACTTGAGGAGGAGTGTGTGAGAGGCAAGGTGGCAGATATATGTTAAACCTAAAGAAGAAATGACCGTAAGTGTGTAGTGGAGTAACAAGAGCATGGTCAGGGATAGACATCTGCAGTTGTGAGGCGTTTGAGGTCAAACAAGGCAAGCGAAGTATGAAAGTCTGTGGCCTGAGGTTTGTCTATGTGAATGTTAAAATGACAGAGAGAGGGCAGAGGGTGTGCCTGTGACCTCTGGTTGAATCCAGGTCTCGGTCAAGGCCAGGATGTTGAGAACTGATTGGCTTGCAATGGCAGAAATTATGTCAGCTATGAGTACAACTGACTGGCAAGTTCCAAAGACCGATAGAAAGAGAGGGGTGTAGTTTAAGAATTGGGGAAAGAGCACAAGTTGTTAGTCTCCTGTGTCTGAAGAGTGAGTGGAAATTATGAGTGACAATGGGAATCTGTTGAAAGCACATAGTAGAGCCAGAGATAGAGTAATAAGAGAAATACAAAAATGCCTTCTCATGTCCTTGCTTGGTGGACTCGCAGGTCTTTACACGAGGAGGGCTTCCGCGAAAGCGCTTTGCCTTGCTTAAGCACTCGTGTTATCAGTGTTTGAGTGAAACAGCTAAACACGTTTTTTTGAATTAGCAATATAAATCCTATAACACATGGACAGCTCAAATTGAAAGTACTTTACGACAGTTCTGTATTAAAAGTGCAGTTAATAAACACAAATGTGTAGCACAGATTACTTCCTATCAACAGGTACTAGTCTAAGCAACACAAAGGATTAAGCACAGTATTACACACTACTGCAGAACTACTCCAAGTAACAAACATGCTTCTTAATTACCATAGAAATAATTTTGACTTGTCCCTCAGTTTGTGAAAACAAAGGAAATCGTGCATGTAATAATGTACTTACAATGGAATTGGTGGAATCTCTAGAATTGGTGCTTTTAGTTTATTCTTTAAAAAATATATATCCCTGGAACACTTAGACCAGTGATTGTCTTAGTTTAATGAGTAAACGTATATCTGATAATTATACGTTTGGAACAAAAATGTGTGCTATTGCTGTTGAATCTGAGATTTTTTTTATCTGTTGAATCAATGAATGTATTACTTTGAAGATTATTCCTCTAGCATTCATTTGCATGTATTTCTGATGCCAGACCACATTCCCAGGCCCTGGTGTTGCCATGCCGACATACTCATTCTGCAGGCAGATCAGCACTCAGGAGTTTGAAGAGCACAAACTCTCTGTGTCTCAGGCTGCTCTCTCTGAACTTCTAGAGAATCTCATCAAGGACAAAAACATGTCTGTGAAAGAGAAGAAAAAGAAGCTCAAACTGGTATTTATTTACTAAGCATCTCACAACTCATACATGTCCTGCTGTAGTTTCTTTTATATCAGCAGAAAAGCGTATTATGCTGTTTGCTTTTTTGACCTATTCATTGAGAGACTATGGATCTGCGGTGTTACACATATGCGTTTAAAATGAGCTAGTGATGTTGATTAAAAAAGTCTTTTACTTTTTGTTTTTGCTTTTGTTTTAGTTTCAGAAGGAATATCCTGATATCTACTTGAGACGTTTTCCCACAACGGAGAGTGAAGCTCAGCTTTTTGCAGATAAACCAAAGATTAAACCGCCAATGCTGTTAAGCATCAAGAGACCCAAAGCATTCAGTATTCGAAACTGAGTAACTCTTTTATGTGGTTATTTGGGTGATTTATTATTTTTAGTTTTTTTATAAAAAAATGTTTTTTATTTTTTTGGGGGGTAACGTTTTTGGGTTTAAAGACCCTTTTAGTTTATATATTGAAGTGAAAGAATGGCAGTAAACTCTTAAACACTGGGGATCACCTCGGTGTAATCTGAACCGTAACTTCAGATGAAGTGTTCAATACAAATGTCTAAGTTTTAATGTTATTTATTTAAGGTGTGATTTCTTGTAAGTTATTGGGAGCTCTCAGTCATTCATAGTGTCATAATGAGTAATAAGCACAGGCCCGTGGAAAATGCAGATTAGTTTGAAATGCTGCTTACATGGAGTCGCTTTTTAAACATTTTTTTAAACAATTGTTATGTTTGTATTCCATTTTATTCTCATTTTGCTGTTTTTATCTTTGTGTGCGTGTGTCTTCGGTGTTCAGATGCACAAAGCGTTTACTCAAACTTGGAATTCTTAAGACATAAATGAATACATAATTGGGAGTTTTAGCCAGTGGGCTATTTTGCACTATTTTTTTTTTTCCAACTCAAATATGCTAAGTTTATTGTTGTCTTAACGTGTATATATTTTCTGTCTAGTTAGTAAAATATCTTCTGATTTACTTGCTTATTGAAATAATTTGTTATTGATGTTCATGTTTTATTGGTGTGGATGGATCATCTTGCACTATGCCAGTACTAATTCAGTATCTTGTGTAATAAGAGTGAAAGACTTTGTTTGACATAGATTGATTTACCCATACCATCATAAATGGTTATGTATTATATTCAGTTAACAGGCATAAGTGAGCCCAATCTATTACATTTTATGTTGTTTTATAACTTTAATTGTATCAACCCAAAAACTTGTACTGTTCCTGTTCTATGCAATAAACTGTTTTTCAAATTAGCAAATTTTAAAGCACTTTCAGTTATGAATACACCCTCTATTTGAGCTCAGATTGAATTAAAAAATGTAAATAATAAGACAACTTTTTGAGAGAATGAGACTAAATTTAAGAACTTAAAGGAATAGATAACACAGAAAAATACAATTGTCATCAATTACTCGCTCTCATGTCCTTCCAAACCCATTTGGCTTGTTCTTCTGCAGACATTTCTTCTTCAACATTTCTGGGAATACAGTGGGAAAAGCACATACACTATAAAATATACCCATTTATATGCACGAATGTAAAATATTCTTCTGTCCGTCACATTTGTTTAAATGTACTCTTACATCGGGGGAATCCCATAGTTTTATGTGAGAGGGGAAACCCTACTATTGCAGCACAATTTCGATGCATGTCGCAGTCGAAAGTTAAGGAACAAACACAGCAGCAACTTTTGGAATATATGGAAATAAAGCGAAGCTACAGAGGATAAAATAGCAAAGTCTTCCTCAGATCCCACATTTGCTATTTACACATGCATTGTGGGGAAACTTTGCTGTGGAGAAAGCAATACTGACTCAGCTGCATGTAGACAGGAGTATAATAGTACGCCGTTTATACAGTGTGTGTAAATGGTAAAGCCACTTTCTGGTGTCCATGTTAACGTAGTCAGTGACATACTTTAGCACTTAAAGCATCCAAAAGTAGTCCATGCATTATATGCCAAGGCATTATATCACTTTGTAGAATAGACAGACCATAATTAAAATTGTTATTCACTCTCAAATCAAATCATTAATAAAGTTCATAAACAGCACTGAAAACCAATGTCAGCTCTGTCAGTAACATCAAACCAAAAACATAAAAAACTTAAATGACAGAATTGCTCTTTTTGGGTGAACTGTGCCTTTAATTAAACATGGATAGAAATTAGTCTAAAAAAATGATTAAAAGTTTGTTCTTTAGATTTTATTATTGTTACTTTTATTGATTTTTTACAGCTTTTGAGTTTCCTCAGATTAACTACAGCAAATACTGTGGGACAAATTACACTTTCTGAACCACTTCGTTGCAGACTGGGTGGGTGTTACATAACACTGAAACCCTGTTCATGCTTACATTATCCCATGAGTGATTTATGCCAATTTGTTTGTCTGTGGGCTTTTAGATTTGCAAGTTGAATGTGAAAAGCAAAGAAACATGGATATAGCAGGAGCAGACGCCTGTCCATCAGAGCCACTGTTTGTGCAAAGCCCTGATGCTAAAGATGAAGATGATGGTATTTCTTACTTGTTATTAAATACATTTGAGATTTGTTTATTCTCTTGAAATAGAATAAATAATTTGTCCTTCTGCTTTTCTCAGGTGTTCTCTTGAGTATTGTGGTGAAACCAAGGGTTGCCCAGAGGCCAGCGTTTCTCCTTATTCTCAATGCCACTGACCCGACTAAAACAGCACATGCAGAGGTTGATGTCATCGTTCCTGTCACTTTACATGGCATGTATTTATGCCATGTAAAGGTATTTATTTTTAATTAAAGCTTTGTTCGCTAAATTAGTCAAATTTTGTATGTAGTTGTTGCTATTTTACTGTATATGGACCTTTTAATATAGTTATAACTTAGACAATGTGTTATAAATCCTTTCTTTTTCAAAATTGTACTTTTCTATTAATGAATGACAACACAGCTTCACCATTTATGAACAATGGTTTATTCATAAGGCAAATTCTATGTGTGCAAATTAATTTATCAGCCAGACAATAACAATGATAAGGCACCGTTTCTAATTACAGACAAATTTTAATTTTAAAAAATCTTGACAATTTAGTTCATTAGTTTTATAATACACCTCATATCATTTTTAAAGTCCACTGAGATCATGCAGAGGTAGAGTTACAGTCGGAGTAAAGGAGTCCTCATCTTCTCTCGGGACAATTGATACTCTTGCTGCTTTATGATTTTCAAACACTTGCTTATAACCTAAAGAAAGGGGAAGAATATATTTAAAATGGCTTTTATTTTCAAACTCATTACAGGGTGAAATCCTTATTTTAAAATAAACCAAGTAGTTACACATGTATAGTTGTCAACCTCTAAATTTAAAACGACTTAATCTCAAAGGAATATAAGCAAATGCTTTAATAACAAACACTTTCTCAAAGGAGTCCATAGAGCTGTCTCGGCCTATTAGCAGCTTAGCACAGTGCCTTAAATGAATGTTTAGTATTAAGAACCCCACCTTTATTTAAGTATTTATTTTTGCCTATTAAGAACCTTTCAGAGCACAATAACTAATAATAAGTATATCTTGTAATCTG
Organism: Moxostoma hubbsi; assembly: GCA_032164185.1. Classification (NCBI taxonomy): domain Eukaryota; kingdom Metazoa; phylum Chordata; class Actinopteri; order Cypriniformes; family Catostomidae; genus Moxostoma; species Moxostoma hubbsi. Next base: position 13,261,422 of record JAVLUX010000018.1, on the reverse strand, counting down.
GTGTTTATTTTATCAGTCTCCACTGAAAACCTCATCAGCTGCTTTTCCACTATGGCTTTCCTGTGAAAGGTCTGTAATCATGTCTGTGCTTTTGTGGTCCACAATTGTAAAGTGAAATACAGATGTAGTAGCCCAGATTAAGAGTTGAAGGGCAACTAAAACCAGGAATCACAAATGTATCTCAAAAGTATTAATCAATGAGCTGCATACAAATTGTAAAATTTGTAATAAAAGTGACTTGCTGATAAATATGGAATTTTTTTTTAAACGGTTTTCTTTTACCTTTCTGGTGTCTTGAGGAAGAATAACCCCATCGTCCCACAGTCTGCCAGTGGAGAAGAATGCCGAGCTCTCTTCCTCCAACCTTTACATTAACATAAAGAACTCTTATTTTTTAATACAATTTAAAGAGACAACACAAAATATTTTTTCAGCCAATTTTTAAGATTTACACATTTCAATTGTGTGAAAGATTTCAATCAAACTAAAATTGAGTAAACTAATGTCCATATTATGAATTCAGAAACAATATAAAGTATTTAAAAGCTTAAAGGAGCAATATGTAACATTGACATCAAGCATTTAAAAAATGTTCACTGCAGTCCAAATGAAAAATATTGGGACTTAGAGAGTTGTCTCCCCCGCCCCATCCTCCCCAGACTCGAAGCTCACGCATGTTGCCAGGTTGAGGAAATGCAACAGGAACGAACAAACTGACAATGGCAAATGATGAGCCTTACACTGTACGTTGATCAGCTAATGTATACGTTTGCATTGTTTTTATTGTCTGCAAATTATAAACCAGCTCATGTGGATTTGTCATATCTCTTGTCAATGTTAGCTAGATTATGTTTAGTAGATTAAACTACAATTTTATGACAAAGCAACTATTCGCTTTAGCATTAACAACTCTTTTTATATTTTGCATGAAGCACATTTAATAATATAATTCAAACCATTTGTTTAAATCTTACTACCACCAAGAATAATTTTCATGATTAAGCTCATGCTTAATCTCAGGTATGGACCTTAAAGTCTTCAGTTACTAAGACATTTTATATCCTGTTTAAGTGAGAATGTTACACTGCCTCTTACATGTCATTAATCTGTGTGATTTCCTCCTCTGTCTGCACAAATGCATCTGAATGGCCTGGGGCCAAAATTGACACTCTTGCATTAGGCCACAGGAACAGAAAGTTAGGGTCAAAAGCTCTTCCACACTAAAAATCCAAAGGGAAAAAAGGAGTAAGGAATTTTTGGTAATGTTCAGTTGTAAACAATATTACATCATTCAATTAAAAGGTATAGTTGACCCATAAATTAACTGTCCTTTTAATTAAAAAAAAAAGTGTTTTAATCCATATCAAGAATTATAACTGACCATCGCATAGCTGTCACTTCCATGACATCCCCCAATAACTACAGTGATTTTAGGAACTGAGGCACAGACCACAGCAGACATCATGGAACCCTGCGCTTTAAGTCTGTTAGTGTTGGACTCTGCCTAGGGGAAACAGGAAAGGAAAAGAGAGGTTTAGAAGAATGAGGAAGGCATAAGCTCCGCCTTCACACTCCATTTAAATATTCCACATCTCTTTACCACGGTTTAAACCAAACACATTTATGTAATCAATTAATATATGACTAAAGCAAAACTTTGCTTTAGCAATAATTTAACTCATTTTTTATTTGGCTAAGTTAAGCATCTCATACATGCACAAAGTATACACAAATGCAGGGCTGATACACCTTGGATTGTGAGAGTGTGAGTGCAGGTTCTGGTGCTGTGTTCTGCAGGAAGATCAGAGGGATGTCTCTCTGGTCACACAGCTGAACAAAATGACTGCCTTTAAGGGAAGCTTCATACGTCAACTCTCCATTATTTGCCACGATTCCAATCTGATGCCTGAAGATTATTAGGAAACATAAATTCACAGATTAAATCTGATAATAGTAAAGAAAAACTAGACTTTTGTTTGCCCATGCAAAACTAATGATGCTAAAGTGTTCAGAATCATTGCAAAGATGTATCTATGTGATTACTAATATGTTCAGAGTGGTTTTTAGCACATGGCTATTAATGCTTTCTTACAGGCCCAATCAAATAAACCCGCATCCAAGTCTTTATTAATGTGAATCTATGGGATTATTTTACCAATTTTATTGTCTGGTAGGTGAAATCTTATATATGATCGCTTAGAAAAGTAATAGCACACCTCTCCTTAACAACCACACAATTTGAGGTATCATTCGTGTTCATTCCACAAACTGATAAACAGAAGTAATCCCTAACCCTAAAGGCCAAAGTATACTTATTATCTATATTTTCCACATGCTGCTCCGTCTTGTGCACAGTGCCCATAACGCAAATTTCGTCATCAGCAGAGTAAGCATGGAATGTCTGTGTTCAGCCCAGTGTTTCTAGACAACAGTACAGTCTTCATCTGTGTGCATTATCTGCACATGTGCCTGATGTTGAATGTACTAAATAGTATCACAAAGCCTTCGTATTGCGGATACATCACAAACATCTGAATGAACTGGCAGTCAAAAGAGTATAGCCTATTTTGAAAGGCTGAGCGCTGGATCGTGTGAGAGACAGAAAGAATAGCGGAAAAACAAAGTGTAGCCTTACACTTTGAGCTAAAATAATAATGATGCTTGTCTTGGCAAGCACTTAAGTAAAGATAAGAAAGTAACAGAAGTAATTAAGTTTAGGGTTAAAGAGACTGTTCACACACTTTCGTGCCATCCCAGATGTGTATGACTTTTTTTATTCTGCCGAACACAAATTAAGGTTTTTAGAAGAATATTTCAGCTCTGTAGATCCATACAATGCAAGTGAGTGGTGATCACACCTTTGAAGCTCCAAAAATCACATAAAGGCAGCATAAATGTAATCCATAAGACTCCAGTGGTTTAATATATGTCTTCTAAAGTGACGCAGTCACTTTGGTTAAGAAACAGATCAATATTGCAATCCTTTTTTTACTATAAACCTCAACTTTCAGAATATAAATATGAATGTGAAAGTGGAGATTTATTGTAAAAAAAAAAAAATAAAAAAAAAAGGACTTTAGTATTCCCTGATATTAAAGATATTCCATCCCTGTGGAAACCCTGTAACTTACAACTTGAAATGACACATTAAAAGTACATTTGAAAAAAGAAATGCCATATAAAATTTTCAAACCTCACCCTTCAATTCTGGCAAACCCAGTGAGGAGTGTGGTACCGTAACGGGCCTTGAACTCCTGAAACCGACTTCCATCTGTCAGTCGACTCACAATCTAATCAAAGTACCAATAAGGACATTTAAAAGTCAACATGTATGGTATTAGTCTGAAACTATGCATATGAAAATGCTTTTACCAGTCTGACATCCATGCTGTAATTGTAGCTCCGGGGGGCAAGAGCCATAAGATCGTCTGTGCTGTACAGGGGCTCCTCAGCCTGAGTACTGTGCTCCTCCGGGAGTTCAAAGTTTAATGTAGAGATTATATTTCTGGTATACTCATACGCTTCACTCTCCACTGTGGCAAAATGGTCCACACAGCCACTCACTCTGAGGAGTACAGAGTATAGGTACAGTGACAAAACATTCTCAATAACAGTACAATGAATGTACAACATTGTTATTATGCCAAAAGAGGACAAATGATGTTTATACATGCTCGAAATGACATTTGCTTCAAGACTCTGATCAACATTGGACATTAAGTGGCCATATTTATTTTCACTGCAAGTTAACCCATACTTAATATAATTTCATTGAAATGCAACCATGCAATAAAGTAGAAAACAACATACTCTGAGTGCAGCCTGGCTCCACCCAGGTCCTCTGGAGACACCTCCTCCCCAGTCGCAGCCTTCACCAGCGGTGGTCCTCCCAAAAATATTGTTCCTATCCTGTGGACAATCACAGCCTCTTCAGCCATAGTGGGCACATAGGCTCCTCCAGCTGTGCATGACCCACACACTACTGCCACCTACATGTAATGATGTCACACTGCATCAAAGTTTGCTTTGAACTACTGAAAGAGAATTATTTCTGATCATACACATGAGATTAGATAGATTCTAAAGAACAATTTGCAAATTATACTCTATACAAGAGCGATTTTTAGAAATATTTTATAGCATAGCATACTTATAAAAAGGTAAATTCACTATAGAAATTTCCATGACTTAATATTTTATGAATTTCCATGATTTTTCCGTGCCTGGAATACTCCAAGTTTCAAAATTCCAAGTTTTCTCTTTTCATAGTACCTGTGGAATCTTCATTGCTGACATAACTGCTTCATTGTAAAAGGTGCGTCCTCCTTGGTTTTTATCAGGAAAGATCTCTGACTGTTGATAAAGCAATTGCACAAAAATGAATGCAACATTATGAGATTACAGTGATTTCCATAGCCGTGAGTGCTAACTACCTGAAGAGGCAGAAATGCACCACCACTGTCCACCAAATAAACACAGGGCAAACGATTTTGCATGGACACGTCTTGTGCCCTGAGCTGCTTTTTAACTGTGATGGGATATGCTGTGCCTCCTTTCACAGTGGCATCGTTAGCAATGAACACGCACCATAGTCCGTTTATTTTACCAATACCTGTTTAAAAAAAAAACATTATAACACTGTTAATGTGGAAGCACATTGTTTGAGTAGTCTATGCATTCATATTTTAATATTACACTTTATAATACGGATAGTTCCGGCGGCCATTGTAAAATGACTAAAAACGGAAACCTGTGATCGCTCATTCTATATTAATGTGACAAGTTGTTACATTGCTTGGCAACCACATACAACCTACAGTTGATTAACTATATCATATGGTATAAGATTCTACACAATTTTATAAACCCTTTAAGCTTGGATTGGCCTGTCAAGAAAAAAAAATATTATCAAAATAATAACAACTACAGCCTTGACAACACAAAATAGGTATTTTAAAGCTAAGAAGCTATACTTTGCAACGCATGTAGGAATTATGGGCAAAACTGAACAAGGGCTTTGAAAAAATGTCAAACTGTTCAAATAGCCTTGAGTCAGATATCATTGGAAAGCTCTAAAAGAGTAGAATACACCATCCTAATTGTTTTACTCAAAGACAAAAATATAGAGAGTAATAGCCAAGAACATGTCTTTGACATACGTTAGATGTAAAAGGTTGTTGCTTATAAGCCACTTTTTCACTTATAACTTCATGAAAATTAAACAAACTGTTACTTAGAAGAGCCAACTCCTGTTAAAACGAGCCCACACACAACATAATCGGATGCACCGTGTGCACAAAACAATGTGCAGACAGATAACTTCATCGTAAATTATGCAGTAAGTTGTCCCACGTCCTTGAATGCTAAACCAGTCTTATTAGGATTCAGATCACTGCAAAAAGTAATTCAAATATGGGCAGAGGGGATCATTCTCTCTAATTACATATGGCCTCCATGAGATGGTGCCAACTACATGTCACATCCTCAATGATGGTTTGAATGACACAGAAAGGAACTGAATGAGATTTTGTTACTCATGCCTGCATGCTTTGGAGAATGAGCAGTTGTATTTGCATGAATAATTAGAACTTATATACAATTTTTCCGTTTTATTTATATGGAGAGGCTTTTAGAAACTTCGAGACATTTTTGGACACTAGGTTAAATTATTTTTAACGCTATAACTTTTACTTGCTTTTTTGTATCAACACAAACTTTTACTTATTTATAGGTGACATGATTGGGGGGAAACAAAAGCAGTTTTTTGGAGCTATCTTATTTACTCTGTGAGATATATAATGTCAAATCAGAAAAATAAGAAAAACAGTTTAAGTAAGTTTGGCTCAAGGTTTTTTTTCCCCCTCCAGGAGTCTCATAATTTATCATAATCTATATCACTGAAACATCTGAAAAGTTTTCTTTTAAATTATACAAAACAATTGACTTTTTTTTTTTTTTGTAGAGTTATAAATCTTTAATTTTTGGCATGCCACTGAAACAGGAAATCTTTATAAACACTTTAGAGCTTAAAGGGTTTAAAAATGTAACTGTTTATTGATCATTTATGTTATTTGTCAAGAAGCTTTGGCTGCCGCAAAGCAATGAGCCACTCGAGTTCATAAGTTACAGTGATTATGTGTAAGGGTGCTTTAGGCAATTCACAATCGCATTGATATTTAATTGTAATGTCTAATAATAGTTATTATTCACTCCAACTTTTACTTCTAAACCATTGTCCTAAGCAGACAGCAATGAAATAATGGGTAAAGGTTACTATTGATTACACCATTGAATACAGTAGGTGTTTCCTATGAACTGGAATACCTCCTCCCATCAGCAATGTGCCTTTAAACAAGGTGCTTAAATCCAGGATGCTTTAGATAAATAATCCCTGAAAATCAAAGCAGTATTTATAGCTTTGGATAATACTGTTCGCTATAAGCAATCTTGTACCTGTGAGACAGCCTGCTGATGGAATGTCTCCATAGGGCAGGTCAAGTCCAGCGAAAGGAGAAAGTTCTAAATAATCTTCATCATCCAGTAGCATGCGAAGTCTGTCTCGTACTAGGACCTTCTGATTCCTCTGTGTATGTCGAGCTATGGCCTTTTCACCACCCCCCTTCATTACTTTTTCCTTCTGCTCAAGGTATCTGATGATTCAGGAAACGCCTGAATGTTAAAGGGATTGTTCACCCAAAAATGAAAATTCTGTAATGATTTACTTTCCCTCAAACCTGTATGACTTTTTCTTCAGTGGAAAAAAAAGGAGATGCTTGGCAGTATGTTGTTTGTTGTATGGAAAAAAGATTCAGTGAAATCGAATGGTGAATAAGGCTAACATTCTGCTTAACATCCCCTTCCATGAAAAGAAAAATATGGTTTGGAATAACATGAGGGTGAGTAAATGATGACAGAATTAAAATTTTGGGTAAATTATCCCTTTAAAGGGTACATCACCTATATGAACAATCTTATGAGCAATCTTTTAATGCATGACTGTATTGTAAGGAGGTAGGGAGATCTTCATTGCATGCAAATCAGACTCACTTTTGCTGACAGAACAGGCTGTTCCTGAGATTTGCTTCATATACATGTCTGTGAACTGGCTGAAATGCTCCATCTATAACTGGAAAGGCACTTGGCAGGCGTCTCCTGTGCACAGTGGAGCTCATACAGCGGTACAATGCTGCTGGCTGATGTGCCCTGTGTCTCTGCAGAATGTGTGTCAAAGGTCGCCATAAACTGTGAGGTGAACGTGTGCAGAGGCATATATTGCTACTAAAAAGATTTGATGGTGTCTCCCATGGCTGTGAATTTTGAGAGATTGATGCTCTTGCGAGTTGTATGAGGTTGTTCCTTTTGAAACTGAAAGACCTGTTGAAATAAGAAACATGATTGTTATTTGTAATAACTCCAAGCAACTCAACAATTATTAGCTTTAAAACACAATTGAATTCTGCATTTTTCCTACTAAAGCTCATGCAAAAATACACGTAAAGTCCTGCGTATTAGAATTATGTTTTGGTTTACTTTATTAAAAGCCTATTGTTATTCTTTATTCAAATCCACATTAAAACAAGTCTGGTTGAAGAATGCACCTTACACTTATGCAAATGTGAAAAAGAAAGAAATGGCTGCAGTTTAAAGGAATATTCAGGGTTCAAAACAAGTTAAGATCAACGGATAGCATTTGTGGCATAATATTGATTACCAAAAAAATAAATTTTGACTTGTACCTCCTTTACACTTACAATGGGAGTGAATGGAGCCAATCCATAAACGTTAAAATGGAGTTAATTAACAGGCTCGGGAGGAGCTTGTTAATTTTAATCTGATAAATCACGTCCCATGAGTAGGAGTATATAAGCCGCTGCTTACCTGCTTCCTGTGACAATTGTATACGGACAGCAAGCCAAATAAGTCATAAACAATATACATGTTAACATGATTTTAGTGTGATAAAATCAATTACCACTTTTCTGTGTAAAGTTATAGCCAATTGACAATGTAATGTCAAACCCTAACACCTTTAAATGCGTATGAAAATGACAAAAAATAAATAAATTTAGCCCCTTTTTCTCCCAATTTGGAATGCCCAATTCCCACTACTTCGTAAATCTTCGTGGTGGCGTGGTTACTCACCTCAATTCGGGTGGTGGAGAACAAGTCTCAGTTGCCTCCGCTTCTGAGACAGTCAATCCACGCATTTTATCCCGTGGCTCAATGTGCATGACACCACAGAGACTCCCAGCATGTGAAGCCTCATGCTACTCTCCGCGATCCACGCACAACTTACCAACCGCCCCGCTGAGAGCGAGAACCACTAATCATGACCACGAGGAGGTTACCCCATGTGACTCTACCCTCCCTAGCAACCGGACCAATTTGGTTGCTTAGGAGACCTGGCAGGAGTCACTCAGCACACCTTGGATTCAAACTCATGACTCCAGGGGTGGTAGTCAGCGTCAATACTCGCTGAGCTACCCAGGCCCCCGATACACAAATTTTAACAGAAAAATGTATGCAAGTGATTTTATAAAATAATTCGTTTTTAATTTCTGCCTTTAAACCCACCAAAAATTGGCCCCATCAACTTTCATTGTAAGTACTTCTGTGTAACTTAAATTTTCGATTTTTTTTTTTTTATAGAAAAGAATAGACGAGTCAAAATTATTTTTGTGTTAAATCAACATTGTCATAAATTCTGTCAATGGAGCATAACTTGCATTCCTTTAATTAAAGTTTTCTGCACACTAGCTAAATTCAATATTTAAGTCCTTTTTTTAACATAAATCTCCACTTTCACTTTCAAAATGTGATTGTGAAAGTGGGATTTATAGTATAAAAAGGACATACATGTTGATCTGTTTCTCACCCACATTAACGACTAGAGTCTTATTGATCACTTTTATGTGGCCTTTATGTGATTTTTGGAGCTTCAAAGTCGATCTGGTCACCATTCACTTGCATTGTAATGACCAACAAAGCGGAGATATTCTTCTAAATATTTTGTTAGTGTTCTGCAGAAGAAAGTAAGTCATACACATCTGGGATGACATGAGGAAATTGTTTTAGTATTTTCATTTTTGGGTGAAATAACCCTTCAAGCTGCAATATCATAGACTAAAGTCAACCACACAAAAATGTCTCAAACTATATATGATATTAATTAGTAATATAAATAGTAATATATATATATAAATAGTAATATAATATATATATATATATATATATATATTTGATCAAATTAAATATTATTTATATAATAATACATTTTAAATGTTATAATTGTTCTATAGTGAGACATCGTTGAAAATGAAGCAAAACCAGCAATTTTGCGTTAATTATTCAATCATGAACATTTCATAATCTTCTTAACGATAACTTTATATTATAGCTAAATGCTTGGTCGTGGCTATAGTTATGTATTCGTTCAGTGTGTCAAAGGTCGTTATATGTTCAGTGAGATTATAAACCCACGACATTAAACGAAGTGTAGAGTCGTAAAGTCACATATTAACATTAACATAGGCTATAGCAGATAAACTTACCTCAACATACAGCAGTACATAATGAGACGAGAGAAGATCTTAAGTGATTGAATTTGTTTACAGTGTAACAAGAAAATCAGTCTGGATGGAAACAAAGCAGACTAGGAACGATTGCGATAAAGTGCATTTATTAAGCTACATATTGATATAATGACCACTAGGAAGCAGTATACGCCAGTCAATGTTTCCAACGTAGCATTCAAATTTTTTACTATGAATTTACCATAAGTGATCTGTGATTAATTCATAGTTACATATTTGAATATTAGGTCATAATGACCCACACAATTACAATTGATACATTCTATTCTATGTTTAAATTAAAGGAATAATCTGGGTTCAATACAAGTTCAGTTTAATTGACAGTTAGTTTAATTGACAGCATTAGTGGCATAATGTTGATTACCACAAAAAAATACTTTAGACTTGTCGCTCCTTTTCTTACAAAAAAAAAAGAAAAAAGAAAAAATCTGGGTTACGGTGAGCACTTACAAGTAAATGTGGGGCCAATCTGTAAAAGTTAAAATACTCATTATTTCAAAAGTAGGCTATTGCAACAAGACGTATACAATATGTGTGTTAACATGATTTTAGATGACGTAACGCTGTAAACCCTAAAATGACTGTAAAAACTATTATTTAACCACTCTTAATTTTTATGATTATATATACACACCGATCAGCCACAACATTAAAACCACCCACCTAATATTGTGTAGGTCGCCCTTGTGCTGCCAAAACAGCACCAACCACCATAACATAATAGCATTCTGAGATACTTCTAACCACAATTGTACTCGTAACAACAATCATGCTGTGCTCCAAATAATTGAGATCACATTTTTTTTTTTTTCCCATTCTGATGTGAACATTAACTGAAGTTCCTGGCCCGTATCTGCATGATTATATGCTCTGCACTGCTGCCACACGATTGGCTGATTAGATAATCGTTTGGATGATTGTTGGTGCCAGACAGGCAGGTTTGAGTATTTCTGTAGCTGTTGATCTTCTGGGATTTTCACACACAACAGTCTCTAGAATTTAATCCAAATAGTGCCCAAAACAAAAACATCCAGAGAGGGGCAGTTCTGCAGACGAAAATGCCTTGTTGATGAGAGAGGTCAACGGAAAATGGCTAGACTAGTTCGAATTCACAGTCTACGGTAACTCAGGTAACCAATTTCTACAATTGTAGTGAGAAGAATGTCATCTCAGAAATCTATTCTGAGATGTGGGTTGGCACTGATTTGGTGGCACGAGGAGGACCTACACAATATTAGGCAGGTGGGTTTAATGTTGTGGCTGATCGCTGTATATATATTGTATATGTAAAAAAAAAATTGGAGTAAGAATGTTGGATTGTTAGTTAATGGGATAGTTCACAAAATTCTCATAATTTACTCACCTTCATGCCAACCCTGATGCGTATAACATACTAACTTCTGCTGAAGACAAATGATCATTATTTAGAAAAAATATCTCAGCTCTGTGGATGAGAGACAGAACAATATTTAAGTCCTTGGCTTTTTTACTATAAATGTCCACTTCCACTTTCAGATGTGAAAGTGAAACTAAACAGGTGCAACGTGTGACAGAATTGATAGTGAAAGTGTAGATTTATCGTAAAAAAAGAAGACGACATATTTATCTGTTTCTTGCCCACATTTAATTTAACCACTGTAGTCTTGTATGTGCTTTTTGGAGCTTCAAAGTTCTGGGCACCATTCACTTGCATTGTATGGACCAACAGAGCTGAAACATTCTTCTAAAAAACCCAATTTGTGTTCAGCAGAAGATAGAAAATCATAAACACCATGAGGGTGAAGAAATAATGAAAGAATTTTAATAGTTACTTTTTAGTAACTATTTTAATCATAAGGGGTAGTTATATTTTCTGAAACACATCAGTTCTGTTGTCACTGTGATTATCAATTAACAGACACCATGACTGTTCAACACCACATACACTAATGTGTTCTAAAACAAGAGCGATATATCCCATATTAGCACCAAAAGTCACTCCCCTCAGAGTAGATCACTAAAAAGCATTTGCGCGAAGGCGCTAATCGCCGTTACTGCTGGAACATTGTTTTGTTTTTTTCCTGAAAATACTGTTGTCATGACAAGTACACATCTCTGATTAGCTATTACAGAGGTTGTACATAATCGCGCCGTGTTTAGTAACTCTCAAACGAGATTTGTTTGATTGAGTGAGCACACGTGGATGAACGCGCGCGCAGAGCGACCACCGCTTTCTTAACATCAGCCATGCTGTTATTATTCGTTTTATTTGTAACATCCTCTTGCAGTTGAAATCCCCCTCTAACGTGATTCCGCAATCTATAGTACTAGCGTAAATCCTCATGAAAAGGGACACTTCACAGTTCATATATATTTCATAGGCTGCTGATCAATATATATCATAACGCGGGCAGCACTGAAGTAAGGAATACTGGCGAAATATGAGCAGGTGACGTCAGACGCATGTTTTTTTTCTCGCTGCGCGCACCTCCCCGTGCAGTGAGCACTCGGGCAAAGTGTAAAAATGGCGTCCATCATGGAGGGGCCGCTGAGCAAATGGACTAACGTCATGAAGGGATGGCAGTACCGCTGGTTCGTGCTGGACTATAACGCAGGGTTACTTTCATACTACACCGTAAGTATTTTTCTTACGCTTGCGAGAAGTAATAGAGGCTTGAATGCTCAGTGGCTCGATCTGCGAGCTGTAAATGCCGAAAGAAAAACAGCTCTCAGAGGCCTGTCAGCATTTGAGAATCTCAACTGGTTTGGGCGGGGCTTTGCTTGAGTGACTGAGACGCCAGCCAATCCGAGCTTTTCTATGGAAGGCGTAAGCCAATGAGCTGTAGACTCGCTGTGTTTTACCAACAGGAAGACCACCTCCCTTTAAAAAAATGCTTACAGTAGTGTTTAGTCTGCAAAATTTGAAGGGTGGAGCCCGCCACATGTGACAGTTGTTTTGGATGCGTTCGCTTCATATAATTTGTAGTGATAACATACAGTTGTAGCTTTCATACTTTTCTCTTGAAAGCTTTAAAAGGTTTTTTAACAAATAAACCACTAAGCTAAGAGCTGCAGTAGTTGTCATCTGTTAATCATCCACATCCAGAGCTCTCATGTTTGTTAATGTCTACCTATGGGTCATATAATTGAGGCAGTGGTTGTTTATTTAAACTGTTATCTAAGTAAATAAAAAAGCATAACTCTTTTCTCTTATTACTGTTCAATCTGATGCTGCTTCAATTTTCTCTAATAATAATTGCTTATACTGATAACACACAAAACCCAGCAACTTCTGTAAAATGGAAGTATAAAGCCCACAATGAGTTCTCGCTCACCCAGTTATTGTTGATGAACATGTAAAACTGGATAAATGGTTATCTACAGTACATATTTAAATTTGCAATAGGCTCTAATTCAGTAGTACTCCGCGCTATGACAGAAACTGTGTAGTAAGTTACATATACATTGGTGGCCAAACGTTTGGAATAATGTACAGATTTTACTGTTTCAGAATTAAATTGGTAATTTATTTCACCAAAGTTGCATTCAACTGATCACAAAGTATAGTCAGGACATTACTGATGTGAAAAAAAACAACACCATCACTATTTGATTAAAGTAATTTTTTACCAAATCTAGACAGGCCCCATTTCCAGCAGCATCACTCCAACACATTATCTTTGTGTAATCATGCTAAATTGCTAATTTGGAACTTGAAAATCACTTGCCATCATATCAGACACAACTGAAAGCTAGATGGTTTGTTAAACGAAGCTTAACCTTATCTTTGTGTTTTTGTTTTTGAGTTGCCACAGTATGCAATAGACTGGCATGAGGTGAACTATGGGGCTATGGGGTGAAATGTCACCTGAGTAGCTGGACAAACTGAAAGCTAGAATGTCAAGGATCTGCAAAGCTGTCATTGCTGCACATTTTGGATTTTGTTTTATTAGAATGAGGATGAGGATTTTGTTTTATTAGAAATCTTTGAAGTAATTTAAGAAGTTCTGAACATTTTTTTAAGATTGTAATGGCCATTTTTCACATTATTAATGTCCTGACTATACTTTGTGATCAGGTGAATGCCACATTGGTGAATAAAAGTACCAATTTATTTCCATAAGAGCAAAATCTGTACATTATTCCAAACATTTGGTCATCAGTGTAGTTTTTCATGTTTTTAAAAGTACTCTTGTTATTCAAGTACCCCTATCAAAGGTTTGCTTTTGCAAATATTTTAGTGTAATACCATTGTGTGTTATTTGTGACGTATTTAATTGTGTAATGTTCTGAAGGATGTCATAATTTTATACACTTGATCGAATGTGTTTGTCATGATTATAAAAGGTTTCTGCTTAAAAGCTTGTAATTATATTTGTAGACATGCATAAATTGTGCCTACATATGTATTTATTTACAAAATTAAATACTAGTTACTACCCAGATAGTTAACTTTTTTTTCTTCTTGAAATATGAGTTGGACCGGATAGTAAGGAGCAGCCAACAAGTGTACAGCAAGCATACATGGGATCTTTTTGAATACTGTTTAGAAAGCATCCCAGGTGAATACCTCATGGATTTTGAGAGTTCCCAGAGTATTGACTACTATTGTTCTCTAAAAAGTGAAAAATAGTAATAATCAAGAATGAGTAGGTGAGTCTAAACTTTTTACTAATATATATATATATTAGTAAAAAGTTTATATATATACACAGTTGAAGTCAGAAGTTTACATACACTTAGGTTGAGTTCATTCAAACAAATTTTTTAACAAATCCACAGATTTCATATTAGCAAACTATAGTTTTGGCAAGTTGTTTAGGACATCTACTTTGAATGACACAAGTAATTTTTCCAACAATTGTTTACAGACAGATTGTTTCACTTTAAATTGACTATATCACAATTCCAGTGGGTCAGAAGTTTACATACACTAAGTTAACTGTGCCTTTAAGCAAATTGAAAAAATTTCAAATAGGCAATTAGCCAATTAGCATCTGATTTGATGCTAATTTGAGTCAATTGGAGGTGTGGATGTATTTTAAGGCCTACCAGTGCCTCTTTGCTTGACATCATGGAAAAAGCAAAAGAAATCAGCCAAGACCTAGGAAAAAAAGTTGTGGACCTCCACAAGTCTGAATTATCCTTGGGAGCAATTTCAAAATGCCTGAAGGTACCACGTTCATCTGTACAAACAATAATATGGAAAATAAACACCATGGGACAAAACCACACAACCATCATACCACTCAGGACGGTGACGCATTCTTTCTCCTACAGATGACTGTAGTTTAGTGCAAAAAGTGCAAATCAATCCCAGAACAACAGCAAAGGACCTTGTGACGATGCTGGAGGAAACAGGTAAACAAGTATCTATATCCACAGTAAAACGAGTCCTATATCGACATAATCTGAAAGGCTGCTCTGCAAGTAAGAAACCACTACTCCAAAACTGCCATGAAAAAGTCAGACTACAGTTAGCAAATGCACATGGGGACAAAGCTCTTACTTTTTTGGAGAAATGTCCTCTGGCCTGACGAAACAAAAATTGAACTGTTTGGCCATAATGATCATTATGTTTGGAGGAAAAAGGGTGAGGCTTGCATGCCGAAGAACACCATCCCAACCGTGAAGCATGTGGGTGGCAGCATCATTTTGTGGTGGTGCTTTGCTGCAGGAGGGACTGGTGCACTTCACAAAATAGATGGCATCATGAGGAAGGAAAATTATGTGGATATATTGAAGCAACATAACTCAGCCATAAAGTAAAATTTTGGCCGCAAATGGACAACAACCCCAAGCATGCCTCCAAAGTTGTGGCAAAATGGCTTTAGGACAACAATGTCATGGTATTGGAGTGGCCATCAGAAAACCCTGACCTCAATATGATAGAAAATTTGTGGCCAGAACTGGAAAAACGTGTGCGAGCAAGGAGGCCTACAAACCTGACTCAATTACACCAGTTCTGTCTGGATGAATGGGCCAAAATTCCAGCAGCTTATTGCGAGTAGCTTGTGGAATGCAACTCATAATGTTTCACCCAAGTTAAACAATTTCAAGGCAATGCTACCAAATACTAACCAAGTGTATGTAAACTTCTGACCCACTGGGAATGTGATGAAATATATAGAAGCTTAAATAAATCATTCTCTCTACCATTATTCTGACATTTCACATTCTTAAAATAAAGTAGTGATAGTCCAGTTGCTCTCAGCCTATTGTGGACAGTCTGAGCACTGATGGAGGGATTGTGCATTCCTGGTGGAACTTGGGCAGTTGTTGTTGCCATCCTGTACCTGTCCCGCAGGTGTGATATTCATATATACCGACCCTATGCACTGGTTATTACACCTGGTCTGCCACTGAGAGGACAATCAGCTGTCCTACTTGTCTCGCTGTAGTGCTGTCTTAGGGGTCTAACAGTACGGAAGTTGCAATTTATTGCCCTGGCCACATCTGCAGTCCTCATGCCTCTGCTGAAACATTTTGTGTCTAAGAATTTATTAGAATGCAAAGAGTAATGTTTTTGACAGACAATCAGAAATCCAGGTTGGTTACAAATATAGTTTTATTCATAAGGTATAGAGTCCATATCCAGAAGCTAAAGTAATTGTGAGAGTAATTTAATGAGATTTTTGTATTTTCCAGATTTTGAGCAAACTGAGACTAGTGTATATTCCAACACTGTGTTGCTAATTCAACAAAATCTTATGAGATCTAACCGTTCTTTTGTCTTTTTCTTCAGTCCAAGGACAAGATGATGCGCGGCTCCAGAAGAGGCTGTGTGCGACTTCGGGTAAGAAATGTATCTATAAATTCAAAAGCCATTTTTAGTCCCAGTGCTGTCCTTGTTTGGCTATTTAGTGATTTAATTATATGAGTCTAGGTCTTTAAATGCAGGATTACAACAGCAACAGTTGAGAGTCAAGAATATTATTGTATGAACTATTTTTTTTAAGATGTAACATTGTTTTGTGCTTAAAAAAATAATAGAGATACTGTAGAATGAACATGATCTGTTAACTAGGATAAACTCCTTTCTCTCTCCATTATTCATCTAAATTCTGTCTTATTTTCTCAGTGCAATTTAGTAGTTTACCAAGACGATTTAGCTGAAATTACACATTTACAGACAAGATTTTTTGTGCACTGTAATTCACATACTGTAGAAATAACAAGCTTCACTATGCAAACATTTTTTTACATTTCTCAACAATTTTCCCACAAATCCAGTTTATATGCATCTTATTAATGATGTGTTAGCTAGCAATGCATATTAGACCAAATGCTGTGAAAACTCTACCACCAGAGGGCACACTAGGCATTAAACTTTGGATTTAAACAGAGAGGACAGTTATGAAATATGCACATTGAATGTGGAGGATTGTTTTCAAACCTTTTTATATACTGAAGAGAACTAATTAGTTCAACTTAAGGCTGTATGGCTTTAGGTGTTAACTGCATACACTACATATGAACATAGAAACAATGTGTGCTAAATCCACGTTCAGATAATTTTTTTCTATGCATATGTGTGTTTATTTACTTTTTCATAATCCTTATCAAACTATTAACAGTTCATTTTTCAATAAAGTTCAAGTTAACTTGATCTGGCATCAACAAGCTGTAGAGTTGCAATACAATGAAGTTCTTAATCGTTAGTAACAGAGTTTTTCTGTTTTTCTTTAATGCATATGTATTGCATGGAAGTTGAGTTTTAAAGGAACATTCACAAAAATAATAAAATGATCCCCAATATTTCTTGAGAGTGAGCTGAGACAGACAGTTTAAATTTCAGACAGCCGTTAAAAGTTTTGAGGGCGTTGGCTCATTTTTATGGAATCGTGTGATCTGATAAAATCTGAGAGGTTGTTTTTGTTTTCTTCCTCTCTGTTGCCAGGACAGGCACTGTTTGTTACATCTCCATTTAAATTCAAGTTGACTTTATTCTATGAATTCTTCAACATTTTCCTTAATAAAACCTTTGCATGGTGCTTTTTTTTTAATGTTTGATGATAAGGTTATTTTGTCTGGAAATGCCATTGGTTTTGTGAATTATAGCCTTGATTACAATAATGTGTGGTTGTGCATCTTGTATAAAAGAGTTAATCATCATATGTTATTCCTCTGGTCCTGTACCAACAGACTGTGTTACAGTCTGTCCCACTTACGTTCACCCTCTCTGTCTTTCTTTCTCAATTTAAATCTCCTTCCATTCTCTTTCCTTTTTCCCCTCCTTCTTCCCTTTCTCGTCCTCTTCCTTACTCCACCCATTCTCTCCGACCTCTTTGCCTTTCTCTCTTTCAATATGTGTGTGAAGGAGTGGGCCAGAGTAACGGGGAGAGGGAGCGAATGACGTGTCCCTACGTCTGAATGGGTTTCGTTGCATTTCTCTTTTGCAGGGAGCTGTGATTGGAATCGATGACGAGGACGACAGCACTTTCACCATTACTGTGGACCAGAAGACTTTCCATTTTCAGGGTGAGCTCTCCATTCCCTTTTGTTTACTTCATCTCCTCTCTCATCTTCTGTTCTGTCTGGCACTCCTGCCTTGTGGTTTTTATTGCTGTTTATAGAGCTGCGGTCTGCCGGATGCTCACGTGTGCCCATTCTCTCTTTCTCGTGCTCTCTCTTTCTCTCTCTCCCCCCCTCCCTACTCGCCCTTTTATTGCTCTTGCTTACTCATTCTCCCCCCTCATGCTCTTTTTCATTTAGATTTTAAAGAGGATTATGAGATCAGCAAAACTATCCACACACATGCGCTTGCATCACAAATTCCAAACTTGCATTAGGCCTGGTGCATTTGTCGAGCTTATCTTACTGTTCAGTCGTGACCACTGACTGGGACAATCTAAAGATTTTGCAGCTTTAAAATAGAGATCAGATGGTCTAAATTGTTTTCCTTGCTGACCTCCAGGATTTGTTTAAATCGCAATGCATTACATTGGGGAAGAGTTACTATCCTAGGAAGTTCACTATGACAATGCAATAGAGAGCTGGAAGAACTCTTCAAGAAACAGGGAGAAGGACCATCTCTTTCCTCCTTCCTTCATCCTCCATGCAGTTACGCAAGGCTGCCGGCTGCTGAGCTCCAGGTTTTTAGCCTCTAGCCTCCACCTTCTCTCACTGGCTCATCTATCCTCCTCCACCCCCCCCCCGGCATCCGCCCTGCCGGGGGTGCGTTCACTCTCCCCATGCCCTCACCCACTGCTATGTTCCGACACTGTATGCTGTGGCTTTACAGTAAGAAGGGTAAGGTCACGCATATCTGGAACTCGCCTGCTTGCCGCTTCTCCCATAAACCACTTTGAACCGTTCATTTTTGCAGTTTACTTTAATGACTCGTAAATGGAGTTTTGTTTTTATTTGCTCTTGGCAAGCTTGTTGTCGTTGGGTACAGTTAACTGTGAGTGGTTGAGTGTGTTGTTCATCCTTGTCAGTTGCGGGTTTTGATAATATGTAAACAGTATTTGGTGCCACTATGTGGAGTTGAGGAATTGTAAACTTATTACAGATTATTTTGGGTTGAGGGACAGTTTGTCGAAATAGGAAATTTTGTTGATCCAAACCCATATGACTTTCATCCGAGGAACACAAAAGGAGATGTTAGGAAGAATTACAGCCTCAGTCACCATTCACTTTCATTGGAGAAAAGAAGCAATGAAAAAGAATGGTGACAGACTAACATACTGCCTAGCGCATAACATCTTTTTTGTAGTCCATGGTGGAAAAAACTTTTGGCTTAGTAACAACATGAGGGTGAGTAAATGAATACAAAATTTACATTTTTGGGTGAACTATCCATTCCGTCCCGCACGATGGATTGTTGCTTCCTAGCCCATTTTGAATGATTTATTTTTCTCTTTCATAAATGTTACTTTCTGTTCAAATACATTGTTGACCTCTGTGTAGTGTGTTTACTGGAAGCATATTTTGTGTCAGTGGTGTTATGGTGTCTCGATCCTTCTTTTAAAAAAATGGAGGAAACCTGCTATGTCAGATATCTTACTGTGTGTGTTTGAGTGAGTGAGCGTGTGTGTGTGTGTGCATGCGTGGGCTTAGGCTTTTGTTTCAACAATGTCCTCATAACATCCACCTCTCTAGATCCTCTTGGACTTGTCATATCAGTTCTCTTTTCGTCATTGCAGCAGGAGCCATTTACCCTACAGCGTAAATGGTTTTGTGCAACCTGATCTCTATGGACTGTTCCGGAATTGCAGCTCTCACTTGCTCTTGGCATATATAAGGGTACAAAATAGAGCAATTTCAAGTGAGGTATCTTGTTGTAGCCATGAGCAGTAAGTATAGTTACTGCTACACGAGACAGAATGGCATGTGGAAAAACAAAGTATACCCTAGCCTTAAGTGGACTGTTCTTGGCCAGAATAAACTGTAATGTCGACCAGTTGGAAAAATTAAGGTTTGGCTGAACAAGATTTAAACCCTATTGACATCACTGTTGCGATTTTAACAATGTTTGTGGTCAGTGCAGGGTACAGTGATTCACAAGCTGTGTTTGTGTTAGGGTTAAATCTGAAGCAAAATCAGGCTGATAACATCATCAAGATTACAGTAATCTGCACAACGAGCCAAAACTGAACATTGTTATCAGATGTTACAATGTACAAACAACTAAATCTTGAACTTGAATTGCATCTAAAAAATGGAAAATATGGTGTAATGTACTCTCACAGGATGATAAAAGCTATGTGAGCTTTTATGTACACATTCTGGTGACCTCTCCTTTCAGCGTGGTAAATTTGAGAATTAGGTGAGCTTGAGCACTCAGGATGGGTAAATATGTAGAGGTTTGCACAGTGTCTGCCTCATTGGAGGTTTAGAGGAACTTAACTGTACTTGCTATTTAGAGGGTCATCCATAATTCATCATACTCTTCTGTGGCCCCCGTATTGGCCTTGCCTGAAAGCCCCTTTATTTTCTCAGAGATAAAAGCCTCTACCTGTCTACCTCTCAGACACTTGACTGGAAAAAAACACAGTCAGTAGTTAAAAGCTCTCAGCATCAGAAAGTGATCTCCTGCTGGCAAAAGATCAACATACACATTCATTCTCCTGAGGGGGAAACAGTGAGAGAGAGAATAGAGCAAGGGAGTAAGAGACATAGAACAAGAGCATATGTTTCTCTCTAGGGTTTTTCACACTGTGCATAACCTTGGATTATCAACTTTTAACCCTGGGTTAAGCAATGTTTCACACTTTTAATTTTGAAGGATGTTTAGGGTTATAAAACTCCCTTCCAGAGCAGGGTTTGCTCCACTTTTGCCATTTTAACCCTGATGTACACTACCTAAGGTATCGAGTTCAACCATCTGGGTTCCGGGAGTATTTTTCCCATTAATTTTTCCCATAAACTTTTCAAAAAATCCTTCATAAAAGAGTTTTAAGCAATGAACCAAGCAAACCATCTCTGAGATAAATCACAACATCACAAATTTTGTATTGAGGCAAAGCATTATATGAAAATCTGGCAAAAAGGCAAAGGTTCAAGACTGTTTATTTTCCATCTTTCATGAGGGCATTAACTGCAATCCCATGAAGCATTGCGAATTATGTAATTGAATCAAAAACAATGGGAATATATAAAACTATTGATTTTAGGTTGTTGCTTATAAGTATAGAAACATGATATTTTACATTTATTGCCAAATATTCTGATATGTGCACATAGATAAGTATTTTAAGGGTGAAGAGACCCAGAGTCGTGTACGCCATTCACAGTGCATCATGGGAGTATGTAGTTGGTCCGATTCATGTTTCTCAGACTTGGTTGGCTGCGGTTCTCTGATAGGTGAAGCTTCCACTACTGGACCATGGGTAATGTAGTTGTTTACCATGAATTTCACTATCAAACATGATTTTTAAACAATAAAGTTGAAATAATGCATACAGGTGGCTTCAGTGGAATAATATACCATTGGTGAACAACCTCTGAGCTCAAGGTGGGTCTGTCTTTAAAGGTTTAGAAGATATTGTTGAAATTCAATTTGTCTAATGAAAAAATGAATAAGATTTTTGCTTCCAAAACCAGACAGTTGTACTCTATATAGTGTGAATCAATGCAGTGCTAGAATGTAACTAGTTGTTTAGCAACAGGCAACTTATAATAAACTGTTAAGTGCTTACCTTGTTAAATATTCATGAGCTTTTTACAGTCGCAGAAACTTCAACACAAGCCTTCCTTCAAATATTCGGTCAGGCATTGTGCCATTTAACAGTGCATGTGGGGGCCTGGGTGGCTCAGCAAGTAAAGACGATGACTACCATACCTGGAGTCACGAGTTCGAATCCAGGGCATACTGAGTGAATCCAGTCAGGCTTCCTAAGCAACCAGTTGGCCCAGATGCTAGGGTGGGTAGAGTCACGTTGGGTTAACCTCCTCGTGGTCACTAATGTGGTTCTCGCTCTCAGCTGGGCATGTGGTAAGTTGTGCGTGGATGCCGCGTAGAATAGCATGAAGCCTCCACACACGCTAGGTCTCCGCGGTAACGCGCTCAACAAGCCACGCGATAAGATGCGTGGATTGACTGTCTCAGACGCGGAGGAGATTCGCCCTCTGCCACCCGGATTGAGGCCCGTCACTACGTCACCAGAGAACATAGATAACTCAGAGACCCCCCCCCCCCCCCCAGCAAAAAAAACACAATGCGTGTAAACGTACTGGCTGAGAGAAAATGAAATATCGAACAGTGATGCAAAACGAAGAATAGACCGTATAATTTGTGTTTGCTTTCTTACGTTTTAGAACATTTCAATGTTTGTTTTACCCCAGAAATTAAAACTCTGTCGCTGTTTACTTGCACTTGTGTTGTTCCAAACCAGTATGACTTAACTACTTCTGTGGAGCACGTGAATAGATTTTGAAGAAAGTTGGCGCTGCTGTTTTTTTTTTTGTTTTTTTTTCCTCAAAAAATGAAAGAGAATGATGCCTGAAGTAGTCAGTCCCTAATATTCTGCCTAACATCTCCTTTTGTTTTTCACGGAAAAAACGACTCTGGTTTGAATCTATAAAAGAGTGAGTAAAAGATTGCAACAATTTTATTTTTGGTGAGCTATCCTTTTAAAAACAGCCAGAACAGATTTATACATGGTGACATTTTCACAGATAGACAAGTATTTATTAAAACGGGTCGCATGACATTCACAAGCTGTATTCTACAATCAATGTTATTGACCTCATGCAAATGAGAGCGTTAACACAAGGTTTACTAATGTAAAGTGTGAAATCTTGAATCCCGAATACCTATGATTATGATTATGTTAAGCCAGGGTTTAGAAAAGCCAGGATTTCCAGTGTGAAAAGCTCTATTCTGTCATCAAACTCGTGCTTCCGCAGGACAGAGCTGGCAGTGGAAAAATGCAGGGAGTCACATGCAAGCTGCAGCGAGTTTAGGAAAGACTGCAGGAGAGCACGCACACACATATGCACACACACTCGTTCTAATTGCCTCCTCTGGATGTAACCCATCGGTAACCTATCAGAGCATTGCAATGTGTAGTTTCACTGACAGCAGCTGCTAGTGTTGCAAAAATGGCTGTCAATTTTACAACTTATGTAAACTATTTGATGTTTTAGCTTTTTCTTTCATACTGTTGTTGTATCGTTAGAAGGGCTTGTTGCATAAGATGCTGATGCTCATTCCATGCTGAAGTCCGCCATTACTCCCAAGAGACGCTCCACCTTGCTTTTAGAAGAGAGGAAAGAGAGGGCTGTGCTACTAAATAGTGAATTATATCATATGAAATATTTGATGCTTTTTGCTCAAAGCAACTTACTTTAAAGGGATAGTTCATTCCTAAATGAAAATTCTGTCATCATTTACTCACTCTCATGTTGTTTGAAACCCATATAATTTACTTTCTTGCATGGAACACAAAAGGAGATATTTGGCAGATTGTTAGCCTCAGTCTTCATGTGTTTTCTCAGTTTTTTTGTTTTGTTTTTTCATTGCAAACCTGAAAGTTGACTGAGACTGTCGGTCCCTAACATTATGCCTAACATCACTTTTTGTGGAAGATAAGTCATACAGTTTTGGAATGATATAAGGGTGAGTAAATGATGACAGAATTGTCATATTAGTGTGAACTAACCCTTTAAATTCAAAAGGTATGCAGTACTTTAATGTGATCTTTAGGTCAGTGTAAGTGTATTCCCATTTCAAAATAACAAATAAGTGCAGTGTTTTGTAATCAACTCCACTAGTGAAAGCTCATTGGCTAGTAAATCGGTAGGTAGCCTGGCATCATGGGTCATGTGATCTTAGCTCTGGTGCCAGTAAGGCAGGGAGGGGCCATGTTTGTTTTGGACTGTGAAAATTACACGGATCTGGGACATCGCTTTCAAGCATGTTCCATAGATGTGTGATGGCTATTGTGATCCTGTATAAATGCTAATGTCTCTGTACTTTAAAGCAGGTAAAGAGGATGACATTTTCTCTGAACTTCTAAAAAGCTACTCAACCGATTTGTGTTTTTTATATATTTCTGGGTGATACATATTGATTATTAACTGGTGTGTTGTATGTTTAATACTACTGTACTGCAAGTTTGTTTTATCATCTATAAATAAGGTCGCCTCCACACACAAATGAGCAGCTTGAGTGATTACTGTATCTGAATTTTTTGCCGCAGAAGTGGGATTGTGAGTGTCAGTGCATGCATGCTCTTCAGGATTTGTGCTCCTAAAAGCTTTGAGATTTTCTGCTGAGCTTTGCTCCATATCATCCATTGAAGTGTCAGCTAAATCTTACATTCTGAGTGCTGTTTTTCAGCCGCTCCCTGGGGAAATTATTAATGTACATCTAAAGACTATTATAAATAATAAAGGCAAAGAGAGAGGTTTAGGTTTGTTTATCTCTGTAAGCTTTGTGTTATGGGCCCTGGCTTATATCAAACCAAAATGGAATTAGAGGTTTTCAAGCCCCTTACCGTGAATGCTGTTGTAAACAGACCATTTTTTTTTATTTATATATGTTGTTTAGTGCTTTATTTATTAATTAAAACTGACTGCTTTAAATGTATAGTTCACCCAAAAATTAAAGTTATATCATATTATCCATGGAACACAAAAGTAGAGATTTTGTTAAATGTCCAGACTGCTCTTTTCCATAAAATTAAAGTAGATGGTGACCATTGGCTCTCATGCTTCAAAATGTAAAAAGGTAATCCATACATCTGGGATGCTACATATTTTCCATGGAACACTTAAGTAAATATTTAGCTAAATGTTCAGGCTGCTCCTTTCCATGCAGTGAAAGTAGATGGTGACCATTGGCTCTCAGGCTTTAACGTGGACAAAAAGTAATCCTTAAAATTCATGCTTCAAATTTTCCATGGAACACTTTAGTAGAGATTTTGCTAAATGTTCAGGCTGCTCTTTTTCATGCAATGAATGTAAATGGTGACCACTGGCTCTCAGGCTTTAACATGAACAAAAAATGTAATCCATTCAACTAATATGCTACATATTTCCCATGGAACACTTAAGTAGCGATATAGCTACAGTAAATGTTCAGGATACTCTTTTCCATACAAAGAAAGTAGATGGTGACTATTGGCTCTCAAGCTTTAAAATTGACTGGAAGTAATCCATATAACTAATGTGCTACATAAGTCATCCGAAGCCATATGATAACGTTGTGTGAGGAACGGACTAAAAAGTAATTATTTACTGAAACAAAATCATACAGTTTGAACGATGAGTAAATGATGGGAGAATTTTCATAACATTGGCCACATGACAGCTAGCAACTGCAGGCTTTATAGCTTTTGCTTGATTTATAGTTGTTTTGAGGTGCTTAAGCTGTGTTTTTTGTCATACCTCAGACTGCCTGAAATTTTATCCCTCTTCTATACAAGGAACTCCAACACAAGCATTATTTACATTCTCTATATACTCAAGGGCAGAGGCTGTAATTGTGGGTGTTCCTGTTTAACTTGCCACAAACCTACCTTGACTTCTTGAAATTCTGCCTGTCTTCGTAAAGGAAAACAAGGATACGACAACAGAGCTGTGTCCTCTGTCACGTCAACATTTTCGCAGGATCATTCTCCACTCTCCATTTCACGTGTGATTTTTGTGTGTGCATTTTCAGTCAGTCTGTGGGTTGCTAATGTATGTGTTTTTGGATGTTTGCCCTGCAGCCCGTGACGCAGACGAACGGGAGAAGTGGATTCATGCCTTAGAGGGGACGATTCTCCGCCACACCCTTCAGCGGGTAAGAGCCCTGACGCATCCAGGCTGGGGCGGGGGCAGGGGGGGGTTGCTCCAAAATTATGCAAAATCAATTGATATACCACTTATTGCAGCAGATGGATCCAGCCAAATTTGCTTAAATACAAACAACATGAAACCAAATGGAGTTGTGTGGCTTTTAATCCTTGTGTACTTGTACTTTGAGGTAATTTAGTAGAGTTAATGTGCTCCTAAAAGGTGACAAAATTAACTTTTAGCATATATACACATTTTACATTTCTATTTTTGTCTAATAGAATGCCCTCTAGAATGAGAATTGCCCCCCCCCCCTAAATTCTAAATATAACCTGCCTCTGACTAGCGATAGAAATTAGCAAATTATGTTTTGTTGGTGTGTCTTCAGTAATAATGATCATAGTTTGATTCCTTTCTCAAAAATAAATTTGTATGGAAAGCTGTTGCTGGAATTTATTAACTTTGAAAGTGTCTTCATTGTTTTCGTCCACAGTTATAGGTAGGAACAATTAATTAAATAAAAAGAAACTTATATCAGAACCGAAGGATGTTCAAGACTTTCAGTTCCGTTAACGGTTCTCAAACGTGCATTCTTCCAACATTGCTAAAATACTCTGACAGAGTGTTTCCTGCGTTACCCTTTATCAGCTCTGTAACTCCCCTACTCAATCAGCAGCATGGAATATACAGCTCGACCAGTTTCCAAACAAGTGACTCTTATTTGAATCTATAGTGTAAAACCTACAGCGCATCCAGTGTAGTCTGATTTCTGAATGAATGATTCTTAAGGTCCTGTTATACTCATGACGAAGTTCTTTGTTTTTCGCTCAGAGCCAAAAAGAAATTCAAAACAACTGAGCAACAGTATACTGTTTGCACTTTGCAAACATTCAGACACACAACACTGGGGGAGGCATTTAGAGGAGCATTTAATTATGAAGAAACACAAGACTACATGTTTATCCTGAATTAATGTGGTGTTAAATTGTTTTTTCAATGACTTCATGCCTCATTCTATACGTAGAATTTACATGAGATCAGTAAAAGAAGCCGTTTTAACGACTCAATAATGATTTAAAGGAATATACAGCTCTGGAAAAATATTAAGAGAGCGCTGCAAAATGATCAGTTTCTGTGGATTTACTATGTATATGTATGTGAGAGTTTTATTCTATAAAGTACTGACAACATTTCTCCCAAATTCCAAATAAAAATATTGTCATTTAGAACATTTGTTTATCACCGATACTCCACCTGGTCATCTAATGGTTAGACAGAGACCTAGAGAGGCCTTCAAGGCACAGTGTCTTGCACCCACTGTGAAATTTGGTGGAGTATCTGAGATGATCTGGGGTGCTTCAGCAAGGCTGGAATCGGGCAGATTTGTCGTTGTTAAGGACGCATGAATCAAGTCATGTAGAAGGTTGTTCTGGGAGATAACTTGCGTCCTTCTGCTCTGACAATGTTCCCCAACTCTGAGGATTGTTTCCATCAAGACAATGCTCCGTGCCACACAGCCAGGTCAATCAAGGTGTCGATGGAGGATCAAGACCCTGTCATTGCCAGCCTAATCTCCAGACCTGAACCCCATTGAAAACCTCTGGAATGTGATCAAGAGGAAGATGGATGGCTACAAGCATCAAACAAAGCCGAGCTGCTTGAATTTTTGTGCCAGGAGTGGCATAAAGTCACCCAACAGCAATGTGAAAGACTGGTAGAGAGCATGCCAAGACGCATGAAAGCTGTGATTGAAAATCAGGGTTATTCCACCAAATATTGATTTCT
Source organism: Moxostoma hubbsi (assembly GCA_032164185.1). NCBI lineage: Eukaryota > Metazoa > Chordata > Actinopteri > Cypriniformes > Catostomidae > Moxostoma > Moxostoma hubbsi. The sequence continues at coordinate 13,233,838 of JAVLUX010000018.1, read as the reverse complement.
GAAATCTTCCTAAGTTAAAACATTAGTATTGTGTTGCTTATTCTTTGCATTATCTGAAAGGTCTGAAAACACTGCATCTTTTTTGTTAATTTGCCCTGTTGTCATTTTCTGCAAATAAATGCTCTAAATGGCAATATTTATATTTGGAATTTTGGAGAAATGTTGTCAGTACATTTATAGAATAAAACAAAAAAAAATTCAATTTACACAAAGACATACCTATGAGTGGTAAATCCAGAGAAACTGATCATTTTGCAGAGCTGTTGACATTCTGCATTCATGGCACTAATATGCTAACACTCAACGCAGCCATAATATGCTACGGTTACACTGTTATTGTAATTTATGATGACCCTGACTGTATTACAGAGATGGGTGTATAAAAGAGTGTTAATAAGAAGAATGCAGACTAAAGAATGATGATAAGAGGCATATCTCAGATGTGTAAATGGCTTTTGGCATATCAGTGAATCAGCATATCAAACAACAGAGTGAATGGGCACTTAACAGTATTTGAGAAGATTAGATTCCTTTGTAGACTAATTAAACAAAACAATCGCATGACATGGTCTTTGAGAATGTCTCTACGTGAATGATCGTACAGATGAAAGTAAATTTGCACAAGCTTGATAAAAACTCTGCATGCTGGTATGTTCATGTTGACTGATCTTAATTGACTGTTTAATTAGTTGTCAGCCTCATAGTAGGTGGAGCTCCAGGTCAATGACGTGAACCGGTGTCAGTAAGCTGTTTAGCAGACGGTAGGAAGTTTTCCTGGCGAGCTGTTATGAACCACCGGAACGAACTCGAACACCTTAGGTTTGGTCAGATTTAGTTCTAAATAACGTCACACCTGTTAGTTTTTCTACGTTTTCGTATGAGTTATGCTGGTGCCTTCATGAGTCGGTTCTTATTCAATATACACAACAAAATGTACAGTGCTATCTCCAAAACAAATGACTCTTATTAGCCAGTTAATTTCATCATGTCCTATTGAAATTAACCAAGAACTGTTTCTTTGTTAAGGCTCTGCGTACTGTATGCGTGATGCAAATTTCGTCATCAGCATAACCACCCATGTTTTCTTGACCTGCGGACGCAGTCCTCGTCTTTGCGCATCGTCAGCGCAAACGCCGGCCATTGACTGTACAAAATGGGTATCACTAACCAATCATATGCTTTTAAACGCATTCGTATTCCCTTGCAGACAGAAAACTATGCTTTGGAAGGCAACGCGGTCGGCCGGGCGCGATCCGATCCAGAATTCTGAAAAACGAAGTATACCCAAGCCTTTATGTGTACTTATGGCTCATGAGATCTTAAATCAGAGTAATCACTGAATTGTTACTGAAACACATTCTGAATTATTTGTAATTAGTAATGTTTTATAAAAAAAAATTATGAGTAAAATTGAATTATTCTGTGTTCTTTTGCAGAAATCTGATTATTAAAATACAAAATGATCTGCTAATTTTGTAACAGGTTTCTGAAGGCAGAAATCCAATATTTATTGATTGATTTGTTATATGCAAATATTTCTTCATCCCAGTACAAAAATTATGGAATCCTTAAGGAACTGGAATCGGAAATGGAATTGTTAAATTGTCAATAAAAAAAAGGGTATTAGTCCTTTTGATATGTCCCGCCTCAACTTCCCATTTTAATAGAAAATGTCAACCCAGAAAAGAAAATTGCACTCCTCAAATCATTTCCTGGGGTCTTTAACTACACTGAAATTTTGCACAAATTCGAAGCATCTCTCAGCCAATTGCCTGATTATATGTGCCAGTCTTTTATAAAAGGTCCCATCATATTCAGTCCAAGGGATGTTATTTTCCTCAATGCTTTCTCCCTTTTGACTTTCATTTTGAAAGCATGATGTGTTTGTGAAAGATTTTCTTTCCTAAGAATCTATAAAATAAAAACCTGAAAATATACTCTGAGCTTATGAAATGAGGTTTACAAGCCTGTCTGACCCATACCGCTGATTAGCATGTGGGTTTAGTTTATCTCTCTCCCTTTATCAGTTCCATTCCCCCTTTTCCCTCTCTTCCTGTTTATATTTTTCCTCATCTCTCACATTTTCAATTTCTTGCCTTGTCTTCCCTTCATCTCTTCCTCTCCCAGGTCTTTCTACTACTTTTCTCTCTTTTACCTCCTCAGTTCTGCCTTCCATATTTTATTTATTTATTTGTTTTTAATGTGCTGACTGGTTGCTGGAAGTATGGTTGCAAGTACCTACACGCAGAGAGTGTGCAGTCATCCGGTCATGTGATCTCCAAAATCCAGTCTATGCCTTGCTTATTCAACCAGTCCCTCCTGTGCAGGAAACTGCATATCCAATCACAGTAGTGTATTGTGTTTGCCACAGTCTGTTTTTTTTTTTTTTTTCTTCTTCTCATACTTCTGCTTTTTTCCTTTTGATGAAGTATGGTCAAGAGTGGCTAATGGAACAGCTTTGAGTACATGAAATGGGCTTAGAAGTCAATGGGTACTTGTTCAACTAATTTGCCCCTCCTTTAGGGGAACTTACAGGAAAGGATGTGTGGACAGATATAGAAAATTAGACTGTGAGAATTTTGGTCAGATTTGAAGATGTTGTAGAGGCATGTCCTGTCGTGGAAAGAACAAAGTAAGTACCTTGTTTTGTTGAGTTTACTGATGCATTTTATATGGGTCACACTGTGTGTGGTGTTAATGAATGTGCAGGTAAGGGTTTGTTTATTTGTGTAATTGTGTGTAAGAGAGAGAAAGGGTGTTTGTGTTATTAAGGTAGGGGGACATTTAGTTGTACAAAGAGTGAGGACATGGGTCACACTTGTATGCTTCAGTTACATTTTGACTGATCTTGTGATTCGTAATCTCAGATGCTTTACAGCCAAATCATGGATTGTTATTGTGTATATGTGTGCGTAGTTTTGTCTATGTTGACATAATAGAGCACTCGACTCAAAATCAGACTTGTGTGTTTGGTTTGGAAATGTGTCACAGGACCACATTGAGGTCAGTGTTGGTTGTCATTGTGTCTCCTAAAAACTCACAATAATAGCCTACACAATTTTGATTCATACAGAAACACACTACCTCAAAAAGTGAGCTAGGCCAGAAGGGGAACATCAACAGAACAGGCACTAGCATGGGCCAGAAAGAACAAAAGAAAGGGGGGGGAAACCAGGGAAGAGGTTTCAGGGAGGGGTCTGGGTCCGGCGACCTTGGAGGAGGGTCCAAGTGGAGAGTGGGGTCCGGTGGCCTGGGAGTAGGGTACATGTCAGGGGCGGGGTCCGTTGGCCTAGAAGGGGGGTCCAGAAAGGCAGACGAGGGGGCCTCAGGAAAGGGCCATGACCCAGTGACCGGGAAGAAGGTTTCAGGTAGGGAATGAGGGAGGAGAGGAGGGTGGGAAGGACAGTAAGGGCAGCAGACTGGGCGGTGGCTGCTGGACAGGTGTTAGACGACTGGGCGGCGGTCACTTGGGACTGGACAGGTGGAGCATCTGCCATCGAACAGGGGTCAGAAGACTGGCCGGTGGCCACTTGGGACTGGACAGGCAGAGGGGTGGCCACTGGGAAGTGATCGGGCTGAGTGCCAGGCACAGGGGACTGGACAGAATTTTCGACAGCCAAATGATCACTGACAGTTTCATATGTAGGCAGTAGACCGTGAGGTACCTCACTAGGTCTTGGAACAGGGTAAGTGTTTTCTCTTCAGTTGTATTAGATCTTCAGATTGTCTCGGTCAGCTCTGGCTCGGATATGACTCAGACTGTAAGAGTGAGTCAGTGGGAACAGCTTCCTGTCTGTGCAGTCTGTACGTACAGGTGTGTGTTAACAGTTTCCATGTAGCTCTGTGTGCCACGGCTTTTCTTTCCCAGGCACAGGCTAAAATCATTATGTAAGACACTCTGGGGGCTCAGACATGCTTGTTAAGAGGTATTTCAGTAATTTGTTCTTGGCAAAACAGCAGATCTCTTGTACCTTTTATACAGGCCTGACTGGAGTTGAGATTTTTATGGTGCCTGTATATAAGATCAAACTGTTTTATATATGTTTTCTTTAATTAGAAATTAAAATTCTAGTTGTCTGTCAGTCCCTTAGAAGTCAGTTTGGTCAAATGGAGCTGGATAGCTCTTTGGTATATAGTTTGTTATGCCTGAAATGCAAGTACTGGTATGCAAACGCCGATGGTCAATGCATTGCAAGCATGTGGTGAACATACCTTAAAGAGATGGTTCACCCAAAAATGAAAATTCTCTTGTTTACTCACCTGCATGCCATCACACACATGAATGACTTTCTTCTGCTGAATACAAATTAAGATTTTTAAAAGAATATTTCAGCTCTGTAGCTTCAAGTGAATGGTGAACAAAACTTTTAAGCTCCAAAAAGTACACAAATTCAGCATAAAAGTCATCCATACAACTCCAGTGGCTAAATCCATATCTTCAGAAGCAATATGATAGGTGTGGGTGAGAAACAGATCAATAATTAAGTCCTATTTTTACTATAAATTCTCCTCCCTGCCCAGTAGGTATATGCGAATAGCCAAAAACTAAAGATTAAAAAAGTTTTTCATTTTAATAAAATAATTTTCTGTATTTCACCCACACCTATCATATTGCTTCTGAAGATATGGATTTAGCCACTGGAGTCGTATGGATTACTTTTTGCTGCCTTTTTATGCTTTTTGTAATGTTCACTTGCATTGTATGGACCTACAGAGCTGATTTATTTTTCTAAAAATCTTTGTGTTCAGCAGAAGTAAGAAAGTCATACACATCTGGGATTGCATGAGGTTGAGTAATTGATGCATTTTAATTTACGTTTCTTGCTTTGTTTCATGAATTGTGTCTATGTTTTGGACCTTAATGTCTTCCAAGTTTTGTGTGCATTTGTTATTGGATCTTTGCTTAGGGTGTGTTGCTTTAACAGTTCTTTGTTTGCGTACACACACACACACACACACACACACACACACACACACACACACAGAGTACAACCACTCCCATAATTATAGATAACACCTTTAGGTCAACCTAATCCATATCTTCAGTGTGTTAAATGGGAGGAGCCTGATCTTTAGATAATTTGTAATGCATCAAAATTCTCATTAGAAGCTTTTATGGTGTTTCCACATGTACATGTGTTTAGAGTTGACTCAATGAATCACGTGGTTTCATACTGCTCTTCCACTTAACCTTTGATTCCTGAGCGGATTTGTTCCACCCCTGCAGACATTGACCTATTTATTTAATGTTTTGACCGCGGTAGGATGGCAGTTGTCTTCCCATGGCTTTTCTTCATTTCCCCATGCAGTTCAGTTCCACCAATCTCCACCGTGGAATCTTTTGCAGGCGAGACGCAAAGCTCATTGCACTGACCCCCAGACCAGGAAGTACCTCTCTTATATAGGCTACTGCCAACATTTAACCATTAGATTTTGCCATTTTATGTATGGTATATTTACTCCTCAAAGCCACCGGGGCTAGCTGACATATTTGTGAAATTCTCAGTATACAAGAAGAAATTGTGGTTTGCCATTCTCATAATGGTTGTCAAGCTTCTACTGTGTTACAGTAATACTTGAACATCATTTGGTTTTATGGAAGCTGTTTTTCGGTTTTTGTCTGAATTGTCTTGTGTAAACTCTAAAAAGAGTTTAGGAGAGGCATCACACTGTAAAGCATATGCTGTTAAAAATGGATATGGGTTAATTTCTAAACCAAGATTGCTGTTTTATGCCAGTTTTTAAGCTTGACCATAATGAAAAGTTCATGTTTCAGAATGTCTTGTTTCCTTAAAAAAAATAAGGGGAAAAAACTGTTTTATTACCATATAATCAAAGTTTTGCCCATTGTTTTTGGAAAACGGCTCATGGCTGTGTTGGTATTTGTTTAGTCAGTTAAGGAGGATGACGCTAGACTTCTGAGCACTGTTGTAGTGCAAGAACTGTTTAGACACTTGGGTCAAAGTGAAGCTGAAATCTATCCACAAAATCTCTGAATGGTTGCATGTTATCATGACCTTTGAGCAAGTCGAGCCGTACGATCCAGTGCAGGCTACATTTTCTAATCTTCTTAAACAACTTAAGCCTTTCTTTTTATTTCCATCATTTTAACCATGAATTGGTTGATTCAGTTACATTGAAAAGAGATTATAGATGATTTCTTCCAAGATAATGGTCAGCTGTCCTCATGAGGTTTAATGCAAATGACTCAACTGGACAAGTCATTACCGGCATGCTGTTTGATGAGATTTATTTTCTAGAAATTGCTGTATCTATATCTAAATCGCCCCTCTACACTTTATTCTGCAATTCAGTAGCAGTGACTCGCATGATTTGATTTCTGTTTATACCATATGTCTAATTGTTTAATTCAGTTAAAGTTGTTAGAGAGAAATGTGAACATGCAGGGAACAGTTCTGCTCACTCCACTGGTCTGTTCTCTCGAAAGCATAACGTTGCTGAGCTCAGGACACCATGGAGGCTTCTATACACAGAGGAAGGGCTGAAACCAATCCCTCTCACTTTCAATTGCAGGAGGCAGAAACGGGATTCGTTCCCAGTGTTCAGGACTTTGACAAGAAGCTAGCGGAGGCGGATGCATATTTGCAGATTTTGATCGACCAGTTAAAAGTAAGTCTTTTGTACTTTAAAACATTTTTGGTAAATCATAAGACTCAAAAGAACCTTGTTGTTTAAGTTGACGTAATTTTTCACACACTGTTTCACACACAATTTTTCTAATTATTCTTTCTACCTCTTGTCTGCCAGCTATTTGATGAAAAGATAAAAGACTGCAAGGAAGATGAGTCACGCAGGGTAAGACACGAGGCTCCGTTTTCCTTCTGTGTCATCACTGATACATTGTCTTTCAGTGTTTCCTGTACAGTAACTGTGAGACTTTTACAGCAATTCGGCCTATATGTAACGTCATCAGTATATCCTGATATTTATTAGGAAAGAATGTATTGCTGAAGTTAAAACTGCTTTTTAAGGTGGCGTTCGTGTTTAAATGTATATTATAATTTGGTTATGTACTGTGTGTGTGTATGTATGTATGTATGATATATATATATATATATATATATATATATATATATATATATATATATATATATATATATATATATATATATATATATATATATATATATATATATATATACACATACATACATACACACACACACACATACTGATCAGCCATAACATTAAAACCACCTGCCTAATATTGTGTAGGTCCTCCTCGTGCCTCCAAAACAGCACCAACCCACATCTCAGAATAGCATTCAACCCTATATTATTCTTCTCACAACAACTTTACAGAGCGGTTATCTGAGTTACCATAGAATTTTTCAGTTCAAACCATTCTGGCCATTCTCTGTTGACCTTTCTCATCAACAAGGCATTTCCATCTGCAGAACTGCCCCTCACTGGATGGTTTTTGTTTTTGGCACCATTCAGAGTAAATTCTAGAGACTGTTTTGTGTGAAAATCTCAGGTGATCAGCAGAAAGAGAAATACTCAAACCATCCCATCTGGCACCAACATTCATCCATGCGATTATCTAATCAGCCAATCATGTGGCAGCAGTGCATAAAATTATGCTGATATGGGTCAGGAGTTTCAGTTAATATACACATCAACTATCAGAATGAGGGAAAAATGAGATCTCTGATTTGGAGCACGGCATGATAGTTGGTCAAAAAATATCATTTCAGAATGCTATTTTAAGATACAGGTTGGTGCTGTTTTGCAGGCACGAGGGGGACCTGCACAATATTAGGCTGGTGGTTTTAATGTTGTGGCTGATGGGTGTATATACTGTACACACACACAATATTTTGGATCTCAATCACTTACCGTGTTGACATGTATTTGTGTGTGCTTTTGTGTGAACTGTGAACTTTTTTACACAGATATCATGATTCTTCAATAAGACTGTTCTTAAAATGTTTTAAAATTTTAGGTTTAAATGTAGAACCATATCAAACCACTCTTAAGCAAAATCACAGTTTTCCTGTGTATTTTGCGGAAAGCCCTTAAATGGGGATGATTTATGCGTGTATTATGCTTATTGCTAACTGCATGCACATGCACCCACATTTTAAATAATCCGGATTCATCAACCGTGTAAGAACACATTTATGTGCGTATGTACTAGGCATGTGCATGGTAAAGGTTTTTAATATTCGATTTTCCGCAAGGTTTCAGAAATGGTTATTCGGTTTTTCGTTTGGACTCGGGAATAAAGAATGTTTATTGCAGTGGGATATGCATCAAACACTAGGTAATAAAGTCCACAGCGATCTATGAGCTTATGTAGCACAATACATAGATCGTCAAATGATAAAATCGATTTTTAAATGGTTTATCATTTATCTTGTAGAATTATTGTCTGTGCACAAGAGAAAAAGGGAAAAAACCTTTGGCTTTCCATTTATCAAGCGCTGAAACTTTGCCAGGTGAAAAGCAATCTTTATGTGTAACAGTGTATCAGTCACACAAAGTCACGCAGCACAACAAATTAAACAGAACGCATGTGTCTCGATGCGTTTTTTAACTTGACAGGGTGTCTAAAAATGCATTGGTCCTGCAGGAGACGCTGGAAGTTAGATGCGGCTCAATGGTCAAAGACATCCCTCCATCATGTGATTCAATAGAAAACAATTGGGAAAACAGCGCAGACACATGAAAAAATGCATGTGAACAGCCTCTAACTCTTTTACAGAGAGTAGAGTCGAAGTTTTAGGCCTTTTCATTTGGTCAAATACTGACACTTTCATTTCTGCTTTAAAAGTTTAAAGGTGCATGTTCTGTTCCTTGTTTTTATTCAAGGGAATTACACAATTTTAACTGAAACTGTCCCATTCCTCTTCCATTTTATTTTTTGTTTATCCACAGAAAATCGAAAACCTGAAGGACACGACTTGTGTAAGAATGTCTGCACCTTCACCCTCTTAATGCTTCTTGGATCTAATTTTGGTGCTAGAATGTGTTTTCATTTCTTGTTTTTGTGTTTTAGAGTATGGTTGAGTCCATCAAACACTGTATTGTACTACTACAGATTGCCAAGGTAAAACGCTTGTCTATTTGGCTTGTGTGTGCATGTACCCTAGTTTTAATTTTACCCTGGGTCTGTGTTAGTGTATATGTACCAATTTCCACAATCCTGTTAATGTTTATTTTAGTTAGATTATCAAAATTCCAATATGTACCATTTAAATGGTTTGGAGAGGTGATTCTAAGAGATTCAGGAAGTGAAAATATCTCAAGTGACCTTTTGTTATTGTCTCAAAAAATGAATCAAAGCAATCGGTGGAGGCCATTTTAAACAGGGTTTTAGAGTCCTCTTTATCTTTTGTGGCTATTTCGCAGCTATGGAGTTGCTGTATTTATCAATTTGTGTTTTCTTTTTAAAATTTTAAGGACCAAAGTAACGAACAGCAACACGCATATGGACTAATAGTAAGTGTCCTCAGTAATGATCTAAATCGAGTTGTGCTCCTTTTCTCTCTTCCACTGGAATCACTGAACTGGAGATGTGCATGATCTTGATCTTATGGCTTCGCCCACCACATCTACCTCTCTGTTTTTTCTCTGTCTTTCGGGTTTTGCTCTTGTACTTTCTCTCACTCTTTGTGCTGGTAAATTTCTGGGCCTGTTCCTTCCTATAGTCATGATTGTCAACAATCTAAAAGTCTCTGACTATGTGATTGTGCTAACTTCTCCAGCCCTGCAAACGTAATAAACATATAATTACACACAGAATAACCATTGATTTTCTGTTGTCATACATGCTATTGAGCCATTAAGGACAAATAGATGATGACCTGTTATAACCTTCCCGTAGGCTCTCATCGGGCCAATAACTGTCATGACTAGACCTTACGAGTTATGTAACACGCAGTCACATTCAACCCTTGTCACTGGCCATTTGTGTAACAATCCTTTTGGCCTTGATTTTGCTCAAAAGACCATATGTGATATCATTCATTGGCCCCAAAATGTATTTGGACAGTTAAGTCATACTTAAAAATATCATTGTAGAAGCCACTGTATATCATGTTTACTGCACATTATGGCAGCTGTTAGAGAAAAAAACGGATTGGAAACACAAACTGTAAATACAGTACTGATTGTAATAAGGGACTCATAAAAGCACACAAAAGCCAAATTAAATGTTGTGTTCTGCTGTTTTGGTGGCCTGATTCTTTCTTCTGTCTATACCCATGTTTGATGTCTTTTTGCCGCTGCCCTGAGTCTCTCTGCCTCTTTATTTAATCTCATTCTAGTGTTTGTGTTCACCGCAGAGCTCTAATTACTCTAATTGGCTTTTAATTTAGAGCAGTAGCCTCTGTCGCTGAACAACAAAACAGGGATAATTCAGAACAAATAATGGTGTTTAAATCCTTTAAAATTCCCTGGGTAGAAAAGACCCTTCAAATCTCATTCCAGTCGATTGCATGTAGTTTTTTGTCTTGTGTGTGTGTGTGTGTTCTGGTAGAGTTTCCTCACTGCTGTGTCCCGTGACATCAATAATTCACTTTGCATGCTGGGCGGCTTCATCCCCTTGCTGTCTTTTAATGCATGTTATATGCCAGTTTATGGGCTGGTCTTATTGCTGTAGAGGCAGCGCTTAATAGCCTCTTATCTAAGTCAATGCCGACTGACAGATGCTCAGTGTTTGGTAGCCATAAGGCAGAGATTGACTTATAAGGATTTTGTGTATTGAGAAGAATAAGTGATGGACACAAGCCACAGCTGAGAGGTTGCTCATTTAGAAACAGAGCATTAGATACACTGAATCTGATTTACTCTTTTTATTCAAATCTTTCTCTTGATTATCAAAGTCTTGTTCATTACTGAGTGCTTCAATAGGTGGGAAATAATTTAGGGCAGGACTTGAATGTGTCTATTAGGATTTGATTGGATATTGTTATTGTTTGGCTGTGATATAATTGATTCATATTATTTCCCACATCCGCATGGCTTTGGTTACAAAGTACTCATTTATTAAAAAAAGTAAATGGGTTTTATCTTGATTTCATGTTGTCTTTAACAGCACATAATCTTTCATTAAGGAAACCAGACCACTAAAGAATCCACAGAACTTCTGTGGGTTAAGTTTCTAAATGGTGAAATCCTGAATATAGAGCACTTACTCAGGAAACATATATACCGATCAGCCACAACATTAAAACCACCTGCCTAATATTGTGTAGGTCCCCCTTGTGTTGCCAAAACAGCGCCTATTCTCACCACAATTGTACAGAGCAGTTATCTGAGTTACCATAGACTTTGTCAGTTCAAACTAGTCTGACCATTCTCTGTTGACCTCTCTCATCTTCTGCAGAACTGCCGCTCACTGGCATAATTGTTGATGCCAGATGAGCCGGATTGAGTATTCCTGTAACTGCTATTCTCCTGGGATTTTCACTCACAACAGTCTATAGAATTTACTCTGAATGGTGTCAAAAACAAAAAACATCCAGTGAGTGGCAGTTCTGTGGGTGGAAACGCCTTGTTGGTGAGAGAGGTCAACAGAGAATGGAGTAGTTAGAACTGACTACAGTAACTCAGATAACTGCTCTGTACAATTGCGGTGAGGAATATCATCTCAGAATGCAATTATGAGATGCGAGTTGGTGCTGTTTTTGCGGCACAAGGGGGACCTACACAATATTTAGGAGGTGGTTTTAATGTTGTGTCTGATCAGTGTAGATTATTTTTATTGTTTCAGCACCGTAAAGTGTATTTCACCCAAAAATGAATATTCTGTTATCATTTGCTCACTCCAATGTGGTTTCAAACCTGAACATTTATTTCTTATATGGAAACTGTGTGCTTTCTAACTCTTTTGAAGTCATATTATAGCTTTGTGTGTCAGACTGAAATTGAAGCAGTTATTGACCCTTTTCTCATTTTTAGTTTTGGAACGTGCTAGTAAACTCAAGGGGGATAAACTTCTGTAGTGGTATATGGCAGTCCATAGCAAATATAATTTTTGCCTTCCCATTTGCTCCAAAAGCAAAGTAAATAATCCACTATTACATTTCCATGACTTTCCAAAAGAGGAAAAAATAGAGCGAGATCAGTGTTTCCCCTTAGATTTTTTTCAGTAGCTGTGTTGTTGTGCTTGCCTCCATCAGCCTGTAATGCCAGACCCGACCTGTGATGGTGGAGGAATGACATAAGAATCTTTGTAGATGAGTTTTTAATATTTTCCTTAAGAGCCCAAAGAGCTGTAGTAATAACTGTCAAATAATGAAACGCTTCAACTCATAAAATTACTTGCACTATTTTATTAAACATAAATACAAATAGATCATATGTACCAGATTTGCTCACTGATTCATTCAGTAAATTTTTGTAAATCACACCTTAACCAAGAGATAGTAACAAATGAACATCTTATGTGTTTTGAGTCAGTCATTAAACCATTGATAAAGCACTGCGTCGTTAATAGATGGATCAAGTTTAATTCTACTTACTTAAAATTTGTGTATCTGCAAATCTACTAAGAGAATTCTTGTGTGCAGAGTGTTTAAGCATCATAAGCGTTTTCCCCACAAATGACAAATGACAAAGCATCGCTATCATTTTGTGTACTGCTGTCCATGCCTATACAAAAAGTCAACAATATTAGCCTAAAAATAATAAGTGATTAAAATACGTCTTGATGTCATTGTAATGTCATCAGTCACTTTTACTCCTAATTCACCCAGCCACTTTCTCTCCTTGTTGAATGAGATTACCAAAGTAAACAAACAACAAACCTCCTCCGCTCCTTCAGTTGGTCAACAGATCCTGATCCTCACTCATTCAGTAAAGGGGCGTATTTGTTCAGTGGGTCAAACCAATAATATGCTCCTTCACAGCCCACATTCGACTGCCATTGGCTCACGCATAGTCCATCTTTACATGTATGAAAAGCCACCAAACAATTTCCCACTTCAAACTAGAGCTCATTGGCTTTGAAAGGGAGAGACGTCAGTGAACAGGAAATATGAGTCAGTGTATGGAGGGGAACAAGAACAATTCATTCACTTAAAAGATTAGTTTAAAAAGACACATTTGTTCACAAACAAATAAACACTACCGCACGCACCATAGCTAGCAAGCGTTATGTTGCATCAAGAATATTAATGAACCATGTGAAATTTTTAGCAGCTGCGCTAATAGGTTAATTCATATCGGGGAACCCTGGAGATGGATTATGGCAGTCAGAAGAAAGAATAATGCCACATTTACTGGCACTCAGAAACTTTATTTGAAACAATTACTGTAGTTGTTTTGGAAATGAATGCAAGAATAATTAACACACAATAATGTTATAAATTAACATTAAATAAAAAATTGAAAATATAAAAACCGTTTGCTAGATTTACATGAATCTAAATTACTGCTAAAATGAGACGGAAATGCATCATCACAGTCTTTGAAAGTGACTATTCACACAAAACTAGCATACGGCTTCAGAAGACTTGGAATTTAGTGCCTTTAGAGTCCTTTTAACACCTTTTATTATACTTTCACTGTACCTTTTTGTCATTTTGTAACGTTTGGAATGATGTTGAATAAACTGATGACTGAATGCTTATTTTTAGTGAAATATTCCTTCTACCAGATCTGCATAGTAACTCAAGATCACAAGTAATTTATGCTCCACTAAGGATTCCTGTGATAGTTGGGTTGGGCGTTGAGACTGAACACTCGTGTGAGAGGTTTTATTTATAATGTGTATTCCTATGAGAACTGTGTTTTGTTTTGTAACTGGGTTTTCTGCAGAGCACTATAAACCCAGTGGATGGGCTATTTCAACCTACCCCTCTCAACACCTCTGCAGTCAGTGCCATGCCAATGCAGACCACTCTCCCCACAGGTGAGCTGTCGCTCTCTCTTTCTCTGTTTCTTTCTCTCTCTCTCTGCATGTCCTTCTTTAAAAATGTCACATGCTCTTGTTGATGGCTTCTCTGCATTGCTGTCCACTGATTTAGAAGCTCAGAGTTTAGATTTGGTTTGCAAAATCTGTGTGTACATATTTTAAAACCAAGGTCACATAAGGGGTGTGTTTTTCTCCACAGATGGAGCTCAGGTTTGTAAAACGGAACAGAGGCCTTCTTCTTTACCCATGGGTCCTGTTGTCTCTGTGATGGGCAGCCTTCAGACACCAACTCCCAACAGCACAGGTACGAACCAATAGTCAGCCAGTCATGAAAGGTACCTAGTGTACTAGGTAAAAAGTCAAACTAAAATATTATGAGAATTGGAGTGAAACTAAACTCATATTTCTTTGGAAAATTACTCTAGTGGGAAAGTTATGGATACTAGTTTGTGAAGGACCAGTGGTAAATGCTGCTAAATAAGAAGGCAAACCATTAAAAAAGCAGTATATTAGGATGAATCTTAAAGTGAAAACGGTACATTTCAATTCTATCATTCAAATTTTGAAGACAATTCAGTTTGAAGGAGTCACCTTCAAAAAGTCTGTGTGATGTGGCATTTGTTGAGCTTCAGATGCAGGTTTTTCTTTGCCTTTATTGTGTGCAGGTGGTGCTGGTTCAGGGTTAGATTTTTCTCAGGTCGTTAGTCAAACAACTTTACAGAAATAATTGGTGCTAGATTTCTAATCTCTCTGTCCAAAACAAAATTAAAATATCCAAATAAACATAAAATAATTTATACCTCCAAAGAATTTCTTAACCCTTCTACAGGCCGACGCTCAGTATTTCTGGTCACATTTGACCGGATACAGTAATCATGTATTTTATTAAAAAAAAATTTAAAGGGTACCTATTATGCCCCTTTTCACAAGATGTAATTTAAATCTTTGGTGTCCTCCAGAATGTGTCTGTGAATTTTCAGCTCAAAATATCCTACAGATCATTTATTATACCATGTTTAAAATGCCAATTTTGGGGTGGGAATAAAAACAAGCTGTTTTTGTGAGTGTGTCTTTAAATGCAAATGAGCTCGTGCTCCCCAGCCCATATCCAGAATATGGCGGAGTTTTGACATCTCTGCTTCTGATAACTAGACACCATAAGCAATATGACTGACAGCAAAAATAGTGGTGTTCAGCCACTATTTTTTTTTATATATAAAAAAAAAAGATACAAATCAAATCTTTCAAAATGACCAAAGACAGCAGAAGGTCTAAAGGAATACTTAACCCAAAAATGAAAAGTCTGTTATTATTTACTAAACCCTTGTGTCTTTTCAAACCCTTTTGGACACTTTGGTCACTATGAACTCTCATTGTATGGCAAGAGCATTGTAATGATTCTTTAAAAATGTCTTTTTTGTGTTCCGTGGTAGAATTAACAGCACACAGGTTTGGAGTGACATGAGGATGAGTAAATAATAACAGCATTTTCCTTTAAGAATTATAAACTGTTATTTTTGTTTTACTATTTTGCTTTAACTTCATACTCCTCTTTGAACTTATAACTTCTGTACTTTAAATGTTAGAAGAAGCAGTATTCCTGTAGTATTCTGCTGCAGTGGGGATGCCGACAGAGCTGTTCTCTCTGCAGTGAGTGTGTTTTCCCCTGACTATCATTAGTGCATCAGAGAGACCAGCTTCTGTTGAGGTAATGGAGGACGAGCTGAGCTCAGCAAAAACACAGCAGATCGGTAGCAATCTGGACAGCAGTGCAGGAAACCAGACATAAAACAATCAAGTTCTGGAATCTGAACAAACTACAGACTGTGAATTAGGATTCCATTTAAATTTAGACCAAAAGTGCTTGCGTTTTCAATAGAGCTGATTTACGTGGAAAGGTTTGTGGGCAGACTTACCGGCATGAAGAAACTTTTTATTTATTAGACTGACAGTCTCAGAATTACATTGATACTGCCACTGTGTTCATATCAGCTATTTCATCTTTGTATTGCTAAAATATTTTTCCTACAATGCTTTACAATACTGTATTCATGATACACTTTAATATCCTAAATTAATAAATTAACTAATTTATGTGCAATGTCTGACAATTTATGTTACTAAATAATTCCATGAGTATATTTTTCATTAGTATCAAAGGTATATTATGGGTTTATAGGTGCACTCAGTAACTTTTGTCTTTGTATCATCTTGGATTTACACTGACACCTAGCGGCTTGGATGTAGCATCCAGTGTTGTAGTCATTGATCTCGAGTCCGAGTTGAGTCCAAGTCCTCAATGCTCAAGTCCAAGTCCAAGTCACCAGTATTGTGTCTGAGTTGAGTCCAGGTAAAGTCGGCAATAACTACATACAAGTTAGAGTTACGAGTCCTTGTCTGTGTCATAAAATAAGCAGAAATTTAAATGTTGTTGCCATTTTATGTTTACTGGCCCACACACACACACACACACACACACATTTAGCCTTTCTAAGTGTATTGTACAAGAAACCACACTGATAATGGGCTGGCCCATTCTACAGGCGAAACAGGCCGCTCAGAGCCTCAAAGTGCCTGGGAGGGCCCTGGAAAGGAAGCGAACAAGTTACAATATCAAGAAACATTTAAGACTTTTATTTTGACATTTTTAACAGGCTTATGGTTTATATTGTGCACACGCGCGTGAGTGACACGCATGGACCTGATCATTTAATATACAACATCACAATGACGGTGAAAACTACAAATAACATTTTAAGTATTAAATGAGTGCCGAATAATTACTAAAAGACAAATAACTGAAAGTTACATCAAATAAAATAATAGCACTATATCTAAAATTGTCAAGAAGTAAAGCTAAGCAGTACACACTAATCTGCATAATTTATTCATAACGCAAAGTATTGCTGGGAAACCGAGCATGGCTTCTTATAACTGTATTATTAGATACAGATCGCACATCTTGCTTAATAATGTACACACCTGACAGATATGCAGGAAATGCGTTATACAAATATTGTTTTATGGCTATTTGAGTCTTTGAGGCTTACCTTGTGTAAAGGAGAGCAGAAACGGCGCTTGACAAATCACTAGGGATTTTCATGTTTTAACAAAAATAATCTGCTGGGGAAGGAATTCAGACACTGCCGATATAAAGGCGCAAAAACTCGCATAGGTTGAAAATATTAGCAATTAATCTGGAAAATAGCCAAACCATCATATCTGCAAAGATCTCTGCTCTCTAAGAGGTATGTCTTTATTCTTTACATTTGTTTACAAATATATATTTCGAGGCCCTATTTAAAACATGTAATTTATTTATAGTAATTTCTACATATACTGGTCCATTTTTAACATTAAAAATGGTACAAGTTAACATTAGTTAATACAATATGAATAAACAATTGTATTTTTATTAATTTACATTAGCCAAGATTAATAAATGCTGGAAAATTGTATTATACATTGTTAATGATACCTAATGCAAACATTGTTGTAAAATGTTACCCTGAAATTATCTTACTTGCAGTTTCCATGACCTCATATCATTCGAGAGGTTTATTTGTACTTTTCATAATAAGGCGATAAAATGGTGACTTGTCACAGCATTTACAATGCACATATTGCATGCATGTACATTTTAACCTAACATTTTCATTTTGGGGGAAAAAGCTTCTGGACATGTTATTTGGCATCTATTGAGCTATACAGTATAGCTCTTCTTTTTTTAATGCTTTTTATTTTAAAAATCTGCTCATTGCGTTTGCAGTGGTTCTGGGATATTTTAAAGTTTGGAACATCTGTTAACATGATTTTAGTGTGATTTAAAATCTCTTTCCAATCGTTTCTGTGTAAAGTTATATCCAATATTACAACATTGTTGTCATGATGATGTAACAGCTGTAAACCCTGTAATTTGTTAAATACTGTAAAGCCAGTAAATCCCTGATTTATCACACTAAAATTGTGGTAACACATAAAATATATATGTATTGTGGCTACACATTTAAAACAAATATACGTCACTTGTACTTTTGTGGACTGGGCCCATTTACTTCCATTGAAAGCCCTGACAGTTTTATTTTTTGTGGTAATCAACATTATGCCTCAAATGCTTTTGATTGAGCTCAACTTGTACTGAAACCTGGTACATTCCTTGAATAATTAAGTAGTACTTAATTATGTAATTACATATTAACATTCAACATTAACGTGAAAACTTATGTGAGACCGCAGGTTTTTGTAAAGTCGCTTTGGTAAGAAAGGTTTGGCATTTGCATAAGAGTGATTGGCAGTGATGGTGGGCGTGACCCTTGTATTTGAATATTCATGTTTTGTGGGAAGAAGTAAAACAGCGAAGGTGGATTCATTGTTTGAAATGGAGTTTAAAAGGTTCACCCTACTAGTGCTCAAACAGTGGCTTTTGATAAGGTCGAACTGAATGTTTTGTGTTAAAGATTGTTGAGTAGGTCACCATAGATGTGTATGGGGTGGCTGATGTTATTATGTAACGCCACTGACATGTTGCTAGTTTTAGCAATCAGAGCTTGTGCTTGTGTAATCAGCTGTGTAGGATATTGCTAACTATCTAGAGGAGCTCATGGATCATGCTGTTATTTGAAGCTGATTATGCCACCCACTTATTCAAAAGCACAAAACCTCAACCCATAACAGGAAGCTAATCTGACCGTCGGCAGTGGTGTTTTTAGTTTTTAAATGAGTGGTATACTCAGAGTTCCACAGCACACACACTCAACATATTGACACACACATGTATTGGTTTAATTTTCTTGCTTTGATTTTCAGGGAGTGGTCCCTCAGCTCCTAGCAGCAGTGGAACGTCGCCCAGCCACATGAACGTACCACCTCACACCATTCCTGACTTCTCTTATTCCAGTAGCGAAGACGAGTTTTATGACGCAGATGAGTTTTATCAGAACAGCACCTCACCGAAACACTGCATAGAGTGAGTTACACACACAAAATCCATCATTCACTGCAAAGTGCGAGTTACATGCATACAAACCCACCATGGATTGAATTACATTAATGCATATATAAACACACACTCATTTACAATTAGAGCTTATTAAAACTGTAACACTTTACAATAAGGTTCTGTTTGTTAACATTAGTTAAAGCACTATGAACTAACAATGAGCAATTCTATTGTTATTAACTAACATTAACACAGATTTATAAATGCTGTATAAGTGTTACTATTTAAACAATGCTGGATGAGTAAATTATAGTAGCACCTGCCCGCACGCACATTAACTAACACTGAATAGAGAAAAAACAATACTGCTTAGAGATAAACACATTCATACTACCCCGCAGTATTTTCTGCATAACACCAAAATAAACACTGACCTAATTATAATGGTACATGGACACCGTTATGCTCGTGCTTACCCACATATAAACACACACACACAATCTCCTGCATCTCCACATCAAATATCCTGGGAATATACATAATGTTCTTGTTTGTTGTGTTTGTGAATCCAGCCCAAACAGAAATGCTGCTGTGAACAGCGAAGACAGTACACCGCTAAAACGACCAGACACCAACGAATCCATCAACTCCTCAATGTCTAATGGCACCACTGATGCAGGTACACAAAACGCACATCTTGCAACTTTAAAGGGATGGTTCAGCCAAAAATAAAAACCAGTTTAACTTTCTGTTGTGGAACACGAAAGAAGACATATAGCAGAATGTCCAAGCTGCTCTCTTCCATACAATGAATGTGGATGGGGACTGAATGCGGTAAAGCTGTAAAAAGCACCATAAAAGTAGTTAATGAGATTCTTCTGAAGCCAAATGTTAGCTGTGTGAGGAACAGACTGAAATTTTTGTCATTACTCACTGAAATTCTTGCTTGATAGCCGTGGTCACCATTCACTTTCATTGTATGGAAAAGAGCTGCTTGAAAATGTTGCTGGAAGTAACTCCTTTTGTGTTCCATAGAAGAAAGAAAGCCATACAGGTTTGGAACGACATTATGCTGAGTAAATGACATTTTTTTGGGGAGGGAGAACGATTCCTTTACATGTCCACTAAACTGCACCATTGCAAATAACATGTTTGTTTTGTGACTCTTTTCTCAGTGCTGCTGTTAATTATTTGTTTGCTCTGTTTTTACATTAAATGAGACATTCAGTGTTCTTTTGGTTTATGTGTGTTTTCGTGTTTTTCTCAGATCAGTTTGACAGTCATGATGAGAAGGATGATGAGGGAGAGGGCGAATCTGTGGAAGAACACAAGAGTGTCATCATGCATCTCCTGTCTCAAGTGCGACTGGGCATGGATCTTACCAAGGTAAACACAAACAAACT
The DNA here is from genome assembly GCA_032164185.1 of Moxostoma hubbsi. Taxonomy (NCBI): domain Eukaryota; kingdom Metazoa; phylum Chordata; class Actinopteri; order Cypriniformes; family Catostomidae; genus Moxostoma; species Moxostoma hubbsi. The sequence continues at coordinate 13,213,611 of JAVLUX010000018.1, read as the reverse complement.
CTTTCTCATTCTTCTGTTTTTTTTTTTCCTTTCATTTATACCTCTTTATCTTCCTTTTTCATCCTCAGGTTGTCTTGCCAACATTCATCTTGGAACGAAGGTCGTTACTGGAAATGTATGCTGACTTCTTTGCACACCCGGATTTGTTTGTGAGGTAATGTTCCCTTCAGACAGCATGCTTACTGTCCGTTCACTAACAGTCTGGTGCAGATTGCAAACAAAAATAGAAAGTGTGTTCTTGATCTCACAAGCTCTAGTCAGATTGGCTGACTTTACACAACTTCCTGTGATAAAATCACTGGATTTTTTTTTATTCAGTCCACCTGGAAACAAAGTCGTTTTAGGTACAGGTTTACAGAAATAATCACTCAATTTGCACTTAGTAGCAAGTTAACTTGGTAACCACGAGCATATCTGTATACATTTCAATTTATTACACAATTCTGTGAAAAGTCTGAAAAATAGTTTAAACTTATTCATTTTGGACTTCATTTACCACTATTTTTCCAATGTTCATAGGGTCTCCCACTACATTATTTTCATTACTTTTTATTCATGCTGGTTTATTATTATGGCATCATCAATTGCAGATAAACCTCCCTCTAAATGGCACTTTCAGGAAAAATTAATTGTGGTTAGTCACTTTAAATATCAGTCAGGCAGTCTCTTGGGCAGAATAAGCAGCAATGTGGATAAGCAAGTTCTGGGCTGCACTCATCCTGTCTTGGATGTGGATCTGACTGTTGTGTTACCATATGGTCTTTCCTTTCTTAATTCCTGTAAATCTTGTAAAAAATGTATTAGGGTCGGTGCTGTCATTATTGACTATTTGAGCCTGAGCTCCAGCTCACAACTCTTGTGATTTACTTCTAATCAATAATTTTTCAGTCCAATCATAAATAACTAGTTTTGTCTTGAGGAGATGTTTTTGTATTGAGCACTGCAGCAGTGCTCCCTCATAAATACTAGTACTTTGGCACTCATTTTTTAAATGATTTCTCTGGCCTGCCCTACAGTATTGCTGATCAGCAGGATCCAAGGGACCGCATGGTGCAGGTGGTGAAGTGGTACCTCTCTGCCTTTCACGCTGGTCGGAAAGGATCGGTGGCCAAGAAGCCCTACAACCCCATTTTGGGCGAGGTGTTCTTCTGTCACTGGGACCTGCCCTCTGAATCCTCTGAGGATTCTTCTTCTTCTGTGAGTGTGTGTTTTAAGGTTTAAATGGATAGTTCACCCAAAAATGTTAATTCTCTCATCATTTTCTCACCCTCATGCAATCCCAGATGTGTATGATTTCTTTCTTCTGCAGAACAAAAACAAAGATTTTTTAGAAGAATATCTCAGCTCTGTAGGTCCATACAATGCAAGTGAATGGTGACCAGACATTTGAAGCTCCAAAAAGCACATTGGGAGTATAAAAGTAATCCATACGACTCCAGTGGTTAAATCCATATCTTCAGAAGTGATCTGATAGGTGTGGGTGAGAAACAGATCAATATTTATGTGTTTTTTAACATAAATCTCCACTTTCACTTTCAGAATGTTAAAGAATGTGAAAGTGGAGATTTATGGTTAAAAAGGACATAAATATGAATCTGTTTCTCAGCCACACTAATCGCATTGATTCTGAAGATATGGATTTAACCACTGGAGTCATATGGATTACTTTTATGCCGCCATTATTTGCTTTATGGAGTTTCAAATGTCTGGTCACCATTCACTTGCATTGTATGGACCTACAGAACTGAGATACTCTTCAAAATACTCTTTGTTTTTGTTCTGCAGAAGAAAGAAAGTCATACACATCTCGGGTGAAATGAGAGTAAATGATGAGAGAATTAACATTTTTGGGGGTGAAATATCCCTTTAAGGAGTTGTTCACACTGAATGTGTTTTTCAAAGAAGAGAATGTTTGCAGTACTTTATCTTATTTGGTACTATGAACTAAGATGAGCAGCTTCTTTTTCAATAGAAATGTTGGAATCTAGAATCAAATAAAGATGTCAGTGGGATGAACGGAATTATAGTGCTCCCTGTAATTGTATATTTTATCTTTCTATCTATCTATCTCTCTCTCTCTATTTTTCTACTGCTCTCTGTCTGTCTCACTGTCTGTCTTTCTAGGAGTCTGTATCAGAGGGGCCAGTGCCGTGGAGTAGCAAGAACAGTGTGTCATTTGTGGCGGAGCAGGTTTCTCACCACCCTCCCAGTGAGTGCTCAACTAACTAGTCATTAGTGATTGATAAATTTAAAGATTTTAAGAATCAAAGTTGCGAACAAGACCCCTCCACCCTCCCATATTTTACCCATTTCCTTATACTTTGTTACTTTGTCTATTGATTTTTGTTTTCTTGGTGCATATTTTTTTTTTTCTCCAGTATCTGCATTTTATGCAGAGTGTTTCAGCAAAAAAATCCAGTTCAATGCCCACATCTGGACAAAATCGAAGTTCCTTGGAATGTCTATTGGTGTCCATAATATTGGTCAAGGTAGGCAGGGACATTCAATTGTCGATAGTAACTGCAGTGTTCAATTCTCAGTAGTAATAATGTTGCACATCAGTTCTACAGCAATGTTTAATTGTCCTCTCCTTTCTACCGTAGGTTGTGTGTCTTGTCTTGAACATGATGAGCACTATATTCTTACTTTTCCCAATGGCTATGGAAGGTAAGCATTGTCTGCTTCTATCTCTGTATTTGAGATGAGTATTATGCTATTATATAGGAGTTGGAGCATCTCACCCATCTAACTGTGCCCTCATAGGTCAATCCTCACTGTTCCATGGGTGGAGCTTGGTGGGGAATGTAATATTTCCTGTTCCAAATCTGGCTACAGTGCCAATATAGTTTTCCACACCAAACCATTCTACGGAGGAAAGAAGCACAGGATAACTGCTGAGATTTTGTAAGTCAAGGTGATATTTATAAGAAAAATGAAAATTCTGTCCTCATTTACTCACCCTCAAGTTATTCCAAACCCGTATGGCTTTCTGTCTCTGTGGAACACAAAAGGAGATGTTAGGCAGAATGTTAGCCACAGTCACCGTTCACTTTCATTGCTTCTTTTTCCCTTACAATGAAAGTGAATGGTGACTGAGACGTCGTTCTGCCAAACATATCCAAGTCATATGGGTTTGGAACATCATGAGGGTGAGTAAATAATGACAGATTTTTAACTTTTGTGTAAACTGTCCCTTTAAGCATCAGATGCTTTATTATCCATTTAAATTGAAAGCACTCAATATTCAAACTGTTTCCTCTTTCAGTGCCCCCAATGATAAGAAGTCATTCTGCTCCATTGAGGGAGAGTGGAATGGAGTGATGTATGCAAAATTGGCTACCGGGGTAAGTTTGAGCCTAGAGAGGCAAGAAGATGAATTACACTACATTTAAGATTAAAACTGAAGTAGGATTTTGTTTGTTTTCCTCCCAGGAAAATGCACTATTCGTTGACACTAAGAAAATGGGCATTGTTAAGAAGAAAGTGCGGAAATTGGAGGACCAGTTGGAGTATGAATCCAGATGGTGTGTGGTTCTTTTCTGACAAGCTTTTTCCTCCACTGTGTTTTATTCATCATAAAACTTCTGAAACTGGGTTTGCCACAGCTCTAAACATCTCCAAAGGCCATTTTCTCTCAAGCTGCAGCCCAGATTCATTATTAAAATGCGTTCTTATCTTGGGCTGCACTCCATGGGAAGTCATGGGAAACCAGCCTTGAAAACTCATTTAAACTTTCTATATAAGAATGAACTTTCATGCCGCAGGTTCTTAAATCCGCCTCATTGATTTTCTGCATGAGGTCTCATACTTTTTCCACTTGATTTTGGGAGGTATTAATGTATCTCTAAAGCCAGTTCTGTTCAGTTTTGTTATAGTTTTTGTTATTTTAAGTCTTTACTCCGTGTCTATACCAAACGTTAGCGGTGCCTTAAAAACCTTGTTATTTTCTGGTCTCTGGCTTTCTTCTTTCTTTTTTTCAAACCATATCTATACCTAGTTGTAGCAATACTATATGTAGCAATACATTGATTATGCAATTATTGCATCTTTCTAAAACAACCCAAGCAACTTCTGTTTTTATACAAATGGATTTCAGGTGAGTAAGTAAGACTAAGTAGGATTTTATTTTCATTTTACTGGTGTAGTTAGCCTTGAGTTTTACAGCTGATTGATTTGTTAGTGAACATTCTGAGATAAAATTCAGCTTTGACACCGTGTTATTTGCTAAACTTCAAAAAGGCCGGTCAAGTGATGTGTTTTCTGCCTGGGCTCCTCTGTGAGATGAACTGATGCAGATCTGTTATTTTCAGTCTGTGGAAGGACGTGACACTGAACCTGAAACTGAAGGACATTGACGCGGCAACGGAGGCCAAACACAGTTTGGAGGAGAAACAGAGGGCGGAGGCCAGAGAGAGAAAGGAGAACGAATTGCAATGGGAGACAAGAGTAAGTGTCCTTATAGGGGAAATTTAAGACGAAATATAAATGCCAGTTTTAAAGCAAATCCTTTCAGCCATGACTGTATTGTAGTATACCGTAGTAAAACCATGGTTCATTTTCATAAGGGTTAAACAAATGGGGTGACAATGTTAAATTGAACATAAATGTATACTTAATATACACTAATAAACTATAAAAACTACTACAAAACACCCTATATAACTGAATCGAAATATAGTGATAAACAAAAGCAATACACAAAATGCTTTTGCTTCAACAAAGAAGACAAAGTCCCTTTAAGGTAATATTATCTCATCAACTAAATCCCTTAAAAAGGGTTTTTTGATTTCCTCAACGATAACGAGTACATAAGGAAAAAGACGCATCGTGACGATAATTAAACGATTTTATTAAAGCAAACTGTTGATGAAAAAGGGCGAGGAAAAAATAATACTGCAATATATTAACAGTGCATGATATGAACATAAGAAGAAGCATCTGTTTATAGAAGAACATATTAGATATGGATTTATCTAATCCAATAATCAAGTATGTTGAGTTTAACTGCGGGAGTTAAACGCGGTGAATACTGGCAAAATTAACCGCTTTAAAACGAGTTGATTATCTTACTCAAATGCATCCTATTATGAGATTAATCACTATATCCGCAACAGCTATGCAATATTACAACTTACATCTGCACAGACAATGAAGTGAGTGAAGAGGTGAATTTAAACTCAGTTACACGCTAATCATAATATGCATTATTTGTGAATGCGCTGTTTCCATATAAACAGGCTACAGGCAATGCAATATTCTAAACTTCCATATTACTCCAGTGGTTAAATCCATATCTTCAGAAGTGATCTGATAGGTGTGGGTGAGAAACAGATCAATATTTAAGTGTTTTTTTAACATAAATCTCCACTTTCACTTTCAGAATGTTAAAGAATGTGAAAGTGGAGATTTATGGTAAAAAAAGGACATAATTATGAATCTGTTTCTCAGCCACACTAATCGCATTGATATGGAGATATGGATTTAACCACTGGAGTCATATGGATAACTTTTATGCTGCCATTATTTGCTTTATGGAGTTTCAAGTCAAATTAATAAAGCATTAAGAATTCAGAATACAGCAAGCTAACTTCTAAAGAGTAGCTAGGTCTTAAGGATATTCATTACATGGTATTATTTCAGGAGAAAGTTTCCACAACAAGGACAGTTGTGCAGTATTTTGTATGTAGCATGTCTTTTGTATGATTTTTTTTTTCTAAATGTTTGAATATTTACAATTTTGTTCATTGACTAAACAAGTTATTTGACATTTTTGTTAGAGTAAAACTGACTTTAATGAATGTGACATGACAAAATATTAATTAATTTTCCTCAAAAGACTGAAACTATGACTAAAACAAAAAACTTGTGGCTAGGGGTGGCTCAAGTGAATCAGTGAATCATTTATATGAAGTTTATTTGCATGAACCATCTACAGAAATGACTCACTAAAATGAATCACAGTTCTCAAAACTAAATATAAAGGAATTGTTTATTTGAACCGATTCATTTACACGACTGTCCGAAAGAACCATTTCACTAAAATGATTTGGTTTTCCCAGAGCTACATGAGAGAGAGAGGACAGTTTAAGTCCCTCATCTCCATTGCTGCAATGGAGATGCAACAATGCAACAAATGTAGCATTTTGCGATGCTGCACAGCTACTTATAAAATTCTACTTGTTACTGAAAAAGCTGCACTGTGGTGAAAATAGCTGAACTACTATCACGCTACTGAAAAGCTAATTAAGTTAGTAGTGTCGCTACTTTTAGTCAACTATTTCCCAACACTGATGAATTTTAGCACTACTGGAACTCTGTATTGACCAACAAGCACCCAAGACCAGAGCTATCCATTTTATAATATCGATTGTACCATTTTGAATAAGAGATGTAATTTACTTGAATAAAGCTGGCATCATTTTGGAACAATGCTTATATTAGTGTGTCATTAAAAGTGTATTCATTGTTTGTTTATGATCCCTGCAGTTGTTTCACGAGGATGGTGAGTGCTGGGTCTACGATGAGCCTCTTCTGAAACGACTAGCATCACAACGATACTGAAGAAGTTTCCAGAATCTAGAAAGAGTCTAGAGAAGGATCTCTTGCAAACCACTTTTCTTATTCAGCCTGGGAATGACTAAATGAACCCTTAATGAACCCCTTTGCATTTTGAAGTTTGAACGAATGACAAGAATATATGAACTTAAATCAACACAAATAGAAAGATCTCCCTGCTCGCTAGATCAAAACTTCCACCTCTCTACCACCCCTTGAAGATTAAAAAACACCACAAAGACACAGATGTGACCAGAAGCCCTTTAGCATCAAAACAAACAAACGCTCTTGTCTCGGCAGAGAAGAGCGAGCCCAGTCGTCACTTTCTCGCACTTCTGAGGGGTCGAGGTGTTTTTAGCGAACAGACTCTGAAAACTACAGCGTTCTGAATCTCAGGGAAGCAGAGAACTGAGGATTGAAGGCTGTATTTCCTGATGTTCAACAAGCCTTAATGGTGGAACCACAAAAAAATACATGTAAAATGAGAACTTTTCACATACTGCTAGCTACAGCTATTTATATTATATAGAAGATGATATATTCTTGGTTTTCTTTTTCTCTAGGGCAATAGTAACTGTTTGCAAATACATACTTGATACAACCAGTCCCTTTACGTTCCACTCGATAATCTCACAGTTTCTCTGTTTGCTCACGTTTATGGAAACTTTTCCACTGTTTCATACAAGACATCTCACATAGGGGGACCAATGGTTAACCCTAACAATAAAATGTATCATTCACATTTTGGGTCTGAAAAATTTTAGATGACTTGTTGCCATGGCTAAAGTCCATTCCAATGTCTGTTTATTTTATTTTTTTTTGAATAATTTTTGATATCATGCTCTGTAGAGCCTCAGGGAGGCTGTTTTTTTTATAGATTGCTCCTTGGTATATCCATATTATAATTCATCAACGTATATAGTTGGACTGTCCAACAGGAAATTGAAATGGTGCACAATAAACCATTCAACAAATCTTATGAGGTTAAGCTACATTATCGCAAATTGCCCTGCAATCTTTCTTTCTGTGAAATGTCACATTTTAATCCAAATAAATATATTTCAAATAGTCATGTATTACAGAGATTGGATTCTCTTTTCCATCCAACCAATTTCACCAAGGTGAAAAACAGTGACATTTACTATACTGCTTTTAAATGCAATAAAACAGGTTACCAGTGTGTTAAAAATGACTCGTATGTGAGGAATAAGAAAGCCTGGCTTGTTGCTGTGTTTACACTTAAAAGCGCTGAAAGCAAAATCAAAGTGTGTTATCCTTGTTTTCAGAGTTGCTTTTAGGGAGAAACAGGCCACATGTATAACATACTGTTATGTCTACAAAAGAATCTGAAATTGAGGCCTTGCCGTATGCAGTGAAGTTCACCTTCACCTAGTGTTGCTTTGCAAGAGCAATCCCAACAAACTTTTTGCTTGACAACAATTGATTGTACCAGATTTCCATGTATCAGAATATAATATTAAATCTCAGTGAGACCAAATTGTGTGAGAAGGTTGAATGCATTTCTTGTTACAGAGTACAGATATTTCAAATATTGAAACTGAATCATGCTTAAGTTACAGCTAGTATTTTGAACGAGCACTATATTTGACTATGCATTGGTTTGTTTTCTATAATATTTACATTGCAAAGAATTTTATATTATTATTATTATTATTATTATTATATGTCATAACAGGGAATTCATACATGTACCCATGTAACTTGCCTATGATGAATACAAAGCTGTGTGACGGCCACATGTGATAATGCTTAGTGAACAGTGATGCTGATGCAAACTGGATAAAAATCACATTCTTGCAGGTGAACATCATTAGCATTAAAAACAGATGTAACCTGTTGTAATCATTACTGACTAGATCATATTAAAAATGTGAGGCAGCAGCTCCTAAATATTGCTTTTGCTGAAAAGTCTTGAAACTGTGAGCACAAATACATGGTGAGACTGAGAAAAACTGAGAATTGGTCTTAAAAATAATCTGTAACAATCTGAGAAAATTAAAGCCACTAAGTAAATCTCTAAACGAGCACCTACATGTGAGTCCATCTGTAAATGGGTCAAGTTGTGTCTGTTTGCAATGTCAGTAATAGTGGTGCCTCTTAACCACCGCCTCTTAAGACTGTATAGTCTTGCTATCAGTTCTATCTAAAATAATGCTTTTATTGTGTTAAAATATTTATTGTCAATCTTAATGCCACCAAAACATATATTTATGTATTATATATGGATAACAATTTATTTATGGATAGCAAGTCAGTCCACTGGCGGCCATCTTTGTAACGCTCCCAGGCAGCTATGTATGTAAACAAACTTGCCTATGATACCCATTTATTTTTGAAGAATAAAAATCAGGTCCCTGTTATTCTAGAGGCATTAAAATAGTTTTCTGATGCATCAGGTTTATCAGTGAATCAGACTAAAAGTGAGATTATGGCTGTACATCAATTGGAAGAATTACATATAAGTGGAATAGTGGTTAAACTGGCGGTTAGATACTTAGGAATTTCGATAAGCAAATCGATTTCTGAAAGAATTAAAGATCATTTTTTACTGCACAGAAATTAAAAAAAATAAACTGAAATATTTTCAACTGTTGGCTCCAAGAAACTTGTCTATTCAGGGTTGTGCACTGATTTCTAGACTTGTGTACCATTCACTGTCCCTAAGTAGATTCTAAGATATGTGCTGCAATTGATGGTATTTAATTTATCTCGAGAAATAAGAGTATGTTAAAAGGAAAAAAGATTATTAGAAGTTTCTCGGAGGGAGGGTTAAATGCTATAACTTTTAGCACTATTAACAATATCTTAAAATTTATCCCAAACTTCATTTTCAATAGATGAGGTGGACTTAAATTTTGACTTTCCTGTGATTTCAAATGCACTTAATCTCCCTATTAAACTGTCCAGTTTTCAAAAACAAGCTCTAGAGGCATGGAAATTAGTCTACAAACATAATTTTTCTCACCACTCATGCATTATTTGGAGCAATGAAAATATATTATGAAAAAACAAGAATGTATTTAAGAAAGACTGGTTCGACAAAGGCTTAATTTTTGTTGTAGACTTAATAAATCATTCTGGTGGGGGGCCTGGGTAGCTCAGCGAGTATTGACGCTGACTACCACCCCTTGAGTCATGAGTTCGAATCCAGGGTGTGTTGAGAGACTCCTGCCAGGTCAACCAAAATGGCCCTGTCGCTAGTGTGGGTACAGTCACATGGGGTAACCTCCTTGTGGTCACTGTTAGTGGTTCTAACTCTCGGTGGGACGTGTGGTGAGTTGTGCATGGATGCTGCAGAGAATAGCGTGAAGCCTCCACACGCACTATGTCTCTGCGGTAACGCGCTCAACAAGCCACGTGATAAGATGCATGGATTGACGGTCTCAGATGCGGAGGCAACTGAGATTCATCCGGATTGAGGCGAGTCACTACACCCCAATTGGGCATTGGGGAGAAAAAAAAAAAAAATATATATATATATATATATATATATATATATATATATATATATATATATATATACATTTTTTTATTTTTTTATTTTTTATTCTGGTGATGTATGTAATTACAGTGACTTCATTCAAATGTTTGAGATAAACGTTCCTCTAAAAGAATCTATTACATTTTTTCATTGTATTTCCTCGAAAATATTTGCACTCTCATCAAAGCAGAAAAAATTTATAAACCTGTAGTTGGTTCACTTCCAGGTCCTACTGTTGGGGCCATTGACCTCAGGCATTAAAAATATTTTTACTTATCCAAAGATAATAACATCTGCTGTTAAGTGGGAGCAAGATTATCCTTTGGTTTCTATTCAGAAATATGTAATTCCAAACAAAGATAAAGAGATTCATAACGTAAGGAATAATCCACGGTTAGATGTGCCTAAAACAATTTTAAATGCATGCCGTGGAGGCGAAGAGCCTATGGTATAAAAATGAATACATCGATTTTATCCCTTCAATGCAAAGAGGAATCAGAAACAATCTCACACCTATAAAATTATACATTTGTTTAATAAAATTATTCAAATACGTGATCCTATGGTCTTGTTTTTGGATTGTGATACCGGTTCATTGGCAATTGACAACACAGTTAAAATTCTAGCCTTGTTTGGGAAATATCATATGCATAAAGCAAAATGTATGTCAAATATGCCAAACATTAGCCTATTTTCCATTGACTTAGAAATCTTTTATAATTCATTATTTTCCAGTGCTGGGATAGTTACTCTAAAAAAGTAATTAATTACTAGCTATTAATTTCATATTCTACAGTGTAATTAGATTACTGTACAAATTACTCTTTCTGAAGTAATTGCATTTCTTATCACTAGTTACTTTCTAAAACCCTGATCAACCTCGACCAGATGAAAAATACAAGGATAGACATGAAACTGTTCTTTTAATTCTTTCAGATAAATCATATAAAATCAAATGAATTATTAATGTATTGGCCAAAGAATTTAAGGGGGCTGCATTAAATTAGAAAACATACATTTTAACAGTAGATGTTACATTTAGATTTTAAATTCACTATCATTTAAATAGAATTGTTCTAGAGTCTTATACAGTATTTAAAGAAATTAAATCAGTAGTAACTATTTTATTAAATTACTGAAAAATTAAGAGTAATCCCTTACTTTTTTCAATGAAAAGTAATTGAATTACAGTAATTAATTACTTAGTAATGCATTACACCCAACACTGTTAGTTTCCCTAAAGAATAATAAAAAAGCTAATTATACATCTCTACTTTTGAAACACATTTTTTTGTAAGGAAGATGGCCAATGTATTTATGTTGGAATATGTTAGATGAAGATCTTGTAAACATGATTGCTTGATTGCACTTGCTTTATGACTGCGTGTTCCCCTGTTAAAGGAGCAACATGTAACATTGACATCAAGCGTTTAAAATGGGTACTGCAGTGCAAATTCAAAATATTGGTGAGAGTTGCATCCCCCAACCTCTCCTCCCCAGACTCCAAGCTCAGGCGAGTTGCCAGGTTGAGGATACGCAACAGGAACGGGCAAACTGACAATGGCAAGCAACGCCATACACTGTAAGTTGACCTGTTAAAGTAAACATTTGCTATGTTGTTATTGTTTTCCAATTATAAACCAGCTCATGTGAATTTATTTATATCTATGTCAATGTTAGTATGATATATTGCTGGCTTCCATGGTTGTAGCGCGCTGTGTTTGCCCGGGAACTTGTTTCAAATCTGGCAACCCGGGGTGTCGAAATACTGTTGGGAAATGGGCAGTGGGCGGGAACACACAGGCCAAAACACAAACAGAAATTCCGGCCCTGAACAGACATTTCAAAGTAGAATATACTGACTGTAATATCTGTAGTTGTTGTTCACAGAGGAATCTGACTCTCCATGGGCTGCTGTCAAAGGCATTTCAAGACTAATGTGTCCTGCAATTTCTCTTTAAGTTAGTCCTGGGATGTTTTCAGCAGTTGACAGAGTTTTAGATAAGTTTATCTGGAAGAACAAAGCAGACTATGTAAAAAGAAAAACAATAATTATGAGCTATTCTGAGGGTGGGTTTAATGTTCTTGATTTTAGAACTATTAATAACATATTTAAAATTAATTGGATAAAACATTGTTTGGCTCAGAGCAATTCCTTGTGGTTTTATATCCCAATTTGGTTTTTGAAAAAGGTGGTGGACTAAAATTTCTACTTTTTGGTGATTTTAATTGTAATAAGCTCACCATTAAGCTAGACAATTTTCATAAGCAAGCATTGGATGCTTGGAAAATAGCCTATATAGGACCCGCACCAGCCGACTACATGACAGTTTCTTCCCCCAAGCAATAAGACTTTTGAACACTTGATCTCTCATGATCAACATACATCAGCACTGCACTTTATTAATCTACACTCACCTAAAGGATTATTAGGAACACCATACTAATACTGTATTTGACCCCCTTTCGCCTTCAGAACTGCCTTAATTCTACGTGGCATTGATTCAACAAGGTGGTGAAAGCATTCTTTAGAAATGTTGGCCCATATTGATAGGATAGCATCTTGCAGTTGATGGAGATTTGTGGGATGCACATCCAGGGCACGAAGCTCCCGTTCCACCACATCCCAAAGATGCTCTATTGGGTTGAGATCTGGTGACTGTGGGGGCCATTTTAGTACAGTGAACTCATTGTCATGTTCAAGAAACCAATTTGAAATGATTCGAGCTTTGTGACATGGTGCATTATCCTGCTGGAAGTAGCCATCAGAGGATGGGTACATGGTGGCCATAAAGGGATGGACATGGTCAGAAACAATGCTCAGGTAGGCCGTGGCATTTAAACGATGCCCAATTGGCACTAAGGGGCCTAAAGTGTGCCAAGAAAACATCCCCCACACCATTACACCACCACCAGCAGCCTGCACAGTGGTAACAAGGCATGATGGATCCATGCTCTCATTCTGTTTACGCCAAATTCTGACTCTACCATCTGAATGTCTCAACAGAAATCGAGACTCATCAGACCAGGCAACATTTTTCCAGTCTTCAACTGTCCAATTTTGGTGAGCTCTTGCAAATTGTAGCCTCTTTTTCCTATTTGTAGTGGAGATGAGTGGTACCCAGTGGGGTCTTCTGCTGTTGTAGCCCATCCGCCTCAAGGTTGTGCGTGTTGTGGCTTCACAAATGCGTTGCTGCATACCTCGGTTGTAACGAGTGGTTATTTCAGTCAAAGTTGCTCTTCTATCAGCTTGAATCAGTCGGCCCATTCTCCTCTGACCTCTAGCATCAACAAGGCATTTTTGCCCACAGGACTGCCGCATACTGGATGTTTTTCCCTTTTCACACCATTCTTTGTAAACCCTAGAAATGGTTGTGCGTGAAAATCCCAGTAACTGAGCAGATTGTGAAATACTCAGACCGGCCCGTCTGGCACCAACAACCATGCCACGCTCAAAATTGCTTAAATCACCTTTCTTTCCCATTCTGACATTCAGTTTGGAGTTCAGGAGATTGTCTTGACCAGGACCACACCCCTAAATGCATTGAAGCAACTGCCATGTGATTGGTTGATTAGATAATTGCATTAATGAGAAATTGAACAGGTGTTCCTAATAATCCTTTAGGTGAGTGTATATATATATATATATATATATATATATATACTTTTTATTTTTTATGTGTATTCTATATTGTGTGTATTGTTTACTGTACATTGTATATTATTTTTGTGTTGTGTAAGTATGTGTACATTTGATATGTAAATTGTGTTGTGTAAATATGTTGTTTATTGTAATTGGTACATGTCTCGCCACTGTCATGACTGCAATGTTGCTCGGGACTGCACACACGACTTTTACCCATTGTGGCACTTGTGCATATGGTAGTGTGACAATAAAGTGATTTGATTTTGATTTGATCAGTGCACTCCACACACATGGAACAATCAGCACATAGTGTCCCGGAACAAACAAATCTATTTTTAAGAATGAGGTGATGGTGAACTTTATTCTTATGAGCCATTTATTTCTGTTTCGGGGCTCTCTTGTTCAGTTAAAGATTTCAAATCAATTGTGAAAGCCATTTACGTCGTAAGGCTGACATCAAGTTGTCGTAAAATTCAAAGAACTCTGCGAGAACCAAGTTATAAAAGCTCTCACACAGAAGAACATTTTCACCTGAGTCAACACATCCTACTGAGCAAGGACAATAAAACACAAATCTCACATCTGACCTCTACCTCACCTCAGGCCAATTTAGGCCTATTCTCAGAAAAACTCACAAACATCTGCCCCCCCCCTCTACTCCCCCTCCCCCTTCAGCTCAGAATCACTTCAAACTTACCTAAGATCTGCATGTAACAAAATATCATGTGTGATGTATACAAATAATGTGACTTGGTATCATTTTAAATGTCTCAGTGTGAGTGGTATATATTCTCTTTGCCATGTTGATAAATCTATTGGCAACAAAGTTATAAGGTCTTTGCCAAATGCTGTATAATACTGGAGGTCTGTCCCCATCTCTGCCTGTATGTTAATGAGGTATGTCCCCAGGACTTCCAAACCTAACCGCTCCCAAAATTCCCTTTGTTCATGATTTGGGTATTTAAGGAGATGTGGCACATCGTTCGTGGTTCTCTGTAGTCAGACGATCCCACACAGTTTACTGTGTGTAGTTTATATCTGGTAACTGCGATGAACTTATTATGTTACCTGATCAATAAATTGTAAACATTTGATTTTATTCTGACTGACTCTGAAATTGTTTTTCCCAAACAGATTAAACGATTCGTATGTTACCGCAAGTCTGCATCAGATTAGTGACGACTAATATTTGGCATCAGTTCAAGTGTACTTGGTTTGCAAAGACAGAAAGGGTATTTCCGTTTAGAACGGCTAAATGCTGCTTGACCAATCTAAATTCGGGTGTGTCTTACCTCTGTTTTAATTTGATGTTTCTCCAGATAAGTGTACGTGGGAAACCACGGCATTGTTTCTCCAGATAAGTGTACGCGGGAAACCACGCATGGCCAATCCAAGTGTATGCAATTCTATGGGGGCTATACTGAAGTATCTTTGATTGTGTAAACGTGAACGTGACCGATCTCAGGTATATAGCAATTACCTCTGTTTGATGATCCAATACTGGCCACTTGTGATCGTGAGACCCGCAGCGTAGAGAAAACACGCGAGGACCTCAAAGTGACATAGTTTCTTAATCTGAACGGGTAAAATATAATTAAAGTTATATTTTTATAAAGTTATATCATTAGAGTTAAAAAGAATAATCAAACATTCGCTCACTTTTAATGATGCTCAGATATCATTAAAACCTTTTTCATTTATGGGGTCAGATGAAATAACGAGGTAATACATAAGAGAAAATTAATTTGATTTAATCTTGTTGTGTTGAGTAAAAGAAAGACAGTAACGCGCAGAGACCTTCACCCGTATTATTGGAGACCACCATTGGACCGATAAACGGGCGTACACTACTTAAAACTCATTTAATGTACAATCCCTTAGTTGCGCAGATTCCAAATGTGTGTACTGGTGGCGTAAAAATCCAGGATAGTATGTGTAATAATCTTTATATTAGAAAATGTCTCAGAAGGGATGTTAGCTGTTCTCCGAAAGCGCTTGTAAAAATGGAAACAAAATTTTCCCATAAATTCATTTGATAAGATTTGGTCTGAAGTTAATAAAATGTTACTACCTAATAGAGTTCAGGAAATACATTTGAATGTTTTGAATAGATACTACCCTTGCAATGTTTTTCTTAATAAATGTAAGGAAGATATTTCACCACTATGTTCTTTTTGTAAAGTTGAGCCCGGTTTATTTTGTGCATGTAAATTAAGGATCTTTGGACACAGATTTCTTTGTTAATATTTGATGTTCTTCATAAAATAATTATTGTTCTTGAACTGTAACACTGGTTTTCTCATAGTTGACCATACCATAAAACTAGTATCTGCTTGGGAAATTTCATTTACATAAAGCAAAAGTAACAGAGATAAAACCATGCTTCAAATTATTCTGTATACTCAATGTTATATGAGTCTATGACTACTTTAACAAACAAGAAGGCTATAAAAACATCTCTTCTAATGGTGATTGGCTCTTTTGGCGGGTCTTCCTTTCTACTTCCGTTGACCAGTGGGAAAACGCCATCTGATAGCAAGAAGTGCCTGTCTGTCGAAAGAGTAGGAGAACCTGCTTCTGGCCACCAATCATTAACGTACAAACAGTTGCAGCAGCCAATCCCAAAACTTCCAGACTAACGAATGACAACAGCAAACGGATGATTTTTCAGTGTTAGCGGTAGAGTTGGTTTGACAAAAAAACAATACACAAAACATATTTAATCGTTTATATAAAGATTTAAAGATAATTTTTGTATTGTTTTCCTGAAAAATTATCAAAAATTCTCCAGCATATCTTCTTATAGAAACAACACTACATAAGATATTTTGTTTTTTCAGAGAATGCATTTTTAAAGCTGTACTGGCAGAGTTTTTATAGTCAAAAACAAAGTTAAACAACTTTGGTAATCACATTATTCACAAAAACTAGGTTGTTAATGGGATGCCTTACATTTAGCTCAATTAAGAGCTCTGCTTAATAAACTACCCGTCCGCAATGAAACAATGAATTAATAAATGTAATCGCCAATATAAAAACTGTCAAAAAAGTGATGGGCAAAAAATAAATTCCAAAATTTTGAATAGGTAGTGTTGAACTAGTCCTAAATTAAAGCTGTTAATGCGGCGACAAACCCCATTGATTTTCTAAAAGGAAATAACTTAAGTAAACCAAATACGACATTCCATAAGCTTGGTTTTATTTTAAAACATGTTCATGTTTATCTTTTTGCTAACGAATTCAGCAAATATTACATTTGTGCTTTTATTATGAAGGTGGAAAAAACTTCTTCCCCTCAAGCATGCAAGTGATTGGCTGCAGCCATCGACAGCCCTCCTACTTCCGGTTAGTTTGGCAGATACTTACTGCTGCCATTGACCGCTACCAGCTGCCGATTTTTCTCAATTATTTTAATAGAAGTGGCCCATCTCTGCTAAATAATCTCTGGTTAAACGCAAATTAAAAGTCATTTAGACACTCATTATTTTGATGAAAACTTACCTAATGTATACTAAATTTAGTACTCAGCTGCTGTTGTGATACAAACTTTTATAGACATTTGAAAAATATTAATATTGTTTTTCTCTCCATTAATCAACAACTACCTACACCAAATGGCAGTGCAGCGCCACCTGGTTTAAATGAATTGAATATATATATATATATATATATATATATATATATATATATATATATATATATATATATATATATATATATATATATATATATATATATATATATAATTGCTTTAATCAATATAACATGACAGTCAAACCAACTGAAAGCACAAGAAATAAAAAAGAAATAAAATAACTAGAAAACTAACATATATAACTATCTAACATACTAACTATCGACCATATACAGAATTCAAAAGGCTATAAATTATACAATATACAATGGACATAATATTAAGATTCAAAAGGGAATATTCAAGGCTTTACAAAAGTTAATACTTTTTAGTGCTTTACTGTTTTTTTACTCCTGTTAAAATATTAAAGTAATATTTTACTTCTATTTTGAAGTGTTTGAAGTTTGGTTTCTGTGACGACCATTTACGTTTATGAATATTTTTTTTTTCCATAAATCAATAATACATTTATAATATACCATGCTTTAAGGTCAATTTTACCATAATATCCTCTTTCCTTAAATGCATATCAATACCCATATTCATCTTAATAAAATATTCTAAATCACACCAGAAATTTTTAGTATAGATACAATAAAAAAAAAGGTGTACAATGCTTTCAATTTCAAAGTTACAATCAATATCTTTCCTAAATCTTGCAATGACTTGTTTAGCAGGGTAAATCCTGTGAATAATCTTAAACGAGACCTCATGAATCTTATTGGTCACACAATATCTTCTTGTAAGTTTAAAGGTAAATTGTGCATTCCAAAATCTTTTGGCTGATGGAGCTGCACAATTTTTGCAGATTTTCCTAAGATAGCTGTTATTAATTTTTTATCTGTAATAATTATACCTTCCAACTTAAGAGTAAAGTCAATATTTGGCTTTGAAACAATGTTATATTTTAATAATTCATAGTTCATAAGGTATAGCATCAATCACAGTCTTAAATTCCTTAAAAGATAATGGGAAGGAATATTTTCCAGAGAATTCAGAGTGTGTAAGTAAATTACCATTACTGTTCAATAGTTGTGTCACCAATAAAATATATTTCTTAATGTCAAATAAAATTATTTATTTCTGTGCTTAATGTATTAATTGTTCCAAATTAAACATATGTGAGGGGTAAAGTTGTGCTTATACATAATTATCCATGATAGAAAGACCTGTTTATGGTGAATTGCAATATCAAGTGTAGCTTTTTTTTCCTCGTGAATTTTCCCAGAATTCATTGCGCAGAAATCGTATAAAAAGAAAGTCGACACGTTCATCCGGTCTCATTCAACGATGGTTCGTCCGAAGGTGAGGAGGTGAAATTTGCTGTTATAATTAACCTAAACGTTAATCTGTACTTTTTTTGTGTTAAGTACGTTTTTACGTCAATTATTTTGTTTATTCTGCTTAAATTGCGTCGGATTGTTTTTTTCCTCCCATGTATTTGTTCGGAGAGGGTTTCACCCACGTGTTACAGGCCTCAAATATACTGTTTTTTTACTATAATTTGTGTGCTCTTGATTTTAAATAATCATACTTTTGCTACTTGACGTAATCGTCAGCTCTCATTACCATTATTCATTAATTATTAGTCCACGTGTTTAGGGGTAATGTTCGTGTAATTTCATGTGCACTTCGTGTGATGAAAATTATGTTGGTAGGGACATCTGAGAAATCCTGATGAATGCCAACAGTTCTGACATGTGCAACTGCTATATTTTGCATGCATTTTCAGTGTTGCTTTAAGACCTATGAGAATTCATTGTATATTTATTTTTTTTCAGATCCGGTGGGGTTTTTTTTTTTTTTTTTTTTTTTGATAAAATAAATGAAGGACAACAGGTATTTGAACCTTAAATCATGAGTCATTGAATAATTCTGTATATTAAATCCTATGATGAATGTGTTTGACTTGTGTATTCTGAAGCTTTGAATTTTGCTTCGTGTAGGGTTTTAAGTGCATCAAGCATGCATTGATAAATTGTGTTTACAGAGAAACCGAATGCTAAAGTTTCTGATATGCATTTTATGTTGTGCGTTCAGTTTACCTTGCTGCTTTTAAGAACAATGAAATTTCTTGTTTTGCAGGTCCAATGAGGTCCTTGTTGGATGATTGACAAAAGGTACATGAAATCATGAAGCTTATTCTGCAATAAGTTCTGTATATTTATGCCCATGATGAATAAAATGAATAAGAGTAGTGGACAGGAGTGATTTCTGATAACTTTTGTATTCTGAGGTTTTAAATTTGGCCTCTTGGATTTTTATGTTTAGTGCAATATTACAATGCCAGTTCTATTTCCAGGTATTGGAAAGGAAGCTGGAGCAAGATGTCCCACTCTACAAGGTATCTAAACTTTCTGTACGTATATATTAGTGCTTAAGTGCCTATGATGACCCTATTTGCTACTCTTGAGTTCAGGCTGATGACATTTGCAACCACCTAAATTTCTAATCTGAAGCACGTTTATGTACCTTTTTGTTATGTCTTGCATTTTTTCTTGGTTTAAACTATACCTTTTTACATAGGTACACGTGTGCGACATGGCTGAATTTGAAAGGGTGAGTGTTGCCGAAGAACTGCCATTTGCCACAATCCCTGTTTATGATGGTTGTTTTATAAAACAATGGGAATCTCTCTGAATTAGACTGAAAGACACATGCATACTGAAACAGTGCAGATTTGTAGACCATTGTTGTCCTCCTCTGCCCCTATACTAATTTTCATTTTCATTACTTCAGGATGCTCCAGAGGCAAGCATGGGATGCATGGAGATTGTATCAGTGAAACTAGTGAGTACTGTTTGATTTGTTTAATAAATTTGTGATGCAAATGATGACTGCATAGTTCAGCAGAAATATCCATGTAGAACACAGAGCAATGTCTTTCGCTCCTAGCTGATGCATCACTAATTTTCTACTTTTGTGAATTTTCTTGTGTGGGTGCCTTACAAGTGTTTCTCTTTGCAGAATGGTCCCTGCGGAGCAGCAGCACATTCCTGGTGAGCGTTAGTTTGAAAAATGTAATTGTCTGAGAACTTGATGTGTAATGATGACTGCATAGTTCAGCAGAAATATCCATGTAGAACACAGAGCAATGTCTTTCGCTCCTAGCTGACACGTCAACGTTCAACAAGTGGTGTTTAAAGTTTATAGTTCCTTGTTTGAAGTCTCCATTTTGGTTTGTGCAGATCTTGAAGTTCACATGTCTGTGGGAATGATTATTCCTTCAACTGGCACATTTCTAGGTAAGTTTAGGCCACTTTTGACCTGGTACCAATTTTAGTCTTGAACTGATGAATTTGAATCAGGTCTCTGATCTTGTTGAGGATATGAATCATTTTCTGACTGAGACTTGGTTGACAACTTTGAGTCCCTTTTTAAATGGAGCTTGGCATTAATAGCTTTCATGTTTTAGGGTGGATGACCAAGGTAGTTTCAGAGGAGACCAGCTGGGACTGTTTGTAGCAGAACCCCATGATATCGTCATGGTTCTTTTTGTGGTGTAGTGTTCGTCCCTGACCACAATGTAAGTATTTTGTATGTTTCTTACATTTTTGTCTGCATGACCATTGTGATGACTTGTATCCACTGACTTTGCCATGGAGTATGGATATTAGCTCTGGCTGATCTGGTTAATAAAGGCCTGTATATCCTAAGTCTCATAGATGTCCTTTGTTCTAACAGGTGTCTACTTGTTGACAGGTACAAACGCTCAACTTCCACATGGAACGCCCAATGCGACGTGCGCTGCTGACAGGTTAGTTTGTCTGCAGACATGTTAAGTGCTCCTTAGTTTTGGTTTTGTGATGCCTACAAATGTCTGAACTGAACACTTAATGTGGACAGCATTTTAACTGATTAAGCCAGATTCTGGGTTGGGCCAAAAGTGAAGTGTGATCCATTAACCAGCTACAACTGGTGTTTACAGGTACCTCCGGTCTTGGTCATGAGGATGCCTTCTGGAAGTGTCAAGGTGCGACTCTTAAAAATTGTCATGGGTTTTGTTCCTTTCAACCTGTGATGACTCGATTCTGCCAAATGAGTTTGCTGATTATACTCCTTCCGTTCCATTATCTCTGAGGTTGATTTTTAAATTTGGTTCTGTTGGCATTTTATTTTTATGCCTGATATTGTTTTCTGTCTGCAGGATGTTTCCTACACTTAATGACTGACTGCATAAAGATGACATCGGTTTTGTAAAGCGGTTTCTTTCTCTGGAGGTCTTGAATGATTCAATAAAAATGTAATTTTGTATCAAGTTGTCTTGTTTCCTTTTCTGAATGGTTCTGTAAACTAGAGGCTTAAAATTTGTTCATGAATCTGATGGATTGCCTACGTGCACTTGAATTAACCAAAAGAATGTTTGAAGTTCAATACAAGTTGTTTTACCACAAGTTGAGTATCCTGCATTTTCATTAAAACAATCAAGGTTAGTGTTTCATTACTACAGAAGCGAATGGGGGGCCAGATTTTTTTTTTTTAGCTTAATTTAGCTATTAATTTTTAACAGTAGCTTAATTTTATATATTAAACTTAGGATATTGTGTGGTTTACATTTGTCTATGGCGTTTCATCGTTTGCGGTGAGTAATACAACTGGAGATTTTATATATTGAATATTTAAACGCTTGTTGGGCGGAAAATATTGCTATTATGGGGTGAACGTATGTCTGATCAATGTGTACTCTACTGGTCAATTTTTTTTATATATACGTTTAAAGTTTTCCTATATATATATATAGTTTTCCTATATCTGACACTACGAATGATTCCCCAACAGTCTCTAAGAGGACTGTGCTTACCACGTGACAACGCAGTCTGCGCGATCTGAGTATTTCACATCCGAGGAAATGCATAGAACTTAAATAAGATGCAAAGTAAAGATTTTACATGGGAGAGGTTTTTTTTTTTTTGGAACTCCTTTCACAGCATTCTACCTGCTATTCTATTTGCGGCCTGCTGTCAATGAGATTAGGATATGAATGGACCCCAGAATAAAACCTTGCTCAATGTTAGTTGTCGCATGATCTGTTTTCGTCGGCACCGATGATTTCGATAGGTATCTTACTCGCACTCCTGGCTGTTTCGGCTGAAGCGGATTTTTTTTCAGTTCGACAGTATTTCAAATGTGTCTACCTATTTAAATTACATCTATTGCAATATTTGGGAAGGCGACTGTCAGCAAAACCAGGATGATGGGACCCAACAAGGTAATAAGAGCTTTTGAATTTTTTTTTTTAATCAAAAACTTAAGTGCTGCTACGTAAAATGTATACATAAAGATAAAATATAATAAATGTATGATGTTTTTGTAAACATGTAAAAGCTAATGTAGTACATTAACGATAATTTATATTTCCAAATATATTTAATTCACTTCTCAGTGCCTACTGGGGACTTTTGTTCAGGGTTTCCCCAGTACTTCACTGGCAAACTGACTACTTGGTACTGCAGCCTGGGTCAGTACTGTGATTCAGGGGACTGTAGGATTACAAATATCACGGGTAAACCAATCAAAAAAAATTTTACATCTGGGTTTATTTACCACTAACCTGTCAATATCAGAAAATTGTCATTTCCAAGCCTGGAACATCACGTAAATAAATATGGAAGTTTCTATAGCCATTATAACTTTTCTAGTTATGCCATTGCCAATATACCATTGGCTGGAAAATGCTTTTTGAGAGAGTGATCTCTAAAAAAATCCATATCAGTAATAACTGAAAAGTGATGGAAGTTCATCGGTCAAAGGTGTGTGTGAAACAAACTTCATAAATTCTTTGAGAAATTGATGCATTATCTTGCGGATGCCTGTTTAGGTTTGGAGAGAAATCTTCAAGTTAAGCTCCATGGGCAACATCTGGGCCAGTCTGTGGTTCTTAAAGCGATTCAAGGCTTTGTCAAAAATCCTGAATCCAATAAACCACTGACTCTGTCCTTCCATGGCTGCTCTGGGACAGGCAAGAACTTTGTGGCCCAAATAGTAGCAGATAACCTGTACCGGGACGGTATAAAGAGTGAATGTGTGCATTTGTTCATTGCCCCGTTCCACTTTCCTCATGCCAGATTGGTGGACATATAGTATGCTTTTATATCAAAGTACTTATGTGAGTTTCCTGGCCTTGTGTGACCAGGGAAAGAGCGTTTGAGGTTACTAAAAGTGTTGTTGCTGCAAAAACCACAGAAAGTACCCAGTTGTAACAAGGGAGGTTATGTATAAGGAGTAAAAACAACAGGTGGTCAAATTAATTAAAAAGATACTTTTGGCAAGAGAGATATCTCTCGACCGGTCACGGGACTGCTCTAACAAACTGAAAGTATAATGAATATCTTTAGAGCTTGTACTCTTTTACATGGATATAATAATATTGTGTGTGTGAGCACATGGATATAATAATATTGTGTGTGTGAGCACATGGATATAATAATATTGTGTGTGTGAGCACATGGATATAATAATATTGTGGTATCAAGAGGGCACACTGACCTGTAGATCAAGGGCTAAGAAGGTGTGATGAGGACATGGTTGTTTTTCTCGTACACAGATGTTTCTGAATGAAAGAGCCCTTTCTATGAACTATGGAATATGTCCAAAATATGAGGTAATTGGCTGAATGTGAAAGATACATGTTTTTTTTTAAAAATAGATGAGCAAGGGATTTTCCACCAATAGTTAATTAGCAAGCAACATAAAACATATTGGTTGCGAGGGAAAGAACTGAGGGAAATAATCCCATTGGCTAGAGATAAGGAGCAGAAAGATAACAAAAAGGTACATAATTGGGAACTTAGGAAAGTGAAAGTAGAACGGACAGCTGACCGGTCTCATGTAGTTTGTTGGTGTTCAATAAACTATAACTTTGGCATCTGGAACTTGGGACTCCGAGAGTTTTCTTACAACTTAGAGAGAATCATCGTGAATATTTCCACGACAACGTGTACAAGGTGAGCAAAGTTTGGCACAGTTAACATCCACATTGCTGTCCATGTAATTTTGTCTGATTCAGTGATCGTTGGTTGATTTACTATACCTTTTAATCCATTATTTTTGGATAGAGCCAATCCTTAGTGTAATGATGTGCTATTATTTCTATGGAAATATGGAAGAGGAGTACACTGAAAACTCTAAGTTGACTCATTCCCTTAATTGAATTGAGCAATGGCATCTCCAAAACTTGTTAATTTAACTTGGTGATCATAGAAAAATAACATAACTATTTAAGTTAAGGCAACTCAACTAGATTTGAACTGCACTTTTTGTTTAGAATCATAATATTGATTTTTTTTTAATTGTTTTTATCAATTTGATCACACTGTGATATGGAACAGTTTTGAAAGTGAAGTTGTCAGTGAAGAGGTGCTGTTATGCCTCTGAAATGTTCAGATATCTGTTTTTTGTTTTGTTTTGTTTTTTTAATTAAAGGGCATGTAAAAAAATAGCTACAATGGTAGCTTGAGATTGAAGGAATCATTGTTTTAATAATATATATATATTTCGATGCTTGTTTTGATGCACTATTGTTTTCACTTATACTGCCTGCACCAATGTTTCTGCAGTTTGCTCATTTATCAGATTAACTTGCCTATATTCACTCACCAGTCACCAGCTAAATTGAACTTTTGTACAGGTTTTGTCTACAAATATGATCAG
Source organism: Moxostoma hubbsi (assembly GCA_032164185.1). Lineage (NCBI taxonomy): Eukaryota > Metazoa > Chordata > Actinopteri > Cypriniformes > Catostomidae > Moxostoma > Moxostoma hubbsi. Next base: position 13,188,624 of record JAVLUX010000018.1, on the reverse strand, counting down.
TCTATGATGACACAGGACTTAGTGGGAAGCTTTGAAACTTGAAATTACATTACCTAAATATTCTGCTTTCTGTTTATGGTCTGTTATTTTCAAGGAGTAAGAGTTCAAAGCAGAGTTTAAGTTCTGATTTCCCGTTTATAACAGGCACCAGTGGGGAAATTATTAAATGCCCTCGTTACTGATATTTGTCAAAGTGAATGTGCCAAACTCTTAAAATTCTTGACTTTATTTGTGTTGTGAAACCATAGATTTAGCAAACCACCTGAAGTGGAAATAAAAGTGCATTACGTTACATTTTCTAGCAGATTACATTCTCATTTCAGATTCCCTCACACATATTCAATGGTCTCACATTTTCCTAACTTTGTCTCTTTGGACATCTCTCTTGCAACAGGGCGGGCAATCTGCTGTGTGTGTGTGTGTGTGTGTGTGTGTGTGTGTGTGTCAGGCAAACGCGTGGTCAGTTGGCATTGGACGAGAAGGACGTTCCTCGGTGTTCCGCAAACGAACATGATTGGCTGGCCGGTATGACGCTGTCGTCTCCAGCCACCATCCAATCAGCGCCAGCCATCTGTTCCCAGTCTAGAGGCGAGACTGCGAATGATAGGGAGCGAACATTGTTATCGGCAGGCATGCAAAGGTCTAAACAGAGCCTTATATATTAATATATATATATTATATTGTACGTCTTTAACTCCATAATAAGGGAATGCACATTTCTGCAAAGATGACAGAGTTATCCTTGCTCTTTATGGCCGCGTGCATCGCTTTAATAACTGCAGAATCATCTGTTTATTTCCGAGAGCAATTCGAAGACGGTGGTAAGTTTAAGCAGAGACTTGCAATATTTGATTGTCTTTGCTTTTTGAATATTATTTAAGATCTCTGTAGCTTTCGAGTATGTGATCAAGGCACCGGATATATATTTGTATTTATGTGATTGTGTCACAATAAACTCGCATAGAAAATGCATTATTAATGGCCTGGCATCAATAGTATGTTGCATTAATTAAACTATTCATTCATAAATAGTGTAAGATATGTTATATTTATTAGCTAGTAGCATCAAAGCAGCACAGTGGAATGACGGTCAATGGATTGATTTAGTCATATATTGCTCATAGTTATGCTGACATGCATGCTGATGAAGGCTTTTAATATCATATGCATGTCGCAAATGCATTTTTTCCTCTCAATCTTCATTCGCAGACGCCTGGAAAAGCCGATGGGTGGAATCCAAGCATAAATCCGACTATGGGACGTTTGTGCTCTCAGCAGGCAATTTTTTTGGCGATGCCGAGAAAGATAAGGGTGAGTAGTGTTTCGTTTAAAATTTGCAGGAGATTGACACCGATTGTTTTTAATTTGTGGTTTCCTCTGCTTTGCATTATTGTACGCACTAAATAATGCTGGGGGGGAGGGGCTACCGTGGATGACGTCACGCCGTGTGCTCTACTGAGCTGGCGTGTCACTCACACCATCTGATTATTTACTATTTCAAAACATTATAAAGCCACGTGTACTATAGACCCAAGGGTCCAGGTTTCCTGGGACAGATTAATCTAGTACAAAGATGAAAAGTATTTGTAAAACTGACGCAGGCTGGTTTAATGGTTTCAGAGTGATTCTAAGCACCTATACTGGTCAGTCTGGGAGACCAGCTAAATGGTTTGCTGGTCTTAGCTGGTTTAAAGGGATTATTCACCCAAAAAATTAAAATTCTCTCATTTACCCACCCTCATGCCATCCACGATCTGTATGACTTTCTTGCTCATGCAGAAAACAAATTAAGATTTTTCGAAAGATATCTCCGCTCTATATGTCCATACAATTGAATGGTGGCCAGAACTTTGAAGCTTAAAAAAGCACATAATGGCAGCATAAACTTAATCCATATTATTCAAGTGGCTTAAACCATGTCTTCTGAAGCGATGTGATAGGTGTGGGTAAGAAACAGATCAATATTTGAGTCCCTTTTCACCATAAATTTCACAAAATCATCTTTTATTTTTGGCGATTTGCATTCTTTGTGCATATTGCCACCTACTGGGCAGGAAGGACAATTTATAGTAATAAGGACTTAAACATGTATCTGTTTCTCACCCACACCTATTGAATTGCTTCTGAAGATATGGAATTAACCACTGAAGTCTTATGGATTACTTTTATGCTGTCTTTATGTGCTTTTTGGAGCTTTGAAGTTTAGCCACCATTCAATTGTATTGTATCTACAGAGCTGAGATATTAATCTAAAAATCTTAATTTGTGTTTAGCAAAAGAAAGTTAATCACACATCTGGGATGGCATGAAGGTGAGTAAATGATGAGAGAATTGTAATTTTTCTGTGTTCTTTTAAGTGGGTTTGAGCACTTTTTCTTTTTTCAGCAGGGTGCTGACAATATTTATCAGACATTTAAAAGTACAATTTGGCTGTTATTGTAGTTGCTGTTACTGGTATCTTTTGAACTTGCAGGTCTTCAGACCAGTCAAGATGCTCATTTCTATGCACTATCATCACGCTTTGCGGACTTCAGCAACAAGGACCAGTCCCTTGTAATCCAGTTCAGTGTAAAACATGAGCAGAGCATTGACTGTGGTGGTGGCTACGTCAAGCTTTTCCCATCTGATCTCAAACAGGAAGATATGCATGGAGACTCCACTTATAATATCATGTTTGGTGAGTGTCTCATTGACCACTTCACTCTATTGATAAGCATACTAAAGCTTATGTCAAATCGGACATGCTGCTTCAGATTTGTAGTTAATGTTCAACTGAATAAACTTTGAGATCTTAATAAATGTGGATTTGCATTAATATATATTTGTATTGTAGTATACATGACTCAGTCAAGAGCCTTTTAGAAAATGTGTTCTATCATTTCTAGGTCCTGACATCTGTGGCCCCGGCACCAAGAAAGTCCATGTTATCTTCAATTACAAAGGCAAAAATTATTTGATCAACAAAGATGTCCGATGCAAGGTCATCCTAGGGTTTTCTTTTTTTTATTTCTATAATGCACAATGGCACTAGCCTTAATGACTCATATCCTATGTTTTGTATTCTCCAGGATGATGAATACAGCCATCTGTACACATTGATTGTCAATGCAGACAACACTTATGAAGTCAAGATTGATAATAAGAAGGTGGAGTCTGGATCTCTGGAAGAGGACTGGGACTTCTTGCCCCCAAAGAAGATCAAGGATCCCGAAGCGAAAAAGCCAGAGGATTGGGATGAAAAGGAGAAGATTGATGACCCTGATGACAAGAAACCAGAGGTGAGCCCGGTGCCATTGTTGGCTGTCTGAAAACCACAAGGGTCCTCTCTGTTGCTTGTTGTAAAACAGATGAACTGTTTATGTAAGCCACTGGAATAAAGGTAACTGTTTAGGGTAAATATTTTGTACTATGTTGTGGTGTTCATGCAGTGCCTTTTCTTTAAGCACCTAAAGCTGGAAGATTTGTTGGAGGAAATGTTCACGTACTGTAGTCCTCGTTAAGGTGATGGAAATGATTTATTTCATGACCAAAGTGAAAATATGCACACATCACCATGAGTACAGTTTTCCCTACAGTCATGGAAAACAAGATTTTTTTTTTGTGTGGGGAAACTTGTGATTTCCAGGCCTAGAAATAATAATAATAATAATTATTATTATTATGTTTTTTTTTTTTTTTGTCATTAGAACTGCAGGATGTTTAATGACTGCATCACATTTCAGACCAAAAATGCAGTCGAAGTACCCAGAGGACAACGAGATAGAACATTCAAAAGTCAGCCGTTGCATCCACAGGAAAATACCTTGAATCAGAGAAAAAGCCATTCCTTCAATATGTCTGAACACATACATCATTAGAATATTATTATTTTTTTTTTTTTTTATTAACAGTTTTTATTGATTCCATACAACAAATTATATAGAATATGTGCCCCTTTGCATATCTGGATGTAGACTTTGTTTTTTAGAATCCTAGCCCACACTCCCTCCAATACCAAGTTCAAATCTTTTTTTCCATAATCTCTTGATAGAAGTTGAAGCTCCGTCCCCCAGACTCTGAATTAGCAGGGAGTAATACACTGATGCCTCATGACCTTTTCCAACGGCAGCAATCACCACTCCCAGAGCATCTGTCGCTTTAGGGGGGTGTATGCTACTCCCAAAAATAAAACAGAGTAGGTGGCTCTGCTGTAAATACCTAAAGAACTGAGATCTGGGAATCCCACAAAAAAAACCTCCCTCACAATCCTTTCTGTCCAGCAGAAAGTGGGCTGATTAGTATATAACGTTGGGTTCAGCCTTACGCTCGAAGCAACATTTAAATAAATCTAATTTAACACTCTGGACACTTTTGTCCGTTCAAAGTGCAAATGCGAGATAACAGGGTGTAACTTAACCTCTTCGAATAAAATACTTACCAAATACTTAATGCCCTGTTTGTGCCACTGGAAGGTGCCCGGCTGAAAAGCCATTACCGGACAGGATGCTGTCAGAGCCAAAGCTTTGGATTTAGGCCAATTAACTCAGTATCCTGAGAACTTCGAAAAGGAATGAATAATTCTATGGAGGCAAGACATAAATCTAGAAGGGTTGGAAAAAAATAATAAAAAATAATCTGCGTAAAGCAAAAGTTTATGCACCACACCTCCCGCCACTAGCGAGCGTCTAGCGAGATGGCAGCAACCGGAGTCTGATCATTTGCCACATGACATTAATGAAACGCCTAATGTTATCAGAAGAGCTGCAGCCCCAGATAAACCCCACTTGATTTGTATGGATAAGAGATGTCATAATTCGGTTAGCCAAAATTTTTGACAATATTTTAATGTCTAGCTGGATCAGGGAAATTGGACAGTAACTCTTACACGCTTGGATCTTTGTCCTTTTAAAAAAAATCAGACTGATCTGGGCTTGTGTCATGGTTTAATGATTCTGTATAAACTTCTAACAAAAGTGGAGCCAGTTCTGTAGCATAAGATCTAAGAAATTCAGCAGCAAAGCCATCTGGCCTCAGAGTCTTGCCTGTCGGCAAGGCCTTAATTACCTCACCAAGCTCCTCCAAGATTATCTCAGAATCAAGAGAATTGTTTTGCTCATTCGTCAGTTTAGGAAGTTCTATTGGTTCCACAAAGTTTCTAATATCATCATCAGTAGATGAAGACGTGGAACTATAGAGATCAATATAGAATTATTTAAAAGTATTATTAATATCAATAGCCGAGGTAAATATTTTACTGAGGGAATGGTAAAAAAAAGACTCTCTGTTTTATATATCTAGCCAGAAGCTTCCTTGCTTTGTCCCCCGACTCAAAGTATGACTGTCTTGCCATGAATAGCCCAAACTCCACCTTCCGCGACAAAATCGTAATTGATCTGTATTTTAATCGGGTCAATTCTTTGAGGCCATTGGATGACATGTGGCACTTCAACTCTGCCTCAGTGCTTTTAATATTCCCTTAAACAATCAACAAAAAACCATTGCACACCTGCAGATAATAGGTGCATAGGAAAAAACGACCAAAAAAGATCGGTCGAAAATCTGCAAACGAGAAACTCCCGCACACTGTCAGAACTTGCATTTAAAAAACTCTTTATATAGCAACGTTTCGGTCTCCGGACCTTCATCAGGCATTCACAATCTTCAGCCTCATCACATTTAAAGCCAACCAACATGACCACTAAACAAGGGTACGCCTGTAACCACTTCGACCAATTGTGGGCACATAATTACCACCACATCACCACATTATCAACGTCATTGTATATAATTACAACAATCATTGAAAACAACAATAAAGAAAAGAAAAAACAATAAAATTTATAACATCACATTAAACAGAGGAATGAATGACGAAGCATTGTTTAATGTGATGTTATAAATTGTATTGTTTTCTTTTGCAACAATCAAAACAATAAAACAGAAAATAGAAAAACACGCACATCAACCCCGTGCACGACAGCGCCAACTGGCGTCAGTCCCTCTAAGCTCAAACAGTCCTACGAGAGCCCCCGCAACAATCTTGCCATCAGATTGTCCAAGACCGGTGTTTCAATACTAATTTTTTACAAAAAATAAACTCAAGCCACTAGGCGGAACCAGCACAAATTGAGCGCGCAGAATCTTCAAACAGACAAGCGAATGTTCAGTGAGCCGGTCCACTCAGCTGCAACGTGAGTACCACAAGATGACTTACTCCATTGACTTTATGAAGGACATCGCTTGCTGTGGGCATGTGAATGTTTTACAGCCATCCTTGGCATCTGTTCTCAATTTGGCTGGGAATATCAGTGCAAAAACAACCTTCCGTTGATGTAAATGTTTCTTGCATTCCTTGAATCAATCACTTTGTCTCTTGTCGAGTTCGGAAAGTATGAGAACAAGAAAATGCTGTGGTTCTTCCTAGAAAGCCTTCCTTTACTCCTCGCCTCGTGTAACACAAGATCTTTATCGGATGATCTCAGAAATGTGGCCAGAATTGATCGGGGCCTGCCTCCCTCTGCAGATCGCCGAGTCAGAACCCTGTGAGCTCGCTCGATTTCCAGCTTAAGGCCTGCCATTTTGAGCAGACTCTGAAAGAGCCCATCCAGGAATTCCACATGTTCAGCATCTCTCGGCACATTTCCCACACCTCTCTGACCAAATCGACTCCCAGGCCCGCGGCCTGCTCGGTTGTGTCAGCTTAAGCACGTAAGTGTCTTTTAATGTCTCCAGAGCCCAAGGATTTTGAATTCTTTTACATATTGTCGTCTTAGAACAGTTATGGAACAGAGTGTATTGAATCTCACCAGTTTATGTCATAAAAGGATTAAAACTAGCAAAGTGCACAGAGCTCGCTGTTCATGCTTCCGATCATCGCATGGCGTCATGTGACTCCCCCAGGCCTGGAAATTATTAAAATAATTTAAAAACCCTATCAAAAATCACAAAGGACTGAAAAAGTCATGGAATAATGTTAGACATGTATTGATGTCTATTGATCAAAACCCTGAATGTAAATATCGAGGACTTTGCCATTTAGATGTAGGAAATTCAAAGAATACAGTGGCTGGGTTTTTTTTGACAGTGTTGGGAAAAGTTCAACTAATTCAAAATCATGTTTATTTTCCTCGTTTACTGACTCATTATGGGGCACACATCCTTCAGCTGTCACAGAATGCAAACAGATGTACATTTATCAATTAATTTTTTTTGATGTATTCTACTTACTGTATTTTTTTTATAAATATGTATTATATTATTTTAGAAATACTTAATTTGAAAATCAGTAACTGTAGTCTGATTTCAAGAATTTGAATTCTCTGCTTTTTGTACAAAATTAACTAATTACAGTAATTACTTTGTATTTATACAACACCAAACACCGATCATAGATTATACTCATTGCAAATAGCAGTTCCCTTAAAATGTGTCTGTTTCTGTAGGACTGGGACAAACCCGAGAACATCCCCGATCCTGATGCCAAGAAGCCTGATGACTGGGACGATGAGATGGATGGGGAGTGGGAGCCACCCATGGTCACCAATCCTGAATATAAGGTACTGACATTTCTATTATCTTGGCTCCTTAAATAAATGCAAGCTTATGCATATAAATATATATACTTCATGCTGAAAAAAAGATGCAGTTAATAGCCAAAACATGTCTTTGTAATACTGTGTCCATTTGTCATTTTATTTCTGAATATGTAATCTTTTCAAGGGTGAGTGGAAACCCCGCCAGATTGACAATCCTGCTTACAAGGGGAAATGGGTGCACCCTGAGATTGATAACCCGGAATACACTCCCGACAGCGAAATCTATAAATATGACAGCTTTGGAGTTATTGGACTGGACCTGTGGCAGGTACCTGTTATTTACTTGCTTTTAACAACAATTTGTTATACGACAATTAGATTTATTTTTTTGTTATTTAATAACTGTTTACACATTTTTTAGAATATAATTTTAGTCTAATTTTAGTCCCTTTTTTGGACAGACAACCCCTCAGCTCCATGCACCTCACCACATATACTGTACATGGTCCAAATACACCAACCCCGACCCTAAATATAAAATTGAATATCCCAAAATAACCAAATATTTTAATTCTCTCATTTACTCACTCTCATGCCATTCCAGATGTGTATGACTGACTTTCTTCTGCTGAACACAAGCAAAGGTTTATTTTTAGATTTATAGTAAACAAAAAATAAAAAAAAGACTTATTTGATCTTCTCAACCACATCTATCATAAGGTTTTTGAAGACATGGATTTAACCACTGGAGATTACTTTTATGCTGCCTTTGTGATTTTGTTTTTATTTGTGATTTGTTCTTTGTTGACAGGTGAAGTCTGGCACAATTTTTGACAACTTCCTCATCACCAATGACCCAAAGCTGGCAGAAGATGTTGGCAATGAGACTTGGGGTGCCACGAAGGTATGCTTTTCCCAAACAATATCCTTTTCTACTAAATAATTATCCACTCAATTTTAATTGTGCGAAATGCTTTCTTATTCTTTTTTCCCCCAAAAAATAATTGTCGTTTTTTTTCTCCACTCAGGATGCTGAGAAGAAGATGAAGGAAAGTCAAGAAGAGGAAGAGAGGAAGAAGCGTGAGGAAGAGGACAAGAACAGAAAGGAGGAAGCAAAGGAAGAAGAGGAGGAGGAGGATAAGGAAGAAGAGGAGGAGGAGGATGAGGAGGAAGATGATGATGATGAGGAGGAAGAAGAAGAGGAAACAGACTCTAAACTCAAAGATGAGTTGTAGATTTAAAAAGAAACTTGTGAAGACATGCCTCATACCACATGACCAATGGGGTACGAGGCAGAGAGCTGGACTAATGCTGGACATTACTTTTTGTTGCGTGTCAGATGATTCTGACAGTATTTTTTTTCCTGCCACTACTACAACCCTATTTACAGATTTAACCTTTTCAGGATTTTCATTTGCATGATGTCAAGCAAGTCCCAGGAATTTCATTCAGGTAAAAAAAAATAAGGGAGCAAACATGAAAATACAACGCCCTTTTCTGTAATGTGAAGTGCATAAAAATTCAGTGCTGATGTTTACAAATATCAGATAATATCCAATACAAACTTGATTTGTTAAGCAATTCTGTGATATGAAACTTGAAAAATAACCGTCATCAGCTGGTAGCTAAAATTCTCAGGCCACACCCACACTAATATATTTTTGTTTGAAAACGGATAGATGTTTCCTCCACTATAAACAGACTTTCGAAAATGCTCGTTACTCTATTACTGCATACTTTGGAGAACGATAATGTTAGGAAACTGAAAACAGCATTTATTTAATGAAAAATGATTAGTGTGGACATGGCCTCAGATGCTAGAATAATTACCTCAAAGAATATTTTCCTTATCAAATTCTGATATTGTGCAGCAATTTAAAGTACTGTTTTTAAGTAACCTTTTTTTCTAACATTTGTCACCATATTGTTGTTAGTTTACTCCTGTTGCAGAATATGCTTTGAGGTTCAGTGTGTGCAGTTTTGCTTGAGGTTCAGATAGATGCTATCTCATCTACTGTGTTTTGGGCGTGAACTGTTGTCTGTAAGTACGAGTGTGAGTGTTGGGGTTGAACGAGTGTCCTCACTTTATTGCATGTTTTGTCTTAAACCAAACTCCGATAACAGATACGCAATCTTAATATTTAACCGTCAGTGATCCGGTTCAAACCGTGGTTGTTTTCATGCATGCAAGTACTGTGGATCTCGCAAGCTTTGCCATTGCCACTGTAGTTTTGGTTTGGCCCTGGTCAGTCAGCATGCTCGTACAGAGCTAATTCATATCTGGTCTGATCAGCATCTGTCTTAGATGATGTAGCTGATGCAAAGGTTTGCCAAGTTGTTCAGATGAAAAATGTGCACATCTGACCAACTGAATGTTTGGCAAAGGAAAAATCAACATCGAGAATGGTTTCTCGGAGTAGCCGCAATCTCTGTGTGTTTGACTTTGGTTCTTGTTATTAATTGAATCACACCATTTATACACTGGTCTGATTGAATTACTAATGCAAACATGCTAATCAGGGCCAGGCTAAACCTGTGGAGTTCAATATATTGAAAGCTTTTGAGATTTCAAGGGTGTCACAAGCAAAAGGATCATCCCAGAACATTCTTCAGTAACACCTTGACTCTAAGACGGATATTTCACAGTCATGGTGAATATTGCACTGCTGTATTGCTTCAACCAGATATTTCTCCCAACAAAGTAGGTTGTGACCTTTTTTTAAAGATATATTTTGTACTTTTTGTGTTAGAAGGATGTGTTGACATTGAAAAGAAAAGCTCTGGTATGAATGTTGTCCAATAATAAAACTACAAAAAGAGCAATTTACATCTGAGTCTCTAAATTGTGGTTTTGAGAGAATTAACAAATGACTTGAAAAGAACAGTTCAATAAACGCACTTCACTTTTTTCTTTAAGGGAGCTCCAGGGCCCTCATTACAGCTGTTCACTGAATCCAGGGGCTGCCAAAATGTTTTGTCAATGGAACCGATATGAGCTAAATTATTCACTTGTAGTAGCCCCTTTAAAAAAAAAAGAACAAATCCAGATTACAGTGAGGCACTTACCATGAAAGTGAATGGGGCCAATTTTTGAAGGGTTTAAAGGCAGAAATGTGAAGCTTATAGTTTGATAAATGCACATACATTCATTCTTCTGTTAAAACTCCTGTATTATTTCAGCTGTAAAATTGTTTGGGTTTGCAGCGATACATGCTGTATTTAAAGTAAATCTTTAAATATTACTGAAACTAAAAGGTTCCACTAACATTTGTCTCGGGTTCAGATATGCTCAAAGATCTAAAGTTGCACACTTTTTAACACTATTGCTGCATTTTAATATGCATACTTCCCTACTATATACATTAGTATGACAAAAACAGTATGTCAATGTAGTTTGTTTGAATCCCTCCCTAGTATTCATTAAACCGTAAGCCAGAAATACCCAGATCACTCACTATTTCCAAGGAGATTCTGAAGTGCTGAGTGACTGGACACTTTACCATCACATAATCCTTTGGGAGCTAAGGACTCATCACATTTAAAACACTTAATAAAAAATACATCAGGAAACCTCCAGTTGGATGGCTTTTTTCAGCTCTGTGTTATTTATACTAAGAAAGTTGTACTTAAATGGTGCTTGTTTAACAAAACCGAGTACATATTATAACAGTAAATGATTTTGGACGGAAGGTATGAAGACTAAGAAACAAGACTGTGTACTTATCACCTTTCATGAAGGTACGAACTACAATCCCATGAACATGTTTGGGAGGGTTACTTTTGAAATGTATTCCACTACAGATTACAGAATACATGCTGCAAAATGTCATTTGTAACGTATTTCCTTGGATTATTCAAGGTCAGTAACATATTCTAAATACTTTGCATTACTACTTCAGCACTGGTAGATTTTTTTCACTTGTTTTGATTATAAAAACTCTGCCAGTACAGTAATGTTAAAAATACATTCTCTGAAAAACCTAAATATCTTACGCAGTGTTTTTTCTAAAACAAGATCAATCAAATTGATCTTGTTTTAAGGATTTTTAGATAATTTTACAGGAAAATAATAAAAAGAGAATTTATGATCCAACAGGAATTTTCTTGATAAAAAAATAAGATCGTGTCTGGTAACATGTGCATGTTAAATGGCTAGAAATGGCATTTTAGCTTAGCGTAAAGCTGACAGTTTACACAAGGTTTTTTTAACTTACTTCAAACTTAGTTCTCTGTCTGCTCATATGAATGAAACACATCATAAGAAAGTGTTTCAGTGCTGTTCAAATGCACTTTGGATCGCATCATTTATTCCATCTGAAACGACTAAATATTAAATTAAACACATGACAATAACATGCAAAGTAATCTCTTCTGTAATCAAAATACTTTTTGAATGTAACTGTATTCAAAATACCAATGATTTCAATTTTATCTGTAGTGGAATACAGTTACTTATATTTTGTATTTTAAATATGTAATCCCATTACATGTATTTCGTTACTCCCCAACCCTGCCCATGAAGTGTTTTGAATGATGTATTGGAATAAAAAATTATGGAAATGGGGGGCCTGGGAAGCTCAGCGAGTATTGACGCTGACTACCACCCCTGGAGTTGTGAGTTCGAAATCAGTGTGTGCTGAGTGACTCCAGCCAGGTCTCTTAAGCAACAAAATTGGCCCAGTTGCTAGGGAGGGTAGAATCACATGGGTAACCTCCTTGCTCTCAATGGGGCGCGTGGTAAGTTGTGCGGGGATCGCGGTGAATAGCATGAACCTCCCCATGCAGTGAGTCTCCGCGATGTCATGCACAGCGAGCCATGTGATAAGATATGTGGATTGACTATCTCAGAAGAGGAGGCAACTGAGACTTGTCCTCCGCCACCCAGATTGAGGTGAGTAACCGCGCCACCACGAGGACCTACTAAGTAGTAGGAATTGGGCATGCCAAATTGTGGGGACATTTTTTTTTTTTGATGAAAATATACAATGCAAAACTATTCATTTTAGGTTTTTAATTATAAATATGAAAACAATATATATTATGTTTCTGCAGATTATTCCGATGTACTGTATACAAATATATATGTGTGTGTAGGAAGTCCAAATCGACTCTGTCATTCACTGTGCATCATGGAAGTGGGCATTTGCAGCTAGACTTGTTTGGCAAATCTCAGTTGCCTCCACGTCTGAGACTGTCGAACCACGCATCTTATCACGGGGCTTGTTGAGTGCGTTACTGCGTGTGGTGGCCCATGCTATTCGCTGCAGCATCCATGCACAACTCACCACGCTCCCCACTGAGAGCGAGAACCACACATTATAGTGATTATGAGGAGGTTACCCCATGTGACTACCCTCCCTAGCAACCAGATCAATTTGGTTGCTTAGGAGACCTGGCTGGATTCACTCAGCACACCCTGGATTTGAACTCACAACTCCAGGGGTGGTAGTCAGCATCAATAATCGCTGAGCTTCCCAGGCCCCCACTGAAGTTGAAATAATGCAGACAGATGGCAATATCGGAAGCATGTACCATCGATGAACAACCTCAGAGTTTACGGTAGGTCTGTCTTTAAAAGTTTATAAGTTATCGTTGAAAATCAATTTGTCTATGGAAAAAATAAATGCAATTTTTACTTCCAGAACCAAACTGTTGTGCTCTAGAGAGCTGTTCAGACGTGACTTCAATTTGTAGGCAAACCTGGAAGGCTAATTTACCATGGATTCCCTCAGGAATTTCCCATGGGTTTTTATAAAGTTTTTTATTATTATTATTATTATTATTATGAGAAAATGGGTAAAATTATGAGATGCTAAGTCATATTTTTTGAGAAACTAAGTCATAATTATAAGATAAATCAAAATCATGACATACTAAGTCATAATAATGAGATTAAAAAGTCAACATTTTGAGATAAATCAAAAATATGCGATATAAAGTAACAAATTTGAGATAAAATGTCATCTTATAATTGTAATGTACTATTTCATAATTATGATTTAGTAACTCATAAATATAACTTGTGCATATAATTATGATTTGGTATCTCATAATTATGATTAAGTAACTCTTATGACGTCTCATAGCTTCAAGTTTTTATCTCATAATTTTGACTTTTTATCTCATAATTTTTACTTTATATCTCAAATTTATGACTTTGTATCAGATCATTTCGATTTTGTATTTTTGTTTATGTGGCAGAAATGGGCTTCCACAGGTTTGTTTCAGTCAATGAATGCAATTAGCATTTCTCAAAGTTTCTATTTATTATTGAATTTGCCAAAGCTCATGGGGTCATTGCCAATCTCTGTCGTCCAGTGATAATGTGCTCCATATTAACAGACAATTCCATTGTCTGGTTTTGCAGCATCTCTTTCCTGCCCACTGGCAATCCTCTCCACATCAAGTGAGTACTCGAGGACCAGGTTTTCCAGGATCCCTATATTGCCCACTGCCTACTATGGCCTCCTCGTCCACTGATGATTCCAGTGCCATGTTTTGCATCATGCCCATATTGCCCACTGCCTACTATGGCCTCCTGTCCACTGATGATTCCAGGGCCATGTTTTGCATCATGCCTATATTGCCCACTGCCTACTATGGCCTCCTCGTCCACTGATGATTCCAGTGCCATTGTTTGCATCATGCCTATATTGCCTACTGTCTACTATGTCCTCCTCGTCCACTAATGAGTCCAGTGCCATGTTTTGCATCATGCCTATATTGCCCAATGCCTAGTATGGCCTCCTCGTCCACTGATGATTCCAGTGCCATGTTTTGCATCATGCCTATATTGCCCAATGCCTATCGCAACGCAGAATGAACTAGTGGGAACAGAAACACTATGGCTGCCAGTCTCTCCCTGACTCAGGTAACCCTCCCTTTCTACACAAATATAGCACTTTACAAACCACCTTCAGGCTCGTTTCAAACGTCTATAAGATCTGTTGGGTTAAAAAATTGCGGTTTAAAGTGGAAAAGGGTCACACCCTGCGGTCCTATCGCAGATGTTAAAAGTTGTTTTTTCAGCCATTTGCTTGGAGAGAGAAAAAGTTTCAGTCTGTTCTTTGAGGGACTTGCGTAAGGGCGTAGCTTACTGTGTCAGTGGTGAACTGGGGTGGATTTAAGTTATTACATTTATTTTTCCAGTTCATGCATGTCCTAAGATCGTCCAAAGTGATTTGACACGTTTAGATCCCTTTGTATTTGTATTTTTAATGTTTGGCTAAACGCGTGAAAATGAATCTAAATTGAGTGTTTGTCTACAGTTCAGATATCAGCTGCTCCAGTGATAATTCTTGCATTGGTTTATGAAATGTGGATATTACATTGCATAATTTATAATGTTAAGACTTATTTCATTTAGATCAGATATTGATATCTGGATTACGTGTGTTTGGTAGATTAAAACAATAAATCCAGACTGTTTCTAGTGGCATTGTAAAATAGCAGGAAGTTATTGTACTGCATTGCTAGCTTATCTATTCTCAACAGTAAATAGGAGCTAAATGTTATATTTTCCAGATTGTGGTTATGCAATAATAGTTCAGTCATATCACGTATGTTTCGCATTGATAATCCTCATTGTCTTCTGTTGTGACAACTTTTTGTTCTAGTTTACATAGTTTACAAAGTAGTTAGCCAGTTAGCTATAGCGCATTTGACACTAGCTAGATCGCTAAACCACCTCCAAAAAAAAACTAATTTCAATCTTAAAGAGCCAAAACAATCTTGCAGCGATCTATAAACCTATTTCAGTGAGTTTCAAACACATGCAGCTGTTCCTTTATAAGGAGGTGTTCGGAAAGCATACCACATTATATAGAATTTCTAATAACTGTTTTAAAGCCCAAATAGTCCACATGGATTCATGCATTGATTAGGTTGGTTGGCTGAAATGATCACTCTGCATGTCAAATTTGTATTGCTTGAGTATAACACTTCTCTAATGGCACAAATGGTTGAAGTGTAGACCACATCCACACAACTTATGGTGTGCAGAGTTTTAGATGCATGCATGAAATATACATTGTGGCATTACCTCATTGAGGAGACCTTAAGCACAGAAAGGGGACATCTATGTCTTTGGTCTGTTCTGCTTCCAATGATTCTTGAAAATCGCATTGATCTAGACAGCTGGGAACATTAGGCCTCTCTATTGTAGGTCAAGTATGTTTGGCTCTGTAATTTGGTTGGAAAACAGGATATAATCTAATGCCACAATAGTTTTGTTGATTTAGTTGGTGTTATTTGTTGTACGTTTAATCAAGACTTACTAAGCCCTTTTTGTAGGAGTTCAGTAACTGAAAAAAAGAACATGCCAGAATAGTCTCCGGAAATGAGTTGGAGTCAGAAAAGCCTGAAAGGGCAAAGTGGTTTATTTTTTTATTTTAGTGCAACAAAAGCTCCAACACTTTTCTCAGCAGGGCAAGAAACTGTTTGGTAGCACTTTGCTCAATATTGTCTGCCAGCATCACATTAGCATGCACCAGTAACCACCTGATGAGAGAGACACAGAGCTGTTAAACTGCAACCAAAGAGCGTTTTGGATCTGGCAGAACATACAGCCTAACATGGCCAAAATAAATAAATAAATAAATAAATAAAGTTGATGCTTTTTTTTTTAAATTTTTTTTTTTAGAGATGCTTGATCGTATGAGTCTGCAATATGATTAGTGTTTACTCAGAACAACTATTTGCTATAACATTTTAATGGAATAGTTCAACTAAATGTGAAATAGAAAATGTGAATTATTTATTGCAGAATGTCCAAGCTGCTCTTTTCCTTACAATGAAAGTTAATGGTGACCACGGCTGTCAAACACCTTTTTCGAAGCAAGATTTTCAGGGAAAATCAAATGACATTTTAGACTTTTCCTTACACAAAGCTATCGTATGGCTTCAGAAGACCTAATATAGTGTCCAGAGTCATATGGACTACTTTTGTAATGCTTTTATGGTGCTTTTTTGGAGCTTCACAGCCACTTGTCCCCATCTGTTTTGCACTGTCTTGTCCCCAAGTGTATGGACAGACCAGCTCGAGCATTCTGCTGAACTTCTCCTTTGGAGTTCTAGAGAATATAAGAAGTCATACAGGTTTGGAACAGTGCAAGCATGTGTTTTTTGGTGAACTGTCCTAGTTCCCCAATTTCACTTGATTCAATTACATATGCTGTAAATTATACTTTTGGCCATTAATAAACCGGATGTCGATCATTTGACTTGCAGTCAGCTGCATTACTCTGCCCCACCATTGTGAATCATAATGCAACAAAAGCATAATGTTTGTGTGGTGTACAACTGACAATGGCAGAAGACTCAAAAGCCTCCATTACTGTGTTTGAGACAGACCTCTGTTGTCTTTTCACGCAACCATGACTATATAATCTAGATTTTATAATCAACATCTTTGTTTTCAACAAAGGTGTGTGCGTATTTTAGGTATGGTTGCCAAATGGCCTTAACCTGTTCTTTTCAGAGTTTGGCTGAATATCAGAAATGCTGCTGAGAAATTCCAATATAATTGGCTTGTTTACATCTTTATTAGTTTTATCAGTGTGACTTTTTGACCTATTTTACAGAGATAAACAAATTTTTTTGAATCATCTTAACCAGTTTCCGTTGTATTTGGTTTCAGCTTTCAAGTGGGAATCCTGTCTATGAGAAATACTATCAACAGGTAAGCATTGTCCGCTTGATCTGTGCTTTATCTCAGTTTGGCATTATATTCAATAGAACACTTGGCAGAAGCAAAGAAATAAAATCCTCTCCACTCTCAGTTTGGCCTAAAGCACTCTGAGGTTTCTGCCTCCCATAAGTGTCATTCTCTCAGTAAGAGGATGCCTCTATGAATTAGTGATGACTTTTGCAAACTGAATGGGACAGGGTGAGTGAAGCAGCCTGTTTGAACTGGCATGTGGTTGAAACATCTTGCTGCTACCCTCTCTTTCTAGTGAGACACTCCAGAAAAGCATATGTACATTGTATTGGTTCTGATTTTATTTTTGCGGGTTGTGCGAGTACTATGTTTGACGGGACACATTGAGATAAGAAATGAAGTTTTATGCAGGGGAAATACATCTCAGTGGCTCTTAAATCTTCTAATCACTTAATGTATGCTGAAGTAAATCTGTAAAGGCCTTCCTTATTAAATAAATACCCCCCCCCCATTTTAATGTTGTTTTAGGGTTTACTGTCCTTTTATGCAAATCGCGACACCATTTTGTTGTCCGTTATGCATAACAAGGCGGCTTATTTTAGCTTATCGTGGCCCATTCGGCACATTTCGCGGCCGACCCACCGGCCCGCTCGGTTCTCCCGATGGCCAGTCCGCCCCTGATCGGCCCCAAAGTGTGTCGGCCCACTGGGAAAATGTCCGGTATGTCAGATTACCAGTCCAGCCCTGGTCTTGGGGCTAGACTTCTGAACTGAGTAGCCTATTTTGACATTTATGCTTTGACCCCATTCACTTACATTGTAAGTGTGTCACTCTAACACAGATTTTTGCTCAAATAAAGTCTATATTTGTGATAATCAACATTATGCCACAAATGATGTTGACTGAGATGAACCCAGAATTTTCCTTTCATTTGTTATGTAGTAGTTCATAAGCCTTTTTACATGGCTGTCTGGAATACTTGATTCTGACTGGTCAATCAAGGCATTCTATGGTCCAGTGTTTTTGTATAATGACTTCTAAGTTGTTTAATTATACATTTTTTCAGGCATCTGATTTTTACATTAAATCAATATTTCATGTTCATTTATTTGTCAAGTAGCAGTGTAATAAGTTGCCGTTACACGTTGCGTTAGGGCTTATTTTGCATTATATTATATTTAACAACCAGTATTAATTATTTGCTTGAAATAAAAAAAAGTTCATTTAAATACAAGAATTGATTAGCATTAGGAAAATCTAAAGCCGCAGGGACAGTTCACATCGAACGTATTTTTGTATCAGTTTCACATTTTTTCAGTGTCTCGTGCTGCAACGTCACACTTTTTAAATGTACAGGTGTCAGGTTTAAAAGAATGTCATCTTTTAAAAAAGCGTCTTGAAACACTTGTGTTGTTCTATTTGTTGCTCTGCTTCAACCTTTTTTAAATGCAAGAACGCATGCGGTCTGATTCTGAATGGCCTTTTAAGGGTTTTGCTTTAGAATGTTTAGAGTAAAATACATATTTTGAAAAGCAAAAGACAGTTAACCCACACTTGTGTGTAATGCCTGTCTCTTTTATTCCAACACAGGTAGATCCATCCGGCAGTGGCCGTGTAGCAGCTGGCGATGCAGCTTTATTTTTAAAGAAATCTAGCCTTGCAGATCTGGTCCTTGGCAAGGTAACATTAATTAGACCGCTTTACACAATACAAGTGTAGGAAATGAAAATCGTTCAGTTGATTAACAATTTCTGGAAACATCAAGATGACTTGTATGTTGTGACTTGTGAGTTGAAAAAAAGTGAATTAGAGAAAATAATAGATGCTGTGATTTTCTGCATATAGTTGATACATGAGAAACTGCTTAATTTGCAACTTTCTATTGTGTAGAACAGGTTGTTTGTGCACATGCAGTATTATATTTTAAGGAATTAAATGACTGCTTAATAACTATGCTTACCATTAGGATTATTTTGCCCTTCTGTTCTCAGATATGGGACTTGGCAGATTCAGAGCGCAAAGGCTCACTGAACAAGCAGGTATTTTCACTTTTAAAACCATTTATATCAGGCTGCATTATTACAACATTTTTGTGCAATTTATTTTGAACAGCATTTATCTGTCTGTCTGTTTTCAGCAATTTTTTGTAGCTCTCCATCTGGTAGCGTGTGCTCAGAATGGACTTGATGTGTCTACTAAAAGTCTGAATGCTTCTGTCCCTCCCCCAAAGTTTGTAAGTCAGACCTTTACTTCCTCTTCTTCTGCATCACAATTGTCTCATAAGCCAGGAAGTCCTGGGAGTATAATTTTCCAATGACATATGTTATGAGTTCACACAATGGGCAAGGAGAATGCTTGGACCGGCTTAACAACACATAGACATTTATTTTGCACTTAAACATAACATAAAACAACTCCACGCGCTGCTTCCCCACATACACGTCAAACACACATACATATGCGTCTCTCTCATGTCTGCCACTGTCTCCTCTCCTTAAATATTCCCGCCACCCCTCACTGGAATGTGACACCAGTGTGGCACACAGGTGGAACTCATTCATCACTTATCTTCCCGGCCTCGCTCTACCTAGAGGCCGCTTGGCCTCACCCTGCTCACCACAACATAAAACTGCTGAGTTAGTGATTTTCTATGCTTACATTGCAAAAAAAGCTTAATGTCAATAACTGTTCTTCTATTTCCTGTCTAGCATGACACTAGCAGTCCTCTTCAGTTTGGCCCCGTTCCAACAGACACACCATGGGTAGTCAAGGTCAGATATCACCTACAAATGAGTTGGCTTTAAAAAATTTAACAATAGTTACATTTGGTCATCATTAAAATTACACCAATTCTTTTCTTGGAGTTTCTTTAAAAAACAGTTTTTTCATTTAAACGTAGTTGCTTATTTACTCATGTGTCCCGTGTATGTGTGTTTGTGTGTTGCGTGTGTCATACAGCAAGAGGAGAAGCTGAAATTCGATGCCATCTTCGAAAGCCTCACTCCAGTGGGCGGCATGCTTACGGGCGATAGGGTCAAACCAGTGCTTCTCAATTCTAAACTCCCAGTGGATGTTCTTGGCAGGGTAAGATCAGGGTTGCAAGCATTTTTATAATAGGATGGTTGAATATGGGCTTTGAACAGGATGCAACTTCAACCTCATATATAAAGGCTGCACATATAGGTTTAACCACCAGGCTGTGCTATTGAGTCATATTTATAGTGTGTTTCTGTCATGTTAAAGTTTTGGTTTATCTAAAGGCCAAGACTGTGGGAGATCACACATTGCTATTAATCGTTAAACACTTCAACTTCATAACCCTACATATCGACACTTTGTTTGGAAATAAAATAATATTGCTTTGGCGTTCTAAATATAGTTCAGGCTAAAACGCTTTGCAAACCCTTCAGTGCCTTTTTGATTTTAGAATAAAAACAAACACACATAAAACAATATGAAAGACATTTATAAAACAATTATTTTACCCTGTATTGTTCTGTGTTCTGGTATAAAATAATGCTATGGGTTCTGCGCATTAATAAATTGAACAAGTGTTTCTTATTATAGCTGTAACTATATTGATTATTCTTGCAGGGTTGTAAAAGTATTGACCAATCAGCATCCAGGAAAGGAACAATCAATTTTCAAATTTTGATTGAATAATTGCCTTGGTATGGACAAGGTTTGATACTTATTGAGTTCGTTTTTGGAGACTGTTAAAGGTGCTGCAAACAATTTTAGCTGTTCTAACATCCACAAGACTGAGGTGTTGATTTAGCCATGCCCTTTCTTTCCAAAACACCGCACCGACACTATTGAAACCATCACAAACAATGTTACCATGGTTGTCAAACACAACAGTAGCGAAACCACGCCCTCAACTGACAAATTATAAATCAGAATATGGCATTAAGCCTCAGTAATTAGCTGCAACGACAACGCTATGAGAACGCGCAAAATGATTGATGGGCATAAATTGTCAGACACCGCGGCCTGCGGAGACGTTTTTGTTTGCTGTTTACAAAGTCTAGAGCAATCACAGAGAATGGTGTGATATCTCATGTCACTTATTTCAGTGATATCTTCCAGGGAGTAGGATATTTTTTGCATACCTTTTCATTGAAAAAAAATCACTTACAGCACCTTTAAGTCTGTTCAAGTTTATT
This sequence comes from Moxostoma hubbsi, assembly GCA_032164185.1. Lineage (NCBI taxonomy): Eukaryota > Metazoa > Chordata > Actinopteri > Cypriniformes > Catostomidae > Moxostoma > Moxostoma hubbsi. The sequence continues at coordinate 13,167,286 of JAVLUX010000018.1, read as the reverse complement.
GTCAAAACTGTATTGTACAAAGATACAGCTATACAGCTCAGTAATAGTGCTGTAAATCGACACAATATATTTTTATCAAATTAACGGCATGATATTCCAATAAATGAATACGACACTATGGTCCTAATAAAGTTCCCAATGTAGTCTTCTGCTATTGCAGCCTATCCGCCTTCAGGTTTGACATTTTGTGCATTCTGAGATGCTATTCTGCTCACTACAACTGTACAGAGTGGTTATCTGAGTTACCGTCAATTCGATCCAGTCTAGCCATTCTCATTTGACCTCTCTCATCAACAAGTCATTTCCGTCAGCTCACTGGATGTTTTTTGTTTTGGCACCGTTGTGTATAAACTCTAGAGACTGTTGTGGTTGAACATCCCAGAAGATCATCAGTTACAGGAATACACAAACCAGCCCGTCTGGCTTAAACAATCATGCCACGGTCAAAATCACTGAGATCACATTTTTCCCCCATTCTGATGGTTGATGTGAATATTAACTGAAGCTCCTGACCCGTATTTGAATGATTTTATACATTTCACTGCTGCCACGTGATTGGCTGATTAGATAATCGCATGAATAAGGTATACAGGTGTTCCTAATAAAGTGCTCAGTGAGTGTATAAGGATTTGGTGAGAAAGGCCTTTCAATATTTAATTACTAATTAATTATAAGTAGTTATGTTTAAATAATGATAAATATAATTTATATTATATATACCATACATATACCATAATAATGCATTACATTATTGCGGTATACAAACGTATCGATGGATGCTTTTGGAGCTTATCACTTTGGTTGCGTTGCATCTTAAACACAGCATTCTTATGCTGTCGCTGTGTCAATTTAAATGTAGTTTGAAACTTTAAAAAACACATTTCGAGATCCCTGCATTCAGATATGCGCGCCGCCTAGCTGCGTTTGAATGCTGGAACGTGTTCTCATCTTGTGCTGTAGCTAGTATCAAGCAAGCCTGAGAGTGGTTTGTTTTTGCTGAAAACAAGTGGTACTTCAAGCTAAAATTGTTCCGGTGGTAGGAATGTTCTTTATTACGGTCTGGGGACTTGAGCAATTGCATTGTTTTTTTATTTAACACATTATTTTTTATGTAATTAATTGCACTGAATTACTGTGTTAAATGGACAGCCATACTCCATACATAACGTATTTGTACTTGCAATATCATGTATGATTTTACGTGATTAAATTGATCTGACCTCTCTCTTTGGAATGAACATTATAGGTTTGGGAGCTCAGTGACATCGACAGAGATGGAATGCTGGACAAAGATGAGTTTGCTGTGGTGAGTTCTGCGATATTAAACATACTTTTATTGCTCGGGCTAGAGCCAATCTAAACAAATCTGGACTGCAGCTGACCTCGTTGTAGCATTTCCCATGGTTTTTCCTGGTTGTCTGAAAACGTTACCCTGTTCTATAACTAAAAGGGGATAAAACCTTTATAAGCAGACTGACTCGGGTTTAGATTCGCAAACTTGACTATATAAGCTACATTCTAGCAAGTGAAAATAAATTGGAAATGTAACATCTGAAGTTATCAACTTTATCAGTGATGTATCTGTTGGAGAAAACAATCTTTAATGACATCTTTTATGTTCAAAATATTTTTCCTTGTTGTCTCCTTTTCAAGGGTGACACCGTCCTTTTTTTACCGCCATTTTGCTGTTGATATAGATACAACTTTCATTAAGATGAGACAACAAATATTTAATCTAAATATTAAATGGAATTCCATTTGTGAAAGACCGGCACCTGATACCAAGTTTAAAATTGTGTTAACATGGTGACTTCAAACTTAATGTGCATGTGTGTGCGTCTGTGTGTGTTTTAGGCCATGTATTTGGTATACAGAGCCCTGGAGTCTGAGCCAGTTCCCATGTCTTTGCCTGCTGGTCTGATTCCACCTTCAAAAAGGAAAAAAGTTGCCCCGCCCCCTGTAATGCCCCTCCTCCCATCACCTTCACTGCATAAAGAGAGAGGCTCCACCCACTCTGGATCTAAAACACTGCCAGCTAAACCCAACCCACCACAGGTCATATTCATTTCACTTTCACATGGATGTTGCTCATTATAAATACAGTGGCATGCAAATGTTTGGGCAGCCCTGATCAAAATTTCTGTTGCTGTGAATAGCTAAGCGAGCAAAAGATGGCCTTATTTCCAAAAGGCATAAAGTTAAAGATGACACATTTCTTTAATATTTTAAGCAATTTTACTTTTTTATATCCATCTTTTACAGTTTCAAAATAACAAAAAAGGAAAAGGGGCCCAAAGCAAAAGTTTGGGCACCCTGCATGGTCAGTACTTAGTAACACCCCCTGGCAAGTATCCCAGTTTGTGAAAGCTTTTTGTAGCCAGCTAAATGTCTTTCAATTCTTGTTTAGAGGATTTTCGCCCAAGTCTTCTTGTTCTGTGAGTTTCTTGGGCCGTCTTGCATGAACTGCTCTTTTCAGGTCTATCCACAGATTTTTTTATGCTGTTTTGGTCAGGTGACTGTGAGGGCCATGGCAAAACCTTAAGCTTGCACCTCTTGAGGTCATCCATTGTAGAGTTTGAGGTGTGTTTAGGATCATTATCCTGTTGTAGAAGCAATCCTCTTTTCATCTTCAGCCTTTTTACAGATAGTGTGATGTTTGCTTCCAAAATTTGCTGGTATTTAATTTAATCCGTTCTTTCTTCTACCAGAGAAATCTCCCCCTGTGCCACTGGCATTAACTCAAGCCCAAAGCATGATCAATCCACCCCCGTGCTTAACAGTTGGAGAGGTGTACTTTTCATGAAATTCTGCACCCTTTTTTCTCCAAACATACCTTTGCTCATTGCGGCCAAAAAGTTATATTTTAAATTGATCAGTCCACATGACTTGGCTCTAAAATGCATCAGGCTTGTTTAGATATTCATTTGCAAACTTTTGACGCTGAAATTTGTGGTGAGGATGCAGGACAGATTTTCTTCTCATTACTTTTACATAAAGGTCATATCTGTGCAGTAGAAGTAGAACAGTGCACCACTACTCCAGAGTCTGCTAAATCTTCCTTAAGGTCTATTGCAGTCAAACAGGGGTTTTGATTTGCCTTCCTAGTAATCCTACAAGGAGTTCTCTCTGAAAGTTTTCTTGGTCTTCCAGACCTCAACTTGACCTCCACCATTCCTGTGAAGTGCCATTTCTTAATTACATTAAGAACTGAGGAAACGGCTACCTGAAAACTCTTTGCTATTTTCTCTTGCTTTGTGGGCATCAATTATTTACATTTTCAGAGTGCTAGGCAGCTGCTTAGAGGAGCCCATGGCTGCTGATTACTAGGACAAGATTTGAGAAGTCAGTATGTATAAAGCTTTGAAATTTGCATCACCTGGCCTTTTCAAATGATGATTGTGAAGAAGCCATAGCCCTAACAAGCTAAGTAATGTCTGAAATTTGGCAAAAGTTATCTGAGAGCTCAAATCTCTTGGGGTGCCCAAACTATTGCATGGTGCTCCTTTCCTTTTTTTTCACTCTAAAATTAAAAAAAAAAAAGAATAATACACAAATATTGCATAAAGTTTTGAAAAGAATGTTTCATCTTTAACTTTATGCCTTTTGGAGATCAATTAATCGTCTACTCGCTTAACTATTCACAGAATATTTTAACCAGGGGTGCCCAACCTTTTGCATGCCACTGTAAATGGATTATAAATACAATTAGATTATAATCCACATTATCAGTATGGATTATTTTTCAATAATTCATTATATAGATAATAATGAATAAACTAATGTATATTTATAGTTTTTAATTGATATATGGATTATACATACGAATATAATTATATTCCATAAAGTATTGATTGTATGAAATATAATAAATATAATATAAAACATTTGTGTGTGTGTTTGTGTATACAGTGGGTGGTATCTCCTGCAGATAAAGCCAAATACGACGAGTTATTCATTAAGACAGACATTGACATGGATGGCTTGGTATCAGGTGCTGAGGTCCGAGATATATTTCTCAAGACGGGTTTGCCATCTGCCACCCTGGCACGCATTTGGTGAGATGCCACTGCTTGGGTTTAAATTTCCATAAATGTTTTAATTTTCCATAAATGCTCATGGAGAGCTGATTAAACCTGTCCCACCTCTTGTTATTACTAAACTTTTTTTCAGTCCCTCAGATGTTGTATGGGGTTTGTATTGTAATGACATGCCCATGCTTATTTATATTGTGTATACGTATGTTTTTATAGGGAGCTTTGTGATACAGGCGACATCGGGAAACTGACCAGAGAGCAATTTGCACTGGCTCTATATCTAATCAATCAGAAGCTCTCAATGGGAATAGAACCGCCCCAGGCTCTCTCTCCAGAAATGATCCCTCCTTCTGATAGGCTAGCACGACAGGTATGATGTTCATGTAATGTATTTTGTTTTGTTTTGTAAAAAACAAAACAATCAATGCTCATTTTGGTCACTAAATGACGTTATGTAGACGTCACCAAATGACGTTGTTTAAAGGGATGAAAATTCTTTCATCGTTTACTCACCCTCATGCATCCCAGATGTGAATGACTTTCTTTCTTCTGCTGAACTCAAGCAAAGATTGGTAGAAAAATATCTCTGGTCTGAAGCTCCATAAAATGCAAGTGAATGGTGACCAAAAATTTTGAAGGTCCAAATAGCATGTTAAGGCAGCATAAATTGAGTGATTTATTTATTGTCATTGCTTTTACAATGAAATGTCGAGTAGCATCATCTCCTCCAAATAGCTCACACAAAGTGCCTACGCCTATAGAAAAGTGCACAGAATAATAAGTGATGGTTGATCAATAGCAGCATAGGTGGAGGTGCTCCCCCCAATAACAGATCTACAGGAGTTTAAGGAATTTAAAGCCTGTGGGGAAAGAAAGCTGTTTTTCAGTCTATTTGTCCATATTGCCTCTGTTCTGGACTGCCTTTCCAATGGCAACAGCTCAAACAGTTGGTGTCCCGGATGAGTTGGAACTTTTCTAATGCTCCTAGTCTTCTTAAGGATTCTGTTTGAATGTAACTCATCCAGGCTTGTGAGCTCAGAGCCAATGACCCGCTGTGCTGCCTTCACTACGCGTGTCATTCACGTCCCGTCGGTCAGCAGCAGTGCAGCTGTTAGACCACACTGTCATAGAATACTCTGCATGGTACTGCGATAAAAAATCACGAGTAACTTGGTATAATATTATTATAAATGTAATCCATATCACTCAAGTGGTTAAATCTATATCAACAGAAGCGATACAATAAGTGTGGGTGAGAAACAGATCCATATTTAAGTCCTTTTTTGCTATAAATCTTCACTTTACATATTCTTCTTTTGTTTTTGGTAATTCACATTCTTTGTGCATATTGCCACCAACTGGGTTGGTTGATCTGTTTTGCACCCACACCTATCATATCACTTCATAAGATATGGATTTAACCACGGGAGTAATATGGATTACTTTTGTGATGCCTTTATATGCTTTTGGACCTTCAAAGTTCTGCCCACCATTCACTTGCATTGTATGGACCTACAGAGAAAATGATGAGGGAATGTTAGGTGCATTAAGGTGTTCCATAGTAGACCAGTAATGTGTGTAGGTGTGTTTTTCAGTGTTTTAGGTGTTTAGGAGGTTATGTAGAAGTACATGTAGCTGTGTAAATCTTTGCTGATTTTTATGTTTGTTGTTGTTTTATTATAAACTGTTTATAATAAAATAATTATAATCATCAACTACAGATGAGATCAAGCATAGTCTGAATTCACCCCCCCCCCCCAATTTAATAAGAACAGAAACTGGAGGTCAATGTAAATCGTTTTTTTTTAAATGATATTTCATCCATTTCATTTTTTTTCTCTTTTTTTTTTCATGCTGCTTCCATCCCTGCTCTGACTAGAACAATGCCTTATCACTTCAGGCCGCAGATTTCTCTGCTATTAAGGAGTTGGACTCGCTCAGTAATGAGATCATGGACTTACAGAGGTGTGTTACTAATCTTACTCCTCTCTCCTGATGTTGATAAAACAGCTTGTGCCGAAGCTAAACACCCAAATAACCCTAAAGTTTCAGTACATGTTTTTTCTACCATCAGGCCATGTTTTGTTTCTAGGCAGTGTCCTCAAATATGTCTACACAGAAACAGAAGTGTATGACAGTAATCTTTGTGTCCTGTGCCCAAATCAGTCCTCAGGTCATGACAAATGCACTGCACCGATGAATGCTTTCTTTAATGTGTATCTTATTACTGGTCATACTCTGTCATCGTGACATGGAAGGTCATCTCAGGTTGAATTAGACTGTCTGCACTCATAGCAAAGACAAACAAATATCACTGATCTTAAATGTAAAGTCACAAAACAGAATTGCAAAAATAATGACCGTTTTAAAACAGGTTTCCCCAACACACTGTCTGTATTTCATTTGTTTAGACAAACACATAGTCTGGCCAAGTTCACACCATTGGTTTAGCCATTGTTGCAGTTGCCAACTAAACAGAACATTGATTTTGTAGCACCACATTGTATACTCTTTTTCAGTGAAATAAACACACAAATGGCTTACTTGTAGTTGCATATTAATATGGGATATGAGAATTTTTTTTTTACCCAATTACACTTCATCTTTAAATGTCTGTTTGTTAAATCACTTCCTGTAAGCAGTGAGACATCTGAGGTTAACTATCCTTGAGATGAGTCACACAGTGGAAAGGAAAGGAGGAGCTCTCATTTACACAAACACACAGAAAGAGGAAGGCCTCCCCCCCAACTCTTGTTTTTTTTTTTTTTTTTTTTTTCACCATCTCTGCTCTTCAGACTTTGAATAAAAGGCGATACCGTCACCTGTTGCCTCCCAGTACATTCCCTCTTAGTGCGAGATTACTTCTCACTTCCTCTTTCACGAAAAGTGAGAGAAAGAGTAAGTTAAAAATGAGTCTATTTAAAATGAAGACGGCAGAAGAAAATGACCAGAAGGGATAGAATACTGTAAGATTCGTTCATACTATGGGTTGTTATTTTCTGCTAAAATGATGCGTGCGGTGCTGGATTGCCTGAGGTCTCCACAGCATCGAGCAGACTCAGGTTACAGGTAAGCAGGGACCACACCCTCTGTCTAAAAGTGACAAGCCATTAAAGAGTTTATGGACATCTTTTACTCTGTTGTTTTTGGCTGATCCAGGCTGCTTAAAACATGCAGGGATTTTCTGTATGGATATAGGCCTGTTTTTAGGACTGTTGCCAAGACTTCTATTTCAAACCCCTGTTGTAACCTGTACTATTCTTAAAATCCCATCTTAGTTGCACTCTTATTATTTTCTTTTCTTCTCTCGCTCTTTTCACCTGGGAGTCTGACTCAGACTGTGTGTGTGTGTGTGTGTGTGTGTGTGACTCTTGGTCAGGTTTCTCTCTTGTTGCTGGGAAGACCGCAGCAATATCTCACTGTATCAGAATATGGGAAGAAACCTTCATACAGTATGAGTCAGAGCTTCAATTCAAGTTAAGCTCAATCGGTAGCATTTGTGGCATAGTATTGATTACCACAACAAATACTTACAACTTGTAAAATTGCGGTTACAGGCATTGATGTTTTAAAATTGTAGCCACAAGACGTAAACATTATAATTGTTATCATGACTCTAATATGATAAAATCTCTTTCTACATTATTTTAGTGTGATAAAATCGCTTATTTAGCGGCATGCATCGTCATGACATCAATGTTGTAACATTTAATGTAACTTTACAATGATAAGGTTAATAACCGATTTTATCACACTAAAATTAGGTTAACATATATAATGTTTACATCTTGTGGCCATAATTTTGAAACAATGTGTATTAAAATTTGTATGCGCTGGCCCCATTCACTTCTGTTGTAAGTGCATTGCTGTAAACATAATTTTGGATTGTTTTTAAATAAATGAGGGATGAGTTGAAAATAATATTGTGCTAATCAATATTGTGCCACAAATGCTGTCGATTGAGCTCAACTTGTATACCTTAATATTCATAATATATAGAGACAACTATTGCTATAGTTTTGCTATCAAGACATTTCTCTGTTTGTTTGAGCATCCTAACCAGCGGAACATTGACAATGGTGTGAGTTCGAGGAACTGTCTGATTGCCAACCAATGTAATATTTTTCATTAGGTGATACTGTTGGCACTAACTATAGCCTTCAGACAAACATTTATTTCCAAAATTAGTCAATCAATCTGTGTGCAAGGCTGTGATTTCATATTTAGACAGATACTCCTTGCAGAAGTGTTCCTTCTATTTAATTTGGTGCAGAAAGGAAATATTGAAAATTGTTTGCTAAATTGAACCCTTATGAAGTCGAGTCAGACAGATGCAGAGAAAATGTCTCCAATTTATTCCAGCCCCCCCCCCATCCCCCATCTCTTGCTCTCTCACACTGTACAATTCCCACCTCCTGCTCTTCCTGACATTCACAAAACCATCTGCTCATGTGCGGCTCTGACACTCATACACTCACTTGCACACATCCTCTCCTCTCTAATTCGTTCACACACACGCACACGCGCGCACTCCAGCAGCTGATGCAGAGATGGTGTTGGAGGGAGATGCTATCCACTCTGCTCCCGGCAGCTGGCTGTCTGTTCCTGCCATCGCCACTGTGATTAAATACTCATGTCTGTGCTGGTCTTTCAGGGAGAAGGGTGCAGTGGAACAGGAAATCAAAGAGACAGAGGAAACCATCCGACAGAGGAACAGCGAAGTCCAGGTATGAATGAGCCAACAATTATAAATGTGGAAAATATATGTTGTTATTTGATGATGATGACATGACAAAGAGACTCAGATTTTTTTGTGACCTTTCTTATCTATGCATGTAACGACATAGAAATGGAATATAACTAATTTATCCACAATGTATTGATATAATATAACAGAAAATATTAGTGGACGTCTAATTGGTTTTGCAATGGCCAGTGCTGTTATTGGTAATTAGAGTGTGGGATGGCTGATGGCAGATAAAAATGCTGATATGAAGAATATGATATTTATATATGTTAAAAGGCTAATATATTATATCAACTGAAATGTTCATTTTTATGCTGAAATGAATGGCCAAATATCAGTAAATTTATCGGACTGGCCGATATAACGGTCTATCATTAGAAAGTACTATATTAAAATAATTTGTCTTCAGATATTCATTTGAATGACTTAAAGTTTTAATTGACTTATTTTTTAGCTTTTATATTAGATGTTCAAACGCAGCTAGCTGGCTGTCTTGAAGCTTTTTCTATATATTGACTCCTTTGTACGTCATCATGTCTAGAGTTTATCGACCCCCAATTGTTGGATCAATAAACGGCCAGGAAAAGGAGAATGGAGCCGAGCTGTTTTTTAAAGCGCTCTGCTATCTATCTGTCATCTCTTCCATGTCATTTTTCTGTGCTCTCTGCACATCATGGATCTATTCTGTCCTCTATGACTGTCAACAGAGTTGAAACAAGTTCAAGGTCTGTGTGTCTGCAGTGGCTTCCTGCCTCATAAATATTGTGTTTTGCATATCCATATTGATGTAAGGTCCTTTTTTTCCTCTCTCTCTCTCTTTCCCACTGTGTGATAATTAAACTTCCTGTGCATTTTTGTAGACCTGAAGTAGATGCTTCACATGGTGCTAATTATTTTTGTACGATTTCTGTGTTCAGGTTAGTGTATTAGTATGCGATTATTCATTGAGAGAATGGGGAAAGCTGAGTGCCAGCACTGGGTAGTGATAGCTAATGAGAAAGAAAAGCATTTGTGTGTGTGTGTGTGTGTGTGTGTGTGTGTGTGTGTGTGTGTAAGCATACAGGAGGAGAAGGCAATCTGCTAAGTGTGTGTGTATATTGATAGCACAGCTAATTCCTCTAGGGTTCTCCTTTGACGTCATCAATCAGCGGCATTTATCCTACTGATTTGCTGTGTTTTCCTACGTTTTCGGACCTGAAAATGTGCCAGTCACACCTGTGATCTCGGGGAGAGTCCTGCGTGAACTGGTGGATCGAACGCAAATATGGACAGAAGAAAAAAACTGAATGCAGATAATACAATGCAACTAACCATTAATTCTGCATAGCTAGTAGAGAAAAATAAAAAGGCTAATGGACTTTTAAAAGGAAATGCTTATCATATCTTTTGTTGTTTATGTGAAAGTCTGTTCATGCTCAAAAATCATCAAGAAAACTCCATGTATTTCGCAACAATGGATAAACATGGTTTGTCGTCAATTATGTTTTTTGTGCAGTGATTTATGGGTTGCTGAGAGCATGAATTCAAGAGACATTTAGATTTAAAAAGTGTTAATATGTTAATAATTTTGCTTTTTTTTTTGTGCCCGTGCAGTGTTATTAAAGGAAAATTCTGTCATCATTCACTTACCTTCATGTTGTTCCAGACCAGTATGTCTATGTAGAACACAAAAGATGATCTTAGACAGAATGATACCCTCAGTCACCATTCACTATAATTGTATGAGGAAAAAATTGCAATAATAGTGAATAGTAACTGAGAATAACATTCTTCCTAACATCATCTTCTGTGTTCCATGGAAGAAAGTAAGTCATGGGGTTGGAACATCATGAGGTTGAGTAAATAATGACAGAATTTTAATTTTGTATGAACTGTCCCTTTAAAGTCCCTTTAAACTCTCCCATGAATATAAGTCCTGATTAAAGATCTCACTTATGCAAAAGTGGAGCATTAAGAAAATGAAATATCAATAAGCTATCAGAGATGAGGGCTTCTCACAAATTATGAATGTAATCAATATTTATTTAGGCTCTTAATACATGAGCCTTGAAACACACAGCACTGGTCAATAGCTCCATGCACTGAATAATTAAATGAGAAAGAATGAGTGATGAGTTTCTCTGCTGTGTTTCAACCATGTGATGATGAATGCATTCTATTTTGGGGGCTGCTAGCTTCCACCACAGCCTCTGATTGGGCGAGTAGATGTTTTTGCATTAGTCGTGTGAAGGTTTTCATCTTCACTCTGAGCTCTGTTGCTGTAGACCTGTTATTTTTAGTACACGCTCACACAGTCACTCACAGATGGCCAACATTTTCATAGCACCTCATTGTGAATTGGAAATGAAAGTGGAAATGGCTTTTTTTTTGTCATCGGTATATAGTTTATTGCGGTGGGTGCTAGGAGATTTGATTATTTTGTAAATCTTCCTTCAGAAGTCATCTCAATATGCTTCTAATCACTTTTCTCAGTATATAACCTTTGCTTTTTAACAGATATACAGAGTACTATACTGGAGATATAATGGCCAGAAATGAAGGGGGTTCAGGGAAGAAATGCACCAGATGTGGGGGACATTTTTTTTATTAATGGAACATCTGATACACTCACCGACCACTTTATTAGGTAGACCTACTAATTCATGCAATTATCTAATCAGCCAATCGTGTGACAGCAGTGCAATGCATAAAATCTGCAGATATGGGTCAGGAGCTTCAGTTAATGTTCACATCAACCATTATGGAATGGGGGAAAAAATGTGATCTCAGTGATTTTGACCGTGTCATGATTGTTGGTGCCAGATGGGCTTGTATGAGTATTTCTGTAACTGCTGATCTCCTGGGATTTTCACACACAACAGTCTCTAGAGTTTACGCATAATGGTGCCAAAAACAAAACAAAAAAAACATCCAGTGAGCGGCAGTTCTGCAGACTCTCGAGAGGTCAATGGAGAATGGCCAGACTGATGCGGGCTGACAAGCTGTTTTTTGCTTTTGGCACCATTCTGAGTAAACTGTAGAGAATGTGTGTGAAAATCCCATGAGATCAGCAGTCACAAAAATACTCATACAAGCCCATCTGGCACCAAAAATCTTGCCAGAGTTGAAATCACTGAGATCACATTTTCCCCACATTCTGATGATTGATTTTAACATTAACTGAAACTCCTCTGCATGATTTGATGCACTGCTGCCAAATGATTGGCTGATTAGATTATCGCATGAATAAGTTGCAAAATAAGCAACCATCAATCCACATATCTCCTCATGTGGCTTGTTGAGCATGTTACCGTAACTTGTGTGGTGGCTTCACGCTATTCTCCGCGGCATCCACGCACAACTCACCACGTGCACAGTGAGAGCGACAACCACACATTATAGCATCCACGAGGTGGTTACCCAATGTGACTATACCCTCCCTAGCAACTAGGCCAATTTGGTTGCTATTTCCACTCATTCAAAATTTTCCACAATTAATATGGTAATTCTATTTCAAGCTAGTCTATTAATGTGGCATCAAATATGAAGACTGATTAGTAAAAACCACAAACAATGGTTGGTTGCTTTGCATATCAGTCAGTCAGTCAGTCTCTGCCTGTCTTAAATTGGCCAAATTAAGCTTCAGAGTGGACCTTTATTTCAGTAGTCAAATATCTGCATTTTTTAGACTAATATTACAATTCCAGCAGTTCCATTGTTTCCCAAATTGTTACTTTCCCTCTCTTGTCTTAGAAGGACCAGGATTTAATTTGATATTATTTTTCGTTTAAGTGAGAAGTGAAATTTGCTGTGGGTATTATAAGGTGTCATTAAGCCTGTATTGCCTCATTTCTGTTTTGTCTTTTCTGACTGGTGCATCTTTCTAACTGGTTTAAAGCACACTCACTCACTTTCATTGTCTCTATCTTATTGCACTCTAGTGCTTTTTTAAGCTTTGCTTATAATGTAATACAAGACTTTCTTAAAGATCTGTTTGAGCTCTTTGCTCAGCACTTTTGTTAATTTTGATGAATTCATGTTCATTAATAGAGCAATAAAGAACTCTCTCTCTCTCTCCTTCTCCCTCTCTCTCTCCCTCAGGACCTGCAGGAGGAGTTGCAGAAGGGGTCAGAGGAGCTGGGCCATCTGCAGGCGGAGCGACAGGAGGTGCAGGAGAAGTTGGAGAGGCTAGATGAGCAGAAACGTTCCCTAGAGGAGCAGCTCGGACTCATACAGCAGCAATGCAGCCAGGAGAGTCAACTGGTATGAGATAAATGAGAATTTTGTGTGAAAATGGGAGAGAAAATGATGGGAAAATTTAAATGAAAGATAATGAGAGTGGGGAAAAAGTGAGACCTGGGCCGACAGAATTAGGTTTTGAGGTACATACATTGTTTAGCCAACATTTCTATGCAGATTTTGACAATCTAGTGGAAATAGCTTAGCACCCTATCACCTTTGCATACTATTTTCAGTGTACTATGATTTGGGACGCACTAATCCTAATCTCGCATGCTGTTTAGTATGGATAGTATGCAAATTAGTATGCAGACAGAGAGAAGAAGAGTGGGAGAATTCTCTCCATTTCACATATTCATTCCATTTAAATGCATACTAATGCCAGTATTCTCATTGCATTCATTCAATGGTTCCCAGCACACTGATCTCCTTTTGTGTTTTGTTCTATCTCTCCTTTCTTACATCTCTGTGTGCATTTAGATCCAGTCATTGCAGGCAGAGCACTCGGAGCAGGAGCAGAGAATCGGTGACTATGAGGAGGAGTTGAGCAGGGCACGAGAAGAGTTGCTTTGTCTGCAGGACGAGACGCGCCGGCTGGGAGAGAAAGTCCAATCTGCCCGTGCTCAACTCTGCCCCCTAGAGGACGTTGTGAAAGAATCTTGCACACAGATTTCTCAGGTTAGTTTGTAGAGGTAGATATATATATGGTGGTGTAGTGGCTAGAGCAAATGGCTGCTAATCAGAAGGTCGCTGGTTCGAACCCCACGGCCACCACCATTGTGCTCTTGAGCAAGGCACTTAACTCCAGGTTGCTCCGGGGGGATTGTCCCTGTAATAAGGGCTCTGTAAGTCGCTTTGGATAAAAGCGTCTGCCAAATGCATAAATGTGTGTGTGTGTGTGTGTATGTATATATGTGTGTGTGTGTGTGTGTGTAATATATATATATATATATATATATATATATATATATATATATATGCATTGTGTTATGCTTACTTGGACAGATGAAAACTGTAAATGGACTATGCAAAAACCCACTGTAGCCTGATTTTAACTGCTCATGTAAACCAAAGGATTGCCTTACTAACAGATTAAATTATTCATTTAATAAACATATCACCAGTATTGCACATATTATGGAGCCAGAAAATATTTGGCAGATGTGCATTATACATGCCAGAAGTGAATGTCTATCCCACAGCTGATTCTGGTTCTTACCAAGGTTTTTCTCTCTCTTCTAAATAAAAATCTTATGGAAGTTTTTGCGTGCCACTGTTGCCTGTGAAGCTATTTCTTAAGTGATACGTATTGTTAAAAGTGCTATACAAATAAAACTGCCATGACTGACTATCACATGATATGTGTGGTTTACATTAGGAACAGGAGCGTTTGGCGGAACTCAAAACAGAGGAGAGAGAAGTGACTGCACGGCTCACCTGGAAAGTTCTGGAGGAGCCAGTGCTTGTCAATGGAACAGCACCCTCCTGTGAGAACACTGAGCAACCACAGCTGCCAGAGAAACACAAAGAGGACAAATTCCAGGATGAGGAGGAACAAACGTCCACAGACGAGCCGCTGGAGCTCAGAGTCACTGAGGAGGCACCCACTTCAGAAGCGGAGGAAACATCCACCAGCACAGAGGAGCAGGAACCTAAAGCTGATATTTTTTCTATTGACCTTTACACAAGTACACACTCCACTGCCAATTCTACTGCTATGGCCTGGCCTCAGGGCAACACGGTACGACATCACTTACTGTTATAGCTTATCATTTATATAAACATACCCTATATTCATTATCTAATTTATTGTGAGAAATGGAAGTATTTGTATTTATTGCCACATTATTTGATTGGAGTGTCAAAAGACATTTTTACACAAAATTGGATTTAAAAAAGCAAAATATGGTAACATGTAACATTCAGCTTTTTTTGGCATGCTACTCTGCCCTACAAAGGTAAACGCAGTAACTACAACAACATTGAAACTGAGAAAAATGTTCTCCAAGTTTTAGTGTGGATTTTGTGGTTAAAGCAATTTTCACATCCCATTTTCTTTGAACATATTTAAGCCAAACCCGTCGGACACATGTCAAGTAATGTTCTTATGAGTCTCAATTTTAGTCATAACTCAATTTTGACCAACTTTGACATTACTGAATTTTGCATTTTTCAGGATTCACAATATCTTCACATTGTATCTGTTCACTGCGTACCTGTTTTTTGTCTAAATTTTGAAATGGCATTGTAATGCAGAGAAATGCTCTCATCCAATCTTCTGTGCTCAAAAACCTGATGTTATGGGGTTATTTTAGATTTGAATAGTAACTTTTAGCGGCCAAACACATTTTGAGTTAACGCAAATGTGAAATTATTGAATCTAGAGTGCTGTAAATTGAATTTGCTTTGAGAATGTACAGTACACCACAGAAAACATTTATTTATATCGCATCCCTTGCAGTTTGATAACCGCACTTAAATCATATCGCGATTTCAATGTATTTTTGTATTAATTTTTTTTGTTTTGTTCAGCCCTACAATATTTATATTCTAGTAACCACACCAGCATTTTGTTCAGAACATATCTTATGAGCATAATTAAATTTTTATTGCAATTTTTTTCAGGAAAGCACAACAAGCCCAGTTAGCACAGAGCCAGAGGAAGAGAAGGAAAAAGCAGAGGATCAGCCTGCCACCAGCACACCAAAGGTGGGCAGCAAGTTAGAATGCAAATTCGAGTTCTTCATATTCACAATTACATTAAATATTATGTTAATCATTCAACACTACCCAAAACCCTTTTTTAGATTGTGAGTATGTGTAACTATTGTCACACTTCCACTGCACGTTACGGTTCGACTCACCTCAACTCTACTCGCTTTACTTTTCGGAGCTTGCATTTCCATTGCAGTTTAGTGGGTGGGATTATAGGATGATCGTCATAGTTGCGCCACCTCTACTGCTGTGACATCATCTTAAACACAAGACAAAAACTGACTAAAACAATAACACGACCGCTAGCTGTTGGCTACTAGCTCATTGTGCTGCATAAAGCAGTTGTTGCATGGTGATTTTACACAAGTGTAACAGTTAAATTGGCCTGGTTATTTTAGAAGCAAGCTTTCAGTAGCTGGTCAACTAAATAAAGTGAAGCTTTCAAGCAGAATATAGAGTTAACATAACAAAACATAGCATCCTCCATCGTGGCTGAGTCCAGAACACTCTCCCTCCCATTGCTCGCCGATTTAGATAGCGTCCATTTGGTCGAACCTCTTCCACATTTCCTTGATGGTTCTGTAGTCACTTTAATGTGTTTTTAACTTTTTCTTACACTGTTGGTAGGTCCGGTGGTAGCTGTGTGGAGCCAACAGCTGAGACACTTCCTGATAGACTTTTTAGTTTTGCGTCATTTCTTTCTTCGCTAACGAGTGTCCCGTCTGCACCTCGTTTATTGACCACGAGGTCAATATGTGTTTTGCGCACAGCCATTTGTTTTTCACAATTTGAAAGGCGCATGAACAAATTATACTGTTATCGCTGTTGCTAACTTTAAAACTAGCGGGTTGATGTCCTGTGTCGGAAATCCAGTGACGCTGGTAGTGACGATTCTCTGACCAATTAGCGATCTGCTGGGTTTTGACGTCACATTTAGTATCGGCTCGGCTCGCTTGGAACCTCGACCAAGATGGTACTAAAAAAATATCAGGTATCAGGTACTATCCACAGTGGAAAACCCCCAAAAAGTCTAGGTGTACCGTGTAGCGGAAAAGCCCCATTAGATTTCATTCTAATAAAGGAATATGTCTTTGCCTAATGTCTTTGGATTTTGTCATGAAGGCAGAGTCTGTGGAGCTAGAGAAGAAGGAAGCTGCCCAGCCAGCTCTAAACCCGCCCACCAACCCGCCCGCTGTTCCTGGCCTTGACTTTTTCCAGTCCGACCCCTTCACTGAA
The DNA here is from genome assembly GCA_032164185.1 of Moxostoma hubbsi. Lineage (NCBI taxonomy): Eukaryota > Metazoa > Chordata > Actinopteri > Cypriniformes > Catostomidae > Moxostoma > Moxostoma hubbsi. The sequence goes on along the minus strand of JAVLUX010000018.1, from coordinate 13,150,336 downwards.
AGTAGGATTTTCACACATGGCAAAATCATCAATTAGTAATTAGTAAACATGTTTAAAAATTCTCAATCTGTCTTTTGCAGGTGACCCATTTACTGATGACCCTTTCTTAAAAGTTGACATTTCTGGTGAGTGTTTTTTTGGCGTTCTCAAACCAGTCTTGGAGGCCTCTCAGCACTGCACATTTTGCATGTCACCCTTCTCTGACATACCCAATTTTAAGTCTTGGAGTCTCCACTAATGAGCTGATGAGTTGAATCAGGTGTGTTTGATTGAGGAGACATCCAAAACGTGAAGTGCTTGAGGGGCCTCCAGGACAGGTTTGAGAACCAATGTTTTTACAAAAAATCAATTCACACCACAAATCTATTTTTGTTCCTTTCTTTTCGGTTCCAGATCCTTTCGGTGGTGACCCCTTCAAAGGCTCTGATCCTTTTGCGGCTGACAACTTCTTCAAACAGCATTCCGTCAGTTTCCCTTCGGGAGACCCTTTCATCTCCTCTGACCCATTCAACACCACCACAGACCCCAAAGAGCCAGATCCATTCACATCCAGGACCAGCAATGCAGTTGTACCAGACCCATTTTCTTCTAGCAATAGTAACATCCAAGAAACAGATCCGTTTGGATCCAAAATGGACACCCTGGCAGACTCCCATCCCTTTGGTTTGGCTGGCACAGGGCATGACCCGTTTGAAGGATCAGAGATACCTGCAGTGAGCATTATAAAGTTAAACTATATATTTGAAAATCTCATTAGAATTGATATATTTGTTTTTACTTAAGTTAGATTATGTTAGCATTCTTTATTGTAGCTTCTGTCACGCTTTATTTTTGATTTCTGTTTTATTTTTAACAAAAGTGTCTACAAAGAAAATGTCATTTATTATGTTGTTATATAATATCTCTCACCTTTTATTCCCTCTTGTTGTTTGTGGTGGTGGTGGTATAAAGCCTTAATGAAGCTTTGGAATTTTTTCCACATCCTAAATAATGTGGTTATATATCATGTGTTATGTCTGTGTTTATCAGAACTAGCATGGCTTGAAGGATCGTTTTTGATTTCTTTGTTTTCTCAGAGAGATGGGCCAGTAGCAGCCAATGATCCTTTTGCCCCAGGAGGAACAACAGTGCTCGCTAACTCAGACCCTGGTAAGACAAACATTGTATGTTATTGTTGGCTTATCTCAAGCACCAGTCTTTGTTAGGAAGTTTGAGTTATATTATTTTTGAATGGAACAAATGAATGGAAAGGTCATGGAAATGTCATAAGTCAAAAGAAGTGAGAACTCTGATTAGTGTTTGGTGTTGTCAACTGCTTGTCCTCTTTAGTTTCCACTGTAAATATTTAGAATGCTTGTCTTGTCATTGTTTTATTTACTTCAAGTAAAGTTTGTAACTGTCTACATCTGGATGATTGTACTTGTGACTCAGAAGTATCCAGAAATTCTGCTATGTGTGTCCTGATTTAGTCTGCTTATGTGTCCGTCTTTGTTGCAGATCCATTTGCCGCAGTTTTTGGCAAAGAGACTTTTGTTGGAGGCTTTGCAGACTTCAGCAGCTTAGCCAAGGTAAGGATATTTTTGTCACCCCAACACAATATGGCTTTTAAAGGGATAGTTTGAATAGATGTTAGGCAGGATGACAGCCTTGATCACCATTCTCCTTCATTGAATGGAACAAATATGCTATAAAAGTAGGGATGCACTGAAATGAAAATGTATTATTATTAAATATATTGCCACTTACATTATTTTGCCATCAGACCACTGTTTTACTTTGTACCTCTTTGTACATATTTAAAACATATTTTCAAAAGCTTTTTTTACTGTTCTAACAATAAATAATTTTAATTGAACATGGATTGGATCTGTTGAACACATGAGAGGCCAAAGTTTTAAAGCGAGCCACAATAAAAGATAATTAGAAGATTAAGAGATGCAAAAAAACTAAATATGATAACGTGATGATTTATATAAAAAAAGGTTATTTTGTTTTTCTAAAACATTTTTGCACCTCTGTTTTTGCAGTTTAAAACAACAGAACTCACATTTTACATGTATGTACTATATATAATAGAACATTACAAATTAATATTATGCATATGTTGGGCAATTCCATGGAAAAGTCAACCACATCATGGAAAAATAAAACGTTTTAACCAAAGGAACAAAACCCCCTTTTAAGTTCTCTGTATTGTAGTAGTATAATGGATTATGCCATCCAGACCGCTAGAGGGTGCCACTGGCTCACACAGTGCTGACTGGAGCGCTGAATGTAGACTATATTTTCAATTACAGTCTTTAAAGGTTTAGTAATTGCGCACTGCCATATTGGAATTTTAATCTTAATTCAATCAATTGTGCAGGGTTAATGGATATCATACAAATATCTCAGAAATCAAAGTCTGCTGGTTTCCAGCATTTTTACAAATTTTACATTTAAACAGTTGCCATTTTCATGTTTATAACCGGTTTAAATTTGGTCAATAATTATCCGATAAATATCGGCAGCCGATACATCAGTCATCCCTAAATGGTGACTTGAGACTAACTGCTGTGTTCCATAAAGGAAAGTCATACTGGTTTGGAACAACATGTGGGTGAGTAAAGGATGTCAGAATTTGTATCCCTTTACTACCAAAAAAAAAAAATATCCCAGAATTTCAAGTCTGTTAACAATCAATTCACCTACATGATTTAAATGAGATGATGTAAGTTGAAAATGGTTTGCAGCTGTTCAACTTTTCTTTTGCCTTTTAGTCTAATGGCGCTGATCCATTCGACTCAAGTACAAACAAGAATTTATTTCATGAGGACACTCAGTCAGATGTACCCCCAGCATTACCGCCCAAAACCGGAACACCCACAAGACCTCCCCCTCCACCTCCAGGTGAGCTTTTTTGGTCCCGTTTATTCCTAGTGTTTGGATCCATTGCAGATGATCCAAGTGGACAGGGCAAAAAAAAATACAGGTGTAAACGAAGTCCAGTACGTTTTGTGAGCTGACCACTCAAACTACATTCGGAGGTAGTCGAAAACACATGTGACCACATCGCATTTGTAGTGTAAATACTAATCCGCCTACTCACCTGTCTATCAACCGTTGTGATGTATTGAATCTCAAAGTCCAAACAGAAGTGGTAACAGGAAGTTCATTTGAAATGCATGTTACTGCCAGATGTAAACTAATGTTTCTCACCTGACCACTTGTGAGCGAATCACACGAAATGGATCTTAATACCAGGTGTAGACAAGACCAAAGTCAATTTGATGTTTTGCTAAAAAAATGTTTTATATGGAGCTAAATGAATCACCTGGCTTGTTTACTGCTGATCTCTGTAGTCCACATCTGAGTAGCATGTTGTCTTTTGTGTGTGTCTGCGCGCGCGCGTGTGCGTGTGTGTGTGCGCGTGTGTGTGTGTGTGTGTGTCCTTTTAAGGTAAGCGGTCCAACATCCATAGATCGGAGTCGTCCGAGTCATTTCAGAGGTGTGGTCTGTTCAAGGCCCCGGGTTCTGGAGAGTTCTCTTCCCTCCCCGCTAAAGACTCTGTACCAGACCCCTTCGCCCCTTCCTCACCCCACCAAGCCCCGCGTGACCCCACCCGATTCGCCAGCTTTGACAAAGTGAGCTCCTCCTCCTCTCCCCCTCCTGAACCCCAGTAGTGTGAACCCTGACATTTCACCTCTGCCAAGCAGCAGCCTTGACCTCTCAACCCCTCACAGCCAAATCTTCCTTTTCTTTTTGTTTTCCTGGAAAGAAATGTTCCTCAACCAGTATTCCGCATCCTCTGCTTTATCTGTGTTTTTGACGAGCTTAGCCACAAAACTTGTCATTGTTCATGTTATGTTTTTTTTTTTGTGTAAATATAGCCAAGTCTTTAATTAAATTATATAACTACTCTTAATGGTCTTTTGATGTTAAACTGGATCCAGACATATGTTTCTACTAAGAAAGCTCAGTGTTAAGAAGTTGAAGGGATAGTTCACCTCAAAATTTTAATTCTGTCATCACTTACTCGACTTCATGTTGTTCCAAACTTGTATGAAGGTTAACTATCACTTAAGTCCTGTTAATAAACCTAATTTACAAAATTAATGTATATAAATGTTTAGTTCAATAAAAAAAAATTATATTCATGACATGGCAATGCTCCTAACATCACTTAAGTTCTTACTGGCTGTGGAAGGAGAGGCGGGGCTGCTTGCTATTGGCTGTTCTCAATTTACCTCCTAGTGTATGTTCCTCACCATTGGTTGAGGCTTGATTCCATCTTGCACGTTCATTGCCTCTCTATACCGTAGTTCTGATTTGCCTTGCCTTACCTTGCACTGCACAAACTAATCACTGTGTCCACCTGTCTCACTGGGCTGCTCTTTCCTCTTTGACTCTTATTTCATTGGTTCTGCACCATCTCGTTTTCTAGATAATATACCTTCTTTTTTGTTAATTAATAATTAATTAATAAGCTAAGGTGCCGGCATTCATTGTTGGCTGTTTTTTGTATTATTTTTTACATTTTAATTAAAGGGCTTGTCTTCTCAGATATTCCCGCTGTGACATTTTTTTTATCTGATGATACATCAAGGGAATTAAGATTTGTTTTGGATAAATATACTGCCAAAAGCGTAATGCAATAATTACACATTTTGTCAAAATTGAGTTGTGGCCTAATCAGGTGTCTCATACCATAGTCTGTCCTGGTACGCACAGGTTTCCCTCAATCTCAGATTCAGAGAAAACTGAGTGAGACTGTTTTATAATCCCCATCTGGCATGACAATTAATCTTTGAAGTGTTTACTGCTTTGATGCTATGTTTTTTGCTTTATTAGGCAATGTACCACATTTATATTTTAGATCAAGTATTTGCAAATTAAGAAACCCCAATGTCTTCAAAATTAGTTTTCAGTTTTTTGTGTTGTCTGTTGTGACTACATCCCTTCTTTCATGGTTGTCCACACCTAAACATCTGTGTGAAATGCCTGCATGTACAGCATGGTGTGCTGTATGTGCAATCCAATCCTTGACACATGATTATATTAAAGATCTCTCTTAAAGGGATAGTTTACCCAAAATGTTTAATTCTCTCATCATTTAATCACCCTCATGCCATCCCGGATGTGTATGGCTTTCTTTCTTCTGAACATGAACAAAGATTTTTATAAGAATATCTCTGCTCTGTAGGTCAATACAGTGCAAGTAAATGGTTGCCAGAACTTTGAAGGTCCAAAAAGCAAATAAATGCATCATTAAAATTAGTCCATACAACTCCAATGGTTTAATCTATGTCTTCTGAAGAAATATGATAGGTATGGGTGAGAAGAAGATCAATAATAAAGTCTTCTCTCTGCCCAGTAGGTGACAATATGCTCAAAGAATGTGAAAAAACAAAAGAAGAATGCGGAAGTGAAAGTAGAGATTTATAGTAAAAAAGAACTTCAATATCGATCTGTTCCTCACCCACACCGATCATATCGCTTCTGAAGATACAGATTTAACCACTGTATATGTGTGGAATTCTTTTATGCTGCCTTTATATGTTTTTTAGTCCTTCAAACTTCTGGAGACCATTCACTTGCATTGTGTGGACCTACAGAGAAAACAAATCTTTGTTTGTTCCTCAGAAGAAAGTCATACACATCTGGGATTGCATGAAGGTGAGTAAATAATGAGATAATTTTCATTTTTGGGTGAACTATCTCTTTAAAGAGAAATGTCACCCTAAAAGTAAACTACCAGCCATAAGTTTAGTGTATGTATAGAACAAAAAGCATAATTGTTCAACTTTAATAATTGTTTTTATATCATCAATGGCTGCAGTTATTAACATAATGAGTCCTTCGGTAACAGATTTAATGTATTTGAAGAATCGTGTGTTTGCTGAGAAGCTATATTATGGATTGCATCATGGCACACACCTCTCATGTTTTGATAATTCCTCTCCCATGTCAAAAAGCACCTGTACCAAAGCATCACTGTTTACTCTCTAATGTTTCCACATAATAATCCTTGTGATACGATGGAAGTGTTATTGAGGCTAAAACCTGCTGTTCTAGATGCTTGTCCCAATTTGATAATGGAGAACCACATTAGTTGATGCTGACATTGATCAAATGGCACTTGATTAGATGAGATCAAAGGGGAAATGTGTAATTTTCTCTATATTAAAATACTCAACCGTACTCCTATCCCAGTTTAATATACAGAGACAACCATAAACCATTTGTTGGTTATTCCCCTGAAATAACTCTGTTTGTGTAGCTCCACCAGCCGAACGTAGGATCAACAAATGGCGTGAGTTTGGGGTGAGACTACTAGATGTGGAAGTGTTTGGAAAACGATCATTATTTTTACAATTTCGTTTGGAGATGCTAGTGACAGAGAAATTACACACTTCACCTTTTCTGTCACATTTGTATAGTGATGTTAAGTTGTCTTTTAAGTGTTTTTGAAACTATCTTTAATAGACTATTAAGTGTTTTAGCATTTAAGGGATAGTTCACTCAAAAATTTTTATTCTCTCATTTACTCACCTTTATGCCATCTAAGATGTGTATGTGATTTTTTTAGAAGAATATCTCGGCTCTGTAGGTCCATACAATGCAAGTGAAGCTCCAAAAAGCAGATAAAGTCAGAATAAAAGGAATCCATATGACTCCAGTGGTTTAATTAATGCCTTCTGAAGCGATCCAGCTGGTTTTAAGTGAGAATAGACCAAAAAATAATAGAGTAATTGAGAGAATATTTCTTTTTGGGTGAACTATCCCTTTAACTCAATCTTACTATGCAAGAATATTTGTCTCTTTGTTTCCCCAAATTTAATGTTGGCACATTAGAAACATTGTTTACTTTATTTCTTTTCTCCCCATCTCTTAAATTGTTTGATTGGGTTGATGGCTCACAAATGTGAAAATAATACTTAATGTAGATGCAAATCGGAGAGGTTTCTGATGGGGTTATGGTGTGTATGTGTGTGTGGAGCAGTACCCCACAGAGGAGGACATGATAGAATGGGCGAAGCGGGAGAGTGAGAGAGAGGAGAGGGAGCGTGTGGCTCGTCTGACCCAGCAAGAGCAGGAGGATCTGGAGCTGGCGATTGCCCTCAGCAAGTCTGAGCTGTCCTGACCCATACTGGACACAGCACCAGCACAACCACCACTCAAGTCACACTAACAGGAAGGGGGAGGAAACGAGGAAGAGATGTAACCACCTTTATCAGCAGAATTCTTGGTTCCACCTCCATCTCCAGCCACTTAATAAACATCTAGGACTCCAGCTCTCTCTGTTTCTCCACTGAGTTCTCCTGGAACCGGCTGGAAAATGTATGAAGGTCAAGTGAGGATGGAGGAAAAGGTAACGGACTAATTGCAGCCTTGTTGGCTTGAAACCTCAAATCGAGAGACCTCCAGTAATCTCCCGCTTGCAATTTGGACAGCTCAAAATCCATTCAACTGTGACCCATTAATGGCGTATGAAAAGAAAAAACGACTTGAACAAATCTACCCCACACTTCCCATTTTAATACTATTGTAAGGTTACCAATGCAATGATTGTGAACCTGTGAAGTGGAGTTGGGGTTGAAGAAATCCATAACAAGCCTTGGGTTCAGTCTCATTTTATTTTTGGGTAATAATAACACATTTGGGCAAAGTTTACAAGCAACCAATCTGGGCAGCTTCAACCACTTTTCAAAGTTTCACAGATTGGTCCTTTGACACCAGAGGTTTATTGTGGCCATGTCAGTTCAGTCTCAGGAACATATCTCACAAGCCTTATAACCTGCAACCTGTTCAGTGGAGGTGCTTGCTTCTTAATTCCATTTAAACCGATTCTGGAATTCAATTTTGACCCTACAAAAAAGTTCAGAACACCACAACCGCCATTTAACTTCATGTGTAATCTTTATAATCGTACAGTGCAGCATTTATACTTTATTTAGACCTTTTCAAGAATGCCAAACATCTTGACAAAGTACTAAAAGAGCATTACAAATTTATGAAGAGCTGTTATAAATAATAAAAATGTACATATTTGTGAATTGTTTGCCAGTAACCTTGTGCTACAGTGTATTCATATCCTAAATCATATTCTATTTTATAAAAACAAAAATGTCATAGTAAAATGCAGAATAGTAGCAGTTTGCTTTTATATTTTAACAGAAAAACAAAATACTCCCTTTATCCTTCTCCAGTTGTCAAGTGCCCAAGCAATAGGATGAGAGATGGAGCAGACCTTGTATCTGATTACAGAAAGCTTTGAGTAAATTTGAGTATCTAACATTGAGCCATGTGTAATTAGGCTTTAATGTCTTTTATAGTGCCTACTGGTTCTAGCTTGCCTTGGATATTGCAAAGAGTAACTAAATCAGCTTACAGTGAGTCCAAGATGATTAATCAACCTGATGTTGCTTATAGTTTCATAGCATTACACTTGACAGCAGCACCCTGCATGCTCACTTTGCTAGATGTTTTGTCAATTAGAAAACAAAAACCACTAGCTTGTGCTGCTTGCCTTTTATGCTTCCGTTATTTCTTCCGAGTCACTGCCACATTTCAAAAGACATTTTAAATTAATGTCCTGGGGATCAATAATGCGAGCGTGTCACAGTTTTATATGTACACAAATTGGTTTAAGCTTTGCAGACACTGACTTTCAAATTTGAATCACTGATCTATTTAATTAGCAGTGAATTTGCAACATGTCTTAACCATTTCAGTTGTGTTCTGTATGTTGTTTCACCAGTAGATGGATCCACTGAGACAGTATATGCATTAAGCCTAATAGACAAGAACGTGCTTTCTACATTCGGTCTCGTATGCAGTATCTGCACTCTGAAGTCTTCAATGACTTAAAGGGTGGTATCTGTTCACTGTTTGACAATAGATTTGCTTTGTGAAAGTGTTCTTTCAGGCAGACTTTATTTATGAAGCATTTGCCAGCAAGATGGTAGAAGGGACAAGACAGAATGTGCTATTTTTAAATGCTTTGTTAAATGTTCAGGATTGACCTTTGACATTAATATTTGCTTTTTGGTTCAGGGCAGTAACTCGGCATTGGGCACATATATATGTGGGTAGAGGTGGAAATAAAGCACTAAACATAGAAGGGAATAGCCAACCTCTCCAGGGTCTAATGTGGTTTATGTCTGCCCAATGCGACATTTACATGAGAATTCTAGTGATTTGGACTGTTATTGTCAATGTAGACAGAGAAACCTATTCGCACACTCCCCATTTCAAACTCAAGGCTTGATATTTTGTTTATGGCTGCTGCTTCGCTGTTATTTGTCCTGCTTATTGTTAAAGTGTTCTCTTATGCTCTGTCTATTGTTGATCTCATATGTATTAATGTATATGCTTTGTGTGCCTCTAAAGGAAAACCACTTATATATGTTGGCCACTGACTGCCTTTTAAGAACAGGCAAATTTTATTTTATTTTTTAACTTCACTTAAATGGAGGCAATTGTTTAAATATGTTAAGTAACATGTAATTAAAATGAACAAAATATTAAACTATTAAAAATGTATAGTTTGGTTGTATTTATATGGTTGTTTTATTTATATTCTAGAAATGTTTATGTTGATAATTTTTTATATATATATATATATATATATATATATATATATATATATATATATATATATATATATACACACACACAGCTAAATAAATGTGTAAAATCTCAACAACCAGATTAGGCATATCTACTAATAGGAATGCACTGTACAATGTTTAGACTTATTGTGTAGTTTATAATAGGCACTATTCATCCAACATACCACGGTTGATAGCTCTTTTAAAGTACATCTACTGAACAGTGTTAATTATACATATAAGGAACGTTTCAGCCAACTACAAAATGTATAAATACAAGTTAGTGTGTGTAATTATATTTGGAGACAAACACTCCTGATCAGAAGTCGCGTTTGGCCAGAGACAGATTGGTAGAAACCGACCACTGGTGTTTAAATGAATGGGCGGAACAGTCAATGGATTTAGAAAAGGAAGTACCGCCTTACAGGTAAAAGAGCCAATGGCCTTTTAGATACAGACAGCTTGCCAATCAACTCTGGAATGCGCATGCGTATTAACGACCATTCTGAAAATAGCGTTGTTTTGCGTGATTTGTGCTAAATAAGCACAATTTTTGATACTGTTGTTGACAGATTTTACTGCTGATTTTAAATATGTAATTTAATAGTATATTTGACCAACAGTTATGGAGATTTGGATCTTTCCCCATTCAAGTAGATAGGAGTTGTACTTCTGTACGCTTGCTGGCCAGCCTACAAAAGGTGGCCGCAGAGTAGAATGACTTGCCTTGTAAATGACATTGATTTGTCTGAGGAGGTAACCGTTACCATAGCAACAACTCTTGGCGCTTTCCCTTGGAATCAGTGTGTGGAATGTCTTGTATCGAAGGCTTAGCGCTAGGTCGGACGCGTCCTTTGAAGGCTGCAGTATACTGAGCACCCTCCTTTAATCAAGACCCGTTTAAACAAGATGGCCTTCGTAGGCTAAACGTAATATGGTTGCAATGAGAGTACGCCTCTCTTGAACAAGCACGAGCGCTTTGAGTGAGAAGCGAATAAAGTCCCTTTAGAAGAGAATGTATGAGGTAAATTTTAGGAGTTATAATGATGTAAAGAGAGAAGTAAATAGATTTTACACCGTCGTAAATGGTAAGATATCTCTTCAGTCTCTTTGACAGCACTAGACTGTAAACAGCAAAAAAAAATGTGTCCGCAGGCCGCGGTAGAGGCTACTTAGCAGAGACGGGCCACTTTTATTAATATGAATGGGAGAAATCGGTTAACGCATGTAGAAAGGAAGTCCCGCCTTACAGGTAAATGAACCAATCACCTTTTAGAAATAGACATCACCTGTCAATAAACTCGAGAACGCGCATGTGCATGCTATACAAACCTGGCAGTTACTATTATTATTATTTAGCATAATCTGAGGTATTTGAAATATGTTCTTTGATCGTAATCTTGACCAACCGTTTTGGAGATTTCAGTCTTTCCCCATTCAAGTAGATAGGAGCTGCATTTTCATGACTGGAAATACCATCCCAGGAGCTTTTCAAAGATGGCTGCCAGTGGACTGACCTGCTAGAAACACTTTGGCCGTGGTCTCACTCTCTGCCTGTCAGTAATTTTGTGAGTTCCCAGAGTATTGTAGTTGCAGCGATTTATTGAGACTTTATGCCATGTTGTTCATAACAGTAATCAGTTGAGGGCACTGTTTACTGCCACTGTTTTTGACAACCGCGTCTGCCCAGTGTTGGTCTCAATAAAGCTCATTTGGTATCATTGGAGTGCTGGGTTTTTGGAAAGAAGGGCTGTGGCTAATCCAAGGCTCAATGTGTGGAAATTCCAGAATGGCTAACATAGCTAACAGCACCTTTAAATTACATGGAAAAAAATATTTAGCCTGCTTATTTACAAAATGTATGATCATTTTAATGTGATTGTATATTTAAATAGCATAATTACATAGGCCTAACAAAAAGTGGTATTTGGTTTAGAAGAATCTTTAAAATAGTTGATGCTAAACCGTGTAAGGTGCAAAACAAACCTCAACAGATTATTGAAGAAACCCCCGAAAATTATTGGATAGTTTGCAAACTACAATCAGGGCCATTACCACCATTGTTTTTTTAGAGGGATTTGTCCACCCAATATTTATATTTGTGGTCGACCAATATGTTTTATTTTTTTCAACGGCTGATTCTTATATTATTATGCAAACTTTGTTATAACATTGACTTCAACATAACCGTAGTATATCTTTCTGAATGGTTAACATGGAGGACTTTAAGACCAGGGAAGAGTTGCAAAGCTGCATTCCAGTTTTTGTAAAGAATCTCTTTTATTGTAGCAATGGGTTTCTCCACACCTCCCTATCTCACAATCACATGTAGGAAAATCCAAGTGGAGAAGCTCACGTCCAGTGTTACTTCTCAAACAGAAGTTTAGTGATCACCTGTAATAGGTAGGCTAAGGTAACGAATGCCTAGGTGACCACCATACTCTTCAGTGTCTTATTGGATCTACTGTCTTCTCTTCCTCTTTGGAATGAGTTTTTGGAGACGCAACAAGAAGAATGACAACAAAAAGTAAGTGTCTGTCGGGATTTGTTATCAGATATCCTTTGTCAGGTGGTCAGACATCAGCACGGTCTTAATCAGTATTATGGTTTCAAGTGTTGGATATATGCTCTCTTAGTCTGGTGATAATCTGCATTTAATTGTTATCGAGTGTAAACCCCCCCCCCCCCCCCCCCCCCCCGAAATGTCTTAATTCAAGCGAACCCAAAAAGCGAACTTTTTAAAACTGTACTTGCGTAAGAAAAGTGTCAAATAGAGTTGACGATTTGACTATGTATTCTTACAAATCATGCACTGCCTTTAAAAAAAATAAAAAATAAATATAAATATATATACTTGTCACTTGGAGGACTCTAATATTAATGTAATATTTAATTTAATGATAGCATTAAAGTTATACGAAAACATAATGTAATGTATGATATGATGTGTGTATATATAGGCATCAATGTCTCATGACATAATCCTAAATGATGTAGTATAGGTTATTAATGAAAGTATAGTGTTTACCTGTCACAAATTGTAGATTCTTCTGTGTCACAGAGAACATATTCCATTGTAGTTGTACAGTATATATTAGAAGATGGCATTATGAACTCTGAGAATTAGGTACAATTTAATTATATTTGAAAGAAACTTACTGACATCATGAAACGCTGTGATTAGAGGCCAATTAGAATGACATTTATCTAGGGGTGTAAAAATACTCAGAACTTATACTTAAGTGAAAGTATGGATACTGAGTGAAGATTTGACTCAATTAAAAGTCCAAGTATCTAGCCAAAAACATACTTGAGTGAAAGTAAAAAGTATTCACATTAAATTGTATTTAAGTATTAAAAAATAAACTTTTTTTTCCTAGGGTTAAATCAAAAGAGGATGTTGTGTGAGAGAGGATTTTGTTAAATTCGGCTGGTTTGTTCTTCCCCCGATGGCATTCGCAACCTGGTCAAATTTTTGCAAAATTATATTTATGTTGTCTGTTGTACGTAACACCAATTTCTTGATGAAAGGAACTCTAGAGGCGCTAAAACAACAACAACTTTTATCCTGTTTCACTCAATTCACAAGTAAAAAGGCAGATTATGAGTTCATAAACACTTTTCGCTCCGTTCCTCACACACTGCTATCTAATGACATATAAACACTTTTACTATAGCGTATGACGCATTTTAACGTTTGCATTACATAACCAACTGCATTTACAAGCTTGTTTAAGCATGATCAAGTTGTGCGGTAGCTTAACTGATAGTGTTGCATATGCGATACAAAGGACCTGAAGAGCACACGAGTCGACACGTTAGTAGAAATTGTGTTTTTCTTGTCACATTTGCTTTTTCTGACACTATCGGTAACATTTAGGTTTAAGGTTTAGGGTTGAGAGGAAGGTTTAGTTGATTTAAATCTCAATAGGATATTAACCCTAAAAACCTTATCTGTTTGGGAGAACATTTCACTCGCTTGTAGCGCCACTCAGTGAACATTTCACTTTGGAGCTGCCCTGAGATAAACCACATAGTTTTAATTTGCGATATTCGTTGCATGGGAGAAGGCGCTTGCAAATTGTGATATCAGAACCCCCAGTCCCTTGAGACATAGAGAAAGATTTACATTTTTTTTTATTAATGTAAAGTAATGTTGTTGGTTTTGTAAATTGTTTGGCAAGTTTAGAAATAAATTACATGTACACATTTAATTACAATAGCCTTTTGCTTTTATATTTATATTTGCAATGTGAATGATCATTTTTGACTTCATAACTGTTCAACCTGTTGGTAGCAAGCGTTTAGAATAAACTTTTGGACAAAAACCGTCAGTGTTTCTCACTTCCTGCTCATAGATTTGAACGAATACATAACATTCAGTCAGACAGTCACATGCGGTCTAGTTGTACAAATATTTAAATGTGTCCAAAGCTCAAATCAGATACGAAATTCCACCTCTGCAGATGTTTGGAACTCCACACAGCCGCCATGCAACAGTCCATTTAAAATGACTGACCTCTGGTCTGACATCTGATGTGTCAGATGCAGTGAAAAGGTGGCTTCAGTCCAGTAAGATAATAGAAAATTATCTGCAAAAATGTAGTGAGTACTTTTCAAGTTTAAATAAAAGTGTGGGGAGTAAAAATACAGTTTTTCTTTTTTTTGGAAATGTATTTAAGTAAAAGTACAGGCATTCCATTTAAATTACACTTGAGTAAAGTACAAATCCCCCAAAATAATACTTAAGTATAATACATTACCCCCTGCATTTCTCATTGATCTATAAATTATTAATATTAGTGAACCACAACAATGCGGTAAGTGACGTAGAGCCAAGTCAATCAAAAGGTCTAATGTCAGCAACAATGTAGTGGGTGATGTCATAAAGAGTAGGAGATCTGGAGGGAGCTGACTGGATGAAATATGTTCATTACTGGTGTAATAGAGCACAACACTCAGGTTCTGGAAGTAAAAACCCCATTTATTTTTTCCTTAGAAGAATTGATTTTCAACAATGTGACGAGGAGGCTGTCCAATCGGGCTAATCAGTTGAGGAATGGGATAAGGCCAAGCCGGACGCGGCAGTTCGAGAGAGAGCCACACGTAGTTGCCGTGTGTGTTTGTTTATATCTTTTTAAGTTTTCATTAAACATTTGACTGTTCAGCCGGTTCCCGCCTCCTCCTTGCTCGTCTCTATACTGTTACAAACACTAACTTATAAACCTTATAAGAAAGACCTACCTTGTGTTCCAAGGGTGTTCATCGATGGTATATACTATATTGAGACCAACAGTCAGCATTATTTCAACTTTATTGTTTAAAAATCATGTTTGATAGCAGAATTCATGGTAAACAACATTACCCATGGTCCTGCAAAGAAAGCTTCACCAATCAGAGAACCGCGGCCAACCAAGCCTGTGAAACGTGCCTTGGAGCGACCAATGTTATTCAATTGGTTGCTTTAACATCCATTTGAGGGTGGTTAGCACTGGTATTTTAGAGCTCCATGGTTGGCACCCTCATATCGGAATATTTTACAATAAATGTCAAATATATTGTTTCTATACTTATAATCAACAACGTGAAATCTATAGTTTTATTTATTCGCATAGTTTTTATTCAATGTTCATGTCCTCATGAAAGACATACATTGTACATTAGTCTTTTTGTCCGATTTTCAAATACTTTTTGCCTCAGAACAGTTCATGATTTTGTGATTTACCTTGGAGCTGTTTGGTTTGGTTCATGGCTACAACTATTTTATGAAGGATTTTATGACAAGTCTATGGGAAAAATGAATGGGGAAAAATACTTCTGGAACCCAGGTGGCTGAATAAGTGGGTGGGCACTGTTGCACTTTATTGCGCCTCCCCATTAAAAATGA
This sequence comes from Moxostoma hubbsi, assembly GCA_032164185.1. Classification (NCBI taxonomy): domain Eukaryota; kingdom Metazoa; phylum Chordata; class Actinopteri; order Cypriniformes; family Catostomidae; genus Moxostoma; species Moxostoma hubbsi. The sequence continues at coordinate 13,134,856 of JAVLUX010000018.1, read as the reverse complement.
TGATGTCACAGCTTCTGCCCATTGCTGGCTGTTAATGCTTTACACAATTTATTATTTTATGACAGTGGTGTGAATAGTCCTCTGCCACACCATTATTTAAATGTTAAATTTTCTTTGTAAAATGTGGGGTGTGAAAACATTCCATTTTCAAAAAGTTCAAATCATCACCGATTTCATCAGCTTCATAAAACAAAACAACTTTGTACATAGGCGTCAATGGTAGGCTAATTTTGCCTGTGCTATATTTCCTATTTAATAACAGTGAAGTAAAATTAAACATCATGCTATTAACTGTATATTACAAATACAAATGTTATTAAAATAAATCTATCTGCAGTTTTCAGCATATTGTTTTTGTTTGTTGCTTGGTTTTTGTTGTATTCAAAGTTGTTTACTGTTCAAAGCTGATAACATTTGACCTTGAGGGTTATCATCACAGTTGATAGCTTAATGTAGTTTGTGTTTTTGAAACACGTTAAAAAATGTATATCAGCAAAGAATAAAAGATCAGATTTTGTTGACACTTTTAGGGATCCACTCAAGACTGAAGAGTCACTGATCAGCCCTACTTCTCCACAACAGTGAGTGTGCCACTCCTCTTTCCTTTACATCAACACCTCTTTACACTAATGGGACTGAAACATATTTACACATCCACACTCTATACTGATAAAGGATTTATCTAATTAACATGTCATATGAGAAGTTCTTGACTGATAATGGTGACTGTAGATCTTAGATTGTTTCCTCTTTTCTTAGGTCACCCATCATAGAGAAAGCCAGGCTGGACCCTGTCTTCACTGATTATGGGTAGGATTGGACTTCCACATTTCCTTTTCAAACTTTACTTTTCCCTTTGCTCTGCTGCTGTCACATTTCGGTAAGAAAAATTACCTGGAGTCTTGGGTGTTCATGCATGAACATGAATGCCAATCTCCTGATTAGCCTTTGTGGTGCAAGGTAAAAAGGTGCTTATCGTGTTACCTTGGCAATGAATGCACTCCATCAATCACATGTAATCATAAAGGTGTTTGAATTTTCACCTTTATTTACAAGTGCTATCACCATAGATTTTTAGAAACGTATAGCTTTTACTGTCAGAATATGGATGTAATCAGTGCTGGCTAGATTACTTCTGAAATGTAATCGGGTACTGATTACAAATTACACAATTTAAATTGTAATATTTTATGTAAAACATGGCTCAATGTAAGATCTCGTAAGGAAGTGTAAAGGGACATTTTGCCCAAAAAGAAAATTCTGTTATCATTTACTCACCCTCATGTTGTTCTAAACCCATGCAACTTTATTTCATTTTGGAACCCAAAAGGAGATGTTAGGCAGAATGTTAGTCTCAGTTAGCATTCGCTTTGATTGCTTTTTTTGTATACAATGAAAGTGAATGGTGACTGAGGCTGAACATTTTGCCTAGCACATTTTTTATTCCATGGAGGTTAGAAAGTCATATGGGTTTGGAACAACAATAAAGTGAGTAAAAGATGACAACATTTCCATTATTATGAGGAGAACTATTTCTTTAAACCCACCATCTGCAACTACATCTTAATCACAAAAGTGATTTGAGCGTTATGCCATTGATATAATCTGATTTCAGAATGTGTTAATGCACATTGATGTGGTGATCTATTTATTTAGCACCTGTTTGGTTCATACAATTATAATTTATGTGGAGATTATGAGTGCAATTCTCTAACTGCTCCTAATGTATTTGAGGTAAGCAAGTGTCTTTTTTTAAAGCTTAATCTCGTATGAGAGCCAGTTGTTAATGATTACAAGATTTTATTGATTTGTGTCCTCGCAGGTGCTTTGTGGACAGTGTTTCAGGAACAGAAATCCCCATGCCTGCAAAGTCTACCTCAATCAGTGTACATTAGCAACTGCTGCTTGGGGAAGCGTTCATTATTCAGTGTTTATGTTGAGTCGTTTAGCACCTGTGTGTTTGTGTGTTTTTGATGTGCATTTCCTCAGCTCTGAATAAAAACCAACTTTACTTATATGGGTGGGGGGACAGTGCCCCTCCTAGCACCCCTTAGATCCGGCCATGGTTGAATCCAGGAAGAAATCGCATTTGCATTATCAGTAACGAGCGTGATTTGGAGGTTGCCTATTTCCCTCTTAACATTACATTTTTACTCCACTGATGATTAGGTTTTAAAACATGCATTCTCATCTCTGTATTTCAGCTTGTACAGCTGAAAACAATTTGCTTAACAACTCACTTTTAGTGCCCCTCCATGGACATTACACTCGGAAAATGGAGCTCAAATGTGCCCATATGCCGATCAAAACTTACTGCTTTGGCCAGTGAAGGAGCAGTTTTTAGAATTTTGGAAAGCACAGAATGATTTTAGATAAAGAAAAGTCAACGTAATGTTTCCGATTTCACTGTGAGATCAGTCTGGAAAAATAAGAGGGCTTGGTGACGTCAGCCAAAATAAAAAATTGTTAAATTTTGATTAAAGTAAATTAAGTAAATAATTTTCTTTCTTTGAAAAAACATGTTTTCAGCTCCAAGCTTTCAGTTTGAGTGTAAGGAGGAAGTAGGAGGTGTAGAGTTCAGAAGCACAGGGATCCTTTATTTCACTGATTCCGTTCTTCCACCCGCCCATTCGCACACTTCTTGGGGTTTGCGTGAGTCCAGTCCGACTCAACGACTTTAGGACAGCCCTCAGATGCTACAGGTGCTGCTGCCAGTCAATACTGTAATTGATGATGTCATCCAAATTCTGTCCGTGAGCCGTTGAAATGTAGCCGGGTCCCCGAACAAACTGAAAGGATGGGTAACAAATTGGTGTAAACTGAACAGTGTGGAAAAAACCTTTGTGACTTGCGGTGGTGAGAGGTGGGCTCCACAAGTGACCGGGGTGCCTCGATTGGCTTTTAAGTTCACCTCCGTTCCGAACTCCCTCTCGAGAACCACCATTGCCAAAGACACTGGGATGCCTCCCGCCATGGTTTTAAGAGGTTACGGTGGTAAATTTGCCATGCTCTGCCCCTGTCCATTCGTTTAACCTCATAATCAGCTTCGACTCGCCTTGTGACCTCAAAGGGCCCTTGTCAATTCGTGAGCAATTTAGAGCTTGATGTGTGTAGTAATACAAGGACTTAATGTCCAGGTGTAAATTCCCATAGCCAAGCTCCCTTGTTGTACAGCTGGGACTGACATTCTTGAGCCTGTTGCAAATTCTCCTGTGATAGCTGCCTCAATGTGTGGAGTATGGCTGTCAGGTCAAGAACGACTTGAATTTCGTTTTTGCTTTTTAAAGGTCCCTCCTCCCAATTTTCCATCACAACATCTAAGACGCCCTGAGGCTTACACCCATATAATAATTCAAATGTTGAGAGCCCCTGTGAAGGCTTGCGGGACCTCTCAAACTGTGAATTACAGGAGTTCGAGCCACTTATCACAAACTTACGAATCATGTTATTCAGGGTTTGATTAAACCATTCGACCAAGCCATCTGTTTGTGGGTGGTACATGCTTGTCCGAATTTACTTAATTCCCAATTCGTAGTAGCTCGCATAGTGTATGTGACATGAAGTGACTCCCAACTCGGGAGATGATTCTGAAGAGTGCCTCCGCAACACTACATGCAGAAATATTGCATAGAGTCACTGCTTTTGGATATTGCGTTGCATAGTCCACCAGAGCCAACACAAACGATGCCTACATTTTCTCTAATGGCCTGACGAGGTCCATGCCAATTCTTTCAAGGGGACCTCGATTAATGGGGCAATGGCACTTTTGGGTTGGCCGTTGGATTCTCCAGCTGACATTCACAGTATGCCACACACCACTTGGGAACATCCCCTTGAATTCCCGGCCAGTAGAAACAAGCCATTAGACAGTTTAGGGTTTTTCTTGCACTAAGTGACTCACCATCAGATTATGATTAGCTGTCTAGAATAGCATTTCCTAATAGCTCTTTGGTATCAACAACTGGGTTTGTGTTTGTGTATGAGCCTCCTGCATAACTCGATGCAACCGATCTTTGCTAATTGAAAATACGGATATCTGGCTAGAAGCATTGGCCATCAATCACTTCCACTTGGTCAAAGGCATGCCAAAAGAGTTTCATCTCATGTCTGCTCCAGAGGGAAATCCCAGATAGGAACCCTCTAAGGGTGGAGGAACCCAATACTTTCCCCTCCCTTACGTCATCCCAACGTGGAGCTGACTCGGATGGCCCGGCTCAAACTCACCAGCCAGCGAATCACATATCGCACACCAAAACACTTTGTTATAGGACCTATCCATACACATTTCCCTCAATAAAATAAGAAATGCCAGCCAATTTGTACCCAAATTAGTAGATGTGTGAGGCGGGGACTAACTGCAGCCTCAACACTATGCTTTTGTCTCAGAAATTGAACAACGACCATCACTAATGGGTAATCGTGAATATCTCCATGAAAACATCTTACCTTCACCCTCCGGCTTGTAGCCAAAGCCTCGGATTGAACCAAGCTTTGGTGAATGGAGGTTTGATTGCAACCTGAATCTACCAAGGCTTGGTATGTACCCTCCTTAATACTCACAAGTATCCGGTACTTTCCAGATCGATCGGGGGCGGCCTGGCCATTGGGGAACAGAACCAGTGCACCCACCTCCATCACCAGGCACCAGTCCTGGAAACGCCCTGGCTCCCCACACACTAGTGTTAATTTCGTCAGACGAGACGAGACTAAATATGTTCGTCAACGACCTTTTTTTCCATGACTAAGACGAGACGATAACGAGACTGCACCAATGTCCAAAAACGCTGACTAAGACTAAATTAACATGCATTATTGTTGACGAAAAAAGACGAGACTAAAATGTTTTGCATAAAATAAAAACTAAGATAAAATCTCTCTTCATTTTCGTATACAATCGTCTCTACTTTTTCATCATGAGATAGAATATTCAGCTGTTACGCGTTCAAAATATTCAGAATGAGTTCGCGCTGTTGCTCAAGTAACGGTTACAGGTCTCATACTCCTGTGGCTGCAACACGAAACTACACGGAGCAAGAACACAACAATCATAGACAGTGGCGAACACGTGACGAGCGCCGACGACCTGCTAGGTGGAAGGAAGAGGCTCGATATTTGGTCGCATTTTAGGTACAATGATATTGACAAAAAGTCAGAATGTGTCATTATAACTGACAGGAAGCACTGCGGACAAAAAATATCGGGGAAAAACACCACCAGCCTTAAGCGACATCTAAAGGCTAACCACCCACACATTCAGGGAAGTTAACTTAAATATACGTCTCATAAGCTAATGCTGATTTTAGGCATCTACGCTGTAAATTAACCAGTTAGCTATGGTGCTGTGGCACATACATTATGCAGGTTATATATATTTTATGTAACTTATTTGCTTAATAAAATACTCTTCAGAACAAGTTCATCATTTGTGAATGTGTCTCTTAAATCAGAAAACCAGACACGTTTAACAAAGTGAATTGAACATATCATTCAACAAGTGTATTTTGTCAGATAATTATGACATTTAACCAATATTTGAGATGTGTGAAACATTATTTGACTGAAATGGTTATCTCAGAATTAATCTCAGAAATAATTTATTTAAAAAAAGACTAAAATGTTTTGAAACTTGACTAAGATATATTGTTTTCTTTTGACTAAAACTAGACTAAAATGACGAGACTTTTAGTCGACTAAAACTTGACTAACAAAAAAAGATATGTGAATGATTAAATATGACTAAAACTAACAAGGACATTTGGTATAAGACTAAGACTAAGACTAAATTAAAAATAGGTGACAAAATTAACACTACCACACACAGGCTTTATGTCCACACCCGCAGCAGCAGATTCACCCACCTGGTAGGGAGAGCAGAGAGGGGTAGGGGGAACTGGCAGGTAACCCCATGACATAAGAGCCAGTTTAGGAGGGGGAACTCCCCATTTCTGGGGGGTACAAACAGGGCAGAAGGACGGGGAAGGGGAAAAAGGAGGAACAAAAGTGGACAGAGAGAAAGACAATGTCAAGGGCTCATTGGCCCCTGGGTTGGCCACCAGTTGATTCTCTGCCAACTGTACCACATCCTCCAGTGATTCTGGGCAAAGGCATTTGACCCACTCTGCCATTCCCTTAGGCAGTCTTGTGATAAATTTCTCCAACACCATTAGGTCAATCACATCCTCGCCGTCACATTCTCCCCCAGCCAGGACCCACCTCCGGCAGGCTTCACGGAGCAGCTGGGCATACAAACGGGCGGCCAACCTTGACAAGCATGAGAGATCGTAACCGTGCAGCCGACCCGCTGCAGATAGCCTTCTATAGATCCTCATATGTCTGAAGACAGCGCTGCTGGGAGCTGCTGTGCCTCGAGGTGGGCCTCTCCAGAGAGTAGTGGCAGCAGGCAAATTGCCCACTCAGTTTTCAGCTATTTGGAGGCAGACGCAGTTTGCTCAAAGAGCCCAATGAATGCCTCCAGGTCATGCTTGGGCCCCATTTTGGACAACTGAAGCTAAGTTCCACCCAAGGCTGGTCCCAGAGCCAGGGCAGCGGACCTCTCTTGGACTGCCAGGCTGCGCAAGACCTGCCTGTCCTTGGCTTGGGCCTGGAGGAGTTCCCTGAAGTGCTGCTCTTGGAACAAAAGGGTCTGATGATGGGTCTCCTGTATACTGGTGAGGGCATGGAAGATCTCGGCCAGGTGTGAGGTTTCCATGCTGACACTTCTTCCTCTAAAGTTCCTGGGATTTGACACCAGTGTGAGAGTTTTTGGTTCAGGTGAAACAAGGAAGTGGGGAGTTCAGAAGCACAGGTATATTTTATTTCACTCACACAGAAAATAAACACATTCGTTCTTGGTGTCTTTCCGACAGATCCCACGTCTGTGCTTGTGTGGAGCTCTCTCTGGGACACTCTTAAAACTGCTCTCGAGTTCTCACTGCAACGAGAAACAGGTGTTACAAATAAGCACTGCCAAGTGATGAATCTTACCGCATCCCTCTTCCGACCTCACTCTCCACAGAGCATCACTCAACCAAACCCCTGCCTCCACACATGTACTGATGAATTTGCACCAGCAACATGTATTAAGAATCAACATGTATTAAGAAACACTGAAAGTGGCCATAGATCTAGTATTTGCTAGATCACTGGAGGATTTGGGTCAATGCTGACACATCCATTGAGATCTAAATGTTATTAAATATGGTGGTTTTCACATGAATAACACACTACCAGAAAGTTGTTAGTTGAAGGGGATCTGATATGCTGAGTCAGAGAGATATCTCTCCCTCCCCCTCTCATTTAAATGGATATTTCACCCCAAAATTTCATCATTTACTCAATTATGTTGTTCCAAACCAATTTTGCTTTCTTTCTTTGTTGAAACACAAAAGGAGATGTTAGGCAAAATGTTAGCCTCAATCACCGTTCCATGTCATTGTATGGAAAAAAGATGAAAATGAAAGTGGAATGAAAGTGAGGCTAACATTTTGCCTAAAATGATACTGGTATAGAACAACATGAGGGTTAATAAAACATTTTTGTTGAATTTTCCCTTTAATTCCTCTTTCTTTGTCAAATCTAATATATTCACTCTTTCTATTTATTATTCACCCTCATTCTTCATTTCTCTTTTTAATACGTCATCTCTTACTCCATAATATGCCTCAGGCACTTCCCTGTGCTGATTCTGCATTCTGCAGCCAGCCTTTGCATCTCATGATCTCTCTCTCTCTCTAACACTGAGCACTGATTCACAGGCCTGTCGTTGTGTCGAGTGTTGTTGACTGATGTGGAGTTCAGATTGTCACTTGACTCTGCTACATCTCTATGTTCGGAAGAGGGCGGATTATTAAGTAAATGATTCTGCCCCCACTACATCATTGACCAATCATAGGCCATGATGCAATGTGTAGCATGAGGGTAATACTGAAAAGAGGAGGTTATGGTAGCCTGTATAACTGACTGTGTGTATTTGTCTGTGTGTGTGTGTGTGTGTGTGTGTTTGTGTGTTTTTTAGAAGGTAGGGAGACGGCGAGATAGAAGCGATGAGAATGTTCTCTTGATAGTCATCCTTATCTTATTAAGCTCTGTGTTCCTGCCTCACTGTCCTCTCTGCAGCTAGTGTGTGTAAGAGAGAGAGAGAGTGTGTGTGTATGTTCTGTAGCCAGAGGGAAGCTGCTGCTCTGCTCTGCCAGTGCGAAGGCCTTGTTCTCACACACACTGTGAATTACTCTGCGTTTGTTCTTTCTCCTTTTATTTATATATTCCAACGTGTCTCTCTCGCTTTACTTCGCTCTTCGATCATACCGTACCAGATGAAAATGTCAAGAGATGCAGAAAGTCTGTCAAACGGGTAAGAACATTGTGTGAATGTATGTTTTAGCAGTGATTGAAGACTATTTAAGCTATATTAACAGTAATGTAATAAAGGATAGTGGTTTTACAGGCAGCATAACCAGAAAAACAGGGAATGTTTTGGAAATATTAGGCAGGTATTTGTTTTGGATACCCTTGCTTTCAGAGTGACTGTAATTGCCTTGCTTGCGTAGTGTAGAATTCATGTGTTAAAGGGATAGTTCATCCAAAAATGAAGATTGTCATTATTTACTCACCCTTTTTTTCTTATATGGAACACAAAAGATGTTTACTTTAATTGCATTTTGTTTTCCATACAATGAATGTGAATGAGGACTTGTTCCAAACACGTATGAATTTCTTTCTTCCATGGAACACAAAGGAGATGTGAGACAGAATGTTAGTCTCATTCACATTCAATGCATCTTCTTTCCATACAATGAAAGTGAACAGGTTTGTAACAACAGTCAGTAAATGTTGACATTTTCAGGTGAACTAGCCTTTTAAGCACCTGGTCTTTTTAGCATTGTGAAAGTTCATGTCTGTGTTTTTTAGTGTCAGCTTGTTTGCTCCAATCATTCCGGTGATGAACTTCAGCACTCATTTAGCTCCCAGGCGGCATCAGCTTTTCAGAATCGCTTAGCATCACTGCAATTAGTTTGTTGAGCACTGTACTGACATTATAGGGAGAGAAAATGTTAATTTCACCTGTGCAGTAGCATCTGAACAAATCTCAGCCTACTTCCTTTTTTGCTATAGCCATGCTCATTGTAAATGGTCTGAACTTATATAGTGCCTTTTTTAAACTTAGAGGTTACCAAAGCGCTTTACACTGTGTCTCATTCACCCATTCACACTCACACTCATACACCAATGGCGGCATGCCACAGAGCTGCCATGCAAGGCGCTAGCCTGCCATTGGGAGCAACTTGGGGTTCAGTGTCTTGCCCAAGGACACTTCGGCATGTGGAGTCGTGTTGGCCGGGAATCCAACCGCCAACCCTGCGATTAGCGGCCGACCCGCTCTACCATCTGAGCCACAGCCGCCATGCATTGTAGCATCTCCATTCATTCAAATGCTGTGATATCTAATATCAGTGTCAGGGAGAAAAGTTTCAGCTGAAGGGGCGAGAAATTCAGAATTCTGATCATTATCTGGCTTGATTGTTACTGATTGTCTAGTTTTACATGATAAAATTTTTATTTACTAAAAAAAAAAAAAACATTCTGAAGTGTAACAGATGTGTGTGCAATGCATCAACCATAGAAAATACGAATGGTGCTTGTCTGTGCAGTCTCCATCACAATGGTAGGATATTTTCTGTGCTTCCCACTGTGTTTCATTGTGGTTGTTCTGGTGTTCTGTTTGTTTTTTAGTGTGTTGCTAGGTGGTTGCTTAATGGCCCAAGTCACAATAGCCCGACACCAACTCTCTAGATATGACTCGGGTTCCTCGTTCATTTTAAGTCTAAATCAGTAGTTGGTTTTGAGCATGCAAAATTACTTAGGACCGTGCAATAAAGGATGTGATGCCACGCCCTAGAGCTTCTGTGTTTGAAATATAATAAATGACAAAAAGCAAATAATGTTATATTAAAAATGCTAAGATATCTAATCCATTTTCCTGCAACTATGCAAGCCATGCAAATATAAAATATGCATTATTTCTATTGAGCCAAGAGGTCCAGACGGATAGTTCTGCTGTAGAAATTGGTTTGTGTTTATCAAAATTCGGACCCCTGCCCCCAGTGGCCAAAGCTGGAAGTGTTTTTCATGTATAAGAGTCTAAAGAAATATATTTTTACTAAACCTAAACCTTAACCCCCACCCTAAAAGTAACCGTCAGTGGATTACAAATTCAATTTTAGAGTGCAAATGCAACCTCTGAAGCACATCAGCCACGGACCAAATGAGGGCATGCTAGTGTGTGACAGGGCCAGTTCCATTTCCACTGTCACTTCCGGGGCTTCATCATGCCACCTCGGGACTTTCTCGGGGTCAATGGCCTTTGACCCACCAATTACCCTTGGGCCAAAAAAGGCCAACAGGGGAGTTTCAGGTTCAATGTCAAAGGCTAAGTTTCACCGAACTTACCAGGTTTTGTATCTAGTGCACAATGGTACAGGCTCTGGAAAAATGTAAAAATTGCGGGTACAGTAAAAATCCGTTAAAATGTACAATGGACAAATCGCTGTCCAAAGAAAGAACTTTCCATGGTTCGAAATCATGGGTTGTGTGGTGGGACATCATCCCGCTGTTAGTGGAAAGACCACTCGGGACACCATGGAAGTCAGTGTGTTGTCACTGCTAACTTGTCTTGCTAGCTAATGTTTATAAACTATATAAACTCAATATTCTAGACAACCAAAAGTAAGAGAAGGAGGACACTGGGACAGGATGTTTCAGGTCTAAGGTGAGCTTTTTCAGGGTAACACAGTCACAACTGGCACAGTATCTTCTTAAGTTTCACAAACTCTTTAGCATCACAAACTCAGTAACTTCACCGTAAGACTGTTGTGCCAGACTCTATCTCTCTCTCTGTTGGTGTTGTGGCTGCTTATATGCCACTCTCCCCATGCTCACTGGAATTAGAGACATGTGTTAGACATAATCTTGCTCAGGTGTAAGCGTCCTTACCGCTTTCTCTCTCTCCAAACGGACGCTCAACGCTTCGCCTCCCCTACCAGAGCATTGCACATTTCAAATCTTGTCACTTTTGTGCAGAAACCATCTGCGCATCAATCAAGTATGTTTAGTATGTTTTAGTATGTTTCTGAATTCAGGCCAATTAGTCCAATCAAGTATGTTTAGTATGTTTTAGTATGTTTCTGAATTCAGCCCAATTAGTCCCCGAATTCAGCTGATGGGTGAGGTGGGAACTATCTGCGGCCTACACTCTGTTTTGTTCTCTGAAATTTTATCACAAGGGACACCACGGGGTACTTTTGAAAATTCCCATGCACACACTTCACCCTCACCCTTTTGTCCCGGACCACCATCCCCAGCTCCATCACAGGGCATTGATCCCGAAAGTGTTCCAGATCCCCACAACTCCAGCAGACCGGCCCAGGTGCCATGCCTGCACCTGCATTGGCAGTCACCTCCACCTGAGGGGGAGAGCGGCGGGGCACTATAGATGCTGGTGGGTGGTGCAAACCCCCGCACACGGGGTACTGGCTTTGGTGGCGGGACTCCTTGCCTCCATGGGGCAGGAATGGGCTCTGGGGAGAGGGCAGAGTGAGAGAGAAGGGGGGAGGGGGAAGAGAATGGGGAAAACATAGGGGGAGGGGAGAGAGAGTGGGAGGGCTTTTCCGCCCTCATATACGCCGCCATATGGTCCTCCACCAATTGATCAGCCTCCTCCAGTGACGCCGGGCGGTGGCACTGGACCTATTCCGCCATTCCTGGCTGTAGCCGATGGACTAGCTGCTCCAGTACCACCTGATCGATCACTCCCCCGACGTCCCAATCCCTTGCCAGCAGCCATCTCCGGCAATCATCTCTGAGCCGTTAGCTGAAGGTGAATGTGAGGCCAGTCATCTCCAGCTTGATTGTTCCCAGGTTTTGGCTTCAGACTGAGAGGAGGAGGATGACACTGGGACAGGATGTTTGAGGGTCTCAGGTGAGCTATTAATCACAACCTTCGGGAAAACACAGTCTCAACAGGCACAGTCTTTACTCTTTAGCGTCTCAAGATCCTAGTCACAGACTCTTAATCATCACAAAGTCTTGATCACAATTCTTTAGCATCACAAGCTCAGTAGCTTCACTGTGAGCATCTCATGCCAGGCTCTCTCTCTATCTCTCTCTTTGCTGGTGGTGTAGCCTCTTATATGCCGCTCTCACCAAGCTCACTGGAATTAGAGACAGGTGTTAGACATAATCTAGCTCAGGTGTAAGCTCCCTTATGGCTTTCTCTCTCTGGACGGATGCTCGACCACTCCCCCACTGCCACACCAAATAACATGATATCTCAGCTCAAGCTTCCCTCTGGTGTGTGATGTTGGCAACAGGGCAGTGAATGCAGACCGATTTTGGTCTCTGACTGGGTTGAAAATCCTGGCTCGCACTGGTCTGATAGTGGAAAAGCGGCTGTTGTTATGTGAATGTGGTTACTTCCTGGTATCTATTTGACCTGCACAACCCCTATCAGTAGCACCACAGCAAAAGTCAAATCATGTCTGATGGGGGATGGCGCTTGTCAGTAATTCAGCAGAATGGGATTGATTTCAGGGTACATGAACATTCGGAAACAGCATGTCGATTTTCTATGTGACCATGTTGAGAGGTCAGTGTGTGACATTTAGATCCTCTGGCTGTCCATTTTTGCAGTCAGATTTCACCAAATTTGAAGTTTGGTATGTTGCAGAAAACTTCATTTTTGGCATGAGCTTCCGTTTCCAGTCTCATGCGTTTGGATGTGAATTAATAGAAGAGAATGGAGCACAAAGTCTTGTGTGATTGCACCTTAAGGGATTTTTCCACTCATTTGAATGCACAACTGACAAAAATCAAGTCTGATCACTTAGCAAAATAGCACTCCTTTCCTCAACAAGCCACACATTTTGAGGTTTTCAAGTCAATTCAAACTGCAAGTGCTGTCGTTCCAGAAACTACAGTAAAAGGCTTACATACAGGGCACGTTTTATCACTTTGCTGATGATGAACAATGTACATCCCTGTTCGAAAAGCCATATCATTTAACAACACTGTTTTTTTTTTTTATTACATTAGAACACAAGATAACCCTATTGACTTCCATCTTTTGTTTAACATATACCACCCTGTTAAAAACTTTTAGATTATGATTCAGTGCTGTGGGTGTTTAAACATTTTTTAGCAGGAAGCCATGCGCCATTAGCTGCAAGAGTAAGGAGACAACAGCATGCAAGTCATCTGCCAGTCATTACCATGCCAATGAGGTGGAAAGACCCCACAGCTTCTCCTTCTATAGGTCCGACAGTATCCTAAGCCATACAATGCTTGGCTGAGCAGATAACATAAAGAGCATCTCTGTATGGCCAGTTTTTTGGAATGCAAAGATGTGCTGTTCATTAGTCACACTTATTCATTTAATTTGTCTCAACAGAGAAGGGCTAGAGCCACATTTTAGAGTCCCAAGTTTTCAGCAGAATGCTTCAGAGAGGAAGAACTGCAAGTGCTCATTGGGTATAATTAGATTAGGTGGCATGCTCAATCTCAACTGGGCAAGGCAGAGGTCAGGACCATTACAAATTTCACCTCAATGTACAAATTAATTTTAAAGTTGCTGTAATTTGAAGAATGTGTCCATAATATGAGACTACAGTGGGCTTTGATGTTCGCCTTCATGTGCTATGCCTTTTCCTCATACGTCACCTTATAAGAGATGTATTCAAACTTGTGGTCACTCAAGTATTATTTTTATCAGTATTGTATGCTGATGGCTTAAAAATTTCCATCAGCTGGTCAGGATCAAAGTGTTGTTTGCAACCTTGAAATTAATTAGTCTTTTAGTGTAATTATAACAAATATACAATTTGGACTTATGAACATATGGGAAAAATTTATAAAAACAAATGTATCTGTTTGTATTTATTTGTTTAAATATGTCCCAAACAGAAGATATGGGCTCATCTGACTTAACAATTTTAGGCAAGGCAAGTTTAAGTTTATTACACATTTAATGCACTATGGCAATTCAAAGTGCTTTTACAAGAAAATACAAGATATACACAAAATAGTAAAATATTTGTAATTAATCACATGCTTTAACATGTTAATTTTGACAGCTCTAAAAAATTGCGGCCAGAGATACTACACAGATCGACACACTTGGCATTATCATGGCAGTCATGTTCTCAATGTACAGAGGTTGACATCAGTCTCACTGCTCTTATATCTAAATAGAGAGACTCTGGGGGGATTCTCTGCAGCAGAGAGCTGTGACTTCACACTAGCACGAAACGGGATGATTGGAGGGAGTGTGAACTTTTCTGCAGACTCTCAGAGAGACCTGCTGTGTGAGCTTGAGCTTCCTGTCCAGACATCACACCTGATCATTAGTCCCATGAGCTAATTCACAAGCTGTTTTTTCCTCAGAGAAGAATCAATGTTCGCAACATGTTCAGTAGTTAAATGTGTTTTTATATTTGATATTTGTACTGTAAAATGTCAAAGAAATTTCAAAGACATTTCAAACCCATATGACTTTCTTTCTTCCATAGACCACAAAACAAGTAATTTTTAAGAATGTTCATGCTGATCTTTTTCCATACAGTGAAAGCATACATTAACCAGTGTCTATCAATGTCCAGGACATAAACAGCACTATAAAAGTAGTCCATATTTCTTGTGTTCTTAAGCTTTGTGTGAGGAACAGACCAAAATTTAAGTCATTTTTCCTTGATAATTCTCTCCTCTGCTGTAGATTTAAAATGTAATGCATTCCCATATATTCTGAGATGTTTGTCAAGATGCATTGCAGCATGTTTGATATTACCACCAAACGCCTTTAGTTCTGGTGTGTCTCACAACCAAATGCAACTCAAGTTTGAATATATGCAACACCAAATTAGATTTGAAAGCTCTTGTGAATATGGACATTGTGAATATGGACATTATTCAGTGAATAATAATTTAAAATGTATTCTGTTCCTTACAGAAATCTATCATATGGCTTAGGGCTGCACAATTAATTGAAAAACTAATCACGATTACGGCTGCCTCGATTTTGTAATCGTGAAAACTTGACGATTACAGCATTCAATTTAAATCTGCTCGTGTTGCTCCAATGGTTTCTATTTACCACGTGTTTTTGCAGTAGTTCAGTATTCTAACCAATCACTAACATATCCGTTGAGCAATGAAACTGCAATGGCCAATCAGAGCTGCTTAAATTAAATCCTATCAGTAATGACAAGTGATCCTAATGCGCAGGTTTTAAACCATCTGAATGCCCAGATGCTTACTTTATGCCCTAGCTCTACTCGTGCTGACACACGAAAATTATTACTGAAGAAACATCACCTGACACTTGAAAAGAAGCTGTAGAACAAGAGCGAAAAGCACTTTGGAATTATTTTGGATTCATTGCATATTGCACTGCTCGCTTTGAACATAGATGTTAAATACACTGCAAATGAGCAACACGACAAAACTAAAATGCTCACGTTCTAATCAAGGCATAGACGTGGTGTAAATAATTGATGTATTATGCTGATTATTGTTTTAATGAGAGCATTCACGAGAGTGCAGAACTTTGTGCAGAGCGTCATTGAGCTTGCATCGTAATGCAGGTCTCAAACAGTGTAAACCTGCAGTGAGTGACAGCAGTCATTGTAATGGGAGTTTGTCACGTTGCTCGATTTCTGTGTACAATTTATTAAAAAGATTTGTTTTGTCTTGGTCATATTTTAGTAAGTAGGCCAAGTCAAGTCATTTTTATTTGTGTGACAAATATAAATGTGTCATGGTTTTATATGTTTTTGTTCATGTCTTTTATTTTGGTAAAATAGTTCCATGCCATGTTTGTTCCTGTTTCATTGTCATGTGATCTTATCATGTGTTTCTCATGTTCTTGTGTCTTGTCCCCATTGGTTCATTGTTTCATTAGCTTGTTAGCAGTCTCGTTATCTTGTTTAAAGTTCTGTGTGTTCATTGGTTATCATTGTCATGTGTTCTCCCAAGTCCAAGTATTTAGCCCTCATGTTTGCCATTGTTCTTTGTCGAGTATTGTGAAAGTATCGTTGTTAGCGTGTAGCGTTCATAGTCAAGTCAAGTTTAGTCAAGTCGTTCATGTTTATGTTTGTTCTCACATTTGGATTAATGTTTGGGATATTCTTCATGTAAATAAACCGCACTTCATCGTCTCTTCCTCTACCTGTTGCCAGCCTCGTTACATAACGTCATAGAGTCATCATTGTGTAGTTTGATAAAATATGAATGTGAATTGTGTTTAAAAACAAGTAATTAGTAATTGTATTTATAACCCCAGTGAGCAAGCCGAAGGTGACTGTGGCAAGGAACACAAAACTCCATAAGATGTTTGTTAATGGAGAAAAATAACCTCGGGAGAAACCAGACTCACTGTGGGGGCCAATTCACCTCTGACTAACATCATGAATATAATGCCAATATTACTTATGTATAGTGCAAGTCATGGTTTAAAATTATTAAACTAAGTAAATGTTAAGTGACAGTGTTTAAACAGATTTTGTATGAACTGTAAGATTAATGACTAATGTCTTTGAAGTCCATCCTGATTTAACTGCAGAAGTTCACATAGATGCAATTGTTCTTGTTAGCTGACTAATGAAGGGTTTTGTTGGCAATTATTTGATAGTCTATATGTTCAATTTCAAGAGAGTAGTCCATCATTAGACCAAGGTGATGTTGGCAGAGATCAGTTAGGTGAATCACTGTTCAACCTGGCCGGTAATTTCGGTGAGGTCTATACTAAATTCAGGGTTCAGGCAATGGCATATGAAGTATCCCATGTCTTATGGTTGGAGTTGGCATCAGATCATCCTCTGAAGTGCATCATAATAGACTGAAGTCATGTTTGGCTGGCACCAGCTGTTATTAGTCATCATCACTCAGCGAGTCCAACACAAAGCAGGAATGGAGCTTGATCCAACTGGTTCTCGTGACCTCAGGATAGGAGCTAGGATGTTGAGACAGGGAAACAAATAGAATAATATTAGCAAAGATGCCATTCAATTTATTGCATTTACAGGCCAATGAGAATTTGATTTGTACAAAATAGCAATAAAGTAATTCAGCTTAACTGTTTTAAGTTTGTTTTGGAGTTGCAGCCAACATAAAGAATATGGCATGAATAGCATATTTCAGGAATCACTGTTATTGTCTGCGTCTGCTGTATAAAGACCTATTTGCCACGCAGCTGGTATTAGTAGATTTAACATGTTCATGAACTCCGATCGCAAATGTCTGTTTTTAATTTCCAAAGTGGAACCACTGAGGCCAAAAATGATCTAACGATGATCGTACATATACAAGATCACCATTGAAGATCTAATGGGATGAATGGTCCCCTGTCTCGCCACCAAAGTGCTTACTGAACGTATTAAGTAACTTAGTCAATTTAAATCAGCTGTTAATAAGTTTGAAAATTGAATATGACATATTATTTACTGTATGTGGACTAATAATTTAAGTAGTAATTTAGCAATAATATATTTTATACCATAGATATCCATTTAAAATAAGTTAACATTAACAAAGTTATTACAATATTTAATGCTTAAAATATGCTTAAAAGTAACTGGACTGCAGCTCATATCCACCATTGAAATCTGCTACTTTTCTTACTTTGTGACGTCACTGTAATTTAATATTTGAATCAACATTAATCGTGATTACAATATCAAGGGCATTTATCGACAATTATGTTTTTTGCTATAATCGTGCAGCCCTAATATGGCATCAGAAGACTTTAAATATAGTGCACAAGACATATGGACCACTTTTTGTGCTTTTATGATACTTTGCCCTTTTTGGAGCTTTGCAGTGTGTGGTCACTATATGCTTTTGTGGTATGGAAAGACACTGTAATAATGATTACATATAAATAATGAGGATCTGTTACATGTTTACTTAATTGGTTTTGATGAGTGTCCCTTATGTTTACAGGAGAAAAGAAACGTGTCATTTTGGTGTTTATCACATTTAGACCAATGCTTTGCAGAATAGTGTTTATTTATGATCACCATTTTCTTTGTCTCCCTCTCTATCTCTTTCAAATCATCTGTCCCTCTTCTCTGTATTTATGTGTTTGTTAGATCTGAGAAATCTGACCTGTCAGTGGCTCTTCAAGACTGCATGGCAGCACTGGATCTGTTCCTGCAAAATGAATTTGACGAGGCTCTGACAAGACTTAAGAGCAGGTAAGACTGTGTGTGTATATATGAGTCTATATACTGCTTGACCTGTTGTGTTTTAATGTTTTTGTGTAAGCTGTAATGATTACAGTGCTGGGAGAGTTTCTAGGCTGGGATCATTCATGCAAGCCCTCAGAACACAATAAGGCTCTATTAGGTGCACCTTTTGTGTGTATGAGTATAAGGCAGAGAGACCTTGGATTGTATGTCAATTGTATGTTTTCGTAATCTGTTTGAATCACTGTTTTTAAATCTTTAAGTTTGAATTGTTTTGTTGAGTAACAGTGATTAGTGAGTTTGTTAAAGCAAGCCTAATTTGTTTGAAAACCAAATGATACCTTATTAAGGTGAGGTTTATTATTGGAGTTTTATCACTTTAAAATTTATGTGATTTATTACACTGAAGGAGGGGACAGTTAGCAACCACATAGAAATGCCCTAGCAACTATCCAGAGCATCCTAGCAACCGCATAGCAATGTAAATGGTCTGCACTTATATAGCGCCTTTTTAACCTTAACGGTATTCAAAGCGCTTTACACTGTGACTCATTCACCCATTTACACACCAATGGCAGAAGAGCTGCCATGCATGTGCTAGCCTGCCATTGAGAGCAACTTGGGGTTCAGTGTCTTGCCCAAAGACACTTCGGCATGTGGAGTCGTGTGCGCCAGGATTCGAACCATCAACCCTGCGATTAGTGGCCGACCCGCTCTACCAACTTGTGCTGAAAAACATCACATTTTCTTCAGATGTACAAATCTAGTTACACTTGTTATCTTTGTTAGTTTGTGTGTGTGTGTGTGTGTGTGTGTGTGTGTGTGTGTGTGTGTGTGTGCATTTTTATAGCATGTTTTAATATTTAGAGCGGTTGAACCTTTGTGTTGAAAGCTGTTTTTTTGTGTTATTTAGTATAATGAGGTGTAGAGATTACAGAACTACTTGAGGTGTTATGTAATATGGACAGTCTGGACTTTTTGCCCTGAAACACAATGAGACTTCTATTGTTGGTGCCTTCCCTCTTAAAGTAGTGTGTTTGTGTGTTGCAAATGTGTTACATAATCTACATGTTTTTATTAACAATTATTGGGTGTCTCTCAGGAAAATCTCACAACCTAAAACCTATGAAATTAGTTCAGCTCTCTTGAGATTTACTTCTACACCTTTTCTTGTTCTCACACCACACCCTGTTTCATGTGTACTGTATGCTGTCTTAAAGCATCTCACATTTCTGTCTATGGATGGGTGTGTATCTCTGTATAAAATCTATAATTATTCATCCCATTTTGTAATTTTCCAAAATAGGCCTTCATGCAACTTATTGTGTTCTGTAAGGGGCCGTTCTTTCCGAAGGCATCCTTGCATTTAAAAAGCTAAATGGAGCGATGCAAAACAGAATGCAGGTGTCTCTCGACACATTTTTTATTAAAAGTTATTTTTAACTTGATATCGTGTCTACACACTACTGTTGGGGCGGAGCTAAGGAGCATGGCTTCGGGCATGCGAATTGTGAAACAGTTGTCACACTTTGCTTGTAAGTATTGAGGAATAAATTCTGATTGGATACATTTTTTGTTTTTTGCTATTCATTTGTAGATTAATTAGGAGTGGAAAATGATTGAAAATACATAGGCAAAAAGGTCAATGATAAGGAAAGGATGAAAAAATATTTATATATTAGGCATGTTACACCAGCAGAGAAGGCTTTGCTGGCCATGAGAAATCGCCACTGCATGTGCATGGCTATGTGATGAGTTTGATATTTTTACTGATTGCAATCATATGTACAGTGCATTTTTAAAAAAATATAAATTACCAAAACGGAACACTTCTGATTCGTCTGCAAATTTCAAAGCACTTGTTCAGTTGTGGTCATAATATCTGCATGCATTGGAAAGTAGAGCTTCTAAGCATTCAAACGATTCCTATTTTGTGTTATTTATTTATTCTCGCTGGCCCGTCCAAGCTTAAAAGTTTAATCACCATAATGGTGACTTGAGACTATAAATTTAATTCTAAATACATTGTTTTATTATAAAATAAATAAATAAATAAAAGCTAAAAAATACTGTTTACATTTTATTTTCATGCAATCTGTATTTTTTATTTGTTTTCCAGTAAAAATATCTAAACATTCTTAAAAGAAGATAAATTTACACGAGGAGCAAAATTGCATAAGATTTCAAAGAAATCGAACAAATTTAATGAGGCTTAAAACAAGAAAAACTATTTGCAATGGTGTTTTCTCTTTAATTTGATCTTATCCCATTGGCAAATAGCTTTTACTATGAAAAGCTTATGTAAGAAAAAGATTTGTTTACAATGTAAAGTATTTCTGTTAAAAGTTTGATAGTCAGCCTGAATAACTGGCCAGATATCAGTATAAAACATGAATGTTTACAATTTCAACGTATTCGTATAAGGATCATACATAAGCATAGAAAAGCCAATCAAGAAGGCATTGATTTGAAGGAGTTATCTAAAGACAGTCAATCACAGATCAGTTTACTAAATCTTGTGCACTGCTAACCTCACTGTCTGAACTTGCGAATAGTGATATCACAGTTTTGTGATTTAGATAATGGGTTTGTTTTAGTCGCGTCCCACCCCATTCCAGCCAGCAGGGCACAGCCGCCACAGGCGTGGAGCTAATGTTAGAAATACATGTAAGAGGAAGAGAAAACAGCAAATTAAACAGCCAGAGATAAAGAGAAAGAAAGAAATGCTTGACTCAAAAACAAAACCACCATGTCTGTGCAGGTATACTGTTTGAAAACAATAGAGAGTATAAGAGAACATCTGTTAATTGACCTGTGTTTTGCAGGATGTCTGATTTGACTTTGACACGATAATAAATGATTACGTAATGGTCAGGAGTTCGGGCCAATGTTTGTGATTAACATAAAAGTAGCAGAGGGAAAGTTATCAGTTAAGTATTACTTGCATTTCTGTCTGTTCCTCACACAAAGCTATTGAATGGGTTCAGAAGACTTGGAATATAGCACACAAGTCTTATAGACTATTTTTTATGTCCTTTTGTGTCTCACTGAAGAAAGAAAGCCGTAGGGGTTTGGAAAGACATGAGGGTAGTTAAATTATACAAAATAAATAATACTTTTGGTGAAATAAGAGTTGGCAAAAAAATCAATGGTGATAGCATTTTGCAAGTCAGCCCATTCTTATACAAATAATAATCCAGTTCCATGACAAAGCAAGTACGCCTTCATGTGAAAAGTTGATTTGCAGGTTTGTGTGGTATGCCGTTGGTATGCATTGTGTGTTGTCGTTGTCTTCCAATAGTTAAATCTTTTTAATGGTTAGATTATGTTGAAAATGAAAAGCAAATATGCCAAATTCCTGTACACGTGTCACTAAAATTATTCCAGTTCCACTCATGCAGTTGAGAGAGTACTAAACCTGTTTAGCCAGACCTCTCTCAACTAGGAATGTTGGACCAGTAGGGTCACATTCTACTCTGAAAAAAAATAAACTTACACTGAAAAAAATTCAAGACACTAAAATGGAAAATGTAAGTTGGTCTTCAATTTTGAGAGTAAAATCAAAGTGAAAAGTTACAACATGCATAAAATGTACTATAAATAACAGATATTGTGATGAGTCCAATGGATGGAAAGAATTATTTTAATGATGGAATATATGACCGTTTACATTACAAAGACAAAATGTCAAGAATACTGTATTCTTGACATTTGACAGCTTGTTTGACACTGACTAAAAGTTAAAGTATTACAGTGATTGTTTATCATATTGGTATTTCTGTTACTGTTTTAGTATTATTATATATTGTCACTCTGTATTTGCAATTGTCAGTCTACCCAAATACCTTCCTGTTCAGGTGCCATTCATCTCTTACCATCACTGAGTCACACCACCTTCTCCTTTGTTCTATATATAGACAATGCATTGTCTTCCTTTGTGTTCTTTGGCAGGAATAAAGAAAGCATGTATCATGCGCTCACATATGCCACCATACTGGAAATGCAGGCCATGATGACCTTCAACCCGGAGGATATCTTGGCAGCAGGAAACACCATGAAAGAGGCACAGGCTGTGTGTCAACGGTTTGTTTTACATATATGATTATTTATGATATTTACAGTATATAAAGTGGCCCCAAAAATTGTTGACTCTTAAGCCACACCTACAAATGTCTGATTGTCATTGCGTTAGGTAAAATAAAATAGAGCGCAAACAATTTTTCAAACAAAACGTTTCATAACAAGAATATTTTTAGGTTTCAAATAATATATTTTTTATATGCAGTACTTTGCAAAAGTTTTAGGCACTTGTGAAAAATGTTGCATAGTGAGGATGTCGTCAAAAGTAATTACATAAATAGTTTTCATTTATCACTTTGTCATACAAAGTCCAATAAACATTTAAAAACCTTAATCAATATTCAGTGTGATCACCTTTGCCTTTAAAACAGCACCAGTTCTCCTAGGTACACCTGGACACAGTTTTCCTTGGTTGTTGGCAGATAGGATGTTCCAAGCTTCTTGGGAGAATTTGCCACAGTTCTTCTATCTATTTCGGCTGTCTCAATTGCTTCTGTCACTTTATTTATTCTCAGACTGATGCGATGTTCAGTGGGGGGTTTTTGGGGGCCATGACATCTGTTGCAGGGCTCCCTGTTCTTCTTATCTAACCTTTTCTATTTGTTAAAGTAATGTTTGCGAGTCTAACATTTATATTTCCTATTGACACACTAAAGCTGAAGATATAAATAACCATCTTAAGACAAATGGTTTTGTGAAACATCTTATGTGACTAAGACCTTTGCACAGTACTGTATATTTTTCCAAATTAAGACAGAGTATTGGGAGACTTTCTGGTTGTCAAACGGGTTGTAGAACATCAACATGTCCATACCCAATGTGATAAACTGACTTCATATTTGCTGTAAAAATCACCTTGAGACCTTGAGTTGTAAGTCATTATAAAAACGGCTAAATAGGAAAGCATTTAGCATTGTTTGTTTGCAGATGCTTCTTACTTTCTTGTCTCTGATATTTTGTCTATAATGCAGTGAAATTCATACATTTTTAAGTGTGACTTAAGTGTCGAAATACTTTTTGGGCAACTGTATATGAATGATAGCGTAAAGCAGTTTAGTGTCTGCATAGGGCTTGTGTTCTATTTCAGTGCCCAGACACTACTATTAGCACATACACACTATTTTCAGGTTCTTATTTATTATGTCATGCTGGTATTGGTGATGTAATCCGAATGCTGTTGGTCTCCGTCTGTCACTGCTTCCCAGATGGCAGAGGAATTTCACAAGC
This sequence comes from Moxostoma hubbsi, assembly GCA_032164185.1. Lineage (NCBI taxonomy): Eukaryota > Metazoa > Chordata > Actinopteri > Cypriniformes > Catostomidae > Moxostoma > Moxostoma hubbsi. The sequence continues at coordinate 13,111,319 of JAVLUX010000018.1, read as the reverse complement.
CTACGGCACACTGAAAAATAATCTGCTGTATGCTAGTGTTTCCAGGCACACAGATACTGCCACATCATCCAACCCTGTTGCAATAGAATGCCACTGCCAGCTGATCCCATACACAAACACACACACGCACAATCATAGCTGCTACTACTTTTCATACATCAATTACTCTGTCTTGTCCAAATAATAGCAGCCACGTATGCAGTGCTGTAAACCAGTTTTGTTGTAATATGTGATCCATACACCTCTCTACATAGATCCCATTTAGTTGTACTATAGACTTTAGTAAGGAATAAAGATCTGTGTTATCAGGTATTTGGAATACTACTGTTGTTGTTTAGACTTACTAGGGGGTTCATATCCCCTAAATGCATCTTTTTGGCCAAAGTAACAGTTATTGTATTAATTTTCATTTAAATAAATTGGTAACACTTTACAATAAGGTTCCATTTGTTAAAGCATTGGGTATCATGAACAAACAATGATAATATATATAATTCTGTTCTCTGTACAATATATGATTTGAAAATGTACTAGCTCTGTTTTCTTCATTAATCTTTGTCAATGTTAGTTAATAAAAATACTATTGTACATTGTTAGTCCATAGTGCATTATCTAATGATAACAAATACAACTTTTGATTTTAAAAATGTATTATTATACAATGAAATTAACATTAAGATTAATAAATGCTTGAAGGTGAAATTAGTTATTTTTTTCTTTATTTCTCAGTTATTATTCCACGGGGGGGGGGGGGGGGGGGGCTGCAATGTTAAAATCACATGACCAGCCGAACACTACGTGCTTAATCTCATTAACAACACTGTAATTGGACGCTTTCACTCTTGGATTAAATTAATCATGGCTGACTGTGAATAGTGATTTTCTACAATGGCATTGGTAACTAAAAACCAATACGTTTAAATGATGCTGCATCACACCGCTAGGTGGCGGTGTAAGCCCAAGACTTCATATTAAAAAAATGACAGATTGCATCCTTAAGTATTGTTCATTGTTAGCTCATGTTAAATAATGTTAACAAATGCAACCTTATTGTAAACTGTTACCAATAAAGCTAAGTAAGCTTCATCCACTTCAGAATCCAGGTAATTAGACATATTCTAATTAACATTTTGTATGTGATTTTTGGGGCATTTTGCCAATTTCTATTGACAAACATTAGATTGGGGACCGAAAAGGCTGCATTTAAATGCAGTTATAATATACAAAACTTTGCAGTGTATATGTGTATTAATCCCCCTGCATTTATCTGCTTGTCTGTCTTTCTGACAATTAAACAGAAGCCAAACTGAATCAGAATAATTTATGTTTGTCCCTCTGAGGGAAGTTTTTACTTGAATAGACAGAATCCAGACAGCCATTATGTCGTCTTTAGTTCCAACTGCTCTATTTATGTGGCCTGAGGGAGACAATGAATCAAGCTGTGTTTTTTTTTATTATTTCGGGGTGAGAGTAAGTTTGTCTGCTGAAGTGGGACTAGCTTTCATGGGCTAGGACTGTAACAGATTCCTGGTACTTGTGTGTGCCAACAGTGTGTGTATTATCAAGTAACCTGTACTAATGGGTTACTGTATTGTTTTAGTACAGGACTAATAAGGCTGTGTTTGTCATTACAGATACCGCAAAAAGTCTTCTTTCAACAGTAAAAACGCCACAGAAGGTGACTTTGTACATATTTCAGAAAATGATGCCTTGAAAATAAGTGTGCACTGACAATTAAGTCACAATTAAGTCTGAGATATGAATATACTTTGAGAGATATACGCTAGTTATTTATGGATTCTTGTTGCTATGGTGATACAGCTTATGCCATCGCTTGATGGTGACCATATTATACAGCTGTTTTTTTTAAGAGGCCATGTGACCGCTCCACCATGCAATATCAATAGATTCACTGAAACCATAATGTTTGTGTCCTCCCCAGAGGAGCTCCATGCTGAAGTGTGCTATGCTGAATGCCTCCTCCAGAGGGCAGCACTTACCTTCCTTCAGGTAGGTTCCAGGGGTCTTCTTGACCTTAGATGCCCTTTCACTGCTGTGTTCTGAATGCCTAAATTTTTCCTGCTTCATATCTGCTTTTGCAGGATGAAAATATGATCAGCTTTATGAAGGGGGGGATAAAAGTGAGGAACAGCTACCAGATATACAAGTAAGATCTACTGCTGTTTGTCCTCTTCACTTTCTCATCTCAACCTTTTGATGCGGATGTGCTTTTATAGATGTTGCGCCTCAATATTTTTTATGATTGAGCAAAGAAACATGTTGCTTAGAATGTACCTAAACTAATGCAATCCATTTTCTAAAGCATGTACACTGGCGGCCAAAAGTTTGTAATAATGTACAGATTTTTGCTGTTTCAGAAGGAAATTGGTACTTTTAATTCACCAAGAGGCATTCAACTGATCACAAAGTATAGTCAGGACATTACTGATGTAAAAAACAGCACCATCACTATTTTAAAAAAGTACACTTTTGATCAAATCTAGACAGACCCCATTTCCAGCAGCATCACTCCAAGACCTTATCCTTGAGTAATCATGCTAAATTGATAATTTGGTACTAGAAAATCACTTGCCATTATATCAAACACTGCAGAAAGCTAGTTGGTTCTTTAAATTAAGCTTAAGGAAAATATTAAGTCAAAAATTGCAAAAAGAAACCGCTTTCTCTAGAAACTCATTAGTCAAAAAACTGAAGGTTTCATACAAAGGTGTACACTACAGTCTTCAAAGACAAAGGACAACTGGCTCTAACAAGGACAGAAAGAGATGTGGAAGGCCAGATGTACAACTAAACAAGCGGATAAGCACATCAGAGTCTCTAGTTTGAGAAATAGATACCTGACTTGTCCTCAGCTGACAGCTTCATTGAATTCTACCTGCTCAACACCAGTTAAATGTACAACAGTAAAGAAAAGTCTCAGGGGTGCAGGACTTATGGAAAGAATTGCAAAGAAAAAGCCACTTTTGAAAAACAAAAAGAAAAGGTTAGAGTGGGCAAAGAAACAGACATTGGACAACAGATAATTGGAAAAGAGTGTTATGGATCTTAACCTCATTGAGCTTTTGTGGGATCAGCTAGACTGTAAGGCGTGTGAGAATTACCCGACAAGACAGCCACATCTATGGCAAGTGCTACAGGAAGGATCTGCAAAGCTGTCATTGCTGCATGTGGAGGATTTTTTTTATTAGAACTCTTTGAAGTAATTTAAGATTGTAATGATCATTTTTCTCATTATTAATGTCCTGACTATACATTGTGATCAGCTGAATGCCACTTTGGTGAATAAAAGTACCAATTTATTTCCATAAGAGCAAAATTTGTACATTATTCCAAACTTTTGGCCGCCAGTGTATAAAAACAATAAGCATTACAAAAGCCTTGTACATTTGTGTGTACAGTGTCTACACTGTTAAAAGTGGTAACCTGCAGTTGCTAACTCAAAGAGCTATGTCTGGCTAATCTCACCCATAAAATTAGTTTTGTTGGTGTGAAAAAAGTCACAATATAGTACGTAAAAAACATTAAAACTGACTTGTTAGGATATAAATTGTTCATAAATGGGCCAAAAAAACTCCCTAGTGTAAATCTAACTGTAAAAAAATATATTTTCAGATAACCTAAAATGTGCATCATTTGGTAAAACCTAAATTCACTGGTTTTATTCAAGTCAAAAATATGATTTAATATGACTGGATTACCCAAATCTGTCGCAATATAGTAAAAACGCTTAAAATGCATAAAAAAATGCTTTAATGTATGTCTAACTGTTAAAAATATCTTGTTGGTAGCCTTAAAATGTGCTTCATTGTGTAGCAACTAAATGAATTGGCTTTATTTATGTCAAAAATTTTATTTAATGAGTGAAATTAACTTTAGCTGTATTAGGTTACACCAACAGAATAGTGCCAGAATAGTCAAAATGAATATATTCGCAAAATAGGATTAATAAATAACCTCACATTTACTAAATAAAATCAATATATATATATATATATATATATATATTCAGAATGTGTAACCTAATTTAAATTCACAAAAAAACATTTTGATTCACAAATAACTTTTGCAGCCAGTCATTTTGCGGCTATGTTCAACTCATGTGTTCACTTGTGTGTGCGTGTTTGTGTCTTAGGGAGCTGCATACAGTCCTGAAGTCCTCAGGTTATGTTCACGGTGACAATCATATTCACTTTGAAGGAGGTGTTAAACTTGGCGTTGGGGCCTTTAATCTGGTGAGTGCATTATGTGACATGTTTTCTCATTTTAAGATTTTTTTTAACATTTAGATGCATCATACGGTCCCTGCTTAAATCTGAAACCTTCTAGCATTGAGTTAATTGGAGACAGAGCTGTTTTCTCAACCCCTCACCTGTGTCTCTCACAGATGCTGTCGCTGTTGCCAACAAGGACTCTCAGATTGTTGGAATTTGTTGGCTTCTCTGGTAACAAAGTGAGTATTGTGTAGCGCTAAGCTTAGTTTGGCTGTCCTCACACTTGGCTTGCACAAATGAAACATTATCTGAGCTTGGAAACATTTACTTTCTGTCTGTCTTAGCAATAGATTGTGTCAATGTGGGTGCTGGTGTTTTAAGACTTGTTTGAATGTAGCAAAAATGACAGTCTGATCTGCTTTGATGTATGTTATGTGTCTGATTTGGCCATGGTTGACATTGTCATTTTCCAGACCTCTCTCTTTCTCTCTGTGTGTAGGAGTTTGGTCTAGAGCAGCTGCAGGAGGGCTCCACTGAGTACACATTTAGGTCTTTCCTGTGTAACATGATGTTACTTTGCTACCACACCTTCATGAGCTTCATTCTTGGTTAGAAAGATTTTCACTAGTAGCACAATGTCTTAAAATAACCTGAAGAAAATGCTACTGAACAAAAATAGAGCTATCACATTTTCAAATCATATGTTGTACAGAGAACAGAATTAATGCTGTGTTATTGTGTATCTGCTTGTCTTGTATGTGTGTGTCCTTTAGGCACTGGAGAGGGAGATGTGGAAGATGCAGAAAAACTGCTCCAGCCTTATCTGAAAATGTATCCAAAGGTACTTGACCAGACACCTACCATGTTCAAAAACAATAGAGTGTCCAGTTAAAAGTCAAAGGACCGTATTTTAAGAGCACTAAGCACAGTGCTATGCCATTGGTCATAAGCGCAAAGTCAATGGGCATGGCCATGATGTTTTGGTATTTTCGTCCAATCATGTGCTAAGTCTAGGTGCAAGTGGGTTTGGTGAAAATGTGCTAGCAAAGTGCTAATCTTGTCAAGTGCAATTTAATTCTGAGGTTCTTCTCCAAATATTGCAGCATCTGCATTCTCTTATGTAGTACATTCCCTCAAGCACCAGCGATATAAACAAAGACAGCACATTCATAAGAAGTTGGTAGAGTAAATGGACTATATGGAATGAATTTGAAGAATAGAAATATGGACTATATTATTTTGTGCATTATCTATGTCTTTGTTAAATTGGATGCACTCTTTTAATACGCATGTAAAATGTGGTTCATGATATGGATGTATGCTCCATTAAATTTTTGAGAATGTAAGTACTATTAATCATTTTCATCTACTGACACATAAATCATGGCTAGTATAATAGTGATTCTATCAGAATACCCTTTACATCTACAGGTCGATTTTGATTTAGAAAAATTGTATTCATTTATTGAAACAAAAAAAATGTAAACAAAAATATTTCTTAAATGAAATTTCACTTCAAGCAAAACTAAATTGCAGGAACTCAATTTGGACTTTGCACTGAAAACAGACGTGGTAATGAAACGTATTAGCACAATGACCTATTTTTCAGGAAAATGGCAAATTGCACTTTGCACTACCATTTCCAGACAATACACCCACAGTTGGCATGAAAACTCCCACATACGCCAACTTGCGCTTTGCGCTGTCATGAAAATTGGGCTTAGAATTGGATAAGATGTAGCGAACGGTCAAAGTGCGTAACCAGTGTTGTAATGCTCGAGACTAGACCGGACCATGTTTTCTTGGTCTTGTCATGGACTCGTGAGTATTTGAACTCAGTCTTGACTCGGCCTCGAACAAGTGTTGCTTCTGACTTAACCCCGAGACCAGTTGAGTCCCTTTTCAAAAATATACCATGAAAGCTTTGAGTTATCTGACAAACATTTTTTGACTGACAATATCAGCGACCTTGACTGATCAGAACTAGTGATGCCCGATTCACAAATAAATAATATTATTAGCAGTGGCAGTCCGTGATGGCATTTTCAGAGGAGGCAAATATATAAATTAGTATCAGGATCTAAATATAATGTATTATGATGTGTTTTGCTGGTAATTATGCTCCCGGACACAGATGATCTCCTCTCCCTAATATCTTTAAATAATCTTGATAACTACAGATGTGTTATAAAATCTTTCCACCCAGCACTTTCCGATCACCAACTCAACAAGAATAGAACAAATGACACAGCGTCAGCTACAGACTAGTGTCATTGCAAACATTTATAAATGACTAGAGGGCCCAATTCCATGTACAGTAACACCTACCCATCAAATAGTCTACTGTATACGACTTTTATTCAATCTATATTTTTTCCATATTTTGAAAGTTTATAAGTTCACCTGTCATGTTATCCACAAGCAGGATTGATGAAGTGTAAACATGATACTGAAAGCTGATTGGCTTGTGTGGTTACTTCTGATGAACGCGGAAGGAGGCAAAATGAAATTTGCCTCCTTTTTGCCTTTATTGGACGCTTTTTGAACGGAAGCAAATGATGTTGCTCCATTGAAATATATCCATTTTGATTGACCAGTTTACTAATAAGAGGAGGCTTTATGCCATCAGCCTTCTCTGGCATTCATACCGATTCATACAGTAATTTATTTCAGAAAACAACAGAGAATGAAACTGAGAAAAAATACAATCATTGGATAAAGTGGATACAATCATTTGAAACAAAATACTGCTTTTTTGAGAAGTAACTTTGAGAACATTGGTGCTGTGTCATCTTAATAAGAGTCCGTTCACACAAACAAGTTTTTGCATCCATCCATGCTGTTTTTCAGATTCTTTTCTATGTAAATGTGTTAACAGACATCTTTAACCATTGCACCATGGTTGAGATTTCATTTCTGTGTAAACATTGTCATATTTAATACTTAAAGTTATAGTACAGTAATACTGTATTTTGTATAGCAGAAATGTTTACTTGAATGGAATATAGTAGTATGCAGAAGCTGGTAGTGATTTGCTATGCTAAGCCACTTAGGGACTTTGCACATTTAATTTTAGAGTTCATTTGAGTTTTTCACTGACATTTTTTTAACACTGACATATTGTAATTCTAATACAATTTTGTTCACTTAACCCTGGATGTGGCATTTATATAATTTTTATTCTCGACTGGTAATATTGTTTGACCAACATAAGCTTAAGAAAATAATAAATGAGGTATGCTTAATATATGAGCTTAGAGTCAATAGTTCTTTAAAGTATACATTTAATAAATTCTTAAACTGTCTTGTCTTAGACACGGCCTTTTCTGGTCTCAGTCTCGACTTGGATTCGGCCATCTCCTGTCTTGGTCTCAACTTGGACTCTGCCATCTCCTGTCTCGGTCTTGACTCGAACTCGACCTAGTCTGGTCTCAGGACTTGGACTTGGATGCGCGCTTGCGCACTTTGTGCGCTTACGAAAATCGAGCCCAAAAGCTTTATTACACTAGGACTAATTGCTGGCAACCAGTGCATGTTGCAGCTCAATAAAAATGTTAGCAGATTTTAATGACAAAGTGTCGACACAAACAGTTACACTGTTATTAAATGAACAAGGAATAATTTTCAGTTAGCTGATCATTGTCACAAAATAAATTCAGGGTGAAAGGATGACCAGGACCCCAATGCAAAGGAGAGGTTACAGAGTACAAATATAGCAGTCGTTACTCATTACTCATACAAACATATTTCACCACAGAACGAATCACACTGTGATTGAACAATCAGAATCAAGTATTTCTGTGAAATGTAAGGAACACCTAATACATTATTGTATTAGGACATAATTAGTACACCTACTTATTCATGCAATTATCTAATCAGCAAATTGTGTGGCAGCAGTGCGATGCATAAAATCAAGCAGATATAGGTCAGGAGCTTCAGTTAATGTTCACATTAACCATCAGGATGGTGAAAAGTTTGGATATCATTGATTTAGATTGTGGCATGATTATTGGTGCCAGACAGGCAGGTTTGAGTATTTTTGTTAATGCTGATCTCCTGGGAATTTCACACACAACAGTCTCTAGAGTTTACTCAGAATGGTGCCAAAAAAAAAAAAAAAAACATCCAGTGAGAGGCAGTTCTGCAGACGGAAACACCTGTTGATGAGAGAGGTCAACGGAGAATGGCCAGACTGGTTCAAGCTGACAGACAGGTTTCGGTAACTCCGATAACCACTCTGTACTATTGTAGTGAGCAGAATAGCGTCTCAGAATCCACAACACATCGAACCTTGAGGCGGATGGGCTTCAACAGCAAAAGACCATATCAAGCACTTTATTATGACCATATTATGACCATTGTTCCTAATAAAGTGCTCAGTGAGTGTAAATATTTCATAGCAGGGATTGAAAACTGCCGTATGTCTTTCAGGGATCCATTTTCCTGTTCTTTGCTGGCCGAATAGAGGTAATCAAAGGAAATCTGGATGCTGTGAGTGATTTTTACTTTAATACATTGTATTTACATATGTACTGGATGTATAAATTATTGTGCAAAAGTTTTAGGAAGTTGAAAAAAAAGTGATTATAAAAAAAATTATATATATATATTTTAGTGAGGATGTTTAAAAAGATAATGTTATGAATAACTTTTATCAGTGAACTTAATACAAAGTGCTGTAAACCTAAAAATAAAACCAAACTAAACAAATGGCTTTAAAACTGCACCAATTCTCGTAGTTACACTTGCACAGTTTTTCAAAATTGTTGTCAGATAGGTTGTCCCATGCATCTTGCAGAACTCACAGTTCTGTATATTTAAGTTGCTTCAGATGCTTCTGTCTCTTCATTTAATCCCAGACTGACTCAATGATGTTGAGACTTGTTTAAGGACTTGTTCTACTTCCGTTCTATTTGCAAAATTAATGTTTGGAAATCTAAAATGGATATTTCCTGTTGACATACTAGAACAGAAAATATAAAATAACCATCTGAAGACAAGTTTTTGTTAAACATCTAATGTGCCTAAGACCTTTTGCATTGTAATGTATATATTATGCAAATGGTGTGTGTTTTTTTGTACTATAGGCTATCAAGCGTTTTGAGGAGTGCTGTGAAGCACAGCAGCACTGGAAGCAGTTCCATCACATGTGTTACTGGGAGCTCATGTGGTGTTTTACCTATAAGAGACACTGGAAGATGGCCTACGTCTATGCAGATCTGCTCAGCAAAGAAAATGCCTGGTCTAAGGTGAAACCCTAAAATACAGTTAACTCTTACTGAACAGATACATTAATATAAAGAGGTTACTTGATTAACAAAAATTACAAACAAAAGAAAAGCAGTCACTTATCACAGAGCAGACACATTTTAATGACAGTGTGTTTACTTCATTTCTCATTATATTAAATAGTGGAATTTGGGATTTTACTTTGAGTTTAAATGTTCTGCTGATATACCATGAATGGAGGCTGAGGACAATTAATATCCTGTGGGGATTTTTGTGTTTACTGTGCAGTTTTAAACCTCTCTCACACACACTTTTTCTGCAGGCCACATATGCATATATGAAAGGCGCTTACCTCAGCATGCTGAGTCGTGAGGAATGCCAGCCGTTCCCAGAGAACGAGGTGGACTTGTTTAGGTAATGACAAGCGAATGGTGTTTTTGTGCGTGAATGTTGGGTTTTGGGTGCAAAGCAGTTCAGGTGTTAGTGTCACATGTATATGTTGTGAACATCTAGTTACACAAATTGATTAAATACATATTTTATGTATTTCACTTCTTACTGTGTGTATTTCATTGTTGTTGGAAGCTACTTTGAAACTGTAACAAGCAACAAGATAAAAATTAAACTACAAAGTAGTTAAATTACAGTCAAGCTTCGAAATATAGTTAGCTACACTAGAAGCTTCTAAAAAAAGCTAACTACAGATAGCAATAAAAAAAATAAAAATTCACAATTAGTAAGACTAGATATTTTGTAATGCAAAAGAAAACATAAAATGCCACACATGGACTTTTGAGCAGGGGCTCAAATGAATCGGTGAATCAATTTTAAACCTTCAGATTGAATCAATAAGCATGTTTGATTATTTCTGTTCTTTACTATTGTCTGTTCTACATCCTTCAGGCAAGTTCATGGTCTGAAGCAGAAAATAGCTGGGAAGTCCTTACCAACAGAGAAGTTTGCCATCAGAAAAGCTCGACGCTACAATTCAGACAATCCCATTCCTCTTCCTGCTCCTCCATTGGTCAGTTCCTGGACCGCATTAACCTAATACTGTGTAGCTCCTTAAATACAGTATCTCACAAAAGTGAGTACACCCATCACATTTTTGTAAATATTTGATTATATATTTTTATGTGACAACACTGAAGAATGTAAATGTAAAGTAGTGAGTGTACAGCTTGTATAACAGTGTAAATTTGCTGTCCCCTCAAAATAACAGCCATTAATGTCTAAACCGCTGGCAACAAAAATGAGTACACACCAGGTGAAAATGTCCAAATTGGGCCCAAAGTGTCAATATTTTGTGTGGCCACCATTATTTTCCAGCACTGCTTTAACCCTCTTGGGCATGGATTTCACCAGAGCTTCACAGATTGCCACTGGAGTCCTCTTCCAATCCTCCATGACAACATCACGGAGCTGGTGGATGTTAGAGACCTTGTGCTCCTCCACCTTACATTTGAGGATGCCCCACAGATGCTCAATAGGGTTTAGGTCTGGAGACATGCTTGGCCAGTCCATCACCTTCACCCTCAGCTTCTTTAGCAAGGCAGTGGTCGTCTTGTTCATGTGTTTGGGGTCGTTATCATGCTGGAATACTGCCCTGCGGCCCAGTCTCCGAAGGGAGGGGATCGTGCTCTGCTTCAGTGTGTCACAGTACATGTTGGCATTTATGGTTCCATCAATGAACTGTAGCTCCCCAGTGCCGGCAGCACTCATGCAGCCCCAGACCATGACACTCCCACCACCATGCTTGACTGTAGGTAAGACACACTTGTCTTTGTACTCCTCACCTGGTTGCCCCCGCACACGCTTGACACCATCTGAACCAAATAAGTTCTTTATCTGTAAGATAAAAATCTTGGTCTCATCAGACCACAGGACATGGTTCCAGTAATCCATGTCCTTAGTCTGCTTGTCTTCAGTAAACTGTTTGCAGGCTTTCTTGTGCATCATCTTTAGAAGAGGCTTCCTTCTGGGACGACAGCCATGCAGACCAATTTGATGCAGTGTGCGGTGTATGGTCTGAGCACTGACAGGCTGACCCCCCCCCCCCCCCCTTTTCAACCTCTGCAGCAATGCTGGCAGCACTCATAGGTCTATTTCCCAAAGACAACCTCTGGATATGACGCTGAGCACGTGCACTCAACTTCTTTGGTCGATCATGCCGAGGCCTGTTCTGAGTGGAATCTTTCATGTTAAACCACTGTATGGTCTTGGCCACCGTGCTGCAGCTCAGTTTCAGGGTCTTGGCAATCTTCTTATAGTCTAGACCATCTTTATGTAGAGCAACAATTATTTTTTCAGATTCTCAGAGAGTTCTTTGCCATGAGGTGCCATGTTGAACTTCCAGTGACCAGTATGAGGGAGTGTGAGAGTGATGACACCAAATTTAACACACCTGCTCCCCATTCATACCTGAGACCTTGTAACACTAACGAGTCACATGACACCGGGAAAATGGCTAATTGGGCCCAATTTGGACATTTCACTTAGGGGTGTACTCACTTTTGTTGCCAGTGGTTTAGACATTAATGGCTGTGCGTTGAGTTATTTTTAGGGGACAGCAAATTTAAACTGTTATACAAGCTGTACACTCACTACTTTACATTGCAGCAAAGTGTCATTTCTTCAGTATTGTCACATGAAAAGATATAATCAAATATTTACAAAAATGTGAGGGGTGTACTCACTTTTGTGAGATACTGTGTGTGTGTGTGTGTGTATGTATGTATGTATGTATGTATATATATATATATATATATATATATATATATAGACACACACACACACAATTTTAATTATGAAGAGCAAAGAACAAGACTGTCTTGACAATATAAACAATAGGAAACACCTGAACAATATGCATTCTCAGATTCTCACACAGTATGCGGGTTTGTTTACATGGCAGGAAATGATGTATATCTGGAATGGCTACACTGTGATTGGGAAACACAATGACCTTACAGAGGGCATGCTGAAGACCCTGAACGAGGCACAACAGAAGCTTGAGCAACATCCAAGTGAGATCTCCCTCCATGCAATGTCATACAATTTACAACATTTAAATTGCCAGTTTTGGAGCTCACCACATTTCGTATGTGTCAGTCTTACCTTAAATTTAAATTTAAATGATATAATAGCATTCCAAAAGACATCTCTTTGTTTTTTTCCTCTTCAAACCTAGCATACTTGCCTCCATAAAGGATAGTTCACCCCAAAATATTAATTCTCTCACCATTTAATCACCCTCATGCCATCTAAGATGTGTATGACTTTCTTCTAAAGGACACATACAAAGATTTTTGAGGAATATCTCAGCTCTGTAGGTCCATATAATGCATGTGACCAGACCTTTCAAGTTACAAAAATCACATAAGGGCAGCATAAAATTAATCCATGAATGTAATGTATGTCTTCTGAAGCAATGCAATGAATTAGGGTGAAAATCAGATTTTTGAAGCTTGAAAGGTCTGGTCACCATTCAATTGCATTGTATGGACCTACAGAGCTGAGAAATACTTCTAAAAATCTTATTAAAAATAAATCTGTAGAAGAAAGTCTGGGATGGCATGAGGGTGATTAAATGATGAGAGAATAATTTGGGGGGTAGACTATCCCTTTAAGGTCTTCTTCATGCTAGTGTATCCTTAAAGTTGACAAAATGATCTTTTAGCAGATATAGGAATTTAAAATGTAGAAAATATTTCTCTCCTGGTAAAATGGACCAAAATATTGAAAACTTGTGTTGTACTCCAATAAATGTCTCTGCTTGTTTTCCTTCAGGGACTGAGTTCACTACAGATGACCAATGTGTGGTTAGTCTACTGAAGGGACTTTGTCTAAAACATTTGGGCCACAAGGAGGAAGCTGAACATTACTTCACTCTCATCCTCTGCAAGTCAGTCTGCCTCTTTAGCCTCACTACAAATCACACTAATATGAGAAGTGTTTGTGGTGTCCTTGTGAAGTCTTAAGCAGACATGGGTTATTTCCTGGTTTTAATTTTGACTTGTTCTAAACTGGCAGAATGACATAAAATGACAGGTTTAGTGATTCCAGTGCGCAGAAAATGTATCTTTTTAATCTCCAGCATGTCGGAGATTCACGTAACGCCATGCGAGGATCGGCCTTTTGATCGCGAGCTTTGTGCACTTTGCTAGTTTTAACACTTTTAATGACATAAACTGGTGATATTAAATTGTTCCATAACTATTCATGGAGGACAATGTGTCAAAGAATTCAAAATCCTCGGGTTCTGGAGATATTAAAAGACACTTACATGCTCAAGTTGACTCCCCCGAGCAGGCCACGAGCAAGGAAGTTGATTTAGGTGGAGAAGTGAGGGAAATGCGGTGAGAGATGCTGAACATGTTGGCAATGCTGACGGAGGTTGTTGCTGACTTGGAGGATCTTGCTGTGATACGTCAATTGATCACTGCCTTGGAAGCGAAATTCACTGACATGGTTTCAGTAGTGGGGGATGTTGAGAAATGGATTGATTATCTGTAGTCATCGGAGAGAGAATTATCTGCTTATCCGCTAGTGACCAAGTTGGATTTGGAGTGTGTCTGGGAGAAGTTGGAGGACATGGAGAACCGTAGGTGGCAGAATAACATCCGTTTTGTCTGAATTCCTGGGGGTGAAGAAGGGCAGGATATGGTGAAATTCCAAGATGGGCTCCTTCCGAATCTGCTTGACATAGCAGGCCATAAGCTAGAAATCGAGCGAGCTCATAGGTTCCGGCTCGGAGATCTGCAGAGGGAGGCAGGCCCTGAACAATTCTGGCCTCTGACTGGAGCATATTTTGTAGAGTAGCACACATTCAGGACAGTTTTATGGATGAATCTACACACTCTGTGTTTACTTCACCTATTGGCTTGAGTTTGATTTATAGATTTTCTTTTGTTGTGTAATTCTGTCTCACAAAATTTGTATAGAAACAACAGACTTGAGCGCTGTCGTGAGCAGTTTTTTCTTTTTTCTGTTTGTTTTATTCTGGGGGAAGTTTGCATTTTGATGGTCGCACTAATTTTGGAAAGTGGTATTTATAATCTTGTTTTTGACACACAATCTATTTTTTCTTATATGTCAAAATGTCAAATGTTAATATGAGTGGATTGTCTCTCTCCACGTGGAATGTGAATGGGTTGGGGTACCCCATAATAAGAGGGAAGGTTATTTATCTACTTAAGCGTAAGAAATATAATATAGTGTTTCTTCAAGAAATGTACATTTCTCTGCTGGAAGCTGAAAGATTTGGAGGGTATGTTTTTTTATAGTGCTGACTCGAGTAAGAGCAGGGGAGTCATTACACTGATAAGTAAACATCTACAATTCAAATGTCTCAGACAGAGTAAAGATAAATTAGAACGAGTCATTATTGTTTTAGCTGAAATTTAGGGACAAAGTCTTATTTTGGCTAATATTTATGCACCTAACGTTGATGATAAGGGCTTTTTTATAGATTTTGAAGGGATGTTGCAAGCCACTGGCACTCCTCATAATATAAAATCAGGAGGAGACTTTAATCTTTTGATGAACTCAGTCCTTGATCATAGTGAAGCAAAAGTGTGCAAGCCCCCTAGAGCAATACTGAAAGGAGGGCTAGGCCTACCCAAGATTTTGTTATATTATTATGCATTGCAGAAATTTGTCTCACTGGTTGCTCCTACCTGAGAGAGCCCCTCCCTGGTTTTGTATCGATCAGGAGGTTCTTGCCCCTATTTTCGCCATTATCTCGCATTTGCACTCGGTATGGACAAAAGTGTCCAGAGTGTTTAATTCTGACATTTATTCAAATGTTGCTTCGAGCATATTGCTGAATCCAAAATTATGTATTAATAAGTCCCCTTTCTGCTGGACAGAGTGGATTGTGAGTGAGGTTAATACGCTCAGTGACCTATATGTGAGTGGAGTGTTGAGATCCTTTGAAAATATGGTTCAACATTTTGATATTCCCAGATCTCATTTCTATAGGTATTTACAGCTGCGTGACCTGCTCTGTTCTATTTTTGAGAGTAGCTTACACCCCCCTAAAGTGGCAGATACTTTGGGAGTGGTGATTACTGCTTTTTGAAAAGGGAAGGGTTTAATTTTATTTAATTTGATTCTGCATTCTCTGTTATGTTTATTTAATTTGTTGAATGTGATCAATAAAAATAGTTAATAATAAAAATCTCCAGCATGTTACATATAATAGTTAAACATTGGAAAACATGGCTTTAGGCACTGTTAATGCTCTCTCTCACACACTCTCTCTCTCTGTCTGTCTGTGTGTTTATGCTTATACAGTGAGAGTCAGATTAAATATGACCACTACCTGGTGCCCAATGCTCTTCTGGAACACGGTTTACTGTGTTTGGAGGATGGTAGAGTAGAGGAGGCCATCAGACATCTGGAGACAGCAAAGTGAGTTCTGTAATATCTGCTTTCATAACTAGCAATCTACAGTACACATTTTTGCCCATGACTCCAAAATCTAGTGAGCTGCCTTCTAAGGCAGCCTCCTTACTGAAATGGAAACTCATAATGGAATGCATAATCATGCTGCCTACCTTTTTGAAAATAAGAAGTGTAAACAGCTCAGTAGATTTTGGAACAGAGCTAATGTGTGTAATAATATTCATTTTATTGCCTCCATATCCATCACATTTTTCACCCTGGAACACTCAATGTTGTATCTGATGTGTATTTTATAGCCTTATCCTATTTGATACATGATACATTCCCTAATCAGTCTTGAACATATTTAACAGTGATTTGTTTGAAATGCTACCAGGCAAAATTACAAGAACTACTCCATGGAATCACGGACACACTTCCGGATCCAAGCAGCACTACATAAGGCACGAGGCACAGCTGAGAACGGAAACAACTGCTCACCCTCTAGCCCTTAGCAGCTTGGAGTTACCACTGGGGTCACAGCAGCTATGATCAGGCTTGACGCAGGGGGGACAGATGCCAACAGGAGGACTTAAGGAGCACATGACCGATTAGAGCAGAAATAAGCTTATAGTGAAAAATAATCTTCATTTCATTACGCAAACAAATAATATGGTACATGGAATAACAGGTGCATGAATATAGTACATGAGGCGTAGTGCAATTCAGTCAAGACAAAGTAATGGCATTATGCTGTTATGTCACAGAAATTACATTGTGCTACTATAATATTGTATATGTACCACTGATGTCATTATTAATGATAATACAGTTACTAGACAATAACAACAATATTACTCTGGCACATCAGGTTAAGAAAATTGCCTCTGAAATCACACATCTGTAAATCATTTTGGCTGTTTTTAGAACTCTTATTGACAATGCTCTCCACAACTACCATAGAAACTGCTGTCATGCTGTGACAACAGTAGTCTAGACGTGGCTGTGCCTTATGGCTTAGTGTAATATAGTTTTATTTGGATTTAAAGCATATGTCCACAACTATTAGTTTACTTAATAATTTTTTGGAGGTAAATAGGTCACAAAATAAACCTATGCTCCAAAGTTTTTATATCATGGGTTACTCTTTGGTTAGAGTACTGTGGCCTTGTTAAATCTTGTGCACAGGATTAATCCTGTTCTCAGTTTAATTTGTATCATATTTAACATTGTCTTGGTGTTTCTGTTTGCATAGTTATTCTGTTTTAGCAATGTGTTAACAAAAAAGAAAACATGTTTATAACAACATAAAATTACTATCTGACATGAATTCTGAAGATTTTAAGTGGGCTTATTTTCCTGATTCTTTTTAGCATTTATTCACTGTTATGGCGTTTTTCAAAATTGTCCCGTTTTAAGTGGGCAAGCTAAATGCGTCTTTTAGAAAGGCAATTTCCTTCATGTGGATTTGGTCCAAATCATATTTGAGCTCAAACAAACAAGTCTTTTAGATACACACAAGACAGGCTGGTTTCCTAACTCCAACCAGCATGAGGGATGCATTGACAACCATTACAAACTTACATTATGAAAAGAGAGAAAATTTAAGCTGGTTCAGGGTTCATCTGTAATTCTTCTATTTTGTTTAAATTATAAATGCTACTTTATAAAGACTTTTCCCATATTGTGAAGGTCAACCAACTAAACAGCTGCAACATTGTTCTCAAATGTAGTGTATTTACAAATTTAGTTTTAGGTAGACAGCCCTGCACAGCAAGGCTTATTCTAAAGTGTGTTTTGTATTAATTCATCTCAAATCAGTTAAATTGTGTCAGAAGGAATTTTCTTCTACTGTAATGTATTCTTTATGGTGCCTGTTTCATGAGATTCAGTTCTACCAAAGTCAGATTTACATCATGCAAAAACAATCATCAGATAATTTTGCAATCATACATTTGCTCAGATATATCAAAGCCTTCTTATAACATGACATTTTGTATAGCTACTGAATTTCAGCTGCTTCAATAGTTCTGTGAATTTGAACTATTAAAATATATGACCCCTGGAAAAATCACATTGTCTTAAATGTGGTAAAACCAATTAAAAAAGATAAAAAGAATGATGCATTATATTGTAATTTTATTGTAAAGGCTTCTGTTTTCTCTCTCACTGAAAATTCCTACTGATTTAGGTTGATTTTACAGGATCTGGACTATAGAGGTCAGCAAATCCTGTATGTTGTGCATGGCTCCTGTGCAAACAAACATTGCTGTTAATACTGAATTTACATTTTCTAATTTAAAATTAAATTACATAATAGCATTCCAAAAGTCATCTCTTTGGTTTTCCCTCTTCGAACCAAGCATACTTGCCTCCTTAAAGGGATAGTTCACCCAAAACTGAAAATGATCAAATCATTTACACACTCTCATGCCATCCCAAATGTGTATAGCTTTTTTCTCCTGCTGAACACAAAGATTTTTAGAAGAGTATTTCAGCTCTGTAGGTCCTCACAATGCAAGTGAATGGTGACCAAAATCCTGAAGCTCCAAAGGCAGCATAAAAGTAATCTGTAAAACTAGTTAAATCCATATCTTCAGACGAGATTTAATAAGCATGGGTGAGAAACAGATCAATATTTAAGTCCTTTTTTAACAATAAATATCCACTTTCACGTTTTTCTTTTGTTTTTGGCAATTCGCATTCTTTGTGCATGTTGCCACCTACTGGGCAGGGAGGAGAACTGAAAGTGAAAAAGACTTAAATATTGATCTGTTTCTCACCCACACCTATCATATCACTTCTGAAGACATAGATTTAAACACTGGAGTCTTATGAATTTATTTTATGCTGCCTTTGCATGCTTTTTGGATCTTAAAATTGTTGGTACACATTCATTTGCATTGTGAGGACCTACAGAGTTGAAATATTCTTCAAAATATGTTTTTTTGTGTGTGTTCAGCATAATAAATAAGGTCACACTTCTGGGATGGCATGAGGGGGAGTAAATGATGAGAACATTTTCATTTTTGGTTGAACTATCCTTTTTAGTGTGATGCATAATACATGAACACAATCTAAAAAAGAACATGGCTAATCCAGAATTAAACTATGGGTCTATGTTTAAGTGTTGAATGGTCACATCTTAAAATACTATAAACATAAGAGTTTGATTTATGATGTTATTAAAAATACAACAAGTCTGAAACATTCGACAATCAATAAAAATATCATTTCTACACTCTATCATCTGCAGTATGTCCATAAATCCGAAAGAGTTCACAAGTACATTGTAACCACACAGTTAAATAGGCCTAATGCGGTGAAGTTTACAGGCTTTAAACCCCCTGTTGTCGGTGATCCAGGTCGGAAATCTGATTGGATGGCAAGTATACACTAGTAACTTCCTTGCTAAGAAGACGTTCGCTGATTGGTTAATACATTACGGAGGCGGGTGTTAGACTGACTGCCTGAAGGCAACATCGCCTGAGTCGCCATTGAGAGCGAGCGCGTAATTGTTATGGTGGAAAATATCAGCAGAAGGGTATCTAGTGTTTACATCAGAGCCAAGAGAATAGGCACCAATACTTATTAAGGTTTTGAGGCGAATAAACAAATTTCGATTGTGTGTGTATATATAAACATCGTTTTATAGCCGTTTATGCGCTGCACGCAGCTGACACTTTTTGGTCAGTTTCTTTATTTGTGTGTCGACAATGGTTTGTTTTTCTTCGTCAGGATTTATCCTGTGACTTTTATCGGATCGTTTTAAATGAATAGAGGGGTTGTAATCGCCCAGCTTTGAACGACGGAAGTCTGGTTCGTTGATTAAAGGTGGAAAGGAGAGGATAGGCAGGATTTCAACCTTTAGACAACAAGGAGTTCGGAAAGGAGATGGGAAATTGTCTGAAATCTCCCACTTCGGATGACATCTCCTTGCTTCATGAATCCCAGTCAGACAGGGCCAGTTTCGGTGACGCCAACGATCCGGATCAGGAACCACCACCTCCATATCAGGTAAGCGTATGAAAAGAAATTAGAATAAACAAAGTTGCCCTGAAACTTTCCACCTCCAAGCAAGCAAAATACTGGGTCTTGAAGCAAGAAAGCAGGTGGCGACAGTGGCCCTGCTTTTGTTTATATGTAGTCTAAACATGTACTATCAATTACTTGTTTATATATTTTTGGTCGAATATTTTTAGCATCTCTAATATTTTCTATAAACAAATTGATACTAATAATCGGCAATTTGTCAGTAACACTGGCTACATCTACCAGGCTCCCCAGTAGCTCCATCTGTTTATTTTAGCCCTTGACAGTGTAGCATACTAAATCTTCTTTGTTCGACGCAAGGTCTCTACATAAACTTGGCCTACAATTTACGTCAGCCCGTCCAGACAGACGGACAGCCTGTTATTACTGGCGTGTTGATTCGCCACCTCTTTGTTGCAACAGAATAGCAATTCTTATTGTGACGCGATATGTTTGGAATTCTGTAATTGTGACGTCACTGAGATGTTATTAACTATGGACTTTCCCCAATTTACCGTGGAGATGTGGAACCAGTTCCAAGTCAAACTCGCGAGCTCATGCTTTTAGTTTTTATTTTGCGCATTTCTTGTGTTTGGTTATGTTTAAATGAAAGACATTTATCTCAGGCCAACACAGCTTAACACTTCCATGGGAACTGGATTTGAGTGGATGAACGTATTTGTGAGGAGAGATACTAAATAGTTTCAATACTGTGTAACCACTGCGCAAAAGGCTTGTGGACCGTCAAATCAATCAAATCAAATCACTTTATTGTCCGTCAGTGATGTAGTCATATTTACAACTCTATTAGATATTACATCGTTTTTGTAGCTGTATTGAGCATATCTTCTTTAAAGGCTATATAAAAAGACTCCAACATACTTTGGTTTTGTTATTAGCAAACCTTAATCTTATGATGCAAAATCTAGAATCTAGAATCAAGATCTTGATTGGCATGAAGAAGTTGCAGCCACCCAATGAGAACATATGGTAAAAGTTGAAATGTTTTGTGCTCCTTGTACTCTGTGCTCATTACTTTTATCTGCTGCACTGACTGCGGTCTAGCAACATTCTGCCGCTTCCTCCACATTAGGGCTGTCAACAGGGTGAATTTGGACAACTATTAAGGGGGGGTCTATAAGACATCTGGTTTTTAAGTCGACTTTGTCTCCTAAGTCCACGAGAGAGTACAGCAAATCAATGTAAACCAAATAGCACCTTGTTATAGCTATTGTTTTTCAAAGAACATATCTGGCTGTTAACAAAAGTGTGTAAAATGATAAAGTCAAAAGATTTAGCCAGTTTATATTCACAGATCTTGAGAAAAAAAAAAGTCAATAGAGAAAGGAAACACTTCAGTAGAAGGTTCTATGTTAAATTAGTTTTGCACAGTAGCCTATACTGGTGCCATAGTACTTCCGCGCTTTCAAGCTTCATAATACTGGTGGTATCTCAGTGTTTTTCATGAAATACAGTTGTACTGTTTGCACATACTTAATGTTTATGCTGCGGGACACTCGTAAGAGCAAGCCAAGGCATTGTCAAGACACAACCGCCAAAGACCTCCACCTAAAGTGCTGTTCACTCCAAATGCCTCAGTCTTTTTTTTTCTGAAAGCATGCACTAGACAGATTGTGCAGGAGACGCTGTCAATCTAAAAGGAAATCAAGCCTTTACAATGTGTCTCAAGACTTTGATTTATTAGTTGAACCACTATTCAAACAGCGTCTGTTTTAGCCCAAGAAAATTTTAAAGCTCATTTTAGCATTTGACTGCATTTTTTATCCTAAATCCAACTAATATTAGAATTTTAGTTTGACAGCCTTACTCCACATATTTGACTGGAAACAGCCTGAATGTTCTAATGATTTGAGATATTGTGGGAAGCCCACAATAGCTTACACAACAATCCTTGTATCGTGAGCTGCAGTGCTGTTTATGAAACTTTTCTAGGAAGTGTAGTTTTAAAAGATATATGATAATTTTTCCTGTCAAAAGAATACCCCAAATAATATATATATATATATATACACACACACACACACACACACACACACATATTGGTGGCCAAAAGTTTGGAATAATGTACAGATTTTGCCCTGATGGAAATAAATTGGTACTTTTATTCACCAAAGTGGCATTCAACTGATCACAATGTACAGTCAGGACATTAATAATGTGATAAATTACTATTACAAATTGAAAAAAATGTTCAGAACTTCTTAAACTACTTCAAAGTGTTCTCATCCAAAAATCCTCCACGTGCAGCAATGACAGCTTTGCAGATCCTTGGCATTCTAGCTGTCAGTTTGTCCAGATACTCATGTGACATTTCACCCCACACTTCCTGTAGCACTTGCCATAGATGTGGCTGTCTTGTCGGGCACTTCTCACAAACCTTACAGTCTAGCTGATCCCACAAAAGCTCAATGGGTTTAAGATCCACAATACTCTTTTCCAATTATCTGTTGATCTATGTCGGTGTTTCTTTGCCACTCTAACCTTTTCTTTTTGTTTTTCTGTTTCAAAAGTGGCTTTTTCTTTCCAAGAAAACCCCTGAGTCTTCTCTTTACTGTTGTACATTTAACTGGTGTTGAGCGGGTAGAATTCAATGAAGCTGTCAGCTGAGGACATGTGAGGCATCTATTTCTCAAATTAGAGACTCTGATGTGCTTATCCTCTTGTTTAGTTGTACACCTGGCCTTCCACATCTCTTTCTGATGTGCCAGTCTATTGCATACTGTGGCAGCTCAAAAACAAAGACAATGTTAAACTTCATTTAACAAACCAAATATCTTTCAGCTGTGTCTGATATAATGGCAAGTAATTTTCTTGTACCAAATTAGCAATTTAGCATGATTACACAAAGATAAGGTGTTGGAGTGATGCTGCTGGAAATGGGGCCTGTCTAGATTTGATCAAATATTGCTTTTATCAAATAGTTGAATGCCACTTTGGTGAATTAGTGTACCAAGTTCCTTCCAAAACAGCAAAATATGTACATTATTCCAAACTTTTGGAATAAAGTTCCAAACTCAGTGTGTGTGTGTGTGTGTGTGTGTGTGTGTATGTATATATATGTATGTATGTATGTATGTGTGTATGTATATTTATATAAAATTATAAAGGTGTTAGGCTGATAAACCAGAGGAGCTTCCATGTTTAGTTGTTTCTTTGAAACCCAAACAAATCTCACACAGCCTACAACTCCAGGGTTGAAATGCAAACAGAATTTAGATTATAAAATGCACCATTAATCTCTCTCTCTCTCTCTCTCGTTCTCTCTCGTTCTCTCTCGTTCGTTACTGAGCTGTCTTTCAAGTTGAGGCACCTTTCTGCTGAGCACCAGCAAAAACCCACCCTCAGCTGTTTTGTGAAGTTACTAGGGGGACAGGTGTGCTTGTAGGGGGGCAACTGTGTAATTGCTTAAATGTCCCATATGCACATATAAAACATAATTTGCTGTTTTAATATTTGCGGACATGCAATTTTTTTTAAAGACATCCAAACATTCACCAAATTTGAGGAAAAAATTAGAAAGTATATAAAAAAATAAAATAAAAATAGGCTCATGACAAATGTTTCAATAAGTCAATACACCCTAACGCTCTAGTTTTACCCTCAAACTTTAAGCCATGTTGCCATGCTCTTCTTTAGAAAGATTAATGCAGTAAAATTCTTGGGTAAAATGAATGACAGGCTACATAAGACTTTAGGTTAGAAATTAATCATTAGGCTATAAGGACATTTTTAAATTCACTATATTTTAAATGTTCCAGTGTAACAAGTGAATTTTTAAATGTATGTATCTATCTCAAGTAATTTTATTTGACCAATAAGATGTCTTTAATGTGTTTTTTATGTCTGACTGTATATGTGCTTTCCTGATTGAGCGTGCTTAATGTCCACCTCTTATTAGAGAATATGGTTGCTAATATTAAGCTCAATTCTTTATTATTAAACACACACGTGCCTCTCCCTTGTGATTGGTTCAGTGCGCCTTAAGTATTTGATTGATAAATGGTGTTCATAAAGAGAATGTTGTGTTTGTTATCTTGCCTGTAAACTATTTGGTGCTTCTTGCATTTCATTTGCAAGAGAAGTAGCAGGACCAACCCTGCAGCTTTGTTTTCTCTCTCTCGGTCAGTTGCGCATTTGCTTTTTATTCTTGTGCCTGTACCAACAGTACCGATATTAATCTGTATATATTATTAGGTTGAAGAGTGTTGATGTGGTTAGCTTAGTGTATAAGAGCCTTTCTCACTGAAGGCAAGTAATTTGTTGTGGTGGTTTGTAAGGTTCCAATTTTGTTTTAAATGTATTCATAATAAATTTGCCATTGCAAGTGTTGTGTGGCCCTGGATAATGCTAGCTGTTGTTTCATCATACTTCTTCACATGTGTTCCAGTGTGCTGTTTCATCATAGTCATTCGTTTGTTTTGCCAAACTTGTTCATTGTACATTTGTCTTGTTTCTGCATTGTACAGTGCAAAACATTGAATTAAAGAAATATAATGAAAAAAAATACCTCATTATAAATAGCATAATTACTGTCTGTTGTCGAGAAATGAAAACCCGACAGATACACAATGTATATAAAAAAATATTTTGTAATGGATGCTTGCCAAATAAGAGCGATCTCTTTTTTACCACTAACGCCATCAAAAAGAATTGCAAAAATAATTACTGTTTTCAAACAGGTTTCCCGAACCCCCCCATCTGTCATTGCCAAACACGTGCTTTCGGTTGAGGAAATGTTGCTATGTTGAGCTGGTTGTGATGCTTAAACAAACAGAGCAATGTTTTGATAGAGCCATAGAGCCACAGTTTTTACACTTTTCGGAGGAATCAACCTTGGCTTAGTTGTAGTTGTCTGTATTATTTAAACAAAACAAAAAATACTCTTTTTCTTATTAAGCCAGTGGCGGTCCATGAGGGAATTTTCTGGGAAGGCAAATATATGTTAATTAATATTGAATGCTAAAACCAATAAAAGATTGCAGTGAATTTAAATATCATGTTTCTTCTGGTAACTATGTTCCTGTACACATATGATCTCCTCTCCCTGATATCTTATAATAGTCTTGATATTTACCTATGTGTTAATCTTTCCGATCACCAACCCAACACTTGTCAATACAAGTGGAAAAAAGTCATGCAATGCTATCTACAGACTATGATTAATGGAAACATTTATAAATGAATGGATGACACCATTCCTTATACAGTAACATCTACAGTAATTAATATAGCATCCTCCACTGCTTCATTGCATCAAATTTATATATGATCCTGTCATTCAGTCTTTTACGTGTTTTAGATCCTTCAATAACATTTATTTCATCAATATTTTTGCAAATTCTGAAAGTTTCATTAACTATAAGCAGGCTTGATGATGCATTAATGTGATACTAAAAGCTGATTTGAAATGATTGATTATGAATGCGGTAGAAGGCAAATGTTGTTTTGCCATTTATTGCGTGATTTGAATATCCATTTTGATTGGTCAGTTTACTAATGACCGGAGGCTTTATGCCATCAGCCTCCTCTGGCATTCAAGCCGATTCATGCGTGAAAGAAATATACATTTATTTTAATTTTTTTCTTTAAAGGTATCTGAGTTTGAGGAGGGTCACCCTCCCTTGCCGCCTCTGGCGTGTCGCCACTGTATTATACGCTACATTAGCTATATACAGAATGGGATAATTATGTGCATGAAGCTAGTTTGCTTAGTCATGAAAATTAACAGTGGTAATGTTTGCAGTTCATGTCTTATGAAAGCTCTCATGTTTCTTGGCTTTCTTTAGCTGCTACGTTAAGAAGCATAAGCGCTATTGTGTAACGAGCACAGTAAAGTTAGCCTAGTTTCACTCACTGGGTCTCGTAAGGAGGCTAAACAAATGAGAACAACTCTGAATAATAGGCTGGTCTGGGATCAGCTTTCATCATTCTGGTCTGTGTAACTTAACTAAACACAGTAAAACCAAACTGGGATTTAAATGTTATATGTATTCATACAGCACCAGGTTAGTGTTGTGATTCTATGATGTGCATCTGATTGAATATGAAAACAGAAGTAAAGCTAAGGGAGTGACTGGGAGAGAGACAGAAGTGTAATATGAGACCTCTCTCTCTCTCTCTCTCTCTCTCTCTCTCTCTCTCTCTCTCTCTCTGTGATAATTTGGAAAGCAGCTGACAGCACTTGCTGACTCATCCATGAGGCTGGACATGGTGAGATAACCTTGTGTGTGAGAGAGAGACTCTGCTTGTACAAGGCTCAACAAAAAGGATGGCCTAGTAGTCAGGGGCCAGTGTGAAACCCTTAAACGACTGTAAAAACAATGATTTAAACAACTTTACAGCTCTTGCAAGTTTTAATAAAAGTATTAATTTAAGTGCTTTTATAAAATTATAAGCTTCACATTTATTTTTTAAACCCTCCAAAAATTGGCCTCATTCATTTCCATTGTAATTGCCTCACTGTTACCTCAATTATTATTTTTATTTTTAAAGAAAAGGAGGGATGAGTTGAATTTTGTTGTTGTGGTAATTAACATTAGGCCACAAATGCTGTCGATTGAGCTTATCTTGTATTCAACCCAGAATATTCCTTTAAGAATAATTGACACACACACACACACACACACACACACACACACACAAACACATTCATACATTCGGGGTCTGGAAGGAGCCAAAGGTGCAAGAGATGAGAAGCATAAAATGAACCAGTTGAAGCTAGATTGATGTTACAGTTGGAGGGGCAGAGTACAGGTGCAAAACCAGTGGGACGATGATTAAACAGGCTTGACTGTTCAACTGTTATAAGTCTATCAGATTGCGTTCCACCTCTACACTGTAAAAAATGTCTGTAATTTTAACAGTAAAATACTGTAAAAACGTGACAGAAATAAAATATGAATGAATGAATATTAACTGTAAAATGTTTTAAGACAATACAGTAGTTTTTACAATAAAATATATATTTTTTGTATTTAACGAGTACATGTACTTTTACTGTAAATTATTGTTAAAATTATAGTAGAAATACGTAATCAGGGGTTCCCAGAATTCCTTGAGTGACCCATTACATTTCATTATATTTTATGGGAATAGTTGTTTTTTCTTATTTTTAATATCAGTTACATTCATTGGGGTGTTCTGTGATAATTCTAATGTTGTTTAGTTAATGTTTACTGAATTATTATAATTTCACATGTGTTACCCTGATGGTGTTTAGTGTTTGTGTGAGTGACACTGAGCTCTGTCTGTACATGTTTATTGGACATTGCTCCAGGAAAAGCCAATATTGATGAACTTTGTCATCATGTGCCCTTCTGTAGTTACTATGGTGATTAACAAATATCTTATGAAGTAAAAAGCAGATTTTTACAGTTTCAGAAGGCTAATATAAAGTTCATGAAAAAAAGTATTACTTTTTACAGTAAGAATGTAACAACTTTACAGAACAAACTGTAAATTTTACAGTTTAAAATGGTTGTAATTGACATGACCACACTTATTGTGGTCATGTCAATTACAACCATTTTAAACTGTAAAATTTACAGGTTGTTCTGTAAAGTTGTTACATTCTTACTGTATTGTTTACATAATTATTCTGGCAACCATAGCTGCCAGTTTTTTGTTTTGTTTTATCTTGTTTTTTTTTGTTAAAAACAACAGGACTCTGATGGTTTCACTTGAGCTTACATTTACCTTTATGCATTTGGCAGATGCTTATATGCAAAGCAACTTACAGTGCACTTATTACAGGGACAATCCTCCCGGAGCAACCTGGAGTTAACTGCTTTGCTCAAGGACACATTGTCGGTGGCAGCAGGGATCAAACCAGCAACCCTCTGCTTCCCAGTTCTGTGCTTTAGTCAATACTTGCTGAGCTACCCAGGCCCCAGACATTTTGCATTCTTAAAATAAAGTGATCCTAACTGACCTAAGACAGGGAATTTTTTTCCACAATTAAATGTTAGTGAATTGTAAAAAACTGAGTTTAAATGTATTTGGCTAAGTTGTATGTAAACTTGTGACTTCAACTGTATGATCTTTGGGTACCGCTTATCCTATTGTGCGTTTTAATACATTTGTACTGTGCCTGCAATTATTTTATTTTTCCCAAACCTGTACCGTTGTGTGCTGGATACACAACATGCAAGTTTGGCGATCTTGGTGAGAAACCACTGACCTGACTCGGCTCTATCTTCTAAAAATCTTAATTTGTGTTTGAAGAAATGCAGTCATACACATCTGGGATGACATCAGGGTAAGTGAATAATGAGAGAATAAAAATGTTTGGGTGAACTATTCCTTTAAGTGTCTAGCTAATAACACATGAGTGATTCATGTAGTAGTTTATGGATCAACCCTCGTGGGCTTCGAACCTGCAGCGTTTCAGTAATCAGCCCAGATATTTAAACACCAGGCCACACTAGGCAGCCCCAATTATTTTAGCACCAGTACTGATATATAAATATTTTTTTGAAGTTACTCTAATATGTGTGAGAGAGAAAAGTTGGGCAGAAAGGGAGCTTTGTATGGTGGATATGCTCATTTCTTATGAAAGAGTGATTTGAAGCAAGGTGTTGATTTCTATGAGGGGAAAATCATGCAGTGTACACAATGAAACCATTCATAAAAGATAAATGGCTGCAAACCATGTAGAAACAGTCCTCCAGCATTCAGAGTCTCAGATATTGAACGTCTAACCATGTAATGTCCTGAATCTGTGGTGTAGCGTAACATAGCACACTATAAAGGAATACAAGGTGTCCATTTAAAAAAAAAAAAATGTCTTGTGATTTACACACAAAGGCACATATTTCAACTTTTAAACTCGTTTTACTTGTAAATGACTTACTAGAGACATATTTGGACAGTGTAGTGATTAAACAAATAGTTGTTACCATATGTATGTAATGTTCTCCCTGTAAGTAAATAGAGATGGGCATTTTGGCCATTTTGTCTACTCGAGTACTCTAACTAGTAATCGAGTGGCAATGACATGAACATAACTGTGTATATATAATAACATGTCTGATAAATGACTTTGGCAGCTGTTCCATTGTATCTTCTATTCATTATTATAGGATGTTTTAGGGTGTAATGATTCATCGATTCAAGAACCAACTATCCAATTTTATCGATAATGTGTAAACATCGATATTTTTAAAAAAAATGTACCTTTTATTTTAATACTTTCATGTCAGCCACATCCATGCGCATTTCCGTCAGGCGATGAAGCAAACTTAGTACATTAATTTGACTTTATGAGTGCAAAATATGCTTTTCACGTGGGACACGAAATGCGAAATGCAAGCTCCATTGACTGGATCTGTGCGAGCGCATCAACAGGGCGCGCCTTAAAATGTGAGCTCTCATGACAAACACAGAGCAGCTCACGTGCAAGATTAATTCAGGATTCCATCGATATTGTTGCGCATGCGACCCTATGACGAGAAGGAGGGTGTGGCCGGGCCATGATGGAGCACGGCCTGGCCTGCGAGATAAGGGGCAGCCGGAGACACCGGTTCAAGAGAGAGAGATGCACACAGTCGCGCTGCACGTGTGTCTGTTAGTTTATGTTTTTTTTTTTAAGTTCATTTATATCATTAAACCTTTATGGTGACTGTTCAGCCGGTTCCCACCTGCTTCTTGCCCGACCTGTTAACTGTTACAGACCCATTTAAATTTTACATGAGAAGTTCAACCATCATGTGAAACATCTTGACAATGCTAACATGCTGAACGGTACTAATGAGGGAAAGAGAAATCACCTGCTCAGCTCCAGCATCACTTATAAGACTTTACACATCTACACATCAACACTTACTAAAATTTATCCCAGTTAACTGTAACAGAAGTTTTCATTTCAACTGTGGAAGCTGAAGCCAAGAAAACTGGATAGTTGGAAACAAGTCATGGGTATCTTAAGTATTTTGAATTGGATTAAATGGAACAATTAGCTGTAATCAAACGATTGATCATCACTTGTGTCTTTATTTTTATATTATTTTATCTGTATAATTTTTTTCAACATCTGACGTACCATATTTTGTTGTGGATGTCCCAAAAAATTCAATTTAATTGTGCAAAATAGGCACATAATATCAGGGCCATAATATCAAATCTAAATCGTATCGCGGTAGACTTTGAAGTATCAGGAAATATCATATCGCAGGCCAAGAGAAATGATATAAGATCGTATCGTGATGAAATGTCCGATTTACTCCCCTAAGCTGTTCTAAAATAATCAGTTCCAAAATGTACAAAAGATTGCATAATCAAAATATAATGCATCATATTTTGTCATTATGTGAGGATTCGCTGCCCAACTCAATGAAAGAATGTGCGCAATGTGTCTTAGTAAGCGCACACCAGTTTTTTTGTGACTGTCTGAAACGTTTATTTTCAACAGGAGATGCCATAACATCACTTTTTTAATATGCTTTATACTTTTTTAATAAGTTGAAGTTCAGTTTTGAAGATGCTGCATTCTGTTCCATTTAGCTGCACTCTGTCTAGCTGTTTGAAACACTCACCTGCTGTATATTTGCTGATTTGTGTGTGTGTGTGTGTGTGTGTGTGTGTGTGTGTGTGTGTGTGTGTGTGTGTGTGTGTGTGTGTGTGTGTGTGTGTGTGTGTGTAAAAGAAAGGGAGAGGTGATTGCCTCAGAGCACAGGTGTCAGATGGCATTAATATCAGATGTCATTCATGAATGCTTCGGTTTGTTTCTGAAAGGAATAGTTCAACCAGAAATGAAAAGGAGGCAAAAAAAAGATTTTCATTGGATAATGAATGAATTTGAGTTTAAAGTGCATGAGACTACTTAAAGGGATAGTTCACCCAAAAAAGAAATTTCTCTCATCATTTACTCACCCTCATGCCATCCCAGATGTGTAAGACTTTCTTTCTTCTGCTGAACACAAAGGTTTTAAAAAATATCTCGGCTCTATTAGTCCATACAATGCATACATGATTAAAGTGAATGGTTAACAAGCACATAAAGGGTGCATAAAAGTAATCCATAAGATTTCAGTGGATAAAACTATATCTTCAGAAGCGATATGATAGTAGAGGGTGAGAAACAGATGTTTAAGTCCTTTTTTTACTATCAGTCTCCACTTTCATATTCTTCCCCACCTACTGGGCAGGGAGGAGAATTTATAGTAAAAAAAAAAAGTCTATAAAATAACCATTGATCTGTTCCTCACCCACACCTATTAAGGCCCCAGAGTGTGGGGAATACTGGCATAGTGTTGTAAGACAACAAACTTAATTCAGCAGTTAAGAATATGATGCAGTTACAGATGTATGGTTAAAATGAAAGGTTTGTGTACTGTTAATGTGGCATTTCACATGTGTCAACAAATGGAAAACCGCACAAGCTGTAAAACAGTCCTTATTATCGTTCATGGCGGCAGCTTCACAGTCTCCTCTGGCATAGACATTCAGTAATAACACTACAAGATGTGGTGTAGTTCAAAAATCTTTATTAAATATCTCCCAATTTAATGCATTAACAAAAGTAAAGAAACATGCGCTCTTTCTCTGCTTTCCTTTCATCTCTTGCCCTCACGAGAGAGCGCGTGTTCCCCTCATTAAAGTTCAAGCAGCATCAAGTGAAAAATAAACTATTAATAGGCCATACAATCATCCAACTAAATGAAAAGGCAAGGAAAGAATTAATAAATTTGATAATTCTTCATGCAATATTAAGATACCCTCATATAATGAATTAAATATAATGCAAAAACAAAAGACATACAATAAGGCATAATAATAATTATATGAAATAATGACAATGAATCGATAACAAAAAAATGTCACATTATATTTTATTGCATATATGGGTTTCAGTTTGTTTTCATTTTAGGACTGTCTAGCTATAGAATATTTTGTTAGCCTTTACTTGTTTTAAAGTCTTATTAAAAAAAACTTTTTTTGTCAGCAAAAACTAGGCAAAGTGATATTACTAGGAAGTGGAAAATTCTATTAATAGTGACAGTGTGCAGAAAGCTTAACTATAGCCAGTTGTGACAGAGATCCTGATAAATGGTGAAATGATTGGGATCGGCTGTAAAAATCCTAATCGGAGCATCCCTTCTGAAAGACAAAGGTATAGACTTCTGTTCGTGAACATTCAGTCACGCTGCTGGGGGAACCATTTAGAGGAGCATTTAAAAAGAAGGACGCACAAGAGAACGTGTATAACCATAACTAATTTGACATTAATTATCAGGCATTAGGGCTGGGCAATATGATGATATATACCCTGGCAATGATTAGGACCTGGTATTGATACAGATTTCCCGATTTCATTTGATTCCGATTCACAAGCTCTCGGTTCGATTCGATTCCAATTTGGATTCAATTCATATGAGTTTATAATTTATCATTTTGGTCACAATTTGTATTTTCAATGTTTTCAATCAATAAATACGATTTCGTATTTCACATATTATTTTTGTTACATATTTATTGTTAAATTGCATAATTTGTACTATTTACATGTATTTATATTGATTTGAGTCAGCATACAGAGAGGAGGTGCAGCGGCTAACAGACTGGTGTAGAGCCAACAACCTGTCCCTGAATGTGGACAAAACAAAAGAGATGGTTGTTGACTTTAGGAGAACACAAGGTGACCACTCCCCGCTGAACATCAACGGCTCCTCTGTGGAGATCGTCAAGAGCACCAAATTCCTTGGTGTTCACCTGGTGGAGAACCTCACCTGGTCCCTCAACATCAGCTCTATCACCAAAAAAAAACCAACAGCAGCGTCTCTACTTTCTTCGAAGGCTGAGGAAAGCACATCTCCCTCCCCCCATCCTCACTACGTTCTATAGAGGGACTATTGAGAGCATCCTGAGCAACTGCATCACTGCCTGGTTTGGGACTTGCACCGTTTCGGACCGCAAAGCCCTGCAGAGGATAGTGAGAACAGCTGAGAAGATCATCGGGGTCTCTCTTCCCTCCATCAAAGACATTTACATAAAACACTGTATCCGCAAAGCCACCAGCATTGTGGAGGACCCTGCACACCCCTCACACAAACTCTTTACCCTCCTGCCATATGGCAAGAGGTACCGAAGCATTCTGGCCCTCACGACCAGACTGTGTAACAGCTTCTTCCACCAAGCCATCAGACTCCTCAATACTCAGAGACTGGTTTAACACACACACACACATACGTGTCCTGAGTTGCACTTTAATAACTGCCACTTTATAACTGTCTGCTACCTCAATAACTGCTATGTGCATAGAACACTATCTCATAGTATGTTATGTTTACATTTGGCATTTTTAGTAACTGTCATCTTTTTGCACTACTGTGTACTGGTCGGCGCTGCACTGTCTATCACTGTGCCTATTGTAATGTTCATTGTTAGAAATGTATTGTACTGTCCCGTGCTTTTGCACACGTTTTTGCACGTGCACTTTATATAGGTATTTTATATAGGTATTTTTATTTAGTCTGTGTAGTCTCATGTGGTTCTTTGTTTGTCCTATGTTGTTTTATGTAGCACCATGGTCCTGGAGGAATGTTGTCTCGTTTCACTGTGTACTGTACTAACTGTATATGGTTGAAACGACAATAAAAACCACTTGACTTGACTTGACTTGTTGAATGTGCTTAAACCGGTTCTGTCTCAAACAAAAAACGACATTTCTCTAAACAGCACCCTTAAATGAGCGCATGTTAACTAGAGGACTGGAATGGATTTACCTTATCTGTGCGATGCATGATTAGATTTAAATGTTTTTTTTTTTTTTTTAGATGTTTTTGATCAACAACTGACTGTATAGAACAGAAATTGTATTAAAAGAGACAGTATTCAATGACAAATGGGTTGTGTGGATCTCAACGTGGACACACATTACAAGGAGCAATTTTTACTCTCAAAACACTATGCAAGGATCTCGCTGCCGTACACTTCACACACGGTTAATGGGGAGTGAAATGTAAATATTTACCAGCCTGTTGCCAAATATATTCACTTTAGTCGCATGGCGTGAAATTTGGTTGCAAATGCGAGTGATTTGCTCTCATTGTTGTAGAGGGTTGTGCATTGAGTGAAAGATCGATCTTGGGATTTAAGAAATTATATTGAGATCGTTCAAATGAAGATTGTGATTAATTGGAAAAAATAATATTTTTTTGCCGTATTGTGAGTATCTTGAAACTGGAGAGGAAATTAAAACGTACGACATCCGCGGTGCACAGAGCAGAAATCTGCCGCGTGACAATAATCACTCGTAATACAAGCAATCTGTTTTACCACCTCAAAATGAAGCACGCAAAAGAATATTATGAATATTATTTATTGATTTTGTGTTTTCATTTTTTTTTACTGGCTGCATAACATTTTTTTCATTTATTTGATTTTGTGTTTGTTTGTTTTAGATTTTTTACTTACTGTATAAATTATTTTCTTTGTTGCATTGCTCAGAGAAGATTCTGAATTTCTTGAGGAAAGTTTATAATAGGCTAATAATAATTATATTGATTACCTAAAAACAAATCAGATTTGTTATCATTTGGCATTTTGGTAAGGCCGATTGTTTTTTTAAAGAGCACCTATTATGCCCCTTTTCACAAGATGTAATTTAAATCTTTGGTGTCCTCAGAATGTGTCTGTGAAGTTTCAGCTTGAAATATGCTACAGATAATTTATTATACCATGTTGAAAATGCCAATTTTTGGGTGGGAATAAAAACAAGCTGTTTTTGTGAGTGTGTCTTTAAATGCAAATGAGCTCGTGCTCCCCAGCCCATATCCAGAATTGGGCGGAGTTTTGACATCTCTGCTTCTGATAACTAGACATCATAAGCAATATGACTGACAGCAAAAATAGTGGTGTTCAGTCCTATATGTTTGAACCGGAGTCAGACACTGATGAGGGAGAGACTCCGTCAGAAGTAACAACTTTGGTGGGCTTTGTGATGGCCACTCCAATACCTTGATTTTGTTGTCCTTAAGCCATTTTGCCACAACTTTGGAGGTATGCTTAATTGAGATCAGCATTGTTTTTTTACCATTTCAAAGATGCTATTACCAAAGAGCAAGGTCAATTACATTATATGTTTCCTTTAAACTTCGTCTTTAATGCTTTGTAAAGTCTAAATCTGTTTCTCTTGGCTAGCATATTTTCTTCAGTCTCTGTCCACAGTGGTTGTGCTTCTGGCTTAGTCATGCTAGCCTGTAGCCTTATTTTGGTCTAATTAAGTGATATTCCCACACAGGAATGTGGCACACATAGATATCCTCACTTTAGCGTTGGTTGTGAAAGCATTCTGAATCACCCATGGTACTGCATTGGTTTCTGATGAAAATGAGGTCAGTGGATGACATTGTTATCAGGAATAACAGTTGTTTTACTTGTTTATGGTTATGTCTTGTCATCTTTGGGATTTACGGCAGTGCGTGTGTGTTGATGCTTAAATGGTATAGGCCATAAAACCAGACAATACAGTGTAGTTTTGGATTGTTTGTCTGTAGTCTAGGGAGGGAGTGGTGCTTTCAGTCTTTTACTGGAACAGACTCAGAGAAAGTGTGCAGAAATTAGACCGCAGTATGGTTTGTCTGTTCCAGTAATGAGAGAGTGCTGGAAACTGGACAGCATGCTTTGTTTAGCACCCAAAGCCTACAAGACAAAGCAGAATTCCCCGCTCACCAGCTCCAATTTTTTCCTCTTTCCCTTCTTCTCTTTGTCTCGGCCTGTCTGTTTCTGTCAACCAATTAAAAATCCTTCTCTATTGCACCCAGTGTTGATTGAGTGCCTGATGGTGTCAGTGTTTCTCTCAAATGAGCAATTTAACAGCGGTCTCCATGTTCTTGATGGCTTGGCTGTCTGAGACATCTGAATTTTGCTTTCTCAGACAGCATTTGGAGGTAGGAGTGCATCAAGGCACATCTGAAGCTAAGCTTCATGTAGCAATCTGTCTACCAAGATCCCTGCACATTAGGTGTGTAATGGTTCAAATTTCTCACGGTTCAGTTTGTGTCATGGTTCATGTTTTAGGGTCACTGTTTCGGTACGGTTCTGTATTTGCTTTGTTCAATTTCTGCCAAATCCAAATAATACTCTGTTTGATAAACACTTTAACAGGTTTGCCCTTATATAACAATCATGGTTTTACAACAGTAACCATAATAATAACAACCGTACTAATCATAGTAACCACAAAATCAACATGGTTACTGTCATGGTTACAATATACAGTATAGTAAAATCATGGGTACTATATGGAAATTACAGTATTACTGTTATAAACCATGCTTAATTGTATCAAAACCATGATTTCTGCTCAGAAAACCATTGTGACAGTCAGTAGCAGTTTTATTACAGTTATATTACTCGAGTAAAGCCATGGTTAATTTTCGTCAGGGTCCTTAACTAAGAAAAAAAAAAATTCTCTAATTACTGTCAGCATTTTAACTTAATACCTGCACTATTACGCTACATCCATCAACATAAAATGCATTTCAAACTCATCTCAACATGCTGTATATCACTATAAAAGGAATAACCTTGCTATTTAAATGCATACGAGAAGGGATATTGTGATAATGCTGCTTGAGTATTGTAATCAGAGCACGATCGATTTGTGATTTTAAGACAAATAAGACCAATTTTAGAGGAGTCAAATTCACAGATTACTGATATGGTGGCCGATATATTTCATTTTTA
The DNA here is from genome assembly GCA_032164185.1 of Moxostoma hubbsi. Lineage (NCBI taxonomy): Eukaryota > Metazoa > Chordata > Actinopteri > Cypriniformes > Catostomidae > Moxostoma > Moxostoma hubbsi. Next base: position 13,074,729 of record JAVLUX010000018.1, on the reverse strand, counting down.
AGCTGGAATGAAAACAGACCTTTTCTATGTGGATTGTGAACCGATTTTGCACCAATATGACTATAAAAAGGTACTCTTATTTTTTTTAATTTTTTTTTTTTAAAAGAAGGCTGCTTTCTTAAACAAATATTTTTATCAAGAATATTTAACATTATGATTATACATTGTTCACAATATTTCCCTCTGAAATATAGTGGAATGGAAGTATAAAGTAATACAAAATGCCAGGGTAATACTCAAAGTACAAGTACTTCTAAATTGTACTAAAGTACAGTTTTCTTGCTTATCAAAACACCATCAGCAGTATTTCGCTGTTAATGTATAACAAAACAGTCACAAACAATAACTCATGGTTCGCTGCTGCCGAGTCAAGATATAAACAGCGGCATCGGTGTTACACCGTGTTCCGGTGGAAAACCAGATTTATAAATATTACATTTTGTAAATGCAATGACTGGAATTGTTTGGTTGAAGGGGGTTAGTGCATCCAAGTTGAAGAAAAAATAAATAATTAAAGCCTTCCATAGACAGATAGATGGGTGGATGTGTGGCTACTATTCGGAGCCAGATGTGATGACACGCGGACTGTGATAAAGGCCTATTACCAGTATACAGCACTTGTGTCGAGCGATGTCTGCAAACAATGCCTGTTTTGTAAACATCTATTGAACATTGCTGTAGCAATTGACTGCAAAAAGAAAATGTTCCCAAATAGGATAAATGCAGAAGGGCTTCTCTATCAGCAGCTCTGTGAGCAGAACTGTCATGTCATCAAGTTAACCCGTGTGAAACACAGGCAGAGCGTGTCCATCTACAGATCAATTCAGGTGCATTAGCGGAGGTGGTATCTGTGTCTGTTTGACACTTTGGCGCGTTTTCTTCACCAAACCTTGTGCTCCAGATGCATCATTAAACTTTGTGAACCATGGTTCCAATGCTTTCAGTTTTTTACAGAGAACCGCTACACCCCAACTACACATGGCAGAATTAAAAAAATGTCATTTTATTCCCTTTTCTCCCCAATCTGGCATGCCCAATTTCCACGACTTGGTCTTCGTAGTGGTGCGGTTACTCACCTCAATCCATGTGGCTGAGGACAAGTCTCCTCCACTCCTGAGACAGTCAATCCACGCATCTTATCACGTGGCTCGCTGTGCATGACACCGCAGAGACTCACAGCATGTTGGAGGCTCATGCTATTCTCTGCAATCCACACACTTTCCATGCACCCCATTGAGAGTGAGAACCACTCATCATGACCATGAGGATGTTACCCCATGTGACTCTACCCTGGCCAATTTGGTTGCTTAGGAGACCTGGCTGGAGTCACTCAGCACACTCTGGACTCGTGACTCTAGGGGTGGTAGCCAGCATCCATACTCTCTGAGATACCCAGGCCTAGTCTAGTTATAGTTATAGGGCTAGTTATAGTCCATTTGTCTGTGCAACCCCTAACCACTACATTGTGAGTGTCTACGTGCCAAACTCGCACACAGTCTGATGTTTTTCTTTCCATTTGTTGTGTGTTGATCTGGTTTGCAAATAAGTGTGTGTATTCCAGCAGGCAGTAAAACCTGTCTGATTCGGTGTAATCAAGTGACTCTGTAAGGAGTCAAGATCGCCATTGCACTGTGACCTAATTCTTAAGTAAATTGCTGAACCTGATCTCAAAGCTTAACTTTAATCTGAGCTGAAATCAGAACTAGCAACGTGTATGCCACTGTTGCCTTTCTCTGGAGCTCCACCCAGACATCAGGCCTCGTTTCCACTGTCTGTCTCCCTCCTGCCTATGGGCAATACTCCCCTGTGTGGATACATTTCCTACATCTGAATAATCGCTATCAGGGTGGGTGTTCATATATCTGGATTTGGGTTAAAGGTTTATCAGGTAGCAAACAAAGGAGGGGGGAGAAATGTATATTTGAAAGTACTGTGAAATATATTAAAATACCTTGTGATATGGTATCAATTTTATGTTTAATGGATAGTTCACCCAGAAATAATAAAAACAATCATGTCATCATTTGGCAGAATAGCTAAAAACAAATACATGCAATGAAAGTAAAAGGTGACCCGAGACTACAGTGCATTCAGAAAGTATTCAGACCCCTTAATTTTTTTCACATTTTGTTATGTTGCAGCCTTATGCTAAAATGCTTTATATTGTTATTTTTCACATCAATCTAAACAACATACACCATAATGACAAAGCAAAAATGAAATTTTTGATAACTTTATTAATTTTGCAAATTTATTAAAAAGAAAAAGCTTAAATATCACATTGATATAAGTATTCAGATCCTTTGCTATGACACTTTATGGCAGAATGGCCAAACTGAAGCCTCTCCTCAGTGCAAGACACATAAAAAAGCATTAAAAGGCTCTCAGACTGTGAGAAACAAGATTCTCTGGTCTGATGAAACGAAGATTGAACTGTTTGGCCTCAATTCCAAGTGTCATGTCTGGAGGAAACCTGGCACCGCTCATCACTTGAGTAATACCATCCCAACGGTGAAGCACGGTGGTGGTAGCATCATGCTGTAGGGGTGTTTTTCAGCAGCAGGGGATGGGGGACTGGTCAGGGTTGAAGGAAAGCTGAACGCGCAAAATACAGAGATATCCTTAATGAAAACCTGGTCCAGAGTGCTCAGGACCTCATACCGAAATTATCACCTTCCAGCAGGACAGTGACCCTAAGCACACAGCCAATACAATGCAAAAGTGGCTTAAGGACAACTCTGTGAAATGTCCTTGAGTGGCCCAGCCAGAGTCCGGATTTGAACCCAATCGAACATCTTTGGAGAGACGTGAAAATGGCTGTCCACTGACTGTCCCCATCCAACCTGACGGAGCTTAAGAGAACCTGCAGAGAAGAATGGCAGAAAATCCCCAAATCCAGGTGTGCAAAGCTTGTCGCATCATACCTAAAAAGACTTGAGGCTTTAATCGGTGCCAAAGGTGCTTCAATGAAGTACTGAGTCAAGGGTCTGAATTCTTATGTCAATGTGATATTTCAGTTTTTTCTTTTTAATTAATTTACAGTTATAAAAAAAATTGTTTTTTTGCTTTGTCATTATGGGGTGTGGAGTGTAGATTTTATGTGTAAAAAATAAATAAAAATAAAAAATTTAAACATTTTATCATAAGGCTGCAATATAATAAAAAAAATGAAGGGGTCTGAATACTTTCTGAATGCTCTGCAACATATTGCCTAATCTCCTTATCTGATCAATAAATGAAAGAAAGTCATACGAGATTGGAATGACATGGGACGGTGAGGAAATTATGACAATTTTTAGTTAATTTTTGCATTTTTCATATTTCTATTTTGAAAAAAATGATTGATTTCACCATTCAGAGTAAGAGATGACTAAAAGTACTGGTAGATTTAGTAAAAGGATGCTTCGGGTGACCACATGCCACAGATTTCACAATCAGCAAAGTACGCTGAGACAGCAGGCTAGAGGCTAAAGGCTAGAGCAATGCCTTTGCCACATGATTATTTCTATTTAACAAAATCCCAAACTAAGAATGCACTATGAATATAATTGCGCAAAGCGCTAAGTGTGAAATACTGAAGAAAAAGAAACAAGTCAGTAAAAGATCACAGTATATGACTCTTTTGAATAACCATAAACTAAACTAAAGATAATTATATAAAATTAGATGACCAGGTCCCTGCTGATTCCCATGGCTAAAACAAAGTAACATATCTGATAAGTCTGATTATCAGTGGGGTAATATTTGTACGTTGGCCTTGTGTAAGTGTCCTGATTATTTTTGTTCTTGAGACGGCTAGCTTGCAAAGTCTGCAAAACTCTCAGTCCTTTAACCATCAACACCACCATTCACAAATCAACACTCTGTGACACGGCAGGATGGGGCCGGGTCGTGATTTTACATACCCGGTCCCTTATCAGGCTAATCAAGCCTCTGAGAGGGATAAAGGCCGACTGCGGACGGTGGTGTGACAGAGAGAGAACGTTTACGGCCACCTGTCTGTCCTATGTGTGTCTTTTTTGTGTCTTTTGATTCCGTTTTACATTAAAATATTTTTTATATTGTCAAGCCGGTTCTCGCCGCCTCCTTTCCCTTAATCCCCTTATACGCTCCTTTACAAGGCTAATCTGTTTAAGGTTTTAAAGGGAGACACGATTTGAACTCCAGGGCACATTTGTTGATGCTTGAAATGTGATATTAATGCCCTCCTTAGCATTCAGAGTAATTTTATTTTGAGTTAGTATGGTGGTTAGGGTAATAGACAACTGAATGCAATGTTTCTCTAATGCACTAAAATGAGCATTACAAGGTCTGATTTACAAGATATCCAGTTACTGGAGGACCCTGTTTGTCTTTGCCCTGATTCGCACACCACAGCAGCCAATGAGAACTTCTGAGGATACACATCAGAATTTAATTTGTGCATTATGTTATAATGTGATGAAAGCAACCACACAAAAAAACTGATTGATAGATAAAGCTGGTCTGATGTCCCAAAGGGAGAGAGCAACCATCACATTTTAGCAGATGGCTAAGATCCTTGTTCTGACTGTTATGTCATATTAGTTTTGGTTATGTTATGTTCTTATGGCTATTGTTGAAATTTTAACCCCCTATTGCATCACAAATTAGATTGTTTCTGAAATGTGACTGTTATTCAGAATAGTAAGAGTTGTTTCTATTTGATCCCAGCAAAAACACTTTTTAGAAAAATACAATAAATCCTAAAAGATATTTAGTTCTGAGGTCTTGAATACATTTAACAGGTGTAACATTTTTCAAAGAGGAAGTGTGATTGATCATGTTTTTGTATATTATCAGTTCTCATGAGATTAGAAAATATTAACATCAATAATTCAATGTTAAATATGTTTTTTGAGATGTAAAAAGGGCATTTGTGTCTCAAGAACCCAAACAAAACATATAGCTTTTTTCCAGCAGTAAGTGCCCTTACTGTATTGTATACAGCAAAACGACATTTTTAAATGTACCTTTTGCTTTTTTTAACAAGGCAAATAAATGCTTCTAGTTTTTGTAGTGAATAATCTGCAATAGACAATGTTTATATCCTCCACTTGTTCTAATGGAAGTAATAACTTTCGGCAGTGTATACCAGTGCACACAGAGCCTACAAAGTCTCCCAAACCGCTTTGGCCAGTGAATGCCGAGCACCTGTCTCAATGGGAGCTATTGTTCACCTCCCTCTCTTCATAAGTACCCTTTGCCCTCCATATGGTTGGGCCTTTATGTCAAAGTAGTGCAAAAAGGGAGATGACGCCCCCTAGTGGATGTTTGGTTGTTCATGCCTCAAATATTAAGATGCTTACTCATAACTGTATTTGACATTGAATAACTGAGTAGTCAATTCTGGATTTGTGTAGTCATATATGGCTTTGCATAGCTCGGTAACATTCAGTGTGATAACATATTACGCTGGCAATGTTACTAAAAATATTGAATTTTAAGGGATGGTGTAAAAAAAAAAAGATCTGGGCTGCTCTAGGTTCTGGTGCGATCCATTAACTATCCCATTGGGTCCTTGAGCAAGACAGTTTCTGTAATAGGTGTTCAGTGTGTTACAACAAATTGTGAATTCTAGTGTCAGAAATGACACACTTTTGTAGCCTCTCCCTGTGTACTTGTATACAAGTAAGGTTATATATATATTCTTATTTTTTCTGCTTTATCAGGAGCAGATCCATGTGCCGGTGTACCACCCGACTCCCAGCCAAGCCCGGTTGGCGACCCAACTGACTGAAGAGGAGCAGGTGCGTATTGCTCAGAGGATCGGCCTCATTCAACACCTGCCCAAAGGAGTCTATGATCCAGGCAGTGACGGCACCGAGAAGAAGATTCGAGAGTGAGTGGTTATATTATGTATCCATTTATATTTCTCTGTTATATAAAATGCATTGATTCTTAAGTTAAGAACACCATTTCATTAAGAATAACAGTTTAAATTTAGATAAAATTTATACTTCAGCCTGATCAGTAGTTGCAGGCTTGGACTGCACACCAACCACTGTATATTCCACACAACAGAGGTGCGTGTTAACATGGTGTCATCCTTTTTCTGCACAGGTGTGTAATCTGCATGATGGACTTTGTGTACGGAGACCCCATCCGGTTCCTCCCCTGTATGCACATCTACCACTTGGACTGCATAGACGATTGGCTGATGAGGTCCTTCACGTGTCCCTCCTGTATGGAGCCTGTAGATGCTGCCTTGCTCTCGTCCTACGAAACTAACTAACTGACTACTGCCTGCGCTGATACCCACCGTACACACGCAGAATTAGCCTTTGAGTCCTGTCCTCACATTGCCCCTTTGTGCTCAGAGACAACCTGTCCTCCCAGTTGGGGGCATGGGATGGAGGAGGACCTAAGAGGCCACACTGATGGTTTAATCTCTCCTGCGTTGTCCTGCTGGACCGGGAAATCTGCAGGAGCTGTTTTGCACCCTTATGACTTATCATATGATTCCTTAGTCTTCAAACAATGCCCAGACAAACAGTCATGCACCATTCCATTGTTGCAACATTTACACTGGAAGGAAAATTTGTGGACTATTTAAAAAAAAAAAAAAACAAGTTCACCATTCAATCTCTATTTATTTCAGTGTCTCAGTTTCCATAAATGCTCACCTGCTTCAAAGAAATAAACCCAGCTGTACACACATGTGCGCACACACACAATCACACATGCATACTATGTGCATGCAGGAATCATTGCTTGCATCTTTTATTTAACTGTAAGTGAGCTTTTGAGTTTGTATGTTTGTTTGTTTGTTTTAAATTGCCCTGAATGGATTTGTTGGGCTGACACTTTAAATGGGTGTTCACACCGACAGCATTTGCAGCTACAAAGCGACCAGTAGTTATTCAGTGAGAGTTCACGATTTCTAGCGTCATGTGCCCAAGTGGTCGTTGGCGATGGAACAAAGTTGAGTGAGATCAACTATATTCAAAACAGCAGGGATGCAGTGTAAGATCTCCTACTATCTCCCGTTATTTAATCACTGTCAGTGTGAACGCTCCTATGTTGTAGCAAGACGATTACTTCCCTTTGTAATGGACTATAAGAAATGGAAAAAAAAAAAAAAAAAAAAAAAAAAGAATAAGCAATTTAATCCTGTAATCTCCTACATTTAAAATGTCAAACACTTGGTGATCACTGCACTCACATGTTAGTTAAACTGAATTTCTTTGTTGTTTTTTCTGTTGTTTTAAAATCACCATTACTTTTAGTGTAACAACAAAACCAAGAACATTATCTACAGAAAAAAAACATTGAAGTCATCGTAAACTGAAGGTAAACCCAGAGCATCACGTGATATTAGTATGTATAATGCAATATAGACTGTAGTGACTCACAAAAGTACACATATGAGTGTACAAAACCGCTTGATCATGTTATTTTCACCTTCAATGCATTTGTGTGTTTTAACTTTATTGTACATAGTGCAATATACGTACGTATATATATATTTTGTGATTTTTATTCTAATTCTAAGTACCAGATACTTTAAAATAAGTCTTTATGACATCATAAGGGACCCTTGACCTTTGCAAATCAGAATCCTTTGATTATTTCCACTGTTTTACTGAAAAGTTAATTGAGGTCACTGTGAGAGTGAATCACCAAGGATTTGGCTGAATCATCAGTTAAGTAAATATGTGCCCCCTTTTTTCTTTATAAGTAAGTGAAAATGGATTTTTAAATTTTCCCATCAATTTCTAGCTATTTTTTTTTGGCCATGTTTGGGTTTTATGTCGAAAACAAGACAATGGTTGGACATGCAGGAATAGCTGCACTATATTTATTCAAAAGGAAACATTTGTTTTTGTCCACATTTGTTTGGTGGAATTATGCCCATCTCTCTCTCGCGCTCTCTCTCTCTCGCGCTCTCTCTCTTTCTCTATCTCTCTCTCTCTCTCTCTCTCTGACTATAAAAGAAAGCACAAGAGACCATAGAAAGTGTCTCTATTTTTCTTACTCAAATTTAATACAAAGATTAAATGGCTGATAGAAAGTAGAACTGATTGTGGGCAATGTGCCATCTGTGCTCTTGATATTACCAATGTTTGGCATTAAGTCTGTCCCTTTTACTCAAAACAAAATAGAAACAAAGTTCTGGTGGTTAGTGGCTGCTATTGAAGTGAAGATTTTTTTTTAAGTTTTTCCTTGTGTTTGAAAACATGCCTTGTGTGGTGTGAATATGTATAGTTAATGAAGGTGGGGGTATATTCTTCATAGAAAATCCATTGACCTTTTTTTGCTCAGTACTTTAGTTTTAGTTTTCATCTTTTGTGTGTGTGTGTGTGTGTGTGTGTGTGTGTGTGTGTGTTTGTTTGTCTCTCCTTACAATGTGGAGCTCCATTGCCTTAGACCAGACAAGGAGTTTTTTTGCTGTATGTCCAGGGCTGATGGGGGCTCTACACCAGAATTGGGAGGACAGAATGATAATGAGTGAGCATTTGGACGTAATAATCAGGGGCCACTGGGCCCCGGACCACGTTCATAAGACACTTCTCGCTTCTGTGAGTCATCAGTGCAATGCCATACATGAATCTGATTCTCCATGATGTGCTGGGAGCACATGGACAATATATAGGATTTGTTTGTATTTGATGTGTGTGTGTGTGTGTGTGTGTAAGGCTGTGAGAGTCTCCTGTTTGTCTGTATGTGAAAATATATATGTATATATAAAATTATGCATCTTATCTGTACTACAGGCAAATAATAAATAGAATTTCTGCTATGAAATTGTCTGTTTGTGTTTCTGTTAAGCTACCAATTTTCTCACATTAGGAAAATTGATTTGTTAATGTCTGTAGTAGATATATATTTTTAAAGGCCATAGTATGTCACAGCAGGGCAATGCTTGACATTTAATGGCAATTATCCATTTGCTGAACCATTTGCATTAATGGCTACATTAAAACCAAAGATTTTATAGTGCAGTAGCTTCTGTGCATCACTAGAGGACGCATACTACACTAATGCTAAAGCTGCCAAGGTTCATAAACTGCTGTAGTAGGGTAGTAGTTGCAAAGAAGCCTTTGCTCTATTTTTACATTTGAACCTTTAATGCATGTTTCGCCAAACATTATTACATACTTGGGTCTTTAGGGACCCGGCACTATATCTATTACAAATGGATCTACAAAAAGCCCAGATAGTGTCACATTTTCAAGAAAATAATAGAGTATATTGTGATGTATTTTGCTGTTTTATTTTTCATATATCAAAGACATGATGCAACAAATATAGAGCAGGATTCATTACTTCCACACTGAAATTTCCTGAGACGCAACTGGCTGTCAAACACATATTGAGCTACACAAAACACATAATCTATTCATAAGATACACATGTATTTTCTAAAGCATTTTTTGAGTCTAAAATAGATGCTCAACTTACATCATTTCAGTAGTACACCCAAATGACAATAGCCAAATCATACTGTTTATTTGTTAAACTTGGTATAGTTTACATCCACGTTGCTCCCTCATCAAATAGCAATGTCAAATCAAGTCAATGACACATCAGCACCACCTTGAGTAAGAAATAGCATGTATAATATAAATGTGTGGAATACTGATAATTCATCATGGTCACACAGAAAATCAACATGAGATAGTATTCATTTGCATGAATATAGTACACATTTTTCTTATAATAAACAAAGAAATATATACCCTGTGATAGAAATAATCATAATAATATGATTTGAGGAAATGCAAAAAAAAAAAGACACTTAAATATCTAGGGTCTTGAATGACCCTATACACTTTTGGTAATTAAGCAGTTTTATATATATATATATATATATATATATATATATATATATATATATATATACACACACACACACACACACACAGTGCATCCGGAAATTATTCATACAGCGCTTCACATTTTCCACATTTTGTTTTGTTATGCCTTATTCCAAAATGGATGGGTTATTTGTTGAAAAGTCATTAAATAGCCAATAATACATTTTGGAAGTCTAGTTTAGATATTTCGTATTTCAGAAAAGATATCTTCCTCAAATCAGTGTCAATAAACATCAGGTTTCATCACAACATTTGTTGAATGAACGGTGTCCTTTTTCCTGTGTAATAACAGTGGAAATGTTCAACAGCTTTTTTTTTCTTTCTTTGTAGCCAAGACTTTAAGATATGTTCCTATACAGAAATTGACTTGTCAAAATCAAACCACTCTCTGAAATATTTCCTGGAGTAAAAAGTGTTTCAACTACTGTAGGATTTTACAAAGAAATATAATTGTTCCAATACATCATCATACAACAGAGCGTAGATTCCTGATTAACACCATGTCTTTAACCCAGTTTTTGTCTGGTCTCGTGGTCAACCCAAAGAAAAAATATGCAACCTCACCTGTTTCCAAATTTGGGTTTTAATGCATACCTTGGGTCTTTAGTGATCCGGGACCTCATTCCACCATCTGTACCTCATCCATTTTTTGGAGTTATGCCAACACCTCTTTAGGTTTCTTCAACCTTTCTCTTCTGAATAGTATAACATAAGAAAAGTGGCAAAATTGCAATATATATATATATATATACAGTGCATCCGAAAAGTATTCACATCTCTTCACTTTTTCCACATTTTGTTGTTACAGCCTTATTCCAAAATGGATTAATTTCATTATTTTCCTCAAAATTCTACAAACAATTCCCCATAATGACAATGTGAAAGTTTTTTTGAAATCTTTGCAAATGTATTAAATAATTATTTAAAAAAAAAATCACATGTATATAAGTATTCACAGCCTTTGCTCAATACTTTGTTGAAGCACCTTTGGCACCAATTACAGCCTCAAGCACACCTATTTTTAGGCAGTTTCTCCCATTATTCTTTGCAGGACCTCTCAAGCTCCATCAGGTTGGATGGGGAGCGTCGGTGCACAGCCATTTTCAGATCTCTCCAGAGATGTTCAATCGTGTTCAAGTCTGGGATCTGGCTGGGCCACTCAAGGACATTCACAGAGTTGTCCCGTAGCCACTCCTTTGTTATCTTGGCTGCGTGCTTAGGGTCGTTGTCCTGTTGAAAGATGAACCTTCGCCCCAGTCTGAGGTCCAAAGCACTCTGGAGCAGGTTTTCATCAAGGATGTCTCTGTACATTGCTGCATTCATCTTTCCCTCGATCCTGACTAGTCTCCCAGTTCCTGCCACTGAAAAACATCCCCACAGCATGATGCTGCCACCACCATGCTTCACTGTAGAGATGGTATTGGCCAGGTGAAGAGCGGTACCTGGTTTCCTCCAGACATGACGCTTGCCATTCAGGCCAAAGAGTTCAATCTTTGTTTCTCATGGTCTGAGAGTCCTTCAGGTGCCTTTTGCCAAACTCCAGGCAGGCTGTCATGTGCCTTTTACTGAGGAGTGGTTCCATCTGGCCACTCTACCATACAGGCCTGATTGGTGGAGTGCTGCAGAAATGGTTGTTTTTCTGGAAGGTTCTCCTCTCTCCACAGAGAAATGCTGGAGCTCTGTCAGAGTGACCTTCGGGTTCTTGGTCACCTCCCTGACTAAAGCCCTTCTTCCCCGATCGCTCAGTTCGGCCAGGCGGCCAGCTCTAGGAAGGGTCCTGGTGGATCCAATTTTCTTCCAATTACGGATGATGGAGGCCACTGTGCTTATTGGGACCTTCAATGCTGCAGAAATTTTTCTGTACTCTTCCCCAGACCTGTTCCTCGATATAATCCTGCCTCAGAGGTCTACAGACAATTCCTTGGACTTCATGGCTTAATTTGTGCTCTGACATGCACTGTTAACTGTGGGACCTTATATAGACAGGTGTGTGCCTTTCCAAATCATGTCCAATCAACTGAATTTACCACAGGTGGACACCAATCAGTTTGTAGAAACATCTCAAGGATGATCAGTGGAAACAGGAAGCACCTGAGCTCAATTTTGAGTGTCATGGCAAAAGCTGTGAATACTTATGGCCATGTGATTTTTATTTTTAATAAATTTGCAAAGATTTCAAAAAAACTTTCACATTGTCATTATGGGGAATTGTTTGTAGAATTTTGAGGAAAATAATGAAATTAATCCATTTTGGAATAAGGCTGTAACAACAAAATGTGGAAAAAGTGAAGAGATGTGAATACTTTTCGGATGCACTGTATATATATATATATATATATAATAATTGCAATTTTGCCACTTTTCTTATGTTATACTATTCAGAAGAGAAAGGTTGAAGAAAACTAAAGAGGTGTTGGCATAACTCCAAAAAATGGATGAGGTACAGATGGTAGAATGAGGTCCCGGATCACTAAAGACCCAAGGTATGCATTAAAACCCAAATTTGGAAACAGGTGAGGTTGCATATTTTTTCTTTGGGTTGACCACGAGACCAGACAAAAACTGGGTTAAAGACATGGTGTTAATCAGGAATCTACGCTCTGTTGTATGATGATGTATTGGAACAATTATATTTCTTTGTAAAATCCTACAGTAGTTGAAACACTTTTTACTCCAGGGAATATTTCAGAGAGTGGTTTGATTTTGACAAGTCAATTTCTGTATAGGAACATATCTTAAAGTCTTGGCTACAAAAAAAGAAAAAAAAAGCTGTTGAACATTTCCACTGTTATTACACAGGAAAAAGGACACCGTTCATTCAACAAATGTTGTGATGAAACCTGATGTTTATTGACACTGATTTGAGGAAGATATCTTTTCTGAAATACGAAATATCTAAACTAGACTTCCAAAATGTATTATTGGCTATTTAATGACTTTTCAACAAATAACCTCTTCAAAATCTGTGCTTTTTTTGACTGGCCCCTGCAATTTTTCCCTCCCAAATTTAAACGCTCACCATTCACAAATACAGTGGACTAATTGCATAAAATTGTTCTCTTTTTACAGACCCCCCCCAGATTTTAAGAAAATATTCCAAATAATTAGGTATATATTTACAATCTTATGATGACATTTATTTATTTATTTATTATTATTATTATTATTATTATTTGTATCTTTGTTGTATTAACATTGTAAGCATGTAATTCTGGGTCTGTTCACTCAATCTCCCTGAAAAAATATTCTCTGCAATGGTATTCTCTGTACAAAACCATATATGTCTGACATCTGTATCTGGGGACTTTATATTTTTAAGAGGAAATGGTAAAACAATTATGAACAAAATTCATTACAACATATAAAATGTGTGACAACTTGCAACTTGCCCCCAAACTGGCAAAATCAGCCTTTCAGTTTAAAACTAGGTGTTCTAAAACAACATACAAACTCACTGCAAGAGAAAACACACATTTATGCAATTGGACTTATGGTTCAAAACCTTCTAGTTACTGAGGTATAGTCCTTCTGATAATGTCGCTATGTGACAACCAGCACCGATCTGTCCTACCTATATTTGCATACACACATTGTATTTGCAAATAGGCCTATACTCTATGACCAGCAATACAGTTGGTACAGAGGCATTGCAACTTGCCAACCATACAAAACCTCATTAGTCAAGTCATTTTTATTTGCGTAGCGCTTTTCACAACACACATTGTTTCAAAGCAGCTTTACAGGAAATCATGCTTTAACAGAAAATTAAACTGTAATATCTAAAAAGTCATAGAGTCATCATTGTGTAGTTTGAATAAATATGATTGTAATTTGTGTATAAAAATTAATAATTAAATAATTATTGTATTTAGAACCCCAGTGAGCAAGTCGAATGTGACTGTGGCAAGAAACACAAAACTCCATAAGATGTTGGTTAATGGAGAAAAATAACCTTGGGAGAAACCAGACTCACTGTGGGGACCAGTTCCCCTCTGGCTAAACAGCATGAATATAATGCTTTTATTTATGTGCAGTGCAAGTCATGGTTTAAAATTAGTAAGCTATGTAAATGTTAAGGGTCAGTGTTCAAACAAAGATTTTGTAAGAACTGTAAGGTTTATTACTAATGTCTTTGAAGTTCATTGTGGATTAACTGCATAAATTCACACTGATGCATTCTTATTTGTTAGTTTGCTGATGAAGGCTTTTGTTGGCAATTAATTGATAGTCTATGTATTCCATTTTAATGATGTAACAGTACATCAATCGAGAGACAAATTATATTTTAGCGGCTTATTTTTAGAGGTTTTTGGTTCAATAATTAGTACGTCTATTAGTACCTCTATTGAGTAGAGGCCATCCAATCTTGATTTCATTGATACATTCTGCTAATTTGGAGAATTGTGAAATTTCGTCGGGTTTCGAAGAAATACGAAGTTGGGTATCGTTGGCATAACAGTGGATATGTATTCCGTGATTCCTGATAATATCTCCCAGGGGAAGCATATATAAGGAGAAAAGCAGATACCTTAAAACTGATCCCTGTGGCACTCCATATTTAACTTTTGTTTGATTTGACAATTCCTCGTTTACACAGACAATGTGGTAGTGGTCTGCTAATTAGCACTTACCATAGTTCTCAAGTCTATTCAAGAGATTGTCGTGATCTATGGTGTTGAAGTCAGCACTATGATCTAAAAGCACAAGAAGAGAAATGCAGCCACGGTCAGATGATAAGAGCAAGTAATTTGTAACTTTTACAAGCAAATTCTTTGTACAGTGATGGGGCCTGAATCCTGACTAATCTTTCATATATATACTATTTCTCTGTAGAAATGAACATAGTTGGGGGGACACTACCTTTTCTATTATTTTCGACAGAAAAGGGGGATTTTAAATAGGTCAATAATTAGCCAATCCTTCAGGATCAAGCCGTGGCTTCTTAATAAATGTTTTGATAACTGCCATTTTAATGTTTCTTGGGACATGTCCTAAGGATAGTAAGTCAAAAAGTCTAGATGAACTTGATGTAATAATAGAAAATATAAATACAGTCTTCTTTAGCACTCTTGATAGTGTTTCCCCCCCTTCTATTAAAGAAAATTTAAGAAACAAGCCCCGCACCATGGTACAATGATCATACTCATTCGTGATAATACACACTTGTATTCATGCAAGTGCAAGAATACAAAATTAGAGGTATTTCACAGTTCAGCCAATCACTAAAAGCTGCCAGGTAAGTTTATTTTAACAAACTCATAGAAAATAACCACAACAATCATACAGTAGGTGTTTATTCAGAACTGTGGCTAAATTGGTTAGGAATAAAGCCTCGACTGAACCAGTTACTCTGTCGCAGCACAATAGTAACATGAATTTCTTTACTGATAAAATGTAAATCTTCAGAAATAAAATTGGAATTATGCTGTCACAGTACCTCAGAAAACAGTGTCTCATAATTTTCCTCACGGGCAACTTCAAATCTTCTCTATCATAGGTCATGAAGAGCTAACAAAGCTTATCAAAACATCAAAAGCCACAATATGTATGTTAAATCCTATACCAACTAAACTCTTAAAAGGGGTATTCCCTGAAATCTCAGAACCTCTTTTTAATACTATGAACTCCTTGTTGAGATTAGGAGCACTTTAACCAACAGGTGGAACAATTCCATATTGCCACCTATAAAAAGGCAACAATTCTTAGTCTGGTTTTAATCCATTTCGAAATACTTTGAATGTTACTGAAAGCAAAGTAAAAAGGGAAGCAAAGCAAAGGCCTTCTGGAGACAGGCATGTCATCTACAGTATGAGCATTGCTAGACAATGTTGAGCTAGTAGTTTTACTATATCATGACTGTAGTGATGGTGCATATCTGATAGTCTGGGCACATAACCAATCAATTCCTTTTGCCAGTTCAGGGGCTCAGTGGCTCTATTTGTCAACTGTGGCAAATGATGTGTACAAAAGGCAGTCACACAAGATCCTGTAAGACTGCAGGATGAATACTGTTAATGTATGTGTTCATAATACGTGTGTATATATTCATTCAGTTTCTATTTATTTAGCAGTGTGTGTGGGTGTGGGTGCGTGCGTGTGTATATATATCTCAGTAACTAGAAGATTTTGTGTCAAAAGTCCAATTATCAATATGTACAAAAATGCTTGTTTTCTCTAGTGCTGGTTTTGTATGTTGATTTAAAACTAGTTCTAAACTGTAAATTAGAATATTTTTGTGAATTCTGTCAATTAGGTCAATGTGAGGATGGAGGACCACCGGATCAAGACCCTGTTATGGCCAGCCCATTCTCCAGACCTGAACCCCATTGAAAATCTCTGGAATGTGATCAAGAGGAAATGGAAGGCCACAACAAACAAAGCTGCTTGAAATGTTGCCCCAGGAGTGGCATAAAGTCGCCCAACAGCAATGTGAAAGACTGGTAGAGAGCATGCCAAGATGCATGAAAGCTGTGATTGAAAATCAGGGTTATTCCACCAAATATTGATTTCTGAAATCTTCCTAAATTAAAACATTAGTATTGTGTTGGTTAAAAATGAATATGAACTTGTTTTAGTTGCATTATCTGAAAGGTCTGAAAACACTGCATCTTTTGGTTATTTTGACCAGTTGCCATTTTCTGCAAATAAATGCTATAAATGACAATATTTTTATTTGGAATTTTGGAGAAATGTTGTCAGTACTTTATAGAATAAAACAAAATTTTAATTTTACTCAAACACATACATATAAATAGTAAATCCAGAGAAACTGACAATTTTGCAGTGATCTCTTAATTTTTTATATACACACACACACATCTAACCTTCACAGAAATCTATCTGCATTTTTACATTTTCAAAAAACATAATTTAGTTTGATTTATAAGCTGTTTTCCTCACAGGGACCAACAAATTGTCCCCACAATGTCAAAAATTTGGGGTTTTACTATCCTTATGGGGGGGGGGGGGACATTTGGTCCCCACAAAGTGATAAGTACATGCTCTCTCTCACACACACACACACACACACACACACACACACACACGCAGGTTTATGCATAGAAAATCTATGATTACCATATTTGTGTCACATCCCACTGCCTGTGCAAAATGTGGAAGGAAGCTGCCCTTGAATTGAGTTCTGTGCTGTCAGTTCTGTGCAACCACAAATGGAAAATGTGAAGCAAAAGGCACAGCAGTCCTTCCCAACTCTGATAAAAGTGGCCCTGTTGATTGGCCAATGGCTCACCACCACAGGGCTTTTGGACATATTGTGTCACCCTTTCAGAGGGAAAAATGAGTTTTCAAGTGGCACTCCACCTGTCTGCTGCTTAAACAAGCTCTTGCAAGGCTCATAAATTACAAAGCAGCAAACTTGTTATATTACCCATAAAATATTGAATATATATATATATATATACTTGGTTAACGTAAGACACTTAAAATGGATGTGAATGGGGCCAGACCATAAACATTAACATACACACTATTTAAAAAATAAAGCAAGACGTAAACATTATGCATGTTAACATGATTTTAATGTGATATCATTCAGCATTTATCAGTTAGCATTTAACTTATCAAGGATGAGTTATCCAATATTACAACTTTGTTGCCATGATATTTGTAAACACTGTAAGTATAATCAATCTAATATTATGTTAACATATATAGTGTTACATCTTGTGGCTATACTTTTGAAATAGTTTGTATTTTAATGTTTATGAACTGGCCCTATGGACTTCCATTGTATGTGCCTTACTGTAACCACGATTATTGTGGTTACAGTAAGGGACGAGTCAGAATTATTTTCTGGGGTAAATAACATTCTGCTTAAAATGCTGTTGGTTGTGCTTAACTTGTATTGGACCAGGAACATTCCTTTTTTTAAATTGCAATAATCCCATTCATGCAAACACTTTAAACTTATTATGTTTCATTCACATAAAATGTAAACATTCTGATATATGCTTAGAAATAAATACCAATGCATTTTAGACAAATGGAATGTTCTTTAGATGACAAACAAGACTTTTTTTTTTTTTAATCAAATTAATTTGGTGTGAGGGGAACTATTTTGGCATTCACGGAGAGCACTGGGACAGAGCAAAATACGGCTGTTGAGCAATTAAAAAGACACCAAAAATGCTTGATAACTTCTCAACCCAGGCTGTGTAAAGCGTTTGCGAAATGCAGATGAAATGTTTGCCACATGACACTCCCTGATGTCTCCTTTCAAATTAAATAGAACTGCCTTGTAGTAGGGTGAGAATTTTTTTTTTTATTGCCTTTCTGTGTGATCTGTTCTGGATTAATGAAACAAATAAATAAAATAACATGACAGGCCTCTTAAATGTTCTTATTTTTTACCTGTTTAGAAATGTATTTTGATATTTGACTGTAGGCCTATATTGACCACTTAGTTGACTTACAAAATCTTCATAAGTCCAATTAAGCTACTTTATATAAAAGTTATAAAAAATAAAACAAAAACTTAGGGACAAACAGCTCCATCAAACTCTCCTGAAAGGTCAGTTGTGATGACCTCTACACCCATGTTAAAGAAAGAGAAATTGTGATCTTTTTAGTGTGAAGGACATGACACAAATATATACCAAATATGTCACAATTTGATCTGCATTTGTTATTTCAGCAGCATATGGGGAGACTGGGGAAAGCTGTCACAGATGCTATCTCCATATCTACACTGTAAATGTGGTAACCTCCCATTGTTAACTCAAGGAGCTATTTCTACTGAACTAAACCTTAAAATTATATTTGTGTGTGTGTGTGTGTGTGTATCTTAAATAATATTTCTGACTTGAATTAAACCAAATGAAGCACATTTTGAGTTAACATTTTGTGCAGTGTATAAGGTTTTGAGTCAAACATCAAATTATCCAATTACACAGATACTTGTTTTCTGTACTGGTTTTGAATGTTTTCTTAACTGTCTAACAATATAATTTGCTTGTGGATTCTGTCATCCAAACTAAAATTCTAATATCTTCATTATTTTGAATTAGCTACAATAATAGCTACTAATAACAGCGTGAAGGACATGGAACAGTCTATCAACAATATGTCACAAATCATCACAAGCTAGCTGACAATGTAGCAAGGCTATATGCTGAAAATGTTTAAAGATAATTCCAAAAAGACTGCCACATATTGCGTACGAGTCAGTATGCAATGTGGCACCTTATAAAAATAGTTATTTCTAAATCGTGTCTAAATTAAGTCGAATTTGCCTTTGGCATTGTTATCATTTATCAATATAATGATATAGTACATATCCAATGTTTTACATTCTAATTATAGGCTACCCATGTCTTTAAACGAACCCACAAAATGGTCCCAATAAGCACATTTGTTTTCTTATATACATTTTGTTAACTGTTCCTTAATATGGGTGCTAAACTGACCAAGGACATGCCCAAACATGTCTTTTTCTATCAGAAATCATCGGCATTTAGACGTTTTGTTTACCTTATTTCATCGATGATAGCCGACATACAGGCCTGCATGTCAAGAGATGAATACCTGTCAAATTTAATATTAACCGGATTTGAAAATAAAAGGTGATATTAACAACGCAATCACTCGTTTCTTGAAGATTTACGCATCCTGTTTTAAGTCGCGCAACCAGGAAGATCACTTTATGACATCTCCATAAACAAGAAAAATGCGTTTTGAAAACGGAAAACGTGGACTAAAAAAATAAAACGTCTCGTATTCTCTTGCATAGTGAGTTTGGAGGAAAAAACAACGTTTTTACACTGAAAGCGCATAAATTTGAAAATCTTGGCACCGCGCACCGGGCTGCTGTTTCCTCCCACCGATCTAACGGATCTGCGCTGCAGCTTTTGCCTGCTCGGCAATGAAACCCCTCATACATAGTCTCCATATTATAATTTACTCTCTCTCTCTCTCTCTCTCTCCTTTTTCAAGTATTTAAACAATCAATGATAACAATACAAGTATTTGCTTTTCGACGCACGAGCTATAAAATAAACGCGCATTGCATATTCAAAATATTGTGGTTACATTATTAAAATGGATTCGTTGTTAAAACGTGTCCACTCTCTCCAGGTTGTGGTCTTGTATTAAAATGAATGACTGCTTCACACCACACGTCAAAGTATTTATTTTAGATTACTGCGAGACCGTTGGAGAGCGCGGAAATAATGTGCTCACATGATGCATTTGGATCTTACTGTCCTTTTTTGGATTTCATTGTGCATGCATTCATGCTGCTTAGCTGGGAGATTAGATCTATTTGATCAAATATATGAAAAGCTGTGAGAAATGTAATTATGAGTAGGCTGAAAAATAAATACATAAAAAACATCAATTGATTTAATTTCATTTTTAGTAAGTTGAAACTGTTTGTCAAATATAGCTTAAGTCTATTTCTGCGTATAGGGGAATGACAGACCTCTTTACCAACAACTTTTAAGCTGATCCAAATGTTTCAACGAAACACTTAAGACAAAAATGCCACCAACGACACGGCGTTTTAATGGTCTGTTTTAAACATTTGACAACATCAAACAGCAGTTATCAATGTCCAATCAAATATTTCATTTAAGTACATATTTTAATACAGTCTCATAAATGTTTTCTAGGCCTACCCGTATTTTATCGAGACGAGCCCAGAGTTAAACACACAACATCATGAAAACATAGTGAAACTGTTTTACAGCTGTCTTTGGTTATTTTATAAAGATTTAATATTTTCAATGAGACCAGAAAAAAAAATCACAGTAAAGGCCTGATAAAATGTTAAAAATGCAGTAATTACAAGCAAAAGTGCAAGTTTGATGTCATAAAACCAGACAAAAAAATAAAAATAAAACAACAACAACAACAACAACGGAGCAGTCAGGGAATGTTAAGTGGCTATATAGTGCAATTACTTCAATAAAAGGAGATGTACATTTTTCTTTAAGCAGATCCATAAAAATAATCGATCAACAATATTGTCATTTTTTTTTGTTATAAAACAGGACGTAAAGGCTATATATATATATATGTTGTGCTTTGCTGAAATGTAATATTGAAAGTTAGTGAAAGAAATGATCTACAAATCTAAAATGTGGGAGTATTTGACTTTTAACCAGAAAAATATTTATCAACAGAAAATGAGGAATATTTCAATGTCAGAGACCTAAAAATAAAAGCAGTTCAGCCAATTAAAAAGCATTTTTTTATAGGCCTACTTAAAAAAGTTCATGTGAACTACATGTAGCCTAATGCTAAATGAAATGTTATTTGTTCTTCACAAAAATACATGCCCCTGAGCCCGATTTCCAATAGCCTATTTTACACTGCATTAAGAGGTAGTTTGCTGAATGTTCTGCAATGCAACAAATCGCTCCTTCAGCATTTATGTGCTACCTCTTGTTATAAAATAAATCACAATGGCCCATAGCCTACTCTTGTTCTCTAGCTGGATTCTGACGGCGCAATACTATCTAACCACTCCACAGTTCTGTGTTTTTTGTGCATAAGAGCCAGGTCACGAGGGGTGCAGCCTTTTGCATCAGGCAGAAAAGGCTTTTTGCAATGAGATACGAGGTACTGCACAACATCCAGGTGTCCTTCCCGCGCCGCCAGATGCAGAGGCAGGTTGCCGTTGTTATCAATGAGATTGACATCAGCACCATTCTGCACAAGCACCTGTAAAGTGTCCAGATATCCGTCTCGCGCGGCATCGTGACTGATGGTCAGTCCTCCGATGGGGTCGCGCGCGTTTGGGTCCGCGTGCGCTCCAAGCAACGCCTCCGCTATGTGAGGGCAGCCAAGTTTCATCACCTGAGATGAGAACCCAAACACAAATCATCATGTGTTCAATTTGCGTCGTATTATGGAAAACGTTATGATGTATTGGTCAAATGGTTGTGTTACATAATAAGCAGAACAAATCTGAGTAAAAGTGTGCATGGAAATAACATTCATATATATTATTAGGCATTATATGGGTGTGAATGTCTAAAATAATCGTGTAGGCTACTTTTTATTGCTTGTGGCAACAATTAGTATAATTCTGTTAATGCCCACCTATTATTTATATAATTGTGGCTGGTTGTGGCAGATTATGCATTAATAACTCTATTATTTGTCAGAAGAAACGTTATATATATATATATATATATATATATATATATATATATATATATATATATATATATATATATATAAACAAACAAACAGTATAGCTATTATAGCTAACTTAATTTTGAGCAGATAAGGCTCTCCTAATTTATGACATACTAAACTCTGATAATATAAAGTGATGCTATATTTTAATAAGGAAAAATCCCACACATCACATGGGTGTGTGTTTATGTTAACCAAAGCATCACAAAAATATTTTAATATAATTTTAAAAAGGCTGATTTTAATAAGGCATATGCAGCATTATTTATATATATATATATATTACATACATTGAAACATCGAGAATGGGGATTACCCATGCAGTGACCTGAAACTATCACTCATTCTGAAGCTAAGCGAGTATTGTATGTGAATGTGACACAAACACTCTCAGTAAAAAAACTGAGCTAATATTTAAGGTATAAGGGCAGAAACTTTTTTGTACCTATAGTTAAATACTAACATAATTGCACCCTTAAGACCTATTCTGTAACTTTTAAGGTAGGATTGATATGTTTTGTTCTTCTGAGACCTTTTCACAAATATGTAGCTATACACAAAATTAAGATACCACGTAAAGGCTTTGTACCTTTAATGTAATTTTTTCTAACAACAACACATGAATATATCGTGCTGACCGAAATGAAACCGAGTAAATTAAGTATTGGCTATATTGTGCTTGGCATCAGTCCAACAGCCTTCTGTTTGTTTTAAAAGTTTTAATATTTTGTATATTCATTTATGAGGCTTGTATTTTAAGTCTATTTTTAACCATCCGAGAGTTGTATGTGTAATAAACATAAGCATCTACCAACGCTTTGGGTCTTATATCCTAATTAGCTATATATATATATATATATGTGTGTGTGTGTGATTATATTTAAATTTGCTGTTAGAATTGTCTTTTAAGGCTGTTTCTGAAATAATTACTATATATCTAAATTGTCCTTGAACTAATGCAATTGTAAAACATTTCTGCCAAAAACTACAATGTCAAATCCCAAAGCTCGTGTGATGACTAAGGTGTAAAATATAATCGTTTTTGTTTAGTTTCCACTATTAAATAATTTAGGCTATAGTGAAAGGATGTCTATTGAGCAATCTAATTTATTGGCATAATGACATATAGGTAATGTGTAACAGGTGGATAGGCTACTTTGTGGTGTACATGCATCTTTTAAAATAACTTGGATTATAGTTAAATGTACATTTACCAAGTCACTGCTTCCAGTGGCAGCGAGAAGGAGAACGGCAAATCGAAACGTTTTCTTGAGGTTGATGCATCGTGCATAAAAGGCATTGTTTGTATTATTTTTATATATCTAATGCGCTTAAAATGCTTAATAACCAATACACATGATGTGGAAAGCTACAAAGTGTACTCCTATATGCCGTTATATATGAAAGCAGTTCATCGGTTTGTGATTCTAACCTGCAATGGTGTCCTGCCGAACTTGTTCCTCTCATTAACGTTCACGTTGCATTGCAATATCGTCTCAATTTCCTTTAGATCTCCTCTCGCAGCTGCAGTGCTCAACCTATCTATAGCTGTGGCCTCGGCCATTATATCCTGACGAAATGCTAAGGAAGAGGTAGAATAATTCAGATCTCTGATTCTGCCGTTAAAAAATGTCCGATGGTTTATATGGAAAAAATCTTGATGATGACGAGAAGTAGGCTACTACGAAGCTGTAGTAAATGGCCCGATCCTCCAGCCCCCTAAAAAATATACGTTGGAGAAGAGCCAAGGTCCGCCCACATTAATATCTCCCTCTGAAGCTGTTCGAACCAGCGCAGAAAACAGGGATGTCACGCCATCTCTATCAAATATATATATTAACATTCATCGGTTGTAGGAAAATCTAAACAAAAGAAACATAATATTTTATATAATTTATGTGAGCAGTTCCTCCCCGTGTTCGTGCATGACATAAAACGCTGTTATGGTTTCAGTCAAGGCTATTACTGGTGTAATGAAAATATCGGCGAAACAACAAAAAAAAGCCCTTTTATTCCAACGAACCCAGGCTTACATTACTTTATTTATTCCAACGACCCAGACAAATAAGTTGGACAAGAAGTCAAATGGGAAAAAAGCTCTCCAGCGCAACGACTGTTGGTTTGGAGGCGGCAGATATGAACGTCTCGCTTTTCTCGTGATGAAAACAAAAAACACGAATCGTTCTGGAACAAATTATCTCAAATTCGTGCACTTCGGAGATCCATTATACAAAAAGCAGTACCGCGGCCCGCGGTCCTGAGACACAAACTTGTCTCCATGCAGTGCCCTTTCATGAGTCCTTTGATTTTAACTATATGCAGGTGCAGTGGGCTGCAGAACCGCGATCATTTCATGGCATTAGCAGATGTTGTTGTCATTTCAAGCCGCTATCGCTGTCTCCAAACAGATAAGCACTCTGAAACAGATAAATAGAGGGAGCAGACTGTTATTCGGCGAGAGAGATATCCATCCAAAGCGTTTACAAGGCTGTGTTGAAAGTTTTATGCAACTTCCCGCCCAATTTCAACGGGGAAAATCCTTGAATATGAAACGTCAAATACGAAGTTGGCACGTTTGTTGTCAACAACCCCAAAAAACAAGATAACTGCCACTCTTCCGCCGACCAGGCGGCAATATCGAAGTGGCATGGATTGAAATGATCTTAAAAGCGGTTCCAGTCGGCAAAAAGAGAAAAGTTTCAAACGCCGCTCAGTGAATCATTTCAAACTGCAGGCATGCGTATCTATAGATGTTCGTTCGTTGAGGTCGCTCGCGCACTTAGTTGCTGTTACATAGTGACGATTTAGCCGATGATGGAAGACGTCATAATAGACAATTTAAAATGGAACACTGTATCCACTACCTGGAGAATGGTTACGTCCCGGGCTTCGATGTATATCCTCTTAATCTTTCAATTGGTTTATGGGCGTTGAATACGCTGGTTGGAAGACAGCTGAATTTGTCAAATAATCTGCCGCTGTTGTTTGACATAACTCCGTTTTTGAAATAAAGGACCGACACTTCCGCCCACTTTACTAACAGACGCGGAGTGAGGCGGGACTCAACTGAAATGCTGGGGAGGGAGAGGCTGAGAAAATGATGCACATTCTGCTTTCTCACCAATTGTGCCATGTTAAACATTCCTCCCCAAATTCGCTATAGTATTTCTTTCTCCTCAAACGTATTCTTGAAGTAAAATGTTTTCAAGTTACTAATGAAGACTTTTGTAAAATAGTCTGGCAAAAGAGTGTGAGGTCATGTGAACTAGCACAGAAATGCACCCTTCCAACGATCCATGCTGTATATTCCGGGTTCAATACAAGTTAAACCGGCATTTGCTGATTACCACAAAAATAAATTTAGACTCTCTCACTCATGTTTACACATCGAGGTTACAATAAGGCACTTGCAATGAAAGTGAATGGGGCCAGTTTTGGAGGGCTTAAAGGCAGAATTATTATAAGCATCTAGGCCTATATTAATTAAGTTTTCTGTTAAAACTTTAGCTGTAAAGTTGTTTGCAGCGTCACTTTTACTATCGTCTTAGGGTGTTGCTGCCATGGGAACAAAGTTGTAAAATTTGATAGAACTTTACACAGAAAAGGTTAGTAAGTAGGCTAAGTGATAATGTATAGTCAGTCGGTTGTTTTTGCCAAAAAAAAAAAAAAAATACATTCCGGGAGAAAAAAAGCGGTTGTATTAGCCTGAATGGGGTTATCTGAGCTAGGTGTTTATAATGACAATCTGACTGCTCATTATCCATCTTATTATAAGACTATTTGGACATGATTTGAGTTAAAATTATTTTATTAGCTTACTTGTAGAGATCGCACAGTATTCCGAGATGTAGGAAAGATGACTCAATACCAGGAGGACTGCACTGTTAAAGATTTTCTCATCAAAAAACAATAAAGAACAGGCAGCAGGGTTGCCAGCATGTTATTGAAAAATTAACGGTGTCTTTCTGTTGCTGAAATTAACAGCTAGATACTATTTACAGCTACAGTATATGACTGTAATTTAGCAGCATATAGAAGTCAAATTACATACTGTTGTTGAAATGAACATATTCTCCCAGCATGCACTGCGGCATGAAGACATTTCTTAGATTTTTTACTATTTACTGGTTTATTTTGACATTGATTTTGTTGTAGTTACTTGTATTTTAATGTTCAGCTTTTACTCTATTGTTTTTTTTTTTTTTTACATAAAAGATTGTTTGTTAATTGTCACCATTGTTGCGTTTTGTATGTCAAGAGTTGATTTCTGTGTGTGTCTCGCTAACTACTGAGTTATGCTGTAAATTCGTCAAAAACATTAAACACTCAAATTGCGGACACCGTTTTGGTGAAATGCTCTTTGTTGTTTTAGTTTTTATGTGTAATGCATCGTTATTGAGATTAATAGTGCCATTTGCAAGATAGGGTCAAATAATCTGTCTGATTTTAGATTTTGTCTTCGAGTAGCACAGTGCAACAAATTGTGTTATACTTAAACAAAAATTGACTGACTGGAAGATCATAATTTAATTATAAAGGTCCAGGGTGCCAGCTCAGGAGAATACTAATCACTATAATGGTGACTTCAAACTAAATACAACTAATTAAACTAAGACTTCTATTAAGTCTGAATAAAAAACTTTTTTACATGTTTTTTTTAATGTATTTTTTTTTTTTTTTTTTTTACAATTTCTGTAGCCTGAATGCAGCATACAAACTTATTCAAGTGCAAAGGCTTATGGGTATTTCACCATAATAACCCACAATTCAGTGCTATACAGTTATTTTACTGTGTACAGGTTGTTGTTGTTGTTTTCATAAAAATACACTGTTCTATTCTGGAAACATTTTACATTTAATATGTATATTGCTTCAAAGGTTAATATTTTTTATTTGACTTCTCATTAGACAGACAAGTGAAGGCTGATGTGAGATGATAAAGAGCAGAGGTGTTGGTCAGAAACATCATGAACACTAACCATGTGCCACAATCTGACATTTTTTTGCAACTGGCTCTACCAAGGACAGAAAGAGATGTGAAAGGCCAGATGTACAACTAAACAAGAGGATAAGTACATCAGAGGTTCTAGTTTGAGAAATAGATACCTCACATGTCCTCAGCTGACAGTTTCATTGAATTCTACCCACTCAACACCAGTTTCATGTACAAAAGTAAAGAAGAGACTCATGGGTGCAGGCCTTATGGGAAGAATTGGAAAGAAAAAGCCACTTTTGAAACAGAAAAACTAAATAAAATGGTTAGAGTGGGCAAAGAAATAAAGACATTGGACAACAGATAATTGGAAAAGAGTGTTGTGGATCTTCACCGTATTGAGCTTTTGTGGGATCAGGTAGATTGTAAGGTATGTGAGAAGTTCCCAACAAGACGGCCACATTTATGTCAAGTGCTACAGGAACTATGGGGTGAAATGTCACCTGAGTATCTGGACAAACTGACAGCTAGAATGTCAAGGATCTGCAAAGCTGTCATTGCTGCACATGGAGGATTTTTTTTTTTTTAGAACTCTTTGAAGTAGTTTAAGAAGTTATGATATGTTTTTTTTTATATTGTAATAGTAATTTGTCATGTTATTAATGTCCCAATATATTGTGATCAGTTGAATGAAACTTTGGTGAATAAACGTACCAATTATTTTCCATAAGAGCAAACTCTGTACATTATTCCAAACGTTTGGCCACCAGTGTGTGTGTGTGTGTGTATATATATATATATATATATATATATATATATATATATATATATATATATATATATATTTTTTTTTTTTTTTTCTTTTTCTGGTATATCATGCCACAAATGCTGTCCAAAAGCAAGTTTTCAATATTTTACAAAACCTCATTGTTTTGTTTATTCATTGCAATAAATAACTCTAGCACAGCTAAGTAATATTTATTTCCTTAGAAATTAACAGAACTACTCTTGCTGTGAAAAACAAAAAACCCTGCTAAAACCAGCCTAAGGTGGCTCAGTTTTGTTCAATCGCTTTAAAGCAATAAATGAAGTCAAGGCACTTTGCAAACAGAGCTCAAAAATATTTGTGCTGAACAACAAACACTCAATTTGTTTACTTTTTAAATGAAACCACGGCCTTGCTGCTCCTTTAAAAAAAAAAACACATCACTTCTAATCGTGCGAGTGTCGCGATAGTTTATGACACTTCTTTACGGCAGCCGTAAAATGTTTCTGTTGCTTTGAACGCCGACCCAGAACAGCAAAGTGACGATAACAGAAAAACAGAAATTCACCAAAGACTGACAATACGGCCCGAAGAGCAGCGTTTATACCTCAGGTACTCGCCGCACATTGATAAGCCGTGTCCCCTGCTGCTCTTTTGAAATCGGAGGTTGATATTTTTGGGGTATTTTACATGAGTCGTTAGCTTCTCCCTGCAATGGCCTCCGACAGCAACATGGACAGAGAAATTATCCTGGCCGACTTTCAGGTGAGTTTTCTCGTAGAAATGAACGCAATCTATGATTTCATAAAATCTGAATGTTCAGATCAGGCCTGTTATTATGGCTACTGATTTCTGGCCCGATAACGGTTATTGAAGACATAACGTTTTTGTTGACATGACTCGAGACATTCCGCTGTCATTGGCTTTGTTTGAATTATTCAGCATTATTATTGGCTTTATTTGAATTATTCAAATTTACCGGACGAAGTGACCGTAAACAGTTGAAAATATATTTTGAATGCAATCTGTATATTGGACCATCACGCATTACAGAACTGGTATCTGAAGCCTGATCTTTCTTTTTATTATACTGTAATGGCCACTGTCTGAACTGAAGCTGTCAGATGACTGTACACTTTTGGTGTCTGTGTCTCGTTTGAGTTTGTTATTTCTTGGTCGCGCCGGTCGTTCTGGTTTGTTTACACTGTCCGAGGTTGTTTTCTACACTGCCGTCAGCTGTCACACTCAACAAAAACACGTGTTTATCTGTTTGTTTGCTTTGTGAGTCATTTTATAAGTATTGGGACCAGGTGTTTTGGTTTTATGCTGTGAGAACAAAGTATTTAAGAAGTAACTAAACAAAAAATGTCCGATGGCATTCAACAAACATAGGAGGTTGACTATAAATACTGAGTGTGTTTGTGTGTGTGAAATAAATAAATATTATATATATATATATATATATATATATATATATATATATATATAATTAATTACTGCATACTAGGGGTGTAATGGTTAACATTTTTCACAGTTTGGTTTGCATCACGGTTTAAGGGTCACTGTTTCAGTATTTGCTTTGTTAAAAAAAAAAATATTACTGCCAAATCCAAAGATGAATCTATTTGGTAAACACTTCAACATGTTTGCCCTTAAATAACAATCATTGTTTTACAACAGTAACCATAGATTAACCATGGCATTTGTAGTAAAATCATAGTAACCACACTATAAACATGGTTACTGTCGTGGTTACAGTATATAGTAAAATCATGGTTACTATAAGGAAACTACAGTATTACTGTTATAAAACCATGGGTAATTGTATAAAAACCATGATTTCCTTTCAGAAAACGTCTCGGCCCCTGAGACAAAGGGAACGTGACATTGTGCGTATCCACGCATATGTGGAGTGCCTTCATACACAACCTAGTTGAAACCTCTCTACAATAATGCCAGTATTCTAATATTGGCTATGGTGTTTGAGCCCTGCTGGTTTTGGCGTGAAACTGTCCACTATAAAAACAGGTGCACTGACACCATTTCCTCAGGGTTTCTGACTGAGAACAAGGAGTGCATCGCTCATGCCTCAAGAACTCTTGAGTCTTGTAGTGCGGTTAGCGTTCGCAATATCTCGTTCCCTTCGTCTCAGTGAACTGAGGTTACGTACGTAACCGAAATGTTCCCTTACGACTCAGTACACTTGACATTGCATAGCTACGCATATGGGGAACAGAATCCCATCACGCCATAACTTCCCAGAGAGGAAACATGAGTATGCCACAATGAGTGATCCTTGTGTTGGCCAGAAGGAGAGCACTCATAACGAATATATGAACTAGAGTCATATAGTATGAATTAACTCCTTATGAACCCATTCGGGAAGGGAGTTTATTTATAATGAAAAAATATGGTAAATTATAATGGCATGACTGCAGGTGGTTGTGCAAATGATGGGGAGCCCGCACTTAAAGGGAAGGGTACAAGTGTGTGTGTGTGTGTGTATATATATATATACATGGATAATAAATAGCAAGTTCTCTAAACAGAGAGGACTTGTGAAAAAAGAGATGTTACGTCTAGGTTTTAAAACCTTGCAAATGTGTTTTGAGAGGACCATCCTGCTGCAAAACATATGTCTTGTAAGGGCACACCATTCGTCCAAGCCCATGCGAAGGCCATGCCTCTTGTTGAGTGTGCTTTAACACCAATTGGGCAAGTCTTACCCTGTGACTCATAAGCCAGGGTAATTGCATAACAGTCCAGTGAGAGCGGCTTTGTTTGGAGATGGACATTAATTTAGCATATCCTCCATAACATATAAGATCAGTCAGTCTGAACTGGAAAGTATGCCCAACATATGCATGTAGTGCCCGCACGGGGCATAGCAATGCATGATTGTGCCTCATCTGAATTAAATGGAGGCGGGAAGAAGGCCTGAAGGTGAACCACCTGCGCTTTGACGGTCGTGGTTAGGACCTTGGATACATAGCCTTTCCTGGGTTTGACAGTGGCTTTTGAAAGACTGGGGCCAAACTCAAGACATGAACTGTCAATTGATGCACGTAAGTCACCGACCAGTTTTACTGAGGCCAGAGCCAGCAGTAGTGCGGTCTTAATGAAGAGTGTGCAAATCAAATCCAAAGGCTCTAAGGTGGGGCTTGTGAGCACATTTAGGACCAAAGTTGGGTCCCAAGCCGGGACTGTATCCAGCCGACGTGGATTTAATCATCTTGCTCCTAAGGAATTTTATGATGAAATCATGTTTCCCTATCGTGGTGCCAGCTTCAGGTGATATGCAGACATAGTCACCACATAAACTTTGAGCGTTGATGGAGTGAGTCCTGCATCTAATCACTCTTGAAGAAAAATGAGAATTTCATTGGGGCAGT
Source organism: Moxostoma hubbsi (assembly GCA_032164185.1). NCBI lineage: Eukaryota > Metazoa > Chordata > Actinopteri > Cypriniformes > Catostomidae > Moxostoma > Moxostoma hubbsi. The sequence goes on along the minus strand of JAVLUX010000018.1, from coordinate 13,043,637 downwards.
TTATTGGGCCTTTGCCTTGTGAAAGACACCAATCAGAGAACACATTCCATTTTTGTGCATCGAGTAGTCTCGTGGACGGCGCTCTGGCCTGTAAAATGGTGTTCATGACTGAATGCGTCAGTTCTGGTGCGTTTAAAGCGCTCCATTCAGTGGCCACACATGCAGGTTCCACAGCTTCGGCTTGGGATGCCAGATGGTGCCTTGCGCCTGAGAGAGGAGATCCCTGCTCAGTGGTATTTCCCATGGAGGCCCGTCCAGTAATTCTACCATCTCCAGAAACCAGGACTGATTGGGCCATTTCGGCGCAATTAACAGAACTGTTTCCATGTCCAGTCAGACTTTGTTGGTGACAGAATGGAGACGCACTGGTGAAAGCGCATACTTGCGTTATGCTTGCCATACGTGGCCCATCGCGTGATGGCGACATATATATGCCATTACTTTTGTGTTGTCTGAACAAATCAGAATGTGGTGATTCACAATATCGGAATGGGCTCTAGGCAGTTGACATGTCATGGCTGTTTCACACCTGTTTTCATGTGTCAACAGTCAGGCATCCATTACATACTGCTCCCCAACCTGTGTTGGATGCATTTGTGGTCAGCACATTCTTTCTGAAAACTTGACCCAACATAACACCCTGTTGGTAGAAGGCTGGCGCTGTCTATGGTGCTAGAGCAGCCAGACAGTGTTGAGTTACCTTGATGCACATGAAATGACTTCAGTGATAAATGTTTTTTCTAAAAATTATTTTAACTGAAACGCACACTGAAGAATGGTCTGTATGCGCTCGTTCATGAGGTGCGCATGCATGAACTCCTTAAAAGGAGATTTACTGGCTGGGGAAAAGTGTGTTTTTTCACCCAGTTGATATTAGGCCAGATTTTCCTTATGACAAAGCAAGTCTCCGTGTTCGCTCAGTAGTGCCTCTGATTGGCTAGTAATAACCAATCGCTAAGGTAATTCAAAACACACCTTTCATTTTCAGTGGGGCAAGCGCCACATCGATATATTTCATGAACCTGCAGGGAGCCAGTGACAGACTGAAATGAAGGACTTACAGTTCCCCTGAACGCAAATCTAAAAAGCTGCCTGTATTGGCGGTGCAGATGCAGCTGGTGTGGGGTTTTTAGCCAGACGCTGGCCTGAGACAGAGTGGGAGCGAGCTGATTGTGATGAAGTACTGCTCTGTTTTGCATAAAATCTCACATAGCCTTCGATTGTTGCCGAGTCGTTATTCAGCAATTCTATTTCACAGAGCCTTCGAAAAGGTCGGCTGGAGACACCGGAGGATCAAATAGAGCGGCTTTTCCCATGTCACGTATTTGCTTGAGGGTCAGCCAGATGTGTCGATCCCAAAACACCAGGTTGCTCATTGACTTACCATTGACCTGTGCAGTGACTTTCGCAGCACTAAATCCATAGCAATGCAGAGCTCTTTGAATGTCTCTGGATAGTAGCCTTGTTCATCCATTTGTTTGAGGAGCTTAGCTTGAGCACCGTCATCACATGGAGTGCTGAACCAGTTCCGCCACTGAGTATGCTCAACCAGCCAGGGTGGATGTTAGTTGACATGGCTTAGAAAGATAAATGTGGCATGAGTTCCACGCCCTGCTACTCGCCGGGCAGCATCTCCTTGTCAGTGAAGTGGTAGCATCATCCACTGACCACTCATATGAGTAGTGAGAGTCATCATCCCCAGCATCAGAACCAGTGAACGAGATGTGTCTGTTCGCTCTATGGAGTGCCGGATAATGTATCGGCATAGATGTGTTACATGGAGACTGAGGGGCTCGTGGGGCATGTGCTGGCATGAGGACCACCTCAAATTTATCCTACTTGAACTCGCGGCCCCGCCGTGCCTCTGTGATCCCTCGGCTGTCACAGAAGCAGCGGTGGGAGGGCACAGGAGGCTGAATCGTCCCTCAGAACAAGGGTGATTCACGAGCGAATCATCTTGAGACTTATGCCCTTGCCGTGAGGTCACAGCTCTCATGCTGATCTGATGGCACAAGGATCACTTAAGGAACGACATCTTTAAAAATACGCAAACACTTAAGTGACTCTCTTAGATATACAGTTGAAGTCATAAGCTTACATACACCTTAGCCAAACACATTTAAACTCAGTTTTTCACATGTCCAGACATTTAATCTTAGAAAACATTGCCTTAGGTCTTCGATCAGTTAGGATCACTAGGCTACTTTATTTTAAGAATTTGAAATGTCAGGATAATAGTAGAAATAATAATTTTTTTCATCACACTCTCAAGAAGTTTACGAACACTTTGTTAGTATTTTGTAGCATTGTCTTTAAATTGTTTAACTTGGGTCAAACATTTTGGCTTGCCTTCCACAAGCTTTTCACAATAAGTTGCTGAGTCAGATTTGAAGTCCTCCTTGCTCGCACATGCTTTTTTAGTTCTGCCCACAAATTTTGGGGTCATTGTCCATTTGGAAGTCCCATTTGTGACCGAGCTTTAACTTCCTGGCTGATGTCTTGAGATGTTGCTACAACTTATCCACATAATATTCACTCTTCATGATACCATCTATTTTGTCCCTCCTGCAGCAAAGCAACCCCACAACATGATGCTGCCATGCTTCACGGTTGGGATGGTGTTCTTTGGCTTATAAGCCTCACCCTTTTTCCTCCAAACATAATGATGGTCATTATGGCCAAACAGTAGGGTTGTGCCAATAGATGATGATCTCTGGGATCGACGATGGTCAGAGTAATTGCCAATAACTGATGCCTTTGACGATGTCAAGATATTTGGCTTGTTTTCCTATGAATGTATTCAATTATTATTGTTATTGTTAGGCTCTTATTATTATCAAATTAATATTACAAATAATTTGCCCCATGGCACACAGACACACAGTTGAAGAATCACACTTTATAAACTTTTTAAAAACAGATGACAGAAAAGCCATCTATGCGCATGTATGACTTGCTGTTTATGCGGAAGCATGCAGTCTTGTGGAATGCACGCATGTGAAAGGTTCTCACTCTTTCTTTGTTTCTGTCTTCTGAATTTGTTTTTACAAGAACAGTATTGTCTATGAGTGCTGCAAATGACCTCAGACGTCTCAGCTCAGGAGGTGCTTTGAGTTCAGTTTGCTTTATTTCCACAGAGCAGTTATTTGTGACCACAACACTGCAGCCTTATACATCTTTGATTAAAACATAAAATAATACAAAAACACATTCACCTTGAACAATGATTTACATTTCTGTAATTATCATCATTATAAGAATTTTTTTGACATTTATAATTGTTTAAATGTCTTCATTTGTGTAAGTAATTTTCCACCTGCATGTTTAGATAGATAGGCCTACTTGCCTGATGGTAAATGGAAAAGTGGAAAATATATATATATATATATATATATATATATATATATATATATATATATATATATATATATATATATATACTGAAAAGTGACTACAGAACCATTAAGGAAAATTGGAAGTGGTTCGACCAAATGGACGCTATCTAGATTGGCGAGCAATAGGAGAGAGAGTGACCGGCTGGAGTCCACGATGGAGGATGGTATGTTAACTCTATACTCTGCTTGAAAGCTTCACTTTATTTAGTTGACCAGCTACTGGGAAGCTTGCTTCTAAAACAACCAGGCCAATTGAACTGTTACACTTGTGTAAAATCACCATGCAACAACTGCTTTATGCAGCACAATGAGCTAGTAGCTAACAGCTAGCGGTCGTGTTATTGTTTTGGTCAGTTTGTGTCGTGTTTAAGATGATGTAACTGCAGTAGAGGTGGTGCAACTATGACGACCAGTCTACAATCCCACCCACGTTGAGATGGCACTAAACTGCAGTGGAAATGTAAGATCAGAAAAGTAAAGCAAGTAGAGTTGAAGCGAGTCGAACCATAATGTGCAGTGGAAAAGTGCCATGAGATGACCGGTTTCTACTGGTGTCGAAAAAGAAGTGACAAATCAGGAGATCAATTGCTTAGAGTCAGGCTCTGAGAGAAGTAAATCATAAAAAAAGTGACACTCTGGTTTGATTGTGAATTCTGGAATACTCTCCCTTACAAAATACCTGACTTGAAGGTAGCAAAAATGTTTTGTTGAGGAAGGCGAGTGATATTTAGTTTGGAGCTGAATAAATTTGCTTCATTTCCTATCTATTTATAAATCGCCAATACAAAACAGCCCCCTCCTCCTCTAGTTCAGAAACACTCCATCCATCAGTGCCGGCTTGAACAAATGGTTGTATGATATAGGGGAGTGTACTGAGACATTTACCAATCCAAAGGGTTTGATTCAAAATCCTCAGGGAATTTCTGAGAATTAAGTTATTACACACTAATTTGTAGGAGAGCTGTGCTCCGGAACAGAGCAACACCGGGAGAGAGGTTTCTGAAACTAACATGGATTACATTTTTAACCAGAGTGGGGAGACTTCAGATCGAGAAAGCCCTGCTGCCAGAAAGTGAGAGCCCTTGCATTCGCAGCCCAATAATAATGCTTAAATATCGGAAGGCCGAGGCCACCCCTTTTCACATTCTTCTGTAGGTGCACTTTAGCAATGCGAGGGGGGTTTACCTGCCCAGACAAATGAAAGGATAATCAAATCTAGTTGTTTAAAGAAGGATATTGGTAAGACAGAAATATTTTGGAAAAGGTACAAGAACTCTATATTATAACTGTCTTTATAATATATAGATTCACGAGACTTTCAACATTACCAAATTTTACTCCATGGATACCCGAGTGACCCTTGATTCCTATTGCAAGATGTTCTAAAGCAATATCAAACAGCTGGGGAGAAATGGGATCACCCTGTCTCATGCTGCGCTGCAGGTCAAAAGGTTGGGATTCATCAGCATTAGTCAGAATAAAAGATACTGGTTTTGAGTAAATTATTTTAAGCCAGTCTACAAAATTCAACCCAAACTCAAATTGTTTTAACGTCTCTAGCATATAGGGCCATTCGATATGATCGAATGCCTTCTGGGCGTTGAAAGATAAGATAGCAGCTTGCGTGTCCTTGTCATGGACCGAATATAATGTATTCAAAAGCAGACAAACATAACTAAATGCGAATCTACCCTGTATAAATCCAGTCTGATCAGGATGTATGATTGTTGATGCCTACCTAATTTTGTGGCCAAAACCTTATCACCTTCTGGTCACAATTCAGAAGAGTGATTGGTCTGTAGCTCTCTACTTTTCCATTCTTTAAGAGCAAACAAATATTAGCTTCATGGAGTGAACTGTGTAGCCTCTTATTTCAACATTCTTAACATGAGAGGGACAATTTTTCCATGAAACGCCTTGTAAAATTCACAGCCAAAGCCATCCGGGCCTGCCGCTTTTCCAGAGGTGAATGATAAGATCTACCTGGAGGTCCTTCTTAGGGTCAGGCTGGTTTTAAAGGGGTTTGAACCCTTTTTTAGCTGGACAGGCTGTCTTAGCTGGCCTTAGCTGGTCAGGATGGTCTTAGCAGGACAGGGTGGTCTTGGCTGGTCAGGATGGTCTTAGCTGGCCTCCCAGCCTGACCAGCTAAAAAGTGTGGGTGGTTTTAGCTGGTCTTTTCAGCAAGGATGTACAGCAGGGATCTGCAACATTTTTGACATGAAATGAAATTCCCTGTAAATCCCTGTGCTAAACCTCCTCCAAATAGATAGAACCTCCTGTTCATGCACAATAAAACAGTGTATTTTTATTGTATACGGTCTTCTTATTTTGTGTATACTGCATATTGTATATTATTAGGTGTATATTGTGTTGTGTAACAGATGTGTAAACTATGGATAGGCACTTGTATTCTTTTACAATACAACCTACTGTATATTTTTTTTTTTATACACTTTATACTTTTTTTGTTTATATTGTATGTGTATTCTATATTCAATCCCCACAGCCACCACCATTATGTCCTTGAGCAAGGCACTTAACAACAGGTTGCTCCAGGGGGATTGTCCCTGTAATAAGTGGATAAAAGTGTCTGCCAAATGTAAATGTCTTGTGGTTAATAAAAGTGAATGATTGTCACTGACTAAACCTCCTTGCCCTGCGTGACCAAACACACACCTGCATCTCAACAAAAGTTTTCCACTTGAGTTTCTAAGTTAGCCTAGATATCCGATAAAAAGTGTCATTCCGTTGCACTTTCCTTGGTTGAAAGGTGGAAATTCAGACTCTCCGAGTTCAGTGGAACGCTTCATGAATCATAGCAACAACAATACAGAGCATCGCGGCTTTAACCACGAGCGAACATTTGAACACACACACACATACACACCAGGCGCGTGTGGCAGTGTACATCAGGTGCGAGTTTCAAACAGCTAGACAGAGCGCAGTTAAATGGAACACAATGCAGCATCTTCAAAACTGAACTTCAACTTAACATGCATAATAAAACGCAATGGTTATGGCATCTCCTGTTATTTGAAAAAAAAAAAAAACTGGTGCGCACTTACTAAGATTACTACGGTAATCTGAAGAAAGAACAGACAGAAGTGCATTGTGCACATTCTTTCAGAGTTGGGCAGCGAATCTTCACATAATGACAAAATATGATGCATTCTGCATTCTGATATATTTTGTACATTTTGTAACGCACTATTTTATAACAGCCTATATTAATGAATAGACAATACACTGGAACAACAAGATGCAATGCAGCAACCATAGACATTTGTCAGACATGTTATTATATACAGTTATAAACATGTAATTGCCATCAAGTACTCAAGTAGACAAAATGACAAAAATGCCCATCACTAGTGTAAAAAGTGTTATGTGTAAATCAGATGTTTATTGTAATTGTCATACTGCTATGTTGCTTGGCACAGCACCCAAGACTTTCACCCACTGTTGCACTTATGTATATGGTTGAGTGACAATAAAGGGATTTGATTTGAGTGTTATTACAAATGCCACCAATGGTGGATTAAACATTAATTAGCGAACCCCCTGCAGTACCACCGCGGACCCACTGTTTAAGACCCTTGCTCTAGTCAATTTTGTGTTTTTGCCATTTGTGAACTGTGTTAAACTCCATCTCGTTTACCTTGCTTTGTGGATGTGACTTTTTTGCCATGTCATCACCATTTATGATTAAATTACTACTAGAGCACAAAATTGTTTTCAAGAGCATAACTTTCTTCATAGATCTATAGCCTCTTAAGTTTGCTCTCAAAGTGCACCAGATTGATGCATTTAACTTAGAATTGTACAAAAAATTTTCTTACGGTTGAGCACGCCCCCTTACCCCGTTAGAAGGTCCGAGGTCCACCCACCACAGTCTCACAAAATCCTGTGGGAAACACTGTCTGTCTGTCTCTCTGACTCTCTGTCTGTACACTGATGGCCAAAAGTTTGGAGAAAGAAATTGGTACTTTTATTCACCAAAGTGGCATTCAACTGATCACAGTATATAGTCAGGGCATTAATAACATGAAAAATTAACATTACAATTTGTAAAGAATCTTAAACTACAAAGAGTTCTCATCAAAAAAATCCTCCACGTGCAGCAATGACAGCTTTGCAGATCCTTGGCATTCTAGCTGTCAGTTTGTCCAGATACTCATGTGACATTTCACCCCACGCTACCTGTAGCACTTGCCAAAGATGTGACTGTCTTGTCAGGCAATTCTCACACACCTTACGGTCTAGCTGATCCATTTTTGACCTAATATAACCTAATTAAGACATACCAATGTCTTTTTAAAAAGTCTATTGCATACTGTAGCAACTCAAAAACAAACACAAAGACAATGTTAAGCTTCATTTAATGAACCAAATAGCTTTCAACTGTTTGATATAATGGCAAATTATTTTCTAGTTCTACAGATATATATATTTATTTATTTATTTTATCATGACATATTATTTAAAGTTTTTATGATAGGCATAGCTGATTTAAATAGTTACAGTTTAATATAAATATTAAAAATATAAAGAAAAATCGATTTCATACTTTCCATTTTAACCCATTTATAGCATGAAACAATATATTGTAATTTAAAAAATTTACATTCACTTGTGTTGAATGACTGAGAGAGAAACTTTCATTTTTGATTTTACTCTCTCCATTTCTTTAATTTCATTCTTTAAATACAATGAAGAAACTAAATTTTTTGTAAATGTGCATTTTATTAGTGTGTATTGGAACCCATTTGCATTTTCCTTTTTGTTTCAGGCATGTACCGGTATTGACAATATTGCAGAGGCGATCACACTTCTAGAACTGAACAACTGGGACTTGGTGGTAAGATGCACTCTGTTAAATATGTAATACATGTAAAACAGGGTTAAGGTTAGTTTCAAACCACAAACCAGCTTTTTTGTTTGTTTGTGGCTGGTAGTGATGCATTGGAGACAAAGCCGTTGTGTTTAGTGTACACACTATGTAATGGCGCTATTGTTCATAGAACATTCTGGCACAGTTCTGTAGATTAAGTCTCCTCCGTCCCATATGCCAGTTGCATCGACTTACAGCTGCTTCACCTCAGTGTGATAATGCTTCATAATGCCAAAAATAAATCATCATCTAAAGCCGGTCTGTCTCTGTCATGTTCCTAATTCAAAAAACCTTGAGAGTTGCACTCTTATTTCTGCATGCATACCCAGCAGTAGTGATGCCATGTCTTTCAGTGCACTACTTTCAATAAGCAGTAGTTAAAATGTAATGGTTCATATTTCTCACAGTTTTGGTCCAATTTGGCAAACAGCACTCTAAGAGGTGGGTAATTTAGGAATTTTGTGGCAGATACCAATTACTGATATTTGAACACGCATCTGCCAGTGTCGAGCTGCTTAGTGATAGGCTATTATTTTTTTTCAGTTTTTAAAAACATTTAGTCATATGTCTAAAATCATTACATCAGTTTTTCTTTTCACATTTTGCACTCTTTAACTGTACATCGATTTGGTGATATAGAGTCTTGCCATAATTACTGTTGAAAATGGACACCATAAATTCACCATTCACATTTAATATTTATAGTCAGAGGTGTTGTTACAATTACACTTTTACAATTTGTACCGAATTTGTTGGTAAAATGTATGGTTTTGTTTCTTTACAGGAATGATTCACCTCTAGTGAAGAAATATTGATTAGTTGGTTGCTGCTTAATACAGTGTCCATTTCAATAGATCATTTTATCCTAACAGAAAATAATGTCTCCTGTAATCCGTTTAGCAGACACCCACTCTTTTTTACAGCTTGTCGTCTTATCTATCACAAACAGTTCATTTAGACGAATCTAAAAGGTCCTATTTTTGTTGTTGGAAGAGCCCATCCATCCCTTGAAAACATAGTATGGGAACTGGAATTGAATTAATCTTGTCTATAAAGCTGGAGATTTATAGTGTGGTATGCCGTCACACAAACTTTTCACCTCTTGCAGCATAAAACAGTATTCCTCTGTGACAGGTGTCGCACCACTAAGGCAGACTCTGGTAGAGCTGTGTTTTGGTTGGTTGAAGGTAAATGAGGGAGTGTCCTGGCAGTTTTTGTAGCGCTAATTTGGGGAACCGTGTGACCTGTGCTCACCTTAAAAGTCTGCTATTATAGACTGCTATCAGACCTTCTCAGACTGTAATAGCGGTAGAAAGAATGCAGTGTCAGGACAGATCTAAAGCAACGGATTCAAAGTGAGTTAAGAAATTGTGGTTTTGCAGACAAATTTCCCTTCACAAAGTCACTCTTTATCTTAAAAGCAGCCTGTTTTACTATATTTAGCAGGAAGCTGGTTGTATGTTGGCAGCCATTTAAAGAAAGCATAGCCCACTGCGTGGTTAAGTGCACCTGTGAATGTAATGACTCGCTCTTTCTTCTCAGGGTTGCGATGTTGATGGAGTAAAAAAAAATCCCCTTTATGACGAGACGGGACAGCCAGCTAGTGTTTTGAATGCCCCATGCTGAACTCACTCTGAGCTAGGATGTGTATCATACACTTGATCACACAAACACCACACTGCACCTGAGCAAATCTTTCATGAGGTGTAGGATGTGCTTTGTATTTCAAGTCAGATGACCTTAATGTGTTAAAGGGATAGTCTCACCTCAAATTAAAATTCTGTTATCATTTACTCTAATATTCTAACATTCTAAACCCATATGGCTTGCTTTCTTCTGTGGAACACAAAAGGTCACCATTCACTTTCATTGCATTTTTTTCCATAAAATTAAAGTAACTGAGACTAACATTCTCCCTAATAGCTCCTTTTGTGTTCTATAGCATAAAGAACGTCATATGGGTTTTGGAACAAAATTAAGACCAGTAAATGATGAGAGTTTTCATGTTTTGTATGTGTAGGGCAGTTTTAAAAAAGCAATTGTTTTATACCTTTTTGCAAGTGTTAAAGGGATAGTTCACCCAAAAATTAAAAGTCTCTCATCATTTACTCACCCTCATGGCATCCCAGATGTGTATGACTTTCTTTCTTCTGCAGAACACAAACAAAGGTTTTTAGAAAAATATCTCTTCTCTGTTGGTCCTTACAATGCAAGTGAATCTGTTTCTCACCCATACCTATCATATCGCTTCTGAAGATATGGTTTTAACCACTGGAGTCTTTTGGATTACTTTTATGCTGTCTTTATATGCTTTTTGGGCCTTCAAATTTGGGTACCCATTCACTTGCATTGTAAGGACCAACAGAGCTGAGATGTTTTTCTAAAAACCTTTGTTTGTGTTCTGCAGAAGAAAGAAAGTCATACACATCTGGGATGAGGGTGAGTAAATAATGAGAGATTTTAATTTTTTGGGTGAACTATACCTGTTGTATCTTATCAAAAATGTTCTGTCTCTACGGAAGACAAAATATAAGTTCAGTGGACTTTACAATTGTGAAAAAAATGTACAGTAGAGCATAGCAAGCATTGTGTTTCCACGTCCATGTATACACTTATTCTGTTATTTGGCTCCATCAGACCCTGTTCCAATCAGATCTCTATACAATGAGTTAGTCTTCTTATCATGCTCTGGCTCTGAAAACCCACATACTCATACAACCAAACACAAACACATTAAGCCCATCTATGAGCATTCTACTTTAGTCTAATAAGAGAAAGGAGAGAGGATGAAATATGTTGCTCATATTGCTGCATTTTGCTTGTACAAGATCATGTGAGTTTTACAACAAAATATCTGACTTCTGTGGTTAAAAAATAGAACACTCTTTACCTGCTTTAAGTGCAGCTTTGTTTTTTATCACCTTTTGAAGTTGCTAATTGAGTGTGATTGTGAATAGGAAGACTGTACACCTACTTATTCATGTGATTATCTGTTCAGCCAATTGTGTGGCAGCAGTGCAATCCATAAAATCATGCAGATATGGGTCAGGAGCTTCAGTTAATGTTCACATCAACCATCAGAACAGGGAAAAATATGATCTCAGTGATTTCGACCGTGGCGTGATTGTTCATGTCAGATGGACTGATTTGAGTATTTCTGCAACTGCTGATCTGCTGGGATTTTCATGCACAACAGTCTCTAGAGTTTTCTCAGTATAATGCCAGAAACAAAAAACTTCTAGTGAGCAGCAGTTCTACAGACAGAAACACCTTGTTGATGAGTGGCCAACAGGGAATGGACAGACTTGTTTGAGCTGAAAGATAGGCTATGATAACTTGTATAACCACTCTGTAAAATTGCACAATAGTATCTCAGAATACACATGTCAAACCATAGTGTTCCTTATAAAGTGCTCAGTGAGTGTAGAACTATTAACACGGTCTTTTTTTGCTGTTCATGATCCTGAAATGTAGAACTTTATATATTTGGGTAGTTGATATGAAATTAAAAGCAAAGACACTTCAACAGCTGTGTTAATCAGTGAGACATGCTATACTTCATCTATCTTTTTTTTTTTTTTAAACATCATCTTCACAATACTTGTGTAAAATATTATACAGTTTTATTAGACCTACCTCTATTTCATTGAGATATTACATAGAATATAAAAAAACAAACATTTGACACACTACAGGTCTATTTAAGTGAACTGCAAAAAAGATTATTAAAATGGTTAAGGACCACTTACAGGACCTAAAATATACACTTTCCTTAATGCATTCAAATAACCTAAAATCTTGATGTTGATTTAAAAAAAAAAAAAAAGTCCATGGACACATTATGCATCAACTACCTGCTAACTTCTAATTTTTATATGTGATATTAACTTATTAATATAACATGATATGCACAGTTAGTAATTATTGAAGTGACCAATGATATATGCTCTAGTTATATGATGTTTACATATGTGTTTGTTCATTCTGTCTCTCTAGGCAGCCATCAATGGAGTGATACCACAAGAAAATGGGATCTTGCAAAGGTATGGAGGTTATGTATTGATTCTTATGAACCTAAAAACATCTATTCAAGGTTTCTGTTCCCGAAATTATCACTGACTTGTAGGTAGTCAAGAGTCAGTACTCAGAATGTGAATCTGTGCAGCTAAACTCTGAAGACAACACATTACCTGAATCAAGACCAGGCTGAATTTGATGGCTCTGCTGCCAAACGAGATGGTTACTGTTTTTATGCCGATGTAAAATGAGACTGGCCTCCTCTCCAAAGGGCATTCGTCTCTAAGCTATAATGAGGTCCAGCTGTGGCAGCTGCTGGTTTCCTGGATGTTAAGGAATCGAGGGGAAAATGTCAGAGCACAGTGTATCCTGGCTCATAGAGTCTTTGGTTAGAGCCTTTATCATGTCTCCGCACCAGGTTTTCATTAAGGATATCTCTGTATTTTGCTGTGTTCAGCTTTCCTTCAACCCTGACCAGTCCCCCAGCCCCTGCTGTTGAAAAACACCCCCAAAGCATGAAGCTACCACCATCATGCTTTACCGTTGAGATGGTATTACGTAGGTGATGAGCGGTGCCAGGTTTCCTCCAGACATGACACTTGGAATTGAGGCTTGTTCAATCTTCGTTTCATCAGACCAGACAATCTTGTTTCTCACAGTCTGCAAGTCTTTTAGATGGTTGTTTTATGTGTTATGCACTGATGAGAGGCTTCTGTCTGGCCATTTTGCCATAAAGCCCAGATCGGTGGAGTGTTGCATTGATGGTTGTCCGTCTGCAGGTTTCTCCCATCTCCACACATGATCTCTAGAGCTCAACAAGAGTGACCATTGGTTTCTTGGTCACCTCTCTTACCAAGGATCTTCTCCCCTGATTGCTCAGTTTGACCAGGTAGTCATCTCTAGGAAGAGTCCTGGTTTGTTCCAAACTTCTTCCATTTAAGAATTATGGAGGCCACTGTGCTCTTGGGAACCTTTAATGCAGCCAAATATTTTTTGTAGCCTTCCCCAGATCTGTGCCTCGACACAATCCTGCCTCTTAGCTCTGCAGGCAGATCCTTTGACCTTATGGCTTAGTTTTTGCTCTGATATGCATTTTCAGCTGTGAGACCTTATATAGACAGGTGTGTGCCTTTCCAAATCATGTCCAATCAATTGAATTTGCCACAGGTGGACTCCAATCAAAGTGTAAAAACATCTCAAATATGGTAAGTGTCATAGAAAAGGGTCTGAATACTTATGTCAATTTGATGTTTGTTTCAGTTTTTTATTTTTAATACATTTGCAAAGTTATCAAAAATACTTTTTTTGCTTTGAAATTATGGGGCATGGAGTGTATATATTGATGTGGAAAAATAATAATTTAAAGCACTTAACATAACAAAATGTGAAAAAAATGAAGGGGTCTGAATTCTTTCTGAATTAACTGTATATATATCCATTTTTTCACATTTTATGATTGGATGGGTTTTTCCTTTTAAAACCAATCATAACTGGCAAAGTTTTATATACGGATTAGCGTTTCCACCTCAAATGCGATGTAGTCACATGCGTTTTTGACCACATTTGTGTTGAGATATTCGTATTTTGTGATCTGATCACAAAATGTTTTAGACCTCGTTTAGACATGGATTTATGTGTCCATTGCAAGTTCACGTGCACTTTGAGATCAGTTCATTCACAGTGGCTTGCATGCACATTCATTGTCAAATACAAATAAATATTACAAAAATCTTTAAAAACGTACTGCCTGTATATTGCTCATTTAAGCAACAAAGATATAGGCATGCTCTCACAGAAAGTACTAAGGTGATAGATAGAATTGTACACCGTGATGGTATCTGATGGTAACATCATGGTTGTGAATGATTAACATATTTATGTTATATGGTATTATGTACCTATTACTTGTCCAAAGAAAATGACATCACTATGGTACAATATCCAGAAACCATGGCCTTTTTTTTTTGTCAGTGTGAATGTAAAAAAAAAAAAAAAAATACCCAAGAGATGGGGGGAAAAGAAAGTGCAAAGTGTGTTGCAGGAAATAATTGCGGTGAAATAGCAATGCAGAGAGGGCTGTCATCTCGTTTCCCTCTGGAAGTCTGCAAACCAGCAATTGCCCCCTTTGTGCCATTTCAACACCAGAGTAACGGGAAATCAAACAATCAAGTTTATTGCGGGGGTTTTCATAGCGGTTGCTTGATAACCTTGTTAATGGAGGGGAACAACCTACAAAGTTTGGAGATTTATATAGGACTCAGCAGCACAGATGTAGCCAACCGTGGGCTCTTCGCTGCTGGCCACATTTCAGTGCAGTAGTAGTTTCCCCAAAATATTGTTTAAAGGTATAGTTCACCAAAAAAATTTGAATTCTTTTTCTCAACCACATGTTGTTTCAAACCCATGTAACTTTTTTCCATGGAGCACAAAAGAGTTTTGTTCAGTCTCCATTCACTTTCATTTGCCCTTTTTTTTCCTCCATACAATGAATGGGAATGGTGACTGAGACTGAACATTTTGCCTAACATCTGACATCATGAGGCTGAGTAAATTATAATATCATATGACCAGAGATAGGGTTGCTTAGAAGCACACCACTGTTTCCTACATGCAAGTTTTTTTCTATTTCCCTGTGTTCTTTAGTTTGATCTGCCTTGGATTATCGTGAAGTCATTCATTCTGAGTATTTAGGCTGAATGTAAAGCTTTTCAGCGTTCCATCCACCAATTAAATTCTGCCTGCTAATGCAGATGCATTAAGGGTGAGAAAAGTAGTTGACAGCTTGCATTGTTGTTTGCTCTTCACTGGGTTGTGGCGGTATATAGAGGGGCCAACAACCTTGGCACAGCGTTAGGCACTAAACCGTTGACACCCACAATTGAAAATGCAACAAACTGTTCTTGTTGTGTGTCTGTCTCTCTGGGAGAGTTTTTAAAGCGTTACACTACTCATTTAGCTGTATGGTGCTTTTCCACTATCACCCTGGCCTGAAAGAGAGAGAAATTGGACAAACGTGTGCACAAAACAACAACCAAAAAAAAATACAAAATCTAACCCAAAAACAGGAATTGAAACTTTGGCCGACAAAAGGCATTTGTGAACACTCATTGTGTCCGCCGTCCATTTCTCCTTCCTCAACGGTCAGTGCTCGTGAATGCCACGGAGTCTTAAGAACAAATATATTCCGACTGAGTGCGCTCTGTGTGACGGTTTATTTAAAGGGTGTGTGAATGTAAGGGCTTGGGCATAAGGACATGTTTTTCTCAAAAGCACGTAATTATGAATGGAGCCTGGCATGGCGACTTCCAGCATGTGCATTCACTAGATGGCTGGCACCATACTGCAGGCTGTAGGATGGCATGGTTCACTCAAGTGCCCCCATTGAGTCGACCGTTGCCAGCTGGATCTCTGCTTGGGTGTGGGTGTGGGTGTGTGTGGGGTGGGGTGGGGTCTGCTGCCAAATCAAAGCATGTGTTTAGACTGCCATCTAGATGCACACAGCGATATAACCTTTAACTGAATGCCAGTTTAGAGAGAGGGGAGAAAAAAAAGAAGAAACTAGCAGTTGAAGACTGTGTACAGATCACAAGATTTTTTTTAATGGGTTGAAGATGCTCCAGGCTTTGGGACTCTGTTTTTCCAGCTCTGCTCTTGAAAATGTTCATCAACCTTTGTCCCACATAACAGCAGAAGAAAGAATTACTAGATCTGTGAAGAATCTTGATGTTGTGTCACATTTGTGAAGAATTTGAAAGGGATGGTTCACCAAAGCAAATAATGTTCTCTCATCATTTATTTACCATCACGTCGGCCCCACGTTAGTTTCTTTTTTCAGTGGAACATGAGGATAATTTGTTCCATTGAATGAAAGTGAATGGTGACTAAGGAAATCAGTCCATACCATACTGCTTTAACATCTCCTTTTGTGTTCCACAGAAGAAGGAAAGTCATATGCTCATATGGGTTTGGAATAACATGAGAGTGAATAAATTATGACAATTTATATTTTTGGGTGATCTATCCCTTTATGGTGGGATGAACACTGCATGAACTTAAAGGGATAGTTCACCTAAAAATTTTAACTCTCTCATCATTTACTCACCCCATGCCATCCCAGATGTGTATGACTTTCTTCTGATGAACACACAGATTTTTAGAAAAAATCTCTGTGGGCAGTGAATGGTGGCCTAAACTTTGAAGGTCCAAAAAGCATTTTATGGCAGTACTAAATGCCTCATCTAAATTTTCACTTTCACATTCTTTTGTTTTTGGGTTTTATAATTCTTCGTGCATATTGCCATCTAATGAGCAGGGACGAGAATTCATTGTAAAAAAGGACTTAAATATTGATCTGTTTCTCACCCAAACCTATCATATCAGTTCTGATGACATAGATTAAACCGCTGGAGTCTTATTGATGACTTTCATGATGCCTTTAATTGTTTGTTTTTTTGAGTCATACACATCTTGGATGGCATGATGGTGAGTAAAAGTAGTTTCTCTCTGAAATCATTGTAAGATCTCACATGTCATTTCGGATTCTAATCCACAGATTTGCATTTCGTTAAACCGTCTCTGCTTTGTCACCTGAAACTCTGCAGTGTGAAGGGTTATCAACCGTTGCTTTTTTTTTTTTTTTTTTTTTTTTTTTTTTTTTTTTTTTTTTTAGAAACATCTAAAATATTTATTTAATTGCTGTCTCGTATTCTTTCATGTGTTTTTCTTTTGTTTCAGAAAGAATTATTTTCCTGATCAGTTTCTTTATGCACATATCAATTAAAGGTGAATTGTGTCATTTCTGTACCACTAGCGAGTTTTTTCAAACACATCTTCGATTGGTTGGACAAACCAAAATGACAATTGGGCTGTTCAGGCTAGTTAAATAAATAGAGCAATGTTTTAAAAGTGCCACAGGGTTTACACTTTTTTACAAATCAACCTACGAAAGGCTCATAGTTATCTCTGCATATTGCACTAGCACAGGAGTATTTTAACATCAGAAAATCTCACAAATCAACTTTAACAAGATTTGACACGAACAACTTTTGACAAGATTTGTCCAGATAAGCCACCATTTATTTCAAATAATTTTGTATAAGTTTGCTATTAATATCTTATCAAACGGGTTACAAGAATTTGATGTAAAATACTCTTCATTTACCTTTTTCGAGTTTGTGCTTTTTCATTAAAGTCTTTTACGAAGGCAAGGAATTTTTAATTCGCCTTCAGTTTGAGTTGGTTGGCTGCATGTACAATTTACATAATACAATCCAATTAAATCTTTTCAAGAGATTTTCACTATTTAGGGGAATTAAATAGTTTCTTTTCAATAATTTCTGTCTGTTATATTTTGCACCTTTTCTGTATTTTATACACATTTTATGGCTGTGTCCTCCTATAGATGACATTGAGGGTGGAGCAGTGAATGTGTATGTGTGTGTATTTGTTTTTTTTTAGACATTAATTTATCCAGTGTTTGGGTTTTCCTTTTGTGTCTTAACGAGGCTCTGAATGCCTCCAGTGCCTAACGTCTTTAACCTTTTGGTATTGTAATAAGTTGGTATAAAGTCAGGCATTGTGTGCTCTGCCTGGCCCCCAGCTCCTGCTCTTACAGTGATATGTGCTGACCCTAGAGGAGAAGAGAGGAGCCTTTGTCCCACCAGTGCTCAGAGAAAAGACATTATTTACTACCACAGGGAAACATGGGGGCACGGGGGAATTCAGCCATCAGCCGCTGAGAGAGAGAGACCGAGAGGGAGAGAGAGAGAGAGAGAGAGAGCAAGTGCAAGAAAAAGCCGTTTTGTGTCCTCTGCCTCAGCAGGGCAAAAAGGGCAGATTTTCTCTAAGATGGACAATCGAGCGTCTGTTGAGCCCAGCCCCTATTATTATGCCAGTAAAGGCTGTTTACATTGACTCTGATATTGTTTGGATTTCAGCACTGCCTGCATTGTGGATCATGTGGAGTGGTGTAGAGGAGGAACATGAGATTTTTTTTTTTCTTTTAATTTTTTGCTTTATCTTTCTCCCTCGTCCCTACTTTTTTTTTGTTTTTTTAAATCATTAGGTAAGTTTTCTAATTGGCTGTTAGTTTCCATTTACAGTATTCAGATAAACTGAACATAAAGTGTAAAAGGCTTCTCATAGCACAGCTATTTAAATGAGATTATAGAGTAAATACAGAGAGGCAGGAGAAAACTGGAATGGCCAGTATTAAAGGGTTTTAAATTACCAGTATTGAAGACAACGTTATATTTTTATGCAGGTAAAGTTACATGCAATTCATTGTTACATTCAAGATAAATTATGTTCAGTGAGTCGTCTTGTCCGATTCATTAAAAGAACTGTCACTGTCAGTCATTTGTTGGTGAATTGGACTATACTGGTCACACTGTAATGTAACACAATGCAATAGAAAGACATGTTGTCTTTTTATTATTTCATGGAAGCCAGACCTTTATTTCCTCACATTCGATTGTAAACTTCAAGTGCAGAAAACCTAATTTCTGGCACTGTAGTGTTCTCAGAGGTGAATAGCGGTGCAAAAAAAACAAGTGATTTCATTTGTTCTGTTTCTAATGTTTTATTTAATGCATCCTAGATCATAACTCTCTCAACATATCCCATTTTTTAATATTTTGCTTTATTAAAATGATAAATATCAAAGTCAGTTGTAATGATGAGCCACTCATCCTTGTATGCAGTGCTCAAACAGTTATTTAAAGTCCTCTGGTTGAGGAAATCCAAATGAATCCTAAATTTCTCCTATTTTTTGTCCTCTGCAGTAATTTTACCAGTGAAGCATCTCAGACTGGCCCCTACGGGCCCCACAGTGAGCCTGAAGCCACAGCACCTACGCCTTCGGTCCCACTTGCATCAGCATCATCATCTTCCTCACCCCCGTCCTCCTCCAGCCCTGCCTTCTGCCCTGTCTTGCCCTCTCGGCACATCGTGGAGCGGCAGCCGCGGATGCTCAACTTCCACGTGGAGTATAGGCAGCGCTCCGTAGAGGTGGTACTGGATGAAGGCAGCACAGTTGGTGAACACACACACACACACATGCGTTGTACTTGCTTGTTTTTGTTCTGCATTTTATCATCTGCCTGGTGAAAATAGTAGGTCATAACTCTAATCGCATAGAAAAGTAATAACACACCACTCTTCAAGAAGCCACATGATTTGAGGTATCATTCATGTGTGTAGCACAGAAGATGCAGATGTTACATGCCAAAGTTTAACAGTTAAGGCTTAGCGGGTTGTTCAAATCCCTAATCCTATGGATGAGTGCTAAGCAATATTAATAATATTATTTATATTCAATATACTTGCGATATTACAACGTGACAATGTTTCTCGTCGAGGTGAAAAGCTGTCTCGCGATATCAGCACGACGGAATTTGAGGGTGAAATTAGGATAGAAGATGCCCCCGCCACATTTAAATCATTTGTGTGGCAGCATTTTGGGTACACGGTGGAAACAATAAACGGAAGAATGTGACAAGACATGAACAATATACAAGTACTGTAAGAAAATAGTGCCGTACAATACGGCTAACACAAGCACTATGCATAGACACCTACAGAACCACCACAGCTCTCAACTAAAATCCACCATGTCTGAAGAGGCTCATGTGAAATCATACAGGAGAGAAGCCAGTCAGTTGAGTTTGTGGCAGAACCTTTTACAGTGCTAGCATATTACATGCCGTCTTTTACTGCATATGATAATTCATACTCCGAAAGAAGAACTGAAGTGACATTAACTACAAGATGATTAGTTAAAACATTTCAAAATGCACCTGCATTGTTTTGCATTTTGTGACTTTCAGTCGAATTAGGGATGGGCGGATCATTACTAAAGTATCCATAATTCCGATACTGATGTGGTATCAAGAATATCGATTCTCACATAAAAATATAGATTCTGAATGTTTTTTTATTACTAGTAATATCATTATTTAGATAACATGAATATTAATGTATCTCATAAGCTTCGAAGTGGAAAAGAATAATTATATGAGCAAATTGTTGCATTCGTTCATATCATTGAATTATTTTTTCTTCCGCTCTTCTTGATGTGAAGAAATGCCATAATACACCAGCAGGCAGCGATCACACTTTCAGTCATAGCGCCCGTTCATAGAGGGAACAGTGCTTTCCTGAGGTAATGACAGAAAAACAAACACCAAGTAATGACAAACCTAGACATGACATGTATTATAATGGCCTTGTGTGACCGTTTTTACAGGCTTATTTGAATTCAGAGGTGTTAAAACATTGATAATGATCTTTAATCCTCGTAAATAAATGATCCCCTCATTAAAATTACCCATGGATTTAATGTAGTAATATTGTATTAACTATGACTAGTAACCACGACTGTAATGACCATGTTTTTATAAATGTTTATTTATTTATTTTGGCAGTAACCAAGGTTTCGATATAATTAATCATGGTTTTGCTCTAGCATTACTGTAGTATCCATATTGTAAATAAGTTTTAGTAATAGTAGCCATATAATAATATCTATGGTTAATTTGGAGGTTTTATGTTGCTTATGCTTACAAATTTTAAAACCAAGCAGCCTAATAATTTTCCGCTGAAGCCTATAAATATATAAAAAATGTAAGTAATAATTTATGTTACTAATTTTATCCAAAGAATTTGTAAAAATACTGGCCTAAAAGTACTTGGTATCAGATCGAAAAGAAAATAGTGGCATCACCCATCCCTAATAAAAGACCAGTCATATATAGTGTTAAAATATCATCTCGTCTCATTCTCGTGAACCCAGTATCGTGCTTCGTCTCTCATGAGCTAAGTGTATCGTCACACCCCTAATATTAGTAGTGATGATTTCCTTGGCAATAACCACTAAGTTCCTCACACACCTCACAGTTTCATAATTTCAGCTGCAGAAACGCCTACACATCTTTTCTGCAGAAACATGCATATTCTACATCAGAGGTGCCCAAACTAGGGCCTGTGGTCCAAAGTTTGCCTGTGATGACCTTTGATTTGGCCTGCCTTGCCATAGATGACAAAAAATATACAGTATCTCACAAAAGTGAGTACACCCCTCACATTTTTGTAAATATTTGATTATATCTTTTCATGTGACAACACTGAAGAAATGACACTTTGCTACAATGTAAAGTAGTGAGTGTACAGCTTGTATAACAGTGTAAATTTGCTGTCCCCTCAAAATAACTCCACACACAGCCATTAATGTCTATAACTCTGGCAACAAAAGTGAGTACGCCCCTAAGTGAAAATGTCCAAAGTGTCAATATTTTGTGTGGCCACTATTATTTTACAGCACTGCTTTAACCCTCTTGGGCATGGAGTTCACCAGAGCTTCACAGGTTGCCACTTTCACTCCTCTATGACGACATCACGGAGCTGGTGGATGTTAGAGACCTTGTGCTCCTCCACCTTCCGTTTGAGGATGCCCCACATATGCAGTGGTCGTCTTGGAGGTGTGTTTGGGGTCGTTATCATGCTGAAATTCTGCCCTGCGGCCCAGTCTCCGAAGGGAGGGGATCATACTCTGCTTCAGTATGTCACAGTTCATGTTGGCATTTATGGTTCCCTCAATGAACTGAAGCTCCCCAGTGCTGGCAGCACTCATGCAGCCCCAGACCATGACACTCCCACCACCATGCTTGACTGTAGGCAAGACACACTTGTCTTGGTACTCCTCACCTTGTTTCCGCCACACACGCTTGACACCAAATAAGAACCAAATAAGTTTACATCTGAACCAAATAAGTTTATCTTGGTCTCATCAGACCACAGGACATGGTTCCAGTAATCAATTTCCTTAGTCTGCTTGTCTTCAGCAAACTGTTTGCAGGCTTTCTTGTGCATCATCTTTAGAAGAGGCTTCCTTCTGGTACGACAGACATGCAGACCAATTTGATGCAGTGTGCGGCGTATGGTCTGAGCACTGACAGGCTGATTTATATAATATATAATATATATATATATATATTAGGGCTGTCGATTTAACACGTTAATTCAGTGCGATTAATTTGACTAAAAATAATGTGTTCGCAATGCCCCCCGGAACATTATATGGAAGATACCTGAGTAATGCAAGCTTGTAGTATCACCTGTTTACTCCAGAGGGCAGTAAGTGAAACTTGCGCTTTTTGTATTGTCTTATTAATGATGAACTCTTCTGCCACAAGAATGGAATGCACTTTATCTGAATATGTTTTTATTTAATTTTTATAATTATTTCATCATTATATATATTGAATTATTGTTATATGAGGGGCTTTCTCAGCAAATATTTGTATATGCGTTAATTGCGATTAATTAATCGGGACACCATGTAATTAATTAGATTAAAATTTTTTAGCGATTGACAGCCCTAATATATATATATATATATATATATATATATATATATATATATATATATATCTCTGAATAACAGGAGGGGCCGCCAACTATTAACTTAATGCTGCTAAAAACATATCTTATTAGATTTCCGTATTAGAAGTGCCCCCTAGTGATGAGTATGATACAAAAATACAAGGGTAACAGCTAAGACTGTTACAAGTCATCCAAAATGAAATCTTGCTTGAACGCACAATATACGTTGTTCATCATTTCATATCCACGTGAACTGAAGCGCACCTGAGATACAGGTTTTGCCTAAAGTTTGGTCAGGGAGCATTTCAATATAAACAACAGTTCAAATTCACTCCAGACACTGCACAACATTACAACAAGCACTACAAGTGAACTGACAAAAATGTCTTTTCTGCTCTGCCAGCTAGACAAAAATGGCAATGCTGTAAACTAATTCTTCATAATTCATCATCTTTTTCTAACTAAAATCCATTTTGGGGTGTGTATAACATCTGTGTGCATCATACTGTAATTTGTTTGTCAAACATGAGCATATCTCATTTACTTGCAACTATCTGCCTAGAAACATAATAACCATAAGATGCAATGCCATATTTCGGCAGTTTTTTTTTTCTTCTCCCCTTTTCTCTCCAGTTTGTAATGCCCAATTCCCAGTGCGCTCTAAGTCGTCGTCGTCGTCGTCGTGTAGTGACTCGCCTCAATCTGGGTGTCAGAGGACGAATCTCAGTTGCCTCCGCATCTGAGACCGTCAATCCGAGAGCAAGAACCACACATTATAGCGTTTACATCATTGTTTAATTAAATAGTATTACCATTTATTGGGACTGCCAAATGTAATAGGATTAAGTGAAATCCAGGACAATGTGTAGGCTAGGTCTATGATAAGAAATATCTTTAATATCTTCTTTGTCACAAAACAAAACAATACCCTACTTGATAGTGTTACGTCATGCCATTTGAATATTCATCTTTCCAAAACTACCAAAAAGTAAAAGCTTTCCAAAACCGTGTGTTCCTTCTGAGGAGATACACTGTTCTTAAAGAGACAGTAACCATGATTTGAGAGAATTTAAATTTAGTAATTTAACTGACATTTTATCCAAAGTAATATTGAAATGAGAAAGGGACACATCATACATACACATTATATTGAAATCACTTATGTGCATTGTTCAAGTATAGGACACTTGATCTGTTCTGTGTTTTGCAGTATTATTATTTAATTTAAAAAAAAATCAATCAATTTAGATTTTTGGCCCTTCATAGGAAAAAGTTTGGGCACCTCTGTTTTACATGATCATGCTGTTTTGAAGATGCTACATACACTACCGTTCAAAAGTTTGGGGTCACTTACTCATTCTTTATTTATTTATTTATTTCACATTTTAGAATAATAGTAGTCAGCAAAACTATGGAATAATAGAAATGGAAATATGGGAATTATTTTGTGACCAAAAAATCCAAAATAAATCCAAAACTATGTAATATTTTAGCATCTTCAAAGTAGTCACCCTTTGCCTAGATTTTGCAGACATGTACTCGTGACATTTTCTCAACCAACTTCTTGAGGAATCACCCCGGGATGCTTTTTAAACAGTATTGAAGGAGTTCCCATCTATGTTGGGCACTTATTGGCTTCTTTTCTTCATATTTTGATCCAAGTCATCCATTTCAAAAACTTTTTTTTTTTTAGGAAATTTTAGATTTGTAATTAAATAAATGTATATGTTTTGGCAGAATAATATTTTGTCTACAAAGTTAATTTCAAACTTTTAAGCATACACCTTCAGATCAAAAGATTTTTAAGATCATGAGAAACATTTCAGACAAGTGACCCCAAACTTTTGAACGGTAGTGTACATGATCATCACAAATTTATTCTAAGAAGCACATGCCACTTTGAGCTGTAGAGCATCTAGAAGGATGGCCTGTGCAACTGTTACCCACAATGCTGACTCGCTTCTCAAATCTGTTTGGGCTTTTGTCAAATAGGCCATGATAAACATTCTGTTTGATATTATTAATAACTTTTTTTTTTTTTTTTTTTCTTTCTAAGAAATTATTGGAGTGACAGCCCATATCTACCTCAAACTGAAAACAAAACAAGGCTTTTCTTGGTAGATTTAGATATGAGCTTTTATTCTTGGTATGAAACAAACCACTGAACCACATGTTGTCTCTCAATTTCTGTCAATGAAAGCAGAATCTTATGTCACAGTGAAGTCAACAGGAAGAGATCTGCGCTGCTGGGGTGTTTGGCACTCTCTCAGTAAGCCACACAAATTCAATGAAAAAGGAAGAAAATTGCTGCTGTACCATGCCAGCTACAAGAATCACCTGAGATGACATTTGTTATTAGAAATCACATTTGGCACCATTTTGTGATTACATTATTTAAATAAATCTAATTGCTTGTAAGGTTTGGTTTTTGATTAAAGGCATTTTATTATATGCAAGCTCATTTATGATTGATTGTCTTTGAGCATACAGACATAATTTAGGAGTACTCAGAATCTTTAAGTGTTTGGTGCACTAAAACATACTGCTAATGCACTAAGAATGGTTGGGCCTCGTGTGTTCAGATAGGATACAAAGTCAGGCCTACACGCCATCATAAAGCCTGACTGAGGCCTGTAGGAACACTCAAAGCCTGATAACACAATCAGCTGCCAAAATCAAACAAAAGGAGTCCAAACAGACTATAGATTCAATCAAGCCTTGCTCACTTTACACCTACAGTAGGTGTGAAATTCTGATGGATTGAACACTCAACTCCTATTGGATGGAATGCACTACAGAACGTGTCCCTCAACCATGATGTCATAGAGAGTATAAAACCCAGAGATTCCTCCTAAGTCTTGTTTCCAGCGACAGTATTCGCAGCTTCTAGTTGCAGCCCTGCTGCTCTCAGGTGTAGCCTCGCTGCCCAAGGAAGTAACATACGTACCTGAACTTTGGCCATACAATCTCCATCTCGCTGGACGAGCCGAGATTCTCTGTGTTCCACCGAGCACCTAGCAGATCCTAAGAATCTGCGTCTCACCCTTTTGCCTGCAGAAGTGAAGAAAGAAGATTTCTCTTCCTTCAACCAAGTCGACTTCGCTGATTTCTCTGCCAACCTGTCGAGAATTAGCCGCCATACCGCCAGCCGACAGACCAAGGAAATTGCCTCCCGTCATCACCTGAGCTTCGAGGAACTGAGTCCAAATCAAAGGACAGACCGAACACGCGTTCTACCCGCATCCTCATGTGACTCAAGAGGTTTACGTCTGGGCAGAGATAGATTATTATAGTGTGTTATTCTTGTGTATCAAGGTTATTGCTTGTACAGGACCGCCGAGTCCGCTCATTGCTGTTCATAATAGTCAAGGTTTTACTGTAAATTACTCTTACCAGGAATGAGATTTACTGTGTTGTTGTCCAACCACGTTGGGCTGTTTGTGTAGTTCCGCCATCATGGGTGAGACTGGTACACTGAGTTTATCCATTAAAGAACCAATGATCGTGGCGGACGGATTACGATCCGTTCACCATGTCTCTTAGTGATAAAACTAACGGTTGCCGTCCCTCCCATTAACGCTAAACCGGCCAGCTTTGTCCCCAAGTTATCGTACCAGTTGAAACGCACGTTAAACGAGGAGACGCCATTAGCCAGTCTTTCCGCACACATTTGCGGCCACATTCTCTGTCCAAAAACCTTGTGTGATATATGCCCGCCATTTTGGGCACTACTCCTCTCCACACACACACACATACACCTTACCCTCCTCTCGTGTATTATAGGCTTATCTGTTACCATATCTAATCATGTTACGGTTTAGTTTGTAGTTGGAAGTTGAAAGTTTATTGACTGGATTGTATTGATTATTAATTGATATTATTGCATCAATAAACTTTGCTATACAGTACAGGCCAAAAGTTTGGACACACCTTCTCATTCAATGCGTTTTCTTTATTTTCATGACTATTTACATTGTAGATTCTCACTGAAGGCATCAAAACTATGAATGAACACATATGGAATCATGTACTTAACAAAAAAGTGTGAAATAACTGAAAACATGTCTTATATTCTAGTTTCTTCAAAGTAGCCACCCTTTGCTCTGATTACTGCTTTGCACACTCTTGGCATTCTCTTGATGAGCTTCAATAGGTAGTCACCTGAAATGGTTTTCACTTCACAGGTGTGCCTTGTCAGGGTTAAATAGTGGACTTTTTTCCCTATTAATGGTTTAAAGAAAACGCATTGAATGAGAAGGTGTGTCCAAACTTTTGGCCTGTACTGTACATCAAAGAGAAGTGTTTTGGTATTGTTCTGCATGCATCTGTGCCAAGGGCTGGCAGGGGATGTCAGTGCTCTGATTCAAGCCTTCATTTTTTACCTTTTGAATGTCGATGTTCTCCAGATATCGACTTTCCAAATAGAACAATCATACATTGAGACTGCTATACTGGCTGGTTTTTAGTCAACGATTCCAGGGTGGTGCCCCGGCAATATTAATACTTGTTAATATTCTATTGATTTTGATTATTGATAGTTATCTTTTATGATTGCTGATTTGAAGGATCAATGTTCTAATGATTTTAATAATTAAAATAATTATTGCTAATAACCAAACCCACTCCTGAACAAAGCCACAAAAGAGTGATGACTTTCTTTACTTTATTAAAGAGTTAGTTCTCCCAAAATTGAAAATTCTCTCATCATTTACTTGCCCTCATGCCGTCCAAGATGTGTTTGACTTACTTTCTTCTGCAGAACACAAATTAAGATATTTAGAAGAAGGTTTCAGCTCTGTAGGTCCATTCAATGCAAGTGAATGGTGGCCAAAACTTTGAAGCTCCATAAATCATATAAAGGCTGCATAAAAGTAATCCATAAAACTCCAGTTGTTACATCTATGTCTTTAGAAGTGATATAGTAGGTGTGTGTGAGAAAAAGTTCAATATTTACATCCTTTTGTACCATTCACATTCTAAAAGTGAAAATTAAAGTGGGGATTTAATGTAAAAAAGGATTTAAATATTGATCTGTTTCTCACCCAAAGCGATTGTGTCGCTTAAGAAGTTGTATGGATTACTTTTATACTGCCTTTGTGATTTTTGGAGCTTCAAAGGTCTGGCCAAGAAAGGACCTACAGGGCTGAGATATTCTTATAAAATCTTTGTTTGTGTTCAGCAGAAGAAAGGGTGAGTAAATGAAGAGAACATTTTTCATTTTTGGGTGAACTATCCCTTTAAGTATAACTAGTACACATATTCCAACATGCACAAAGGTTTGATTGAAGAATATAATGTGTGTTAAATGGTGCATTTTACATTTAATAGAAATTGTCAATTTGTTTCCTGAGCTCGCTATAGTGGAGTACCACTGTGTGAAATAAACTGGTACCCACAGCGTATCTAAACTAGATATGTACTCCCCTCTTGTGGTGATGTATCAAACTGCAGTTAGCCTTTAATCTTTCTTTTTCTCTATCTCTCTCTGCAGGTGAAATTAAACAGGTTTTAGAGACTGAGCTGCAGGTTCCTGTGTCTAAAATGCAGTTAAAAGGCTGGAAGAGTGGAGATGTGTCTGATAGTGTAAGTAGTGCAGAAATCACATTATTGGTCAGTTTGTGGTGTTTAGATTGAACCTAATTCACAAATTTGGTGAATTTGAAAAATTATTGGTTAATGATTATCAGTTGCAGTTATTATTATTTTAGTCGCACTTTACTACAATGTTGTAGTTATTAATATTAGTTAACATGAACTAATAACGAACAATTATTTTTAAACTTTTGGCTAATGTAAATTTTTTAGCATATTTAACATTTAAAGCTGTATATCAGTTAATGCATTAAGAAACTATTAGTGAGATTAATTTTTCATAAAGTCACATCTATTCAGAAATTAGTCTGTAGCTTTTGTAAATTAGAATGCTTCTTCACAAATATGTGACATCTTATGTTTCCGTTATTCTCTTTCTCTCAGATGGTTCTTAGGAGTTTACACCTGCCCAAGAACAACAGCCTGTATGTGCTCACCCCTGATATTGCACCTTCAGCCAGCACCAGCCAGAGCAGGTATGTCTGTATGCAATTTCACCAACTGGCCACGTGAGTTCAGTACATTATAATTTTTTTCTTCTCCAAAGCATAGTTTTCTGCTCTCTCACAGTCAGTGTTTATTACAGGGTGCAGACACACCTTTCGAAGGTGCCTATATCCGTTTCTGTGACACTTGCAAATATATGGGCATCAGCTGTTTTTAATGGTCAGAGTTCTCAATATTACAAAATCCCATTTAGATGAGCTTGATGACGAAATATTCTCAGGGTTGAGAAGATACCGGCTCATCACTAGGTGGTGGTGTATGTCCAATTTTTGCCACTGTGCCTGTGCCGTGAGCACTGCATAATCAGCCTTTAGTCAATTAATTTGGTCAAGTGGCAGCTTCCCTTTGTTCATATATTTAAGTGCTTATTTATTTGCGTATTTATGTTTATAGAATAGATCTAAACTGATTAATTCTAAATAAAATTTTAATTTGGAAATAATCTTTGTTTGAGGATTCTGAAACATCTAAAACAAAGAAAAAATTTAATATTTATCATTCTGCAGTAATTCTAGGTTACT
This sequence comes from Moxostoma hubbsi, assembly GCA_032164185.1. Classification (NCBI taxonomy): domain Eukaryota; kingdom Metazoa; phylum Chordata; class Actinopteri; order Cypriniformes; family Catostomidae; genus Moxostoma; species Moxostoma hubbsi. The sequence goes on along the minus strand of JAVLUX010000018.1, from coordinate 13,014,334 downwards.
AATCAAATGTAAGCAAATTTGTGACATTCAACCTTGATAACTCTTTTATACAAAAGGCCAGATTTCCTTGCTTCCATTGAAGCACACAAGATGGCCTTCCGAACATTTTAAATTCATGCTGGCATAACATGGATCGTCAGGTTTTGCACAAACTCCTGGAGGCCATGCTAGTTTGAGTGCATGCTGTCATTAAAGCAAGAGGGATACATATTGATACTAAGAAATGTATTCAGTTAAACCTTTCACTCTAATTGTTCTAATTGCTGATTATATGAATTATAGTGAAAAATGGCTAAATAGAGGCTTTTTGACAACTTGTATTTCTGGACATTTGGATCGCACTCTACATTAATAAAAAAAAAAAAATCGCATAGCAGGTATTTTGCTCAAGAGGTGATTTATATTGCATTCACAATGGTTAGAAGAAAACATAGCTGATCTTCACCCAATCAGTCATTTTTAAATTAGCAAGAGATTTTAGTCAGGGACAGTGCGAAAAGTTATAAATTAAAATAACTTCAATAGAAAGGGCTGCTTGAGTTTGTAATATTGATGTGCATGTGTTTGTGTGTGTAATTATGTGTGTTGATTAGCACTGCTGTAAGGCCCTGCGGGAGGTGATGATGATGCAGTGGAACGGCAGGCTTTAAACTGGCATCTCTGTCAGTTTGTGTGGACACTGTTCTCTAGAGTGCGAAAACATTTGAGCAAAGGGCTTAATGGGCTGTAAACTAACATTGTGATAACAGTACCCTCCAAAACATATTAACACTTTATTTTTCCAGTTTTTTTCATCTGTTATTTGGCACCTTGTCAGATGCCTGCATTTCATTTGGTCCAGTTGCATCCGTGAAAGTCAATTTTATTATTATTATTATTATTATTTTTCTCTTTCTTTCTTTTTGGAGATTGCAACAAAAATCTACATTACGTGACATGCCACATAAACATATAGGGTAGGTTATGGGCTCATCTCGTTTTTATTATTTTCTGTTTTATATTTGGATTTTGATGGATGGAATAAAGAAAAGGTTGATTTTTTTTTTTTTAAGGTGATTTTCTATATTCTGTAGTTGCAATGCTGCTTGGAAACTATAAACAACCCACGCCGTGTCTACACTGGATGTGAGCGGCACATTGTGACATGAAAACAATATTGCAACGAAGCTATTTGCACTTAAAGCACCTGTCTGCAACACAGTTTGCAGAGTATGTCCTAGTCTTCAGATTTAAGTTTTTCTCTGTTTCGGTATTGCCGTTAGTACTGCATTTCGCCTTTGTTGGGTAGTATTGTGTACCACATTCACAGAGGTCTGTCCTGATTGCAGATATTAAAGTGACTCTGACAGCTTATCCATTTTCCCAATTGGGCAGGTGATGTTCCACTGAGACCCTTGTCACCTCTCTCTCTCTCTCTCTCTCTCTCTAAATGGCACAATATCTAATATTCAGCACCTACTAGAGCTTGTCATCGGTGGCGGGCTCTAATTATCTCCCGGAAACTATTTTCGAGGAGTCAAAGTAGGGGAGAGAAAGAGAGGGCCGGTGTTAGTTAGGTGTGACCCCCATTGTTGCCTGTGATTGTCCTCTCCTGGTGCAGTGAGAATAGGGCTTCCAGGAGGGTGAGCAGACAAGCTGTTAGCTGCCTTTATAAATAACTGTCATAGTGAGCGAGTGTTCCTCAGCAGACCTTGCTCCTGTTGTACTGGTGTTCTCACAGGGGCAGTTTTGCTTACAGCTGATCCGGTTGTCTCATCTGCTTTTTGTAAAGGCATCTTTAAATACATTTTAAATCTTGAGAGAATACAATTGGTGTATCAGTGTTTCTGAGTGATTTCGTAAGTTAAATGAAGAAAATATTGGTAACACTGTAAAATAATGGTCTGTTTGCTAGCATTAGTAAATGTATTAGGCATCATGAACTACCAATGAACAATATTTTTTTAACATCAATTGTTAATTTTGGTTAATGTTAAATTATAAATATGCTATTTTTTATTTTTAGTTAATTTTAGTTCATAATGCATTAACTAATGTTAAAGGGGTAGTTCAACCAAAAATGGAAAATTCTCATAATTTACTCCCATCCCAGGTGTCTATGACTTTTTTCTTCTGCTTCACACAAACCAAGATTTTTAGAATAATATTTCAGCTCTGTAGGTCAATACAGTGCAAGTGAATGGTGGCCAGAACTTTGAAGGTCCAAAAAGCATATAAAGGCAGCATTAAAGTAATCCATATGACTCCAGTGGTTAATCCATGTCATCAGAAGTGATATATTAGCTGTTGAGAGGAACAGATCAATATTTAAGTTCTCTTTTTACAATAAATCTCCACTTTAACTTCCACATGCTTCTTTTGTTTTTGGCGATTTGCATTCTTCTGACATATCACCACCTTCTGGGCAGGGAGGAGAATGTATATTAAAAAGGACTTAAATATCATATCGCTTCTAAAGTTATGTATTTACCGGAGTCTTATGGATTAATTTTATGTGCTTTTTGGAGCTTAAAAATTATGGTCACCATTCACTTGCGTTTTGAGGACCTGCAGAGCTGAGATTCTTTTTTTTAACAAATGTTTGTTTGTATTCATCAGAAGAAAGTCATGCACATCTGGGATGGCATGACAGTGAGTAAATGATGAGAATTTTCAATTTTGGGTGAACTATTACTTTTTAATTTTTTATGTTGAAATCAACACTAACCAAGAAGGAAAAGTATTATTCATTGTTAGTACACATTTGCTAATGTAGTTACTCTTATCAAATATAACCTTATTGAAAATATTTTTTTGTGTGTGAAATGATAAATGCTATTTGTAAATAAATTGCTCTGGTTCTAAAATCTTATTTAATGTGCCACATTCTAAGCAGTTGTAAAATGGACAAAATACATACATTTGTGACCACACATCTATTGAATTTTATATTAATGAAGCAAGTCTGTACAGTGTGGTCCAAAAGTCTCATATCACTTGTGTAAATACTTCTATATTGCATTTTTCTAATACAGCCCCCCCCCCCCCCCCCCCCCCCCCATTATAATCACATTATCAGCATAAAAATTTGTATTTGGATGTCACCCTTTTTCCTTAATCACAGCATACACTCGAATTCTTATGGACCTCACATGTTTTTGCCAACCCTGATGTTCTGTGTATTCTCAGCATGTTTAGAGAATATTCTGTACAGTATGGAAAATCTGCAACATTTTATGAGTAACCTAGAAATAGTGCAGAATCTTAAATATTTCTTGTTTATTTTTTTATTATTTAGTTTCACCTTCAATTTAGGTTTTTGAATCCCAGATTTTCAATGTGGTCTCAGACTTTTGGACCTTCTGTATTTAAGATGGACTCTCTCCGCTTCTATTTTAGTTTAAATTAAAGTGTGGAGTCTCCCTGTGGCCTGGACGCAGGCAGTGAACAATGGGACAATACTCAACAAATAAAAGCCACTGTAGGCAATTACTGCAAAGCATACCGCAGCACAACATATCCAAACATATTAATCAAAACCATCCTCATACTGCGCTGCTGCTTGCCTCAATTTCTTCCCTCTGTTCTGAATGCAAATACGGCACAGGCTTTGGAGCTTTCAAGACAGACTCTACTTCCAAGGTAGTTACAGAAATCCAGTGATGAGCCAAGCTCATCTCTCTCTCTCTCTCTCTCTCTCTCTCTCTCTCTCTCCCTCTTCCTCTCTCTCTCTCTCTCTCATGGAGGTATCCAAACCCCTAATCTCCAGCATAAATAATTGAACTTTATGAATAATTTAAAACAAATCATCTATTTCTGTTGCTTCCAGGAGATGTGTGTGTTTAAGGTTATTTTAATTTGAACTTCTGCTATTTCAAATACAAATGAGCAAATGAGTCAGTGCGCATTTGGTATTTATCTCATTTTCAGCATCTGGTCTCCTGTGAGACTTTGGGGCCTGAGGAATCTGCTGGTTTTGGCAGAAAGGAAAAACAGTTTAAATTTACTGCAATTAGTACTTAAATTAGTAAAATCAAAATAGGCAAAGCAAAGACAAGAAGAAAAAAATAAAAGCATTTTGAATAAGCAGCATATGAGGAAAATATAATGAGGAGGTAAAAGGGGAAGTTATGTTTGTTTTATATACTGTGGTGATTGTTTTAAGAAATCATAATTTTGGTATTGACCCTGACTACCACCCCTGGAGTCACGAGTTCGTATACAGGGTGTGCTGAGTGACTCCAGCCAGGTCTCCTAAGCAACCAAATTTTCCCAGCTGCTAGGGAGGGTAGAGTCACGTGGGGTAACCTCCTTGTTGCCGCAATTAGTGGTTCTCGCACTTAATGGTGTGTGTGGTAAGTTGTGCGTGGATTGCGGAGAGTAGCATGAGTCTCCGTGGTGTCATGCACAACAAGCCACGTGAAAAGATGTGCGGATTGATGGGCTCAGAAGCGGAGGCAACGGAGACTTGTCCTCCATCGATGTGAGAAACCATGCCACCTACTAAGTAGTGGGAATTGGGCATTCCAAATTGGGAGAAAAGAGGATAAAAAAAGAAGAAAATAATAATATGTCCATATAAGGGGCATTGTTTTGTAGTGTCAATTTTTTTCATTGATATTTTTATCTTTATGAGGCCATATTGATTTCTAACCAAATGATATGTCATCCTTTTATGTCAAATACTTAAATTTCTTTTATTAAAATGTACACTAGATTAATGGACTAAATATAATAATAAAAACATTCTAAATATAGTTATCTATAAAATTAACAGTCACCTACAAAATTAACATTAGCTCATATTTTATTCCAAAATGTGTATACTTAGGCCTAAAATACATTATTTAAAAATATATCAGATGTCACAAATAAAAATAATTACAGGGGCATTTTTTCCACCACATTTTCAATTTTAGGGGCATTTTTTTATCACATTCTGTGGCATTTTTGCTATAAACCCAATTCACACACACACAGATTTGGAATTTGAACGAGATTTTATACAGAGATTGGTACCATGTGTTTGAGTGTACATGCCTGCATTTGCTAGGAACGAGTCAGAGGGACTTTAAAAAAAAGTCTCATTCTTTGCAAGGTTCCAAGTCTGCAGACTTCTCTCTGAATGAACCCAATCTGTTCGTTATTAACACAGTGGTTTATTTTCTGTCTATAACAGCCAGTGATGTTCTATTTCTGGGGCCTCCGGTGATGTGGAGAAGCATTTAGGGTGAGTTTAGGGGGGGGGGGGTCAGCTCCAGGTGCTGTTAGGGCCACAGAGTGCTGAACCTGGTTAAGCCTCTACAGATGAACCTTATGCTCTAGACTAGGCCTAATCTTCAGAGAGAAAAGTTCAACTCTGAAGAAAACAAGTTGAACTCTGAGAAAATAACTTATCAGTTCACTTTTAACTTGGCTCACATCTTAATTGGGACATAGATTGATTTAAGATTATATTTAGCTGTATTTTATATTGATATATTTAGTGTCTTTAGTAATATTTGTTTGATTAATATGTGTGGTATCGTATTTCCAAAAATGATTGCTGAGAAATTACATGATCCATTTTGAAACACAAACACTGATCTTTTGACCTGTTTATTTATAGTTGTATTATTTCTTCTTTGCAAATAACTGAATAGTTTACCCTTTTAGTTAAAACTGGATGTCACCACTGATAGCTTGATTACATTTGAATTCCGATATCTCAATTCTATTCCAATTCTCATGATCAATTCAGTTAGCAATATTTTGGTTACTTTTAGAATTGAGATTTACAATAAAAATTTAGGTTGACTGAAAATCTCAGTGCAAATGCTGTGAACAGTACTGACTGAACTGCATTTTTATTTAGCAAAAGATGTTGGTATTTTAAGAATCTATAACAGAGTATTCAAAAGAGAATCGGAATTAATCATTAAATCATCATTTTTTGCCCACCCTTACCTGTACGTATTCATTCACATTTTCAATCTTAAACAATTGTATCAGAATGTAAAATGTCTCTAAACGTTAGCTTTTGGTGACAGTCTTAACACCCCAATTAACCACCCCCCCACCCCCCTTCATAAACTGTATTCATGAATCTGTTGTAGCTTTGTTTTTCCACTCTCAACATCATCACATATGCATCCTCCTCTCCTAGGCCACCGTTTCAATCTTCATCGCTAGCTACAACAAACATTACATTTACATATTGATTTCACAGTTTTAGTCAATGTAAATAAGCTGCCATTACAGTAAATTTGGTCCTCTGTTAACATAAGCTTGTCCAAAGCTCCTCAGATTAAGGCGCTGGTTGCATAATTAATCTGTGCGTTACATATTAATTCCCAGACTCTCTTCTTCCTGGCTGCTTTCGTTCGAACCATGATTAGCTGGCAGTTTCGTCTCTAAGCTGTTGATTCATATTCACGCACACAGACGGAGCGTTTGCTTAAAGCGCTACTTAACCCCCATCGTTTGTCATCAGACGAGACCTTCTCTTCTCTAACCAGTCAGCATGGCTCCCATGAATCTCAAACCCTGCTCTTGGGTCAGTGCTCCACGGCTGATGGTGGAGTGTTTGAGCACCACAAGCCCTCTTGTCCTTTTGTGTGACGTTTACACCTCTTAGCCCCAATCGATAAGAGTGACTCCAGATGGCCATGATGGTGGAGGTGTATCATAGAATTAGGAAAGAGCTGCAGTGGCCCGGATGAGTTCTCTGATTGGTCACTGGTCAGTTATGATGACGATTACTTTCCAACCGATCCCGTCACAGTAAAGATCATATAATATGTATATGACCTGCTCCATCATTTTATCCCAAATCATTTTGAGTTTTATGCACTGAAGTAAAAAGGAAATTGTTGAAATCATTATATCAGTAAATGATTGTCTAGAAAACAGTTTTGCGTGGAAATATAATAATGATATAGTATAAGGGTAACACTTTACAATAAGGTTTCATTTGTTAACTATAATAAACACCATTAGTTAACATGAAATAATAATAATAGGCAATACTTTAAGTGCATTTATTAATATTGGTCAGTGTTAATTTCAATATAATACATTTCTAAATTCAAAAGTTACATGTTAACATTAGTTAATGCACTATGAACTAAGAATGAACATTTGAACATTGTATTTTTATGAACTAACATTAACAAAATTATTAAATGCTGTAAAAAATATTTTGTCCATGTTCATGATACCTAATGCATTAACTAATGTAAATGAATGGGACCTTATTGTACAGTGTTACCATTATAAGCTTGACATTACTTCTTACTATAGTACGTAAAACTAAAAATGTGTTTCTGGATCAAAGTGACTCAAAATGATGGACCAGGTCACATATCTTGTTTTATCATATTTTTAACCATACACTGTGTATGGTTAGACCACAGCTGACGCAAACATAAATGAGTGCATGGTCCTGTGGTACATGTTACATTTATTGCGCTGACATGGATTGAACAGATGGACTCAATATTTTATGATCACAGAATAAGACTAGTTATTTAACTATATTTTAGAGATCACAGGGGCTGATGTTCATTTGTATATCAAGGACCAATCTTTGGAATTATTAGATATAAAAAAGCATACTTTTTTGTGTGTAGGTATTGCCAGTAATACAAAAGAAATGTCTCAATTTGAATTCAGCCAAATAGGGAATTCGGCTTTCCAGGCCAGTAAACGTCCCCTAGAGAAAGACCCCGTTGTTTCTGATAGGGCACATTTATCAACCAACAGTAATTGCCGCTCACTGGACCCTTTTCACAGCCTGTAATGATGCATTTCTGCCCTATTTATTAGCATAAATCTAGTAAACTTTGTATATTTTCAATTTTTGTGCCAATGTAGAACATTATTCTTTACGTTACATTAAGGTCGTGACAGTAAATTTGTCATCTTTCTCTCTTCTGATTGCCTTAATTTCTTTCTATTTTGTTCCTCTTTTGGAAAGACTTGGAAACATAATAGTGGGTTTTTTCTTTTGTTGTTGGAGCTGTAGACTAAGTTTACCCCACTGTTGTTTACCTCAGTGTTCCAAACCCGGAAATGTGAAAAGGGTCTATGTACTGAGGCCCTGGCTCGACCCTGCTTTCCCACTCGATGTTGAAGGTGAATGAAAGTAGGGTTGGGGCAGAGCAGTGGGGTAGCACAAGCTTGTTTAAGCCAGGCGGCCCTGGGGAAACGGAGACAAGCCCCAGCTTGTCCACCACTGAACTCTAATGCTCTTCTCTCTTTCTGTTTCTCCCCCTTCTGTCCTTGCCGCCATTTAGCAGCGGCCAGCAAGGGTCGTCAAATCAGAACTACCTGCTTGTCATTAGCCACCGCGAAGCACAGAGAGATTACAGCCTCAACTTCCCTGCCAGCAAAACTATCCAGGAGGTGAGACAACCACACATATGTCTGTCACCTTGCCCCTCTGTCTGTCTACACCTGTTGTCTGTCTCTCCATTGAGTCTGTCGTTCTGCCCATGTACTCTAAAAACGGCTCTCCCTCTTTTAGGTGAGGCGTCAATTTAATTATCACATGCTAAAATAATAGTCCTCATTGTGGTAGAGATGGTACCAATGATTATGGTCTACATTGAGGCAAAACTAATTATCTCTGTCAAGCTCTTGATATCCCGAATGTTCATGAAACCGCTGACTCCATGAATATCTCTGAACACTGTATATATCAGATTGACGAAGTTGTCTTCAGGTTTTTGGCATGGCAGGGTGTAGGGGCGGCTACCTATTACTTTCTGGAAACACTTCTTTTTTTTTTTAGCGAGTCAGATATATTTAAAAAATTGATCTTTACGGTCTTGGATGCTGATTGGTCAGTACTAATTTTTTTTGCCATGCTAAAACACATTGAGAGATGACAGCTATGATGCAAAACACTTGTTCGCTTGGATGCTGTGTATATCATTGTGCAACACCCATAGAGGTAAATATTTAAAAGGATAGTTCACCCAAAAATAAAAATGCTGCCATAATTTACCCTCATGCTGTTACAAACCTGTATGACTTTTTTTCTTAAGCAGAAATCAAAAGGAGGTGTTTTAATGAATATCTTATTTTTAATACAGTGGCAGTTGATGGTGCCACTTTAAAAGTTTAATAATAAAAAAAGTTTACAAAGGAGCCAAAAGTATGTATGTACAATGGATATCATTAGGGCCAATTTTTGGAGGGTTTCAATAAATGTGAAGCTGCTAATATTATTAAAGCACTTATTTCTTCTGTTAAAATGTATTATTTGAGCTGTTAAGTTGTTTAAATCATCATCGTTACAATCATTTTAGGGGTTGTTGATATTACATCGTCATGGCAAGAAAGTTGTAAAATTGGCTATAACTTTACACAGAAAAGGTTAGTAAGCAATTTTATATGAACACTCATATTATTTATGTCTTGTGGCTATAACAGTGAGTATTTTAACGTTTACATATTGGCCCCATTCACTTCCATTGTAAGTGCCTCACTGTATCCCAGATATTTGCTTTTTTTTAAAGAAAAGGAGGACCAAGTCAAAATAAATTTGAGGTAATCAATATTATGCCACAAATGCTGTCGATTGAGCTTAACTTGTATTGATATTGGTATTGTAAGTGTCGATACCATCAAATATCGATATATCGTGATACTTTTTCCTCATGATATTGTATTAATGCTTTAGATCCATGTATCAAAAATTAAGTTAAGTTCAAATATTTGTGTAGTCATCATGTAAAGACACAGAAACCTTATGCTGTCAAACACTGTTATGTAGAAGCCATTTCATAAAAGCAATACGGTGATGTGGTGGTGGTGTGAGTATAATCACAGCAAAAGTACATTGTGCCTTCAAATTCTTTAGCCGTGATTAAATTAACAATATAGCATGAATTCTCATACCTTATTGCTTAATTAATGCTCTGCAGAAAGAGCCCTGTCTTTTGTTCATCTTTCTACTCATCTCAGTGTCTGCTAGAATCAGAGCTCAATATACCGAGCAGCACAAACCCCCCTGTGGCTCATCAGCTCCTTTCTCTCTCCCATCAGACCTGTGTGACGCCGTTCTTTTCATCCCTTTCCTTTTTAATACACTGTTGTATTTGAGGTTGGTTTGTGTGGGACACAAAACCCAAATACTCCATTCTGTGCACACACGACCCCTCCCCGACTCCATCGCATTCTCCTCGGCCTGCCCCAGTAACCTACGCACAGCTTTCTGGAAATGGCTCCATTAATTATTCACAGCAGGTAGCTCGCATCACGTCAAGTGTAACAAGCTCCCCGTGGACTGACAGGGCCACTTGAACCCCTCCCTCAGTGCTGGGGGAGTCATGTTGGGGTTGTGCAGTGCCAGTTTGAAGAAACAGACATCTGTGATGTCCTTTTTTGTGTTTTTAATACTTGAGTCATCTTGAGTAAGATATGTATATCTTAAGATATGACGCATCTACCTCAGCATAGAATCTGGTGAGCTTGAAATGACAAAAGTTGATCAAATCGGTTATTGATTGTGTCGCACTTTGAAATAGGAAAAATAAATAAATATATTTTTACACTTCCGTCACCAATTTTTACTCTTCCGTTTTTTTTTTGTTGTTTATTTCTATAGCGATTTTCATAATAGATATTGTTTCAAAATGGAAAGGAATTTTCCGAATGTTTTTTTTTATTATTTATTTATTTTTTTAGAACTTTTGTTCCTATGAGTTCAATTCATACAGTGGGGTCAAAAAGTCTGAGTCCACATTGAAAATGAATTTTTAAGCTAGAAATAAAGTTTTAGATTAAAAAAAATAATAATTTAAATGAAAAAGTTTTTGTTTATTTCAAGGTCATTAAGTAACGATGTTTAAATTTGTATTATTGACCATATTAACTCGTATCTACAAAAAGGTAAGATATCTTTACCTTCATTGAAGCACACAAGATGCTCTTTGGGACATTCTTAAATTATGCTCGATAACATGGATCATCAGGATTTGCACAAACTTGTTGAATCCATGCCATTAAAGCAAAAGGGGGACATACCAAATACTGAGAAATTCCGGAATTCATGTGCTTATTTCAGCTGTACTTTTGTACTTTTACTCAAATTGTTGTACTTACTCAAATTACGCTGCAAACATAATTTATCATTTAAAACGGTATTAAATTAGAAAATGGAAGCTTTTTCAAGACTTGAATCAGAAGCCATCAGAAGCCTCCTAAGAAATGCTTTTCTCCATCTGCTTTGGCCACGCAATCCCAGAATCCCCTTCTCTGCAAACTGCCGCCTTTATGGCTTTGCTCACCATTACAGTAATCAGACTACTTGACAGGTTTGTAATGGTGCTAATTGAAGAGATTAAAGTGAGATGGGTGAGCGCTCTCTTTCCCTCAGCAGATGGATTTGATGAGCACCTACTGTGAACCTTAAGTGTTTCTGCCGGGATTACAACAACTGGAGAGCAGAGCCCGCGGGGAAGAGAAAAGAGGCGCAGGAAGTGAAGCTGTTGGCTTGGTAGGGGAGCGAGTGACTGGACAAAGCTGAATCAAACAGTCCGCGGCGGCCCCGACTGTCCTGATCCTCAGGCTTTCTGTTTCTTTATCCTAACAAGGAGGGGAATGAGGGGGAGAGAGAACATTTGTTGTCCTAAGAGATACAAATAGCATGTGATACAAAACCGAATTACTGTTTTTGTTAGAGAATGCCTTGTAATGGGTATTGGTTGCATTTTACTTGAAGTAGCTGGGAGAGTTAATTAGTTGCTTTGGCTTTTGGAGAACAGACCTTTTCTCATTTTGGATGGGAACATTTATTATTATTAAAGGGATTGTTAACCCAAAAATGAAAATTCTGTCATCAGTCACTCACCCTAATGTTGCTCCAAACTCATCTGACTCTCAAAATGACTGTCAATATGAATTGAGCGCAGACACATTTCACAACGCAATGACATTTGAAATCGAGCTTGCGTAGCAAGGTGCGTCTCCCTTCACGTACATGTGTAGAGTATGTTTGGGCCTTTATAGTGCTTTGAAAAAAAAAATGCAATGTAAGTGATTGGTTACTGAGACATACTGCCTTGTTTTTTGGTCCACTGAAAAAAAGGTCATAAGGGTTTAGAGCAACATATGGGTGAGCAAATGATGACAATTTTTATTTTTGGTTCCTTGAAATTGTACTTGCTTGCCACAAGCGGCAAAGAAAAGCTCAGTTGTCTCGTTTATGAAGTTACTAACAAGTCAGAGAAGTTGTTTTGTTTTACAGTTGTGGCCCTCAGACCGGAGCCCTGTGTGAAAATGCAACAAAACAGCAACAGAGAGCTCTCACAATCTCCCCTCTCTTCTTTTTTCCCCATTCACCCCCTCGCAGCCACATATGGAGAGGACTCTTCTCCATCTTTTCTTTTTCTACCCGTCTTTTGTCTTTACTGAAGACCAGCCATTGCTTTTCTGCTTGTGCATATCAATAGAAGCAGCAAAAGAGGGAGAGAGAGTCCCTCAGTGCTGTCCCCTTGTTTGTCTTTGCCAAAGGCTCTCGCTTTGCCTGGAGGCTCCCAGGGAACGTACCATCCACTATTTGGCCCGGGCCTTGCTCTCCTCCTCTGATTGGCATTCCCAAACCCGAGTGAGGGGCTGCGGTTAAGCCTCAGAGCAAATGTTTGTCAGGAAAGTGGCGGGGAGAATAGGGCCGTCCGATAGGGCTCTGCCGTCCGTGACCAGACGACTCGTCCCAGGGATTTTTCTGGCCCCACAGTGTTTCTCACCGCAGCTGGAGAGATGAACGAAGAGGAAGAAAAGAAAGATGGAGAGTAAAAGAGTGTGAATAAAAGGCATCTGGTGCTGAAGAGCTTGTGACTGTTTAACGGCAACCTTTTCTTCTCTTTGATATCTCTTCAGCCAAGGATTACCAGTACTTGGCATTTAGAAAGATTGAATCATTAATGTGTGTGTGTGTGCGTGCGTGCGTGCGTGCGCGCGAGTGTGTGCGTGTCTCTGATTGGGAGAGTGTTTATTGCAATAGCCAATGTCAAAGTGATTTCATTTGTTGTCGTTCATTTGCAAGATTGTAAGTTTTTTAAACCTATCAAGCATTTTTTTTTCTTAAACTAATAATTTTAACCATTATCCGCTGAAGCAAAAAAGTTAACTATTATCGACTTGCTGTGTTATTTATATTTTTAATCTCAAATTTTGTGGAGCCAGTTACCTCCCTTTTTCTTTTTCTTTTTTTTACATTTTGTGTTTTGCTTTTTTTTTTTTTTTTTTTTAGTTTTTTTTTTTTTAGTTTTTTCATATCAGAAGCAACAGGCAGTTTGTTCATATGTTTTTTTTTTGTTTCGTGTTTGTTTTTTTGTTTTTGTTGTTTTTAAATGTTCATCAGAAGCAAGAAGCTGTTGTTTATATTAATTAATCTTTGAACTTTGCAGTTTAATTTCTGTAAGTAAGGGAGCAGCAGCAGACTGTATTAGCATACATTTCTGTGCATGTGAAATATTATTCTTTATATATATCTCCGCTAAACAGAAAGTCATTTCGACAAGGTGGAAAAATCATTCTGTGGTTGGAGTATTTCTCTTATGTTATCATGTGTGATTGCTCAGGCATCAAATATGAACTTAAATCCTTTTGAATTATAGGCTCTGTTACATACAGTGCTTAAAAATATAATCCTGACATCTGAAATGTCTTTATCCGAGAGATCTTCCTGCATTTTCTGATATAATGTCAACGTTTTTGTTTTGACTTTTATTTTTTTTTATCACAATGGAAGTCTGTTCCTTGATGCTGAAGACTTTATTGTGACATTTAAAATGAAATGTCAGTGGAACCGAATTTAATAGGACCAAGTCTTTTCCTTCGTTGTTTAATCAAACCTCATTGTTCTTTATGGGCAGCGGTTTGGGCAAGACAGAACAAATGTCAGCCTTTCCAAACATCTGAAAAACTCTCTTTACTTTCTCTCTGAAATCAGTGGTAAATAAACTTGTTATTCGGTGGATTTGTTTGTTTATTCTTTCTGTGTATATATTTTTTTTCTCATTTAGTCGGGTAATGTTGGCTTTAATTTGTAGACCCCTGACTGCTAAGAGGAGGAATTCGTAGCTCATGAATAGGTAATGACACTTGTTTGTGAGTATATTGCAGCAGTATGGAGCTTTCTACTCTTTAAGCCAATTCTAATTTGCAGGAGTTGCAGAAAGAGCTCTTTGCCCCTCACCCAACCAGTTACCTCCGCTAGATAATATACTGTGAAATCTTCCACCTTCGTTATTCCCTGATGAGATTTATTTACCATTTTTTCTTACTTTCCAAAAATGTTCAAATCTCTACCTTCAAGAAACCTAAATGTTTGTTTTGAAGTCAAATCATTTTAAAAGAGCTTCTCTCTGGATGTTTGTTATGATTGGATAAAGTCTGTCAGAAGTACCGGGTGTATAGGGATATTGACAGTAGGGCAGTGCTCATAAAAAAAAGACCCAAAGTGGTGAAATATCAAATTCCCACAAAGGGCCGATTTGTTATAGCAGCTATATTCTTCTGCCTGGCCCTTGATGCTGGCGTTACTTCCTTCATTCTTTTGGTTTATGGTGCCATTTGACCCTAAAAGGTTCATTACAGCCAAGAGCTGGTGTTTACGGCAGCCTGTCGGTCAGACCTGGGCTGCCAAATCCCTGTAGCCCCCTGGTCAAACACAGATATTACACTCTGTAATAACACTGGCCAACCCAGCTGACCCTTGCCTGCTTCATAAGAAAAGCGCACAGCCCAGTGTGTGGGCTCGTGAATGTTTGTGTGTGTGTGTGTCTGTGTGTGTGTGTGTCTGTGCTGCTTCAGTCTTCGACTTCAGACATGAGGTGGTAATGTCAATATCTGAATTTGTTTGCCTTTATTGGGTTTTTGGCTGTTAAGGATGGTTGGGAAGCTGACTTCAGCCACTGTTCTGGACATACTGTATCTATCTAAATGCAACATCAAAAAACTTTTCTGTCTATCTTGAAAGACTAGATAGACTTATAATGAAAATTCTTCCATCATGTACCAACCCTTGATACCTATGTGAATGACTTTCCTCTGCAGGGACACAAAAAGAGGATCCGTTTGCTGATTTGATAACAATGGCAGTTCATAGTGACTCAATTTAAAGCTTAAAAAAAGGACCCCAAGTCTCATAACAGTAACCTAATCCACATGGGTTGCTTTCTTCTTTAGAACTCAAAAGGATAATGTTTTTTTTTTTAAGAATATCCTGGCCACTCTTTTCCATATAACAAAAGAGAGGTGGTACTGGGTATCAAGCTCCAAATTGACAACCAAACGTTACTTACATTTTGGTCTGTTTCTTCCTTAAAGCTATCGTAGGACTCAAGAAGTCTTGGACAGCTTGAATGCTGCAGTACCCATTTGCATCTCCTTTTGTGTTGCATGGAAGAAAGTCAATAGAGGTTTGGAACGATATTAGAGTGCATAAATGATGGCACAATTGTATTTTTTTGGGGTGAATTATCCCTTTAAATAATCCTTGTTCATATCCCTGTGTTATTCAGAAGCCTCTGTTGATACATCCAAAAACATTCACAGTTTCGGTGGTTAAATTTTTGTCAACAGATTGAATATGTTTGGATCTGCTAATGATTTCTCAAGCCGATCTCTTTCAAACCCTGCCTCATCCTTTGTTTTCACAAGAATCTTATGGCCATCATTTCTGCCCCTGTGGGCACGAGTCCTCAGTCTGGCAGAGGATACATGTCCACTCACTGTGCTGGCGGTGGGATTTGGCCATGCACTAGGAGGGCTTTCCGCCACAATGGCGAGTTTTCTATGCCTCTGTATCTAGCGCCGCGGGGTAGTGCATTCTCCGTGGATAATGCGCTTGAATCTGTGGCCCATCCAGCTCCGGGCGACGCCCGCTTTGATCACCCTCGTCCTCCGCACATCAGCCTGGCTTTAGGCTTTAAACCAACAGTGGCGTAAGAGTGGGGGCCTGTGTCAACTGTTTAAATGCACGCTGTGTTATTAAGTGCAGTTACACGGGAGTGAATGGCAGAAGGGAAATACTGTCCATTTTTAGAGTGAAGGGCTGTTGGCATTGAGCATTAGGACAGGCATCCATGGAATTTTGACAACGTGAAGATGTTTTACGCCACTTGCCTCTTCTCCCTCTCTTCCCAGTCACTTATATCACTTGTGACAGTAGCACTTTTTGTTCTTATAGGGTTAATTAGGAAGTAGTGATGTCTTACTAGAAACAGCCTTTTTTGGATGAAAAAGTAAACGCTGTCTGATCTTTTGTCTGTTTTTTTTTTTTATCTCAGGTGAAGAGGAACGTTTCAGACCTGACAAACATCCCTGTGCGGCATCAGCAGTGGGACGGCTGGCCTGCCTCTGCTTCCGATGACTTGGTATGCTTTTTTTTTTTTTTTTCATCGTATAATGTTTGTGCACCTGTCTGTTGAAAAACCCTTCTCCAATTTAACTTTCTTGTGTGTTACGGCTTATATAAAAATGTACCTCTTTAAAATAAAAGGAATAAGTGTGTCATTTCTGCATTGTTAGTGTCATCAAACAGAACTGCAAAAATCATGACTGTTTTCAGACCGCTTATCCGAACACGTTCTCTGTTTGTCATTGGTCAATAAACTGATCATTTCGCCTCAAACTCATACCATTGGTTGAGTCGATGTTGCAATCTTGGGCTTGTAGGGATGCAAACAAATAGATAAATGTTATGATAGAGACGCAGTGTTGTCACTTTTAGGGGTATCAACCTACTTATAGCTGTCTCTGCATATTTAAATAATAATTCACTCCCAAAAATGACAAGTCTGAGTGCTCATGTTGTTTCAAACCTGTATGACTTTCTTCTGTGAAACACAAAGAGGTTAGACAGAATGTTTGGCTCATTCACCGTTCACTACTATTGCATTTCTGTTATTGCAATGAAAGTTAATGTTGACTGAGATTAATATTCTGCCTAACATTCACAAAAAATATATACATAAAAAGTATCCCTTTATGCTGGGAAAGGAGAAATGATTACATGCATCACCTGTAAACAGGAATGTCTTTTTAACTTTGTAGTGGTTTAGGCATCACCCGACGTGAAAGTAAGATGTTGGTACTAATTAAGATGTCACAGAGCATCTCTCCTCTCTTGTCCTCTCTATGTGGACATTACAGCTCATGTAGTGTGGGGTCAGTGACCTTTCCCGCCATGTTCTTTGCCCACAGCCTTTCAGTCCAAACTCACTCAAACTGATCAGAGAGGGCCTAACACCAAACCCTGGGGAACCCCACTCTCCCCCATCACCTCCCAGCTCAGACATCCTCAATAATCATCCACACAATAACCATGGGAACTTTTTTGTCACTTATCATTGGTCATTGTGAATATGATTGGGAAAGCATAGAAAATGCCCTTGTGTTTTAACCATGAAAGGGCAAAGTGTTTAAGGTGTATGCTTGTGATTGTCATTGTTTTCTTCTTGTCAAGTGTCTAATTGAGTGCAAGTATGGTTTCAAAGGGAGTGGCCTTTGAACTGGCGAATAAACCAGTTTTTTTTAGCTCTGTGTTTCAGGTATCAAATCCCCCCACCCCTATATTACGATAATTATTGCGTTCAAGGGATAGTTCACCTTAAAATACATTTTCTGTCATTATATACTCACCCTCATGTTGTTCCAACCCCCTTAAGACTTACATTGTGTAGAACACAAAAGGCTACATTATGATGAATGTTAACCTCAGTCGCCCTTCACTTTAACTGTATGGGAAAAAAAATGCAATGAAAGCAAAAGGTGACCGAGGCTAACATTTTGCGTCAAGATTGTAATACAGGCTTGGAACAACATGAGGGTGAGTGAATGATAGACTTTTCTTTTTTTTTAAATGTATGTTATCCCTTCAAATGACTAAAATGTATCTGGATTCTGAGCTATAAAAATTGGGTTTGTTGCCTCAAATTAAAGAACAAAATAAAACAAAACACTGTGACTGTTTAGAATATGAGAGTACCAGAACTAAAGTCTATGGCCCTTTTGTCAAAAGCTTTGAGTAGTGTTTCACAGGGCTCTTTAACAACGACCATTGTTTATTTTCAGTGTTCACTTGTAAGTCTCATGTATCTCACCCTTTGCGTTTAACTCTCATATTGTCAAATCAGAGATCGTTTCATCCTTTTGCAAAAAGCACAATGGACGCAAGGTCACTGAAACACACCCTCTCACCACAGACTGCCCACTTGAGTCAGGCCACTTCAGGGCTGAAGTGCACTTACCGAAGACCTCAACCCACAATCTTGGTTTTTGATGAAGAGTGTATGGCTCATGAATACTCTTTAATGCACATTAAACCGTTAATGCCCGAGCTGTGATTGGTTATGTGTGGTTGTCCCGCACTTGGCCACAGAGCAGCTTTCAGCTTCACCTCGACCCGGCTTATACGAAGGAAGTATTATTAAAAGCACCTGTCTTAATAATGGCCTCTGGCCCTTATTGAAACGGCTTGCCTTGCATTAGACTCAAAGCTCAGGCAGGGCCGACTTAACGCATATCTCATTAACCTTCCCTCATCTCCTGGGATTTGTACCAATAAACATTACAGCCCAGGCTTAAAAATACATTTACCAGCAGTCTGAATCCATGCCTGCTCCGCTGTGCTTTCATTACCCTTTGCTCGCTCATATACAGCGAGTCTGTCTGCACTCTGTTCCACCTCATAAGGGAGAAAAATGGAAAAACTGATCAGTAGTCAGTTTACATTTCGCTTGCTGAGCTTTTAAGCATGTAGGTTTTGAAGGAGCTTGCGACAGGTTTTGGTTTTTACTTGTGATGTTGATGGCAGTTGAAATGGATTGAACTTTTAATATATTTATTAGTTTCAGAGGGACAGCACAACCTATGCTTGGCTCAGAAATCATTTCAGCGCATTGTCTGTTCCAGTATTATATTACTCTCAAAGAAACCAGTGACTAAAGATCTTTGTTTACACCTGCAGTATATTCGAACCCTGATTCGACTAGTTTATTTAAATTATTTTGATGTCCATGTGCGACAAGCCAAATTAAAAGAAAGATTTTATATATGTTTGTACCTGAAAAAGTCCTTTTGGACAATCATTTTTCTATATTCAGAGGTGAAAAAATATTAGATTTTTGATCCATTTATACATTGAAAAAGTTTAACAGTGTTATACCAGTAAACATTTAAACAGTACAGCTATTTTAACTGGATTTATAAATAGCAATGTAAAAGTGTCTCTGGGGAGAAAGGGATTAAAAAAAGAAAGAAGTCAGTGTCCCTTCTTTTGCCTTTTGAATCAGTGGGTGGATCTTAGTGGTTGTCTTGACATCCCTGCGCAGTGTCTGTAAATTCAAAGGAGGCTGTTTACCATAGTCATGTTTATCCCTTGTTTGTTTGAGTGGGTGTAGTCAGGATGCGTGTGGTGTGTTTGAGGGGCTGACACAGGCTGCTTCATATAGCAGGCCACTGGAGGACTGCTGTTTGCAGGCTGCGTTTGGCATTAACTGCCTAAACTTTGGTGCATTTACAGCCTGAGCACATAGTTCATATGCACTGCAGTTATAAGGCTGGACTATTTAGCAGCTCAGTTACATTTACCTTGGACACTTACTCGTTTCGTGGACACTTTATCCAATTAGACTTGTATAATGCAGTTAAGGTACAGATTTGATTGAACCGTGTGTTCCATGGGAATTAAAACCATGACCTTGGTGTTGCTAGCACTGTGCTCTACCAGTTTGAAATACAGGGACTCTAGCTATGCTTCCATCCAAGCTGCGCATTTAATTTAAATGAAAAACCATAATATCTAATAAAACTAATAAAACCTTCTTTCCGGGCCCTGGGTAGCTCAGCAAGTAAAGACACTGACTACCACACCTGGAGTCAAAAGTTCAAATCCAGGAAATACTTAGTGACTCCATTCAGGCTTCCTTAGCAACCATATGGCCTGTTTGCTAGGGTGGGTAGAGCCACATTGGGTTATCTCCTCGCAGTCACTATAATGTGTTTCTCGCTTTCTGTGAGGTGTGTGGTGAGTTGTGCGTCAATGCTGCGGAGAATAGCGTGAGCCTCCACACACGCTGTCTCCACGGTAACGTGCTCAAGCCACATAATAAGATGCGCGGATTGACGGTCTCAGATGCAACTGAGATTCGTCCAAAATACAAATAAAGCCGTGATCCCATCCCATGTGTTCAAAATAACAAAATTGTCACTTTTTGTAATATTTTAGCCACTGTGACTCTTTTATTAATAAAATACTCATGGTTTTAGAACACACAGATAAAACACTGTAAAGAGCTTTGTCTCATATCTGGGAGCGACAGTGCCTCAGATCTACAATGTACTTTTTAAAAGTGTCAATATACCTGCTCTTCTGCATAGTTCAAGTTTATAGTCGACTTATTTGCTTTGGATTTTCCAGACACCTTTATTGCAGGATGACCAAAGCAACATTTCAGTTGCGATGATTGGTCTCCTGGTTAGTCCAGTTATGGACGAGTTATTCAGTCACACAACTTTTTTTTCTGATTCTTGTAGTCCTAATAAATTCAATAGAAGTTTATTCGCTAAATGTATTTCCATCATAGTTTAAGCGCATTTGTTTTTATAGAGTAAAAAATGTATCCACCTGAGGCAAGCATATAAATGTTTTATGCACATTTTGGAGATTTTATTTGGTGTTTCCATCCAGCAGTTTTTATGCAATATTCCAAAAGGTGCATAAAAATACGTGTATTGAAACCCAGCTACTTTTAAGTACTGTCATGTTATTGTGGGGATTGAAATTGGGATGGTTAATTTTCTATTGGAAAGGCCAGTAATAACAGTTCATCTCTAATTTATTAAAATAATTTTGTATCTTATGTAAACAATGTAATCAAAATAGAAGAAATAATTGCATTCAAGACTGGGCAATGGTGCACTACACCCTTGCCGCAATAAAAAAAAAAAAAGCACCCGAGCTCATGTATTTGTGTATTTTATTTGTTCTCTTAATTAAGTTGGCTAATTTGTCCATTTCTCACCTCTGAGCTCATTCACTTTCTCTCTCACACACACACACACACCTCGTGAAACACCTATGGGAATGATTGACAACTTCTGGAACGTTCTTATCAGAGTCTTTTTCCCTTAATTGCTGACATTTATCCAGTGTTTCTTGGTGTTTGCTAATGTATTACTGCGGCTAGTCTCTGAGGGGATCCATGGCCCATGGCTGTTATGGGCTTTCGGCCTCACAGACTTGCGGCGACGGCTTATTGGGCCCGCTGGTTGCCGTAGCGACGAGGCTCAGCTCTAAGCCCGTACAGAGCTCCTGGTGAGATTGCTGTCTGCAGGTGAAGTTCTTCCAGGAGAGATGTATATACACCCTTATATTGCCAACTTTCCATCTTCAGAACTGCCAACCTGCTGTCTTTGCAATTCGGTACCTCAATGGAGCCGTCTGACTCAAATCATGCTTTACATTTTTAGATCAACACCTGGCTGACTATACCTGTGTTGTATTTAATGCCGGGCAGTCGTGTTGTTTAGTCATATGCAGGGGAAATGGACCTGTATTGTATTGAGCTTATTGTTTCAGTAAAGATTTTTCCCTTCCCAATAGTAGTTTTCTTTGCTTGGCAGATAGAAGTGTAATGATTTTTGAATAACGTAAATGAACATCAGCATTGTTTTGTTGCCAGTGCACAGTCCTGTACACACCAACGTTTACATAATTTTAAGATTACACTTTTTTTACAGGCTAGGTCAAGTTTTATTTAAATTGTTTGCATGTTGAAAAGTACATTCAGATTTGCAAACAGTTTTAAGAGAATTATGAGAATTCACAGTTGGTGTGAATAATTTTGAAAGATTGCTGTAAATATTTGTTTCAGATTTGTTCAGGAAATTAACCCTTTGGTCATTTTGAATACTTTTGAATGTCTAGAAACCATAGTTTTTCAATTAGTCAATGGATTTAGCAGAAATATTGACAAAGCTAATTATCATTCTAATTATTGCTGTTATGACACTCGGGGAGCCATACAATACTGACTGTTTTTGTAAACGTATTGGTGGATTTAATATACTGTAATTATTGTTAAAGGCATTTGCTGTTCTTTCTCTCCTATCAAATAGCAGTAAAGTCCTGCTAAACGTTCTAGCCTATTCACACTGTATTTTCTCGAAGCGCTTAATTTTATAAGGTTCATTGGACATCTTAAACACTGTATTTGACCCTAGATTTTAATCAAGACTGACACCTCTTCAAACGCTAACCTGAAAAGGTCCAACAGGTGTTTAGGGTGGGGCTTCTTATTTTCTTTTCTTCCCTGGACTCGGCGCGCTCTCGCATTTTTGGCTCTCTGTAGCTCTCTTGTCGTCTTCAAAGAAGACAGAAGCAAGGTGCAGCTTGGGGCTCTCGGACAACTAGAGCAGCTGTCAGCAGTAATTATCTCCTTCACAGCCTGAGAGACTGAGAAGTAGAGCAAAATAGCTGAAAAATACAGAAAGGACAAGGAATAAGTTAGCTAGAGACATTTTTAGGTGGTGGTAAACCGAGAAGAATTCCTCTTGGATGAGGACAGAGAAAGATACATAGAATTCCTCATTTGCTTGATGCTCAGTGCTAGAAGCTTCAATGCAAGTGTTAATAAAAGGGATCCAAAAGAGGAGGATTTTGTCCTTTGTTTGCTGCTGGTGGAGGAGTTGTGGAAAGATTTGGGGGACGGTGACCTTTCCCCTGTAGCTTGCGTCTCTGAAACGCCAGCACCCAGACACACTGTTGGGAGATCGAGAGGTCACGAACAGGGGAGTTTTACCACTTACCTATGACTAAGTGTCTTAATTCTACCATTCTACCTACTTCTGGAGAAGCTTTAAAGGGGGCATGTTGTGGAAAACCAGGCTTTCCTTAATTTATTCAGATTAAAGTTTGATTTATGATTAATAAATACTGTAAAACTCCCTGCCCATTTCACCATTTACAATTTATGAAAATGAATATTTGTAAATGGATAATTCAGAAATAATTTTGATATCACAACCAAGGGCATGTTAATACTGCCCGCGTTTCATATCAACACACATTCAGTATTAGGCAACTTGACCCACCCTGATGAATGACAGTGTTATCTATGCTAGAAGTTTTAAAGGTACAGTAGAAAAAACATTCCACAGGTCAGACCGAGGGTGGAAAATATTCATGGAATACTATAAAGCTTTTTGGGGCATAAAACGTAACACCTGTTTCACATATCATCCGTGAGTAGGGCATGAGCAGCGTGTTTTTATTTCGGCACCCATGTTAACAGATTACACCCTTCACATTGCAAGCGTGATACCTGTTTTACACATGATGCGTATGCAGTGCATATGCAGAATGTAACTTTTTCAGTGCCCATGTTAACCGGTTAGAGCATTCAGACTGCATGCAGGTGCAGCACAGCAGTGTGATTTAGGCGTGGTGCAGAAGCATTTTTTATATAGTGTGTGGGGGAGAGGGACACAAAATAATGGCGAACTACTTACCCATTATTGTATTTGAGGTATACAGAATCCACAAGTTCAGTTGCACACAGCAAATGCGTCTTATGTGAAAGCACAATCAAGTGCGTGCTGCTTCCTTCTACGCGCCGCATCTGCACTGCTACACATCATGTGTAAAATGGCCACCAGTCACGAGATTAAGTATCCCAGAAGCATCCCAGATTTGGCAGTGAGCAGATAGTTTCAGCGCCGAATCTATTTTTGCGATGAAAGATGAACTCAATGGCTCAGGGTGCAGTAGAAAACTAATATAATCAGGAAATTTTAGAAAAGACACAAACAAATAAGCAATATTTTAACTGAACCAACTATATACTACAATTTACACTTCTGGATCTTGATCAAACTTTTTGGAAATTTCAGACTTTCCCCATTGAAGTAGTTAGGAGCTGTATGTATGAACTTATGTCACTTGTTTACAAAGAAAATAGCAGCCCAGCCTGTTTAAGAGCGTTCCAAAGATAACCGCTGAGTGGACTGACTTGCCTTACAAGGAACTTTGATACATTAACCAATCACCAACAAGTACACTGATAAACAAGTGCATGTGACTACCTGCCTTTGCTTTAGGAACCTAGAAAAGAGACTTGGCCAATGTGAAAGCCCAAATGCAAATCGTTGCTCACGCCGTAACATTATAAGTGCACTTCAGGCTGCAAAAGTGTTGAATATGGCTCTTTTAGAAGCTACATAACAGATATTTACAACATTCACTCACTGAGCACATTATTAGGACCACCTGTGCACCTACTTTTCAAGTACTATGAAATGTAAATATATGGCCTCTTATCATTATTTAGTACACAGTACATAACGAACCACACAGGTCAAAATCAAGCGGACACAATTGTCTAATCTATAGCGTTATTTGTTTCTGCTTGCCATGCGGGGGAATGCACTTCCTGTTGGAAAACATATGATTTGCATTTACACCATGAATTTAAAATTTTTATGGCCTCTAAAAACTCATTCTCCAAAGGAAAAAAATTATCTAATATCTGAACAGTAAATTATGACATCTGGCATTACTGCACGTTGTCTTTCTGTATAGACAATCTGTCTTTAATTAGTCCTTACAGACAAGAAACACTGACTGTGATTCTTCTCTCTGTGTGGGCCTTAACAAAAGAGAGAGTTTGTTGTGTCTGTTTGTGTGTTTTGGTGGATTTGGCGCCATGTTGAAGTACTTGACACCCTCTGAAATCCTCTCTTGAATGCATTATAGGATATTATGGTGCTTAAACCGAAGCTTCTTTACGCTTTAATCTGTTATATCTGTTAACCAATACCAAGACCTGACATACATGTTTATGTCTTAAATCTGTTAAAACCCACTTTATTATCCTCTTTTTTTTTTTTTTTTTTTTTTTTTTCTTCCTAATATCAAGTGCTATTCTTTTTACTTTTTATTTTCTTGACTGACAAGTTAAAGAGACATGGAAAGAGAGAAGGAAAAATGTCATATTCAAACATTTTGCTTCCTGCATGAACTTACACATACGCTGATCGCTAGGCCATGGCACCATATCTTCTTGACACTTATCAAGTTATTCTTTTTCTTTAGCTTTGGATATACTGTAATATTACCGCTAGTCCCACCTGGTTTTTGTGAATTTGTGAAATAAATAGTAGGGTATGGAAACCCTTTTGTTCTCTGTCTGTCAAATAGGGCTGCAACCAACAATTATTTTGATAATTGATTAATCTAAAAATTATTAGACTGTTCAGCAAATATTGCAATGATTAATCATTAGCTCTTAACTGACTATTCAGCTTGTACCTTGACTTGAAAGTTTGTAATAAACGTGCTTACTAATAATGAAGACAAAATCACTGAATTAAAGGAAAAAAATGCTTTTTACCAAGTTTAATTCAGTAAAGAAATTAAAACCTATTGTTATCAAGTGTTTTTGTCTTGTTTTCCATTTAAAATCATCTAAAACACCTTAAAACAAGATACATTTACTTGAGAAGCAACATTTAAGATATTTAGACTTGCTTTAAGAGAATTAACCTTAAATATGCAGTAAGTGTATTTTTTCACTTATACTTAGTTATACTATTGCGAGTGCAGTAAAGACAGTATATACTTCAAGATCTATTCTTTAAAGCAAATCAAAATATCTTACATGCTGCTTATCAGGTGAATGCATCTTTTTTTTTTTTTTTTTTTTAAAGGATTTTTAGATATTTAAAAATATTTGTATTTTCAATGTTATATGCAGTATAGCTGCTAAAGAAAATGTGTGTTGTTTTAAAGGAGTTTTAGATATTTATATTGGAAAACAAAACAAAAACAAACCAAAATGTATTTTGTTGGAGTGTATAATGGGGCGAAGGCTACCCTTTCTCACCTTTCTGTTCACTTCAGTCCATCTTTAACTCACAAAAAAAACAACAAACTTGCTCTTATTAATAGAGCTGGGTATTGCCAATTTTCTTTATGATAAGAGATGCACAGTGACACATATTTTATAATTCAATGAGTCACGAGCTATCATGTTATAATCTAGCTGCATTAAGCGTGAGCGCTCGGGGTACAAGCATCACTGCTAAAGAGTGTGCCTCAGCCGGGTGCAGTTTCAATCTCTCCCCCTTAAATCGGGATATTCGAGCAACTTAGAACAACTATAAGCACTGACTGCACAGAGAAATGGCAGTTTTGGAGTTTGTAGTTATTTACGTGATCTGCTTCCATATTATTTGAACTTTAATAAAGGATGCATTAAATATAACAGCATTAAAGTTGTAATGCCGGGGTGTTTCCTTTAAAGACGCTCGACACGCAAGTTTTGCTTAAGTGGAACGGCAGCTCCTGCTCCACTTATTCCACAACAAGAGTGCTTCTGTATTTACTTTTGTATTTTTGCATTACAATTCCCTCATACATTGCGAACTACATCACCTGAAACTGTTTGGAAAGTTTTGAGTACGTCTGGACTTTTGAGCTGTGTAATTCTTCCTCTCCTCAGTCAGGCACGAACTGTAGTGCTGCTCTCATCATTAGTTTAATGAGATCTCATGTTACGTTAAATGTAAGATTAAATGACAATTCGACAATGAAAATTTTTGCAGATTTTTTTTTATTTAAATTTTTTTTGTCGACAACATCGACTAATCATTTCAGCCCTACTGACAATTTATTTTATTTTTTACCATGGCTTGCCATTGTTGCCTGATCTACTGTAGCAGGACCAAACTTTTTTTTGCTAGGTAAAGCACCTGAAATTGATATCGAGCTCCAGAGCCCCTTGCAGTTAGGTGTCGACCCATCTGTTTTCTTATTACTACTATAGACTGAGTTTGTGGACTAAGTAGTATAGTTTTGCATTATTTTGAAAGTAAATGCAGCTATGTCCTTTTAAGATGTTCGAAATTAATATGTAAATTCTGGCTGTTTGAATGTAATGTCAGGTGAGTCAGGAAAATAGAACCTGTGCTGTTGCTCCAGGGAGTTGTATGATGGTGTGTATGGGGCAGGCATCTGTAATGAGTCCCAGTAGTGTGGAGTGCTGCTGACATTTCCTCTCTAGCCTGAGAGTTAATGAGGTACTCAGGCCTTCACCAACAGCTCAGTGCATGCTGCATGTGGTGCTCTTTAAACACCAAGCTAGACAGAACCTTCATATCTGCCATGAGCCATAGAAACTCTGCTTAGATATTGGTGATTTGTGCAAACTTTAACCAGGATGGCTGTTTTAAAAGGATAGTTCACCCAAAATGGAAATTTCTGTCATTGTTTAGTCACCCTCGTGTTGTTCCAAACCTTTTTTTGTTTGTTTTGGGTTGGGTGAAACGCGAAAGCATTTTAGGCACGGACAGCCTCGGTCACCATTCTTTTTTATTGAATGGAAAAAAAGATGCAGTGACAGTGACTTATAACTGAGGTTGTCAGTCCCTAACATTCTGCCTAACATCATCTTTTGTGTGGATAAAAGAAAGTCTCCAGTGCCAGTATGGAATGAAATGAGGGTAAACAATGACAGAATTTTCATTTTTGGATGCTTTAAATATACTGGGTTACTTTGAAAAGTCGTGATCTTATAGTACTTTTTAAGATATGTTCATCTTATTTTATACAAAGCTTGGTTTAGTTTCAGTCAAGAGAATAAATGGCTATATAACCTAATTATAGATACAATATTTAGCTATTTTGTGATTATTGACATATATATCAGTGCCAGAACCTACCAATAGCCTTGTCATTAGAAAATGCACAATTTCTGTTATCAGTTATTTTTGTGTATTTTGAGTAAATATTGTGTAGAATTATTTTTGCAATTTTATTTGACATTTGATGTCATAATATTGTTTTTGTATATACACCGATCAGCCACAACATTAAAACCACCTGCCTAATATTGTGTAGGTCCACCTCGTGCCGCGCTAACCAAGCATTCTGAGATGATATTCTTCTCACCACAATTGTCCAGAGTGGCTATCTGAGTTACCGTAGACTAGTTTGAACAAGTCTGGTCATTCTCTGTTGACCTCTCATCAACAAGGCATTTCCGTCCACAGAACTGCCGCTCACTGGATGTTTTTTTTTTTTTTTTTTGGTTACAGAAATACTCAAACAAGCCCATCTGGCACCAACAATCATGCCCCGGTCGAAATCACTGATATCACATTTTTCCCCATTCTGATGGTTGATGTAAACATTAAGTGAAGGTCCTGACCCATATCTGTGTGATTTTATGGATTGCACTGCAGCCACATGATTGGCTGATTAGATAATCTTAAGAATAAGTAGGTATTCAGGTGTTCTTAATTAAGTGCTCAGTGAGAGTGTGTGTGTGTGTGTGTGTGTGTGTGTAATAAATAAATAAATAAATAAATAAATTAAAAAAAAAATATATACATGTATATATATATATATGGTCTGGGGTTGCTTTGGTGCTGGTAAGGTGGGAGATTTGTACAGGGTAAAAGGGATTCTGAATAAGGAAGGCGATCACTCCATTTTGCAACGCCATGCCATACCCAGTGGACAGCGCTTGATTGGAGCCAATTTCATCCTACAACAGGACAATGACCCTAAACACACCTCCAAATTGTGCAAGAACTATTTAGAGCAGAAGCAGGCAGCTGGTATTCTATCGGTAATGGAGTGGCCAGCGCAGTCACCAGATCTGAACCCCATTGAGCTGTTGTGGGAGCAGCTTGACCGTATGGTACGCAAGAAGTGCTCATCCAACCAATCCAACTTGTGGGAGCTGCTTCTGGAAGCGTGGGGTGCAATTTCTCCAGATTACCTCAACAAATTAACAGCTAGAATGCCAAAGGTCTGCAATGCTGTAATTGCTGCAAATGGAGGATTCTTTGACGAAAGCAAAGTTTGATGTAAAAAAAATATTATTTCAAATACAAATCATTATTTCTAACCTTGTCAATGTCTTGACTCTATTTTCTATTCATTTCACAACGTATGGTGGTGAATAAGTGTGGCTTTAAAGGAAAACACAAAATTGTTTGGGTGACCCCAAACTTTTGAACGGTAGTGTATATATATATATATATATATATATATATATATATATATATATATATATATATATATATATATATATATATATATATATATATATGCACATACATATGCACATACATACAGTATATTAGTTCTGTACTCAAGATATCTGCTTCTGGATGTTGAAATACTTATAATGGTGGAACGCTGGTATTATATTTGAGATTTGTATTTGTAAATTATTTTCTCTTGCATGATTACACGGTTGTGTTGTGTAAATGACAGAGTCGTGTTGATTGTCTGTTTTATTGTGTATAAGTTTTAAAGAAGTTGTGTGATTTTACAGATGACTCTGGCCGTCAGTGGAATCAGTTACCCCTGCCATCATCTGAGTGTGTGTAGAAGATCTTCCCCAGCTCTCACACTGGACCAAACAGATGAGGTAACACAACAAACGGACACAAACACTACTTGTCTACAACACACAAACCTTTTCAGTTCTTCCACTGTCATATGACCATGAAAAATTTCTGTTCCTCATAATTCTGGCATTTAATATTGAAACCCAGCATGCTGTGTGTTTTTTGGACATTCTAATGTTTTGTGAGATTTTTATTTGGACCTCTCAGCCAAATAGATAAATTCTAACCATTAATTATCTTTTAATGAGAAGTTCACTTTTTGGAATACAAATGCAGGCATCATCTGAATTGATGATGTAATGTGTAGTGGGCAACAGTGATGATTGACGAGTTGCCAGGCATTAACACTGCCGCCAGTCTTTACCCTGTGTCTTCAGTCTGATGGCAACCTTTCAGCACATTGCAACTATAGCATTCTCTGCACAGTTCATATTAGTTTTGTTACAGATATTTAATCAAAGGGGATTTATTTTGTGAATTATAGTGGTTTTAACCAATTTTTGTTTAGGGATGCACCAATGTAAAGTTTTGGCTGGTATCGATTGCTGATTATTATTATGTTATGTCTAATTACTGATTTAATTGGCAATATTATAAATCTGTGCCCTTAGGTCTGTTTTTAAGCACAATACCATTTACACTAATTGAAATCTCTTGCTTCAAGTGAAATCAGACATCACAACATTTTGATTTACAGTAAAAATAATTGATAACTGTTTAATAATTTCTAAACCTGCCATTTTACGCTTAATAAGGCCTGACTTGTATTGTCTTATATTATTATATTGACTGCCTCTGATAATGGTCGAATCAGAACAATGCCAATAATTGAATAAAGTGATGATTATGGCTGATAACAATTGAAAACAAACAGCTCTAATCATGTCTCAAAACTACTTATAAAGTGCACATCAAGGTATGGGCGAATAAACTTTCTCTAAACACTTGATTCTGTTTGTGTTGCAGTGCACAGATGTCCACATGGTCAGCGACAGCGAAGGGGATGATTTTGAGGATGCACCTGAATTTGGTGTAGATGAATCTGAGATCTTTGGCATGGGAAGCTCAAGTTGTCGAAAGTCTCCAATGAGTGAGTCACAATCTGTCATTAGTTTGAGGCTTATGCTGAGTAGCGGGTGTTTAACTGGAGATCTGATTTGAAATATCCCTTTATTTTTCTTCAGTGCCAGAGAACAGTGAAAATGAGGGCGATGCCTTATTGCACTTTACTGCTGAATTTTCTAGAAGGTGAGATTCCTGGACAAAATAAATCTTGTGATCCAATTTCACCAAAGAAAATCAGACAATACGTTTCTCTGTACTTCACTGTATGCTATCCTTTGTTCACAGTTTTCCAGCTCTTCTTGTTTAGAATGAGATGTTTTAATGTATGAAAATAGCACACTGAGATTTGCTTTGTGTGTGCATGTGTGTGTTCTGTAGATATGGCGAGTGTCATCCAGTGTTCTACATTGGCACCTTGGAAGCGGCGTCTCAAGAGGCCTTCTACGGCAAAGCCAGAGACGTTAGTACCTGTAACAATTTACTATCCAAAAAATTTATATTTTATATCCTAATTTTAAGTTTAGAGGTGGGTTCTACCATTTTATTGATGGTGACAGTCAGATATAGAACTGATAGATCAGAAATGAAAAAGAGACCCAGTGTCGGCACTTTTAAAGTAGTGCACCTACACTACCGTTCAAAAGTTAAGTCATTCTTTCTTTATTTATTTTTTCACATTTTAGAATAATAGTTAAGTCATCACAGCTATGGAATAATATATAAATGGAAATATGGGAATTATGTTGTGACTAATAAATCCAAAATAATTCAAAGTTTTGTTATATTTTAGCATCTTCAAAGTGGCCACACTTTCCTAGAATTTGCAGAAATGTACTCTTGGCATTTTCTCAACCAACTTCTTGAGGTATCACCGTGGGATGATTTTTAAACCGTAATGGAGTTCCCATCTATATGCTGGACACTTGGTGGCTGCTTTTCTTAATTTTTTTGGTCCAAGTTGTCCATTTCAAAAACTGAATTGTTTTTTTAATACAATTTTAGTTTTATAATTAAATATATTAATATGTTGGCACAATTATATTTTTGTCTACAAAACTAATTTCAAACATTTAAGCATACGCCTTCAGATCAAAAGGTTTTTAAGATCATGGGAACATTTCAGGCAAGTGACCCCAAACTTTTGAACGGTAGTGTATATCACCCTGTATAATTTATTAAGGATTAGTATAGTTATTCATCATGCACAATGACTGTTAAGGCAGCAATATCTTAAACCAACAAATGTGTAAATCGTAAGTCTCCTTGAGCATTGGATGAGCTCTTCTCTTTCTCTATTGACTTTTGAACCCTGATAAGAGTCATATGCACAGGTACATAAACATCACTAAATGTTTGATTGGCAGAACTGGCTCCCCATTAGGATAAATCCCCATCAAATTTCCATTTCCCATTTGAACAGCTGAAGCTTTATTTAGAACAGCTTTCTGCTGGTTTTCCCGCTGTGTCTTCATAAGGAGGCTTGTATCAACTGACAGCTTGTGTGGATTACAGTCTTATTAGACTGGGAGGATGCAGCAAGATGTTCAGGGGTTTTTTGAGCATGAGGAGCGGGCTGGAATGGCTTCCTGCCTTCAGCCCAGCTGATCTCATCCTTGCCTCAGCACAGGCACAATATGGCCGCCGCTCTCCCTCGAGGAGACGGTTCAGTGTGTCAGTGAAAACAAACTAATGAATGAGGAAGAGATGACCTGCCACGTTCCTCTCGTGCAGGCAGTCAGTGTTGTTTTTCACAGGCCACACATTTTTATTCTTTTACCCATGTGCGCTCATTAGGTGTGTAATTCGCTGTTGACGGATATGCGTTCCATTTGGGTTTTGGCCAAAGTATTTATGTGAAACTGTTTGAAAAGTGGGAGGGACACATTATGCCATGGGTCCTTGAAGAGTACTGGTTATCTCCCAAATATTAGAAGGGATGAACATAGACATTTCTAAAAGTGAAGGTCATGTCTCCACCACAGCCATCGGCAAAAGAAATCAACAGGGAATGTCCCGGGCCCTCACTAAAGAGCCATTTAAACAGGAAGCGTACTTGTATTAAAAAAACTGCTAGATGGAGCACAGTGGAACAAATGCAGATGTACTGATAGTATCAAGTCATGTTTTTAAAAGTTTAATGGTTTGTAACTTGATATGGCATGCCACTTATCCATAAAAAAAACATGCCACTTATCCATAAAAAAAATAGTCTTTGGCCCTGTTAATTCAAGCATCGACCCTGATCCTCACTTTCGTTTGAATTCTCGGTACTCCACCGTTTCTACATTATTCTTAAGGCTGCTCTCGACTCACTTTTCCAACACCTTTCAGTCGCCTAGTCTTCTCATTAAGTGGACATTGTGAGAGTTTCATGAGCATGTGTGCATGTGCAGCATGGATTCTTCTGAGAACACTTGTCCCCCACTCTTATAGGCCTGAGAGGCTAATCACTAAGTAAAACACTACATTTGATGAAGTGTTTCTGATGCTCCCAATCCGTCCTTAATGAAAATACTGGGGGCCCTGGAGTTCAGATGGAGGATCAGCAGAAGACTCTTGAGTCAGGCCACCCATCAGCACACAGGCCTCATCACAAATCCCCTTAACAACCAGTTAATCACACTAACCCTCCTCTGCCACCCGCACAAAGACGCCCATCAAAATTCATAGCTCCAATGCGCCCTTCATGGGTTTAACATGCATGAGCTTCATGGTGGAGCCATCGTTGCGATGCCTCCGCAGCAAAGCAATTTACATATCTAATATACACACAATTACACACAACACAATATACAAATAATAATATACTGTACATTGTATATTATTATTATTTGTATATTGTATTGTATGTAATTATGTGTATATTATATGTGTAAATTGTGTTGTATAAATCTGATGTTTAATGTAAATTGGTATAAGTCTCATCACTGTCATGACTGCTATGTTGCTCAGAACTGCACACAAGACTTTCACCCACTGTTGCGCTTGTGTATATGGTTGAGTGACAATAAAGGGATTTGATTGGTTTGATTTTGAAAGCGATTTTCAACCAGAGAGAAAAGAGATACAGAGAAATGAGTTTTCAGACACATGAGTGACTTCACATTATTGACACTGCTATGCTAACAGAGGAAGCAAGGAAAATTGACATTTCAGTTTGATGAGGAAAAGTTTAGTCTTAAAACATCAATCTAAATTAAATTTATTGATGTGCAAAGGAAGTCAATAATGCAGTTTACCTTTTAACATTCAATATTAGGGTAGTTAACATGGAATTAAGTTGACAGTGTACAAATTTAAACAGAAATTTGCTTTATCTTAGATAATATATCATGCATATAAAGTGTCTTTTATGCATGCATTTTTTTTATGGCCTCAAAGTAGTTAATTGTAAATGAAAGCACTGAATATTTGTCACACTTGAATCAGTTAAAATTAATTAATGAAGTCATTAAAAAAAAAGTGAAAAGGTGACCAGTTACAGCACATAAATGATACAATTTGATTTATGTGCTCATAGAAATCTTAATTTGTATAACAAAAATAAAAAACATTCCTGGACATGTTATGCATCAACTACCCATTAATAGTGTTTACATGAAGCCTAATAAGCATCAAATATTTGTATTATGTTAACTGAAAGTCTTGCTTTCACAGTTGTGTGGCATGTACGGTTCAGCTCAGAAGGCTTACATTTTCTAAAACTTTAATTATGCAAGTTTTGCTATTTCAAGATTATTGTAAGTATTTGTGGAAGAGTCTTCCTGGCACACAGTATTGTAAGTGCCATCTGTTAAAGCGCTCCGCTACAGGTCAAGAGAGAGAGCAGTAATATGAACTCCTCATTTCCCATTGTTTGCTTTTCTATGGGCAAAAGAGGATGATCACTTTCACCATCTCTTCCCCCCTCCAGCACACACACACACACCGACCGCCTGTAATTAAAAACATCCTTTCACAATGCTTTTAAAATAGAGTAGTATTGTCGTCTGTGTGACTAGCATTACTCTCATGGTCGGGCAGGTGCATGTTACAATAAATAAACAATAAATGTTGCAAAAACTCCCCAAATCAAGATTGTTTTTCAGGCGGTATGAGTTTGACCAGACTTGTACTGTATTAAAGGCATAGATCACCCAAAAATGAAAATTTCTCATAATTTATTCACCCTCATGCCATCCCAGATGTGTGTAACTTTCTTCTGCAAAACACAAACATTTTTATAAGAATATTTAAGCTCTTTAGGTCAATACAATGCAAGTAAATGTTGACCAGACCTTTCAAGCTCCAAAAATCACATAAAGGTACATAAAAGTAATCTACACGTAGTAATTCAGATGTCTTCTGAAGCGATGCAATCGCTTTGGGTGAGAACAGTGTTCATTTTTTCACAGTTTTTTGTTTTAGTCATAGTTTGTCTTTTGACGAAAATGTCCTTTTAAAATTAGTCAATATTTAGTCATATTATATTAATTAATTTTAGTCAGTTTTACTCTAATGAAAATTATATCATTTTAGTCAATGAAAATAATAAATTTTAGTTGATGATAATGTGCAAAATGGACAAAATGTTTGTCAAACCTTAACAGACCAAACGTAAATCAAATATTCAAACATTTAGAAAAAAAAAAGATAAACATTTTCTAATGTAAACATATATCAAACTTATAAATGTACATACTGTCATTGTTGTGAAAATCCTGAGCTCCTGAAATGGTAATGAATAGACTGATGGATTAGCTTCTTTTTAGAAGTTAGGCTACTGTGTTCTGAATTCTTCATGCTTTAGTTTAGAGACTTTAGAGAATGTTCAGAGAAAGGTATTACATTGTGTGTATCCATAAAGCAAGTTACACAATGCAAATTATACATATTCTGCTTAGCGCATCATTTAGTTCAAGTTTACCTGTTCATTTGCTTTACTATGCAGATGTAAGTTGTTATATTACAGATATGTTGTGGAAATAGTAATTAAACTCATGTATACATGGGATATGTTTGAATGAGGTTTTTACCCTATTAGCTTGTTCAAGCAGGGAAATCCCCAACATACTGGATTATTGGATCAGATGAATCCATATTTAATATCTTCTGCTATATACAGATTATCTAAATGTTTCTTCTTTATAGATCTTGCACTGTTAATATCTTGCAGTATCATTTTTATCTCATCATATTTTCGTCAACATAAAACATTTTAATTATTATCATGATGCACCTTTTTTGTCTTGTCTTTATATTTGGTAAAATCAAAAAACCCTTCGTCAAATAATGTTTTCGTCAGTGATTTTGTTGACGACATTAACACTGGGTGAGAAACAGATCAATATTTCAATTCTTTTTTTGCACACTGTTTAAAATCACATTATGAAAGTCAAAGTGGAGATTTATAGTAAAAAAATACTTAAATATTGATCTGTTTCTATCCGACACCTATCATATTGCTTCTGAAGACATGGATTTAACCATTGGAGTCGTATGGATTACTTAGATGTTGCCTTTTGTGATTTTTGGAGCTACAAAGGTCTGATCACCATTCACTTGCAATTGTAAGGACCAACAGAGCTGAAATATTCTCCTAAAAAATCTTTGTTCGGCAGAAGAAAGAAAGCCATACACATCTGGGGTGGTATGAATAGAGGTGGTGGCGTAGTGGCTAGAGCACAGGGCTTCTAATCAGAAGGTCGCTGGTTTGAACCCCACGGCCACCACCATTGTGCCCTTGAGCAAGGCACTTAACTCCAGGTTGCTCCAGGGGGATTGTCCCTGTAATAAGGGCTCTGTAAGTCGCTTTAAAGCGTCTGCCAAATGCATAAATGTAAATGTAAATGTATGAGAGTGAGTAAATGATGAGAGAATTTTTATTTTTGGTTGAACTATCACTTTAAGGTAATATTTTCACTCTCCATGTTTTGTAGAGTATTATGTCCACTGGAAAATTGTTTGTGTTGATTGAACATCATTACAATTTATTGACTGCATGTCTATGCATTACATCCATGTTTTATTTGCTTAAAATTAAATATGCCATAACCCTTATTAAGGTCTATGTTGATCCTTGATTCTGTGCACTCTGTAGTGGTATTTAAGAATCAACATTGAGCATGTTTATATGCACACTCTCTGAAGTCAGCTTATTTAAAAAATCTGACAAGGCAAGGAATCTGCGTTTACATGACATTTGAAATAAGCGCGTTATTCTCTACTTATGACGTCAAACTATGAAGAGATATGCGCTCAACATGTGCACTCAATGGATGAGTCGCTAAGATCACCATGCAAAATGGTGTTTTCATGGCATGCAAATTCTGTGTAATGGGTAAAAAATCTACCCGTGTTGACATGCTCATTAGGAAGCATGATATAAAAATAATTTTTTCAAGGTTGTTAGTATGTCCGCTCAGTCCGTGCATAACTTCCGCTATGGCATCAGATTAATTTCACCAGAACTTGAATTAAAAAAAGCCTCTGAATTCATGATCTTGAAAAAAAAAGTGTAATTTGATGTTATCGAAAAATGTCGCTGTTTTTAAATATTTGAAAATATTTTGTGTGAATTCACATAAAAATAAATTCAGGTTGTGAAATTCAAGTTTTTATTATTATTTAGTGGTAGATTTCAGTTCATGAATTTCGGGTCTCAATATTCAGGTTGTTGAATAGGAGTTGAGAAATTCAGGTAGCAAAATTTGAGGATGAAATCCGGGAATGCAAGGAAGAGCAAATGAGTGTCGATGTAATCCTTCTCTCTCTTGGACAATAGCAAAGTGATGAAACCGCTCAAAATAATATATATATTCCTTTTCCTCTACTTAGTATTTCACCATATATTTATATATATATATATATATATATATATATATATGAGAGAGAGAGAGAGAGAGAGAGAGAGATATGTCACGTTTAACAGATGTATCTATTTATTTTTAGATGTCTTATTTAATACTCGTGATTTATTTATTTGAAGACTTGCAGTGAAAATTAGGTAGTTTGATTATTCATTTCCACTAGTAAACGTCCTTTGCCCATATGATTATGAAATAAGGATGAAACCTGCTTTTAAGTGAAGGATACAATTTACTGATTAAGTTGATCTTTTCTTCATAACACATTTGTGAAACATTTTAATAAGTATCCTTAAATTATAAATGTTTGTGTTTTCGCAGTCACAGTTGTTTAAAATGACTTTTGATCATGCATTGCGATTGTCCGAGAGTAATGGTTTACATCGACATTTGTTTGCTCTTCCTTGCATTTCCGGATGTCATCCTCAAATTTTGCCTCCTGAATTTCTCAACTTGTATTTAACATCTTGAATATTGGGACCTGAAATCCACCATGTGAATAATTAAAACTTGAATTTCTATGAGGTTAATTCACAAAATATTTCAAAATTTTTTAAATTAACAGCTAAATTTTTCGATAACATCAAATTACACTCCGTCTTTTTTTCAAGATCATGAATGAAGTTCTGGTGATATTAATCTGACGCCATAGTCTGTGCACAGCCCAATATTTCTAAACATGAGAACAGTCCACATCTGTATAACAATGAATTCGTTAGTGGTCTATACGGGGATGTGATCAAAAGAATATACTTTTAAAGTGCGCACAAGATGAAAAAGGAGTCTGGAAAAACAGAATATCCTAGCCTTTAAAATGATTGATTATCGCTGTACCATATTTCAGACTCTTGAGTTCACAGAGATTTGAATTTGAAATCTGGCAGAAAATTCATGCTTTGTGTTTATAGGCCTTAGCTTTGCAAATAATCATAAGTTTACTCAGGTATCAGTCCAGATGTGAGGTTTTTCCTTTTCCTTTTTTCTGTGGTCCACTGCTGCAACGCATATCCAAAATTGGCCTGGGAATTCCACACTTTCAGAAAACTGTGTGAAAGCCAGCAAGGTCCCACTCACAAGACAGATCAGCTTTCTCTTCCTCTTCCCTCCTCCACCTTTCTCCTCTCCTCCTCCCATGTCCTTCTCTCTTCCCAAGCTTATCCTTCTCTCGCCATTTCAAGTTTTTTCGCCCCGTGCAGGTGGGGACAACTGAAGGTGACAGAAAGAGCTTTTGGGTCAGTTTCTTCCCCTTAGAACAGACCCAGTAATTTGGACTGAGCACTGATTTCTGCAGACTAAGAAAAGCCCCACAAAAAGAGGGAAAGAAAGAAAGAGAAAACAATGGGATGAAAGTAGAGAGGAGGGACTGTGGTTAATAGAGGGGTGTGAAACGAGGGAGCCGACCAAAGACTGTTATTAGAGAGAGTTGCTTCTCCCACCTCTTCAATGAAATCTTAGAGGCCTCAAAAGGTCAAAACGCCTTCCCAGCTCAGTGCGAATACATTCTCAAACAGTTTGTTGGCACTGCAACATTTCGGAGTGGAAAACGTGCATGTCTCGTTTAAAAAAAAAAAAACAACAACAAAAAATTTTTTTTATGGATAAAATCTCTCCCTTTTTCCTGGCCCCATTTACTTGTCTACCCAGCATGAGTGTTTAATCTTTTCAGGTCCTTGAATTGAGCTGGTGAAAGAGGCCCGAGCTCTCTCCCGTCAGGGGCCGTGCGGCTCATTCGAGAGCATTAATCACTGTGCAAACACAGCAGCACTCCATCAGTCCTCCCTCAATGCACACCTCTGTAGAGCCCAACTTTCTCTCCTCCGTTTATGCCCTCCCTTGCTTCTCTGCCCCTCCCTTGCTTTCTGTTTTTCCACTGACAGGCTGTTGAGAAATCTCTCCTGCTGTATTCGACAAACCATCAGAGGTCAGAGCAGTAAGAAAACGTCCAGAGTTGTTTTATAATTTGGTGGGTTTCCCTCTGCCGTGTCTGGTGAAACCTTTCATGTTTGTGCTGGTGTCAGTTTTTTTAAATTAGTTGCCGTGTTATTCAAGCATCCATCGTTCATCTGGCGGTGTAAATATCTATGGATTTGAACGTGTGTCGACATCAGCAATGCCTCTTCATGCGCTAACCTGCGACGATGGAGGAAGGGCACTGGCATTTGATGCAAAACAAATAAAGTTATTTGTTCACTTTTTGTTTTGACGTTAACAGCCCCAGAGAAAGTTGGATTTAGACCGCGTTAGTTTGATTTGGTTTGGGTGTTTGCTTTGCTCAGGGTTTGCGAAGGGCATTCTCTGTCTTTCTCTGCTCATAGACCCTGGTGAAGCATGTTGGCCCTAAAGCCGTTGGAAAGCCTGGTGAATCATGAAATTTGAATGGATCAGTGAGCCAGGATTAGATGGCTTCTGGCTTCATAGATAGTGAAATGGCCATTGAGGCTTCCGTTTTCATAATTTTTGTCTACCTGTTGCCTCCTTTTAAAGTTAGATGGTGCTTCCAACGCTTTCTAAATGTTGGGAAATCTTTCACTTATCATTTAAATGAAATCCAACCATTTGCAACACTTTGTGATGAATTTGTTTTTCATTAACTTATGAAAACGTTTGATCAGTGATTAAATACTTGAAATTGAATGAGTTGGACGAGATACTGAAGGGAAAGCAGCCCATAAGTGGCCAGCTTACATGGAAACTCCAATACTGTTTAAAAAGATAGCACCTCATGAAGTTAAGGTTGAGCGAATGCCCACAGTGTTCAATCTAGGAGCTAAAATTTAAGATATTTTTGATTTGTTTAAAAAAATGTTGCACGCTGCTTAATTTCCATGCTGTCATTTTGTTTTATTTTAAAGTTTTGATGACTTTGCTTTTACTGTAAAATGTGGAAATGGTAATAGTCAAGAATGAGTAAATGTGTCCAAACTTTAGACTAGATGTGTATGTGTGCGTTTCTGTCCTTCAGAGAAAACTGCTGGCCATCTACCTCCACAATGATGAGAGTGTTCTCAGTAACGTGTTCTGCTCCCAGATGATGTGTGCAGACTCCA
This sequence comes from Moxostoma hubbsi, assembly GCA_032164185.1. Lineage (NCBI taxonomy): Eukaryota > Metazoa > Chordata > Actinopteri > Cypriniformes > Catostomidae > Moxostoma > Moxostoma hubbsi. Next base: position 12,973,980 of record JAVLUX010000018.1, on the reverse strand, counting down.
TAGTGTCATATCTCAGCCAGAACTTCATCACATGGGCTTGGGATGTTACTAAAGAAGCTAATAAAGCCAGGTAACACTATATCATGCATTGTCTCTTCTCCATGTGTTTCATCATATGCACACACAATTTTAATTGGTAGGAATGCACAACATATCGGCACCATATCAGTTATCGATTGATATAAGTGATTTTTCAAATATTTATCTCTGTCATCAATATTGGGCATTTATGGGGCAATATTGGGTATTAAATTGTGGATTACTTTTGCTCTTATCTAGGACTTACTAAAAGGAAATCATTTATGATCATTTATGGCTCTGATTTGAAGAGTGTCTGTGTGAGTTTAGTTTAAAATATTTCAAACTTTTAAATGACATCTGTGTTGTTTCAAGTGACTGGTTTTTTTTATTATTTATTTGCTTGCCACTCCACTTGAAAGGGTTCAAATGCAAGTTATTGGTTATCTGTATCGGCCATAGCGAGTTGTTGCTTATCGGCTTCGGACTAGAAATTCCATATTAATGCATTTCTAGTAATCTGACCATCCAGACCGGTGGGAATCGGAAGCATTTTCACACTCAAAATGGAAGATCTCTTAATGAGAGGCATTCCTCCCTTCCCCCCCTCTACTCTCCCGACTCTTTCCTCATAGAGGGCTTTAACAAAAGATGTCGTGTTTGCTCACTGAGGCCCCGGTAGGGCAATCTGCACTAATCTGCCCCACTAAAGGGTCAGTTAGACAGACAGCCATCATAAAGGGCACTGCTGAGAATGTCTTCATTTCAGGATGGCATCTATGGTGAAAGAGGTGGTGATGATTTGCATTCATGCTTTGCTTGTTGTCCTCCTTGTAACATCAACACAAAGTGTTATTTTTCACAAAATAGTATTAAGATTGTAAAAACAATCCATCCTACCCATTTTTTTTTAAATGGTAGTTCCCCCCAAAAAGTGACAAAAACTGTAATACTGCTTAAAGGAATATTCTAGGTTCAGAAGTTAAGCTCAATCTACAGAATTTCGCAAAAATCGAGTTACAGTAAGGCACTTACAGTACAATGGAAGTATATGAAGCCAATTGTTGGAGGGTTTAAAGGCATAAATGTGAAGCTTATAATTTTATAAAACACATTAATTGTTCTGTTAAATCTCATGTATTATTTGAGCTGTAAAGTTGTTTAAATCATAGGTTTTTACAGTCGTTTTAGGGTTTGTTGACATAACATCAACATTTAAAACCGTTATTATTTTAGCATTTACGGATTGGTCCCATTAACTTCCATTGTAAGTGCCTTATTTAAACCAGTCTTTCTTTTTAAAGAAAAGAAGGGACAATTTAAAATATTTTTTGTGCTAATCAATATTATGCCACAAATGCTGTCAATTTTAATTTAACTTGTATTGAGCCAGGAATATTTCTTTAACATCTCCTTTTGTGTTACTTGGAATAAAGTCATAAAGGTTTGGAACAATTTGAGGGTAAGTAATCAATGGCAGAATTGAACTTTTCTGGTGAACTATCCCTCTAAATTAAGATCTGACATGTTAACTAGAACATATATAGATTCCAGCTTAAATTGCCATGGTTACTAAGAGATAAGACAGGGTTCCAGAGTTGGGGTGTCTATAATATGACCCTTGGGCTGTAACACCAACTCACCAAAAACAAACTTAGTGTCCATTAACTCTTTCTGCAAAAGTTAGAAGATCCAACCCTGGGCGTTGAGTGAGCTGTATGAAGATTTCTTCAATTATTTTATGGAAACAAGGATCAAGTGAATTGAAGATGGAAAGCAAGAAAAGAAAGAGGGAGAACCTGGTCAGGCAGCAGATGGATTCTTGATTGGGCCCAGCAGGCTTTGCTTCTGAGCAGGCCTCTACTTTTCCTTCCAGTACGCTTCACCTTAAAGACCTCCCTCCGGAGCAGACAGGGAGATAAAGACCAGCCAGTGACCTGCTTCTGCAGGGGCTCCTTCAGTCCTGCCCTGTCTCTATACCCCTCTCCCTCCCCTTCTGCTTTTTGCCCCAGCTGGGCCTTTCTACCATAGATAAAAGGCGGCCAACATCTGGGGCTATTCATAATGCGAACAGAGAGAGACACACACACAATCTTTATACCCTGACATGCTCATACACACATATAGACCTTATTCTCACACTCCTGTGCTAGGCCTGACTGACTGGTGATTGTGGATGGAGACTGGTGACTGGAAGTTTTTCAGTACTAATTCCGTGAATGAAGCCTGCTAATCGCTGACACTGATCTCAACATAATTGTGTATTAATCCAGTGGCCGAATGTAATTAGAGTGAATGTAATTAGCACCCACAGGTGCTACAGGTGCTCTTTGATGTTGGTCTAAAGAAGAGAAAGCTGTAGGCCACAATTTCGGCTCTGTTCTAATAGATACAAAGGGCTCTGTTCTACCATACCTGAGATAAAAATGTCACTGTTACTATAGAATACAACAGTGCTCGTTGACTTATTCAGCCATATGAGTTCCCAAAGTATTTTTCCCATTCATTTTTCCCATAGACTTTTTATAAAATCCTTAATTAAAGAGATGAACCACACCAATCAAGGTAAACCACAACATTATAAACTTTGTTTTTAGGCAAAAAAGCATTTGAAAATCGGACAATAAGACCAAGGTACAAGACTGTGTACTTACCGTCTTTCATTACCAATGGGAATATACTGCATAAAACTATTAATTTTAGGTTGTTGATTATAAGTATAGAAACAGTATAGTTTAAGTTTATTGCAAAAGACAGTGATGCATACAAATAGATAAGTAGTTTAAGGCTGAAGAGACACTGACTTGATTACATCATTCACATAATTACATCACAAACCCTGGTGTGTTCATCATTATAATGTGTATAATTAGCTGTTTATTTATATCTTTTTTGTGTTTTTTACAAATCTGGCCACGTATTGTCTGTCCAATAATATATCAGCTTTCCTTAAAAAGGAATGGTTTGTTCACTAGAAAACATATGACTTGCAATTAAGTGTTTTAATTCATTACAGAACTAAAAGCATGGTAGATTATGCTTGCACAGGACAAATGTTGAAAGACTGATATGAAACCAAAATCAGATTAAATCCGACCTGGCTGTTCACAGTGGAGAAAATCAGATACGCATCTGATTTATTTCCACATATGAAAGTGGCACCGTTTGGATCTGAAAATGTCATTGAGATTTTGGCATTTCAGCATTGTAAGTTTATATCACCATGGCAAGAGGCACAGCAAAATTTATTTTATTAAATTGTTTTAGAGTGTCTTTGTTTGTTATTGCTGCACATATGTATCATTAAAAGTCAATGCATAGTTTGAGTGTCATGCATCTTTGTGGTGGAGGAACGGTTGTCTCTGGGAAACAGTGAGAGAGAAAGAACACTGCACACACCCTGCAGATGGCCTAATTTGTGCCACGCCTCTATGGGTTCTGGCGAGTCTTACGGTGTGGGGAAATATTACGGTTCTCACACTTGAGATTGTATGATGTGTGCAAGGGAAGAGAAGGCGGCAAGTGTGTCACTCCGATTATGAATCCATCTTTGACGAGACATTTGAAACACCAGGTGTTACCAACTAGAAAATAAAAAAACTCCCCTGAGGTTCTTTTGAAAACTCTTAAGATTCTTTAAGATTCCTTCCACATCACTGATGTGGCAATGAAATGTCAACTGCAATGCCTGATGGGACCTCTGCAAAATACTGCAAGTGTTATTTATTGATGTTTTATGTATATTGGCAGTGGGACAACTCTTGAGTCTGCAGAATGTAGTAAATGCCCTCTTGTCTCGATTCAGATATTCAATGAGTTAAAGGGATAGTTCACCCAAAGATGAAAATTCTGTCTTCATTTACTCACCCTCATGTGATTCCAAACCCATATGACTTTCTTCAGTGGAATATGAAAGGAGATGGTGGAACACAAAATGAGTTTGTAATTTAGCTTAAAATCTCCTTTTGTGTTCCATTGAAAATAGAAAGTCAGAAGGGTTATGGAACTATCTCTTTAAATAGAGCATTACAGTTAGTTCAGACCACTGTAAACTGTTTACTAGACTTAGCACCTTAAGTTTATTCAAATTGGCTTTCAGTTTCCAAGGTCTCAAGTGAAGCAACTGGGTTTCAAGGTACTCTGCTCAGGGTACACACTAGTTAGCGTACTGCTTACTACATACTACACGGAATAAATGGTATACTGCCTACTGTTTTTTCAAAAATAGTATACGAAACATCATCTTTCAAAAATGGTATGTAGTATGCCACTCCGAAAATACCCACAGTTATTCTTTTACATAAAGTGCTTTGTCATCTTCTCTGACACAACTTTTCCAATAGTTCTCTGATATTAGTATGAAATTTGCCTCTTTCCCTTTCCTTCCTCACACGCTGGCCGTGACACCTCACTCAAGTGCTTACCATCTCTCTATTTTACTTTCCAGTTATTAAAGTCGCTGTTATTAAAAGAAGAGAGAAGCTAATCTATATTTGCATTCCATCTATAGCAATTCATTAATATAATGACATTTACTGCAAGCACTCCGAGTCTGCCTGCTACCCTTTTCCTTCAGCGAAACGTTAATTTAAAGTTCTGTCTTTGTAATGGAATACGAAATCCTCTCTGTCCTATCAAATTCAGTACGGCAGGAGCTGAATACTAATTTAGACAAGGAGAGTGTTTGGAGAAGGACCACGTTCTGAGTAGAAGCCAGAATTGGTTTTAAAGTCTGTTAATATGATGAGCTGTGTACTCTTATTAAGCTCTGTGATTGTTCAAGGGAATTTCACTCGCTGTCTGTCCACTGTCCACTCAAATTACTGACTCACTCTCCTTTTCTGTCTCTCTCTCTCTCTCTCTAGACTACTCACAATGTGCACAAGGCACTTTGGCAGCGTTGTAGCCCAGACCATTCGGACGTACAAGACTGACCAGTTCCCATTACTTTTAATTGTCATGGGCAAAAGGACATCAAATGAAGTTTTAAATGTTATTCAAGGTAATATATATGTAAATGAACTATAAATAAAACTAGCATTTTATAAAACTGATATTACAAATCGTAATATCAGCTCCACAATTTGAGTGAAAAGCTTAATTGAAAAATTTACACAAATTTCAGAATAGTTTAGTATTTGTTTATGTTCTCCATTTTGCTTTGTTTTAATTTCAGGGTTCCCAACAATCATCGAAAACCTGTAAATATTAGTGATTTGTATAATTGGGATTTCCAGGCCTGAAAAAGTCATTGATATTGATAAAATCTTAAAATCGTTGAAAAGTCATTGAAACCTCTATAGAGGATATACATTGTTCTAGTTTTCCTTGGCCATAAATGATCTCTCCATCTAGATATTGCTCATCTAGAAAAAAAAACTTGCTCGTACTCTATAGTGATTTCTGATTTGTGAGCAAATTGTTATTTCGAGTCAAAGAATAGACCAAAATAGTTCACAAATCTGTTTAAATTATTTATTAACACATTTGTCTGAATCAGGATAGTTTTTAAAATTTAGAACAGCAATCTCAAATGACTGAAAATACATTTCTTTGGTCTAAAAGGGTGAGAATCAGGTTTTAGCTTTTTATTTTTGTTTTGGTTCATTTTTAAAAGCTGAGTATTTTGAAATTGTTTATATGAATAGTGGAGGATTGCAAAGTTTTATTGTTCGGCTACAGTCTGATTGTGTTATTTTCTGTGTGTGTGATGAAGGCAACACAACAGTGGATGAGCTCATGATGAGAATCATGGGGGCCATGGAGATCTTCACCGCACAGCAGCAAGAAGACATCAAAGATGAGGTGAGACAAGAGTGGACACCCACCAGACAGATATTAAATGCACAAACTAAATGTACAGTATACACGGCAACATATTCTACTTCCTGTTCTTTGTTGTTCTCTCTCCATTTGTGTTGGAGATTTGTTTGTTTTTTAGAAGTTACATAATTGATTTTTCTCCAAAGAAAAATAAGTGGTATTGAAATTGTTACTTTTAATGGAAAGTAACCTTTTAATTACATTCAGTGTCAGAAAGGTAGCTCTATGCTTGACTTGCAGGAGTAGTTTGCACCAGACATACACTACTAGTCAAAGCTTGGAAAATTAAGTAGTTGGGTTGATAGTGAAAAAAGTAGCCAACAAGTGCCCAGCATACATGGGAACTCCTTCAATAGTGTTTAAAAAAAGCTGTAATCGGGCAAAGGCTAACTACTTAGTAGAAGTTTATATATACATTTAAGGTTTTATTTATCATTTTTGGCCACTGCTAAATTCTATACATCCATATGTGTTGTTTCATAGTTTAATGATTTTGCTATTATTCTAAAATCATAGATAAAATTACAAAGAGATATTAGACAGCTTTATATTAGACAGCTTTAAATTTTTATGCCACAAGAAAGAATCAGGGGCATGTTGGGACAAATGACCACTCATTGTCTGACTCATACACATTGGCCTGCCATACAGGCAAAAGAATAAATACTACGCCTGCTTCTGTGTTTGTCTGCATTTCAGACAAACTGTAGAAGAAAAAGCACAATTCACTGGCTGTGTAGTGTAAGCTTGCGGTGACCTACGCCTGTAAATTCGTCACAATGCCAGCAGGATACAAGCTTGGTGTGCTATGACTGCATGCGGTCAGTGATTGTCAATGCAACCTTTGCAAATAAGAGCTGAAAAAAGCCTTATGTAAGCTGTGTGTGTGTGTGTGTGTGTGTGTGTGTGTGTGTGTGTGTGTGTGTGTGTGTGTGTGTGTGTGTGTGTGTGTGTGTGTCCATCTGTTCAAATGAATCAAATCTCTCATTTGACTTGATATCATTATTCCTAATAATGAATCTTTGAATGCCTTTATGCAACTTCCATGCAGAAATTTACATTTTTGCATTTGACAGACAGTTTTTGCCCAACACAACTCACAAAGGTGTACATTATCAGTTCATGTTTTTTCTGGGAAATGAACCCATGACCTTGGCATTTCTAGCACCATGCTCTTCCTGTTGAGCTACAGGAATTAATTTATACATTTTCTGGCCAATTAAAAACAACATAAACAAAAAAAAAGCACTTAGTTGTTGTTTTTATTACATGCCACATTCTCATGACAGGTCTGTCCACACTTACTTTGAACTGAGCTAATTAGTTGTGTCTATCTTCACCTGTGTTTGTGTGTGTGTGTGTGTGTGTGTCTGGTGGGAAATATTCTGACAGAAAACACAGGTTACTGTCCCCTTGAGGCTGATTGTCTCGACTCGATGAGTCTCAAAATGTATTGCCTCGTACCAACATTCTCCTTTCTGTACACAATCCTGCGTGAGATACTTTAAATGATTTTTGGTCACAAAAAACAACAGAAATTATTTATGCTATGTCATAATCTGTGCCATTGTCTCAGTGTGAGAACACTTTTACTAGACTTGAGGTGTTGTGTTCAGTCACCTCCTGTAATGAAGTTGTTTTCCCAGCTCTGTGAATAGTTCAATTAAAAACGTTGTTCATGATTTGTATCTGTTCCATTAGATTCATTAGGGTGTGAAATTTTTGCGTTCCTCTTTCAAAATGCTTAAATAACTTTGACATGTTGATGGATTTCTGCTGGAAGCTCCTTGGCGGTTTGATCCTTGTGGCAATTAATGGTTATAAAAACACCATAAGAGAACTCTAACAATTTGTGTGCTATATTACATGTCTTTTGAAGAAACATGTTAGATTTGTGTGAAAAACAGACCCACATATTGTTCTATAAATTCCATAAAATTTGTGCGCTAGATTCTAATTCTTCTGAAGTCATATGTTAACTTTGTGTGCTAAATGGATCAAAAGTTAATCTTCCCTTCCATTGTTTTCATCTTTTTTACTCAAATCCTCATTTAATAATAAAAAAAAAACATTAAAGTACATAGTATTTTTGCGCTTTATTCCAAGTCTTCTGAAGTCATACATTAGTATTTCATGTGATTTCATGTGAACAGATCACAAATAGTTTTTTGCTGTAATTCTTACCCTCCCAAATTTATATCACTTACTGAGCATCATTTCATTTTAAAATTGTCATAAGAATAGTGCACATAGATTGTGCGCTATTTTCTAAGGCTTCGTCCCCATTAATACATTGCCATTTTTATACTACTTTAAAAGTTGCTCGTCCACACCGAAATGGCTGAAAATGCTTAAATCCCTTTACTGTGCATGCGAGGGGGAAAAACAAGAAGTGTGGCCCTGCATCATTTTCAGTTACTGTGTAGTTTGAAGCACAGTTGTCTTGTGTTCCGTCCCCAGACAGCAATTCCGAGGAAACTTTCCATCTCCTTTGAAGGAATGCAATGTGAGGGTTGTACAAATTAACATTTATCTTCAACATCACTATCAAAGTGAATAGCTACAACATGGGCTGACATCTTGATAGTTTTGGGTTGAAAGGATCACATGACTCCATCACATGACAACAAATACTTCATCTCCGTTTTCCCTGTCCATACTACAACGCAAAGATGGCATTTTCAAATGTATCTAATTGGGAGAGCATTTTCAAAAAGCTCAGTTTTCACTGGACAAAAAACACCGTATCAGTGTGGCTGAAAGGCCAAAACATTATTTTATGCACAAAATAAATGCATTTTCAAATGAAAATGTATTAGTGCGGACATGGCCATGGTCTTCTGAAGTCCTACCTTAGCTTTGTGTAATGAACAGATCAAAATTGTAATAGTTTTTACTGTAAATCTTACCCTCCATAATATAATTTTATTCACCCTCATTTCATTCTAAAAATACCATAAAAGTAGTCAATATGATTTGTGTGCTGTATTCCAAGTCTTCAGAAGCCATTTTTTAGCTTTGTGTGTTGAACAGATAAAAAAAAAAAACTATTCGCCAAGTCTTCCACTCCTCCGGAGCTCCCTAATTTAATTTGCGCTGGTACATATTCAAATATGATGTGCCAAAATGCATCACCAGGTTTGACATCAATAATGCCAGATGTATTGGTTGCGTAATTTAGCATAACATTTCAAAATGTAGAAGTGTGAATGAAAATTGTGAGCTACGGTGGAGTGTATACACATTATCTTTAAAATTTTGTTTATTGATTGAAATTCCATCAAGCTTAACTGCTGGTGATCGTGGCAAAATTCAAATCATGGACGTGACGCTAGGACCCAAACCCTTTGTGTTAACCTTGTGTTTGTATACAAATGATTGAGTCACCTTAGAAGTGTGTGGGAGTGTTTTTTTTTTTTTTTAAAGCATTTTTTGTTGTTCTGCCATTAACAGCATGCCATTTGAGGCAGTTTAAGATTGCTCTTTAAAGACCATAGCAGAAATGTCCCTGTTGGTGTGTGTCATCCCTGCCATGTACAGGCAGGTGACTCAGAGTGACCCGTGCTTGTCTGTTGGTTTGGACAGACATACACAGACACACACCTTACTGTGTGGATCAACAGGCAAACCCAGACAATACACAGTCATCCTCCAAGATCACAACAGCATTCCTGTGTGTGAAAGACCTGGGGTTGTGCAGTCAGGGGGAAAATAGTTCTCTGCTTGCTCCATCAGCTCCAGTACAACTCACAGCACTGACTCACTGTATGTAGCGTGTTATACAGAAAGAGAAAAAACACAGTAGAACATTTTCGCACTCTTTCCTCATAGTTTCAGTTCTTCTTAACCCTTTTTTCTTTTCTTATTGTAATTTTGACAGAGCTAGAACATGATGCTTTGTTCATGTAAAAAAAACAAAAAAATGTGTTTACTATGGTCAGGCTGTAGTTTGAACAGTAGATGTATGACTTCCCAAATTGAACTTATTATTAGTTTTTACTGTTCGATCATTAATGCTAACTAGGACTAATTTTCTACCATTATTTAGAATGCTTATACACTTGTTAGTGGACTGTTGACATACAATTTCAAGCAGTAGCAGCAGTGTGCTGTGATTGTGATATTCTTTACTTCATATAAAATTATGATTATAAATGCAGTTTTTATGACTTCATGAATTGAGAGCAAAAAAGTAAAAAACTTGAAACTAGATTATATTTTATTTTATAGTTGTTTTGGAAGGGGAGTATGTGTTAGTTAAATATTAAAATAACATATGGATGGATGGATGGATGGATGGATGGATAGATAGACAGATTTATATAGCACAAATAAGCATACCTGCACTTGCACATCAATTGAATTCTGTAATAATGTGTCAAGTTGCAGTTAAGCCAATTAACTACATTACTTGGCAGAAGAATTGTTTATTGTGATTATTATGAGTAATAAATATAATTATTCGCAGTGTTTCATACTGCTGGTGTCACTGATATATAAAAGCTCTAAGCCACTAAAGGCCATTAAATTTATTCTCTGTAAAGCATGGCTGTCCATGGCTTACTGCTTTATTATAACAGTGGCTTTATAGGAAACTCCTTTTGAAATAAGTAGCCTTTTAAGAGCAACGTTTAGCAATTTTGTAGTTCTTCAAAAGAACAATGTATTTGGAAAAGGCAGTGTAGAGTTTTACTCGTATCCACCCCTTAGATAAAAGATCCATTTGTTTGTAATCCCGAATCACTTGTGTCATAATTATTCTTGTGTTCAGACTCACTTTCAGAATAGAAAAACACACACATGCACATCTACCCACCATTTCTGCCTTTACCATCTATTACAGCTCATCTGAATAGAATTTGTGGATGTATCCCTCCTTTGATCAGCCTCTGTGCTCCATCCTTCCTTTCTCTCCTCTCTCCTTCCTTTTCTTTTCCTCTGCTCTATGTATTCAGAACTCTTTCACATTTCCACAAAAGTCCAACCAGTAGAAAAGACCCTTAGTCTTAAAAGAGGCCGCAAACAATCGCACGAGGCTGACTGCACAAAAGCAACAGTAGTTATTCATAGTCTTCTATCTCAGCAGGTAGACCTGCAGCTGTGTGGGTCTTATCAAACAGGATACACACACACTCACACACAAGAATAAAAGAGCCCTCCATTGTATGTAGAGGAACTCCACGTATTCACTTCTATAAGATACTCTTTCAGTAGTCCCCAGTTAGTGTGTCAGACAGTACAATAGAATTCAGTATGTGGCCATTACTGATGACAATGACGAGGAACCATCTCATACGTCAAATATCCCACGCGATTGTTACCAGGATAGCTGTGCTCTCATTGGCTATCTGGAAGAGTATTCAGATAATGCAATTTACAATGTTACAAAATAAATAAAAGCATCCTTTAATGTTTGTATTCACTTCAAAAGCTAAATACAATGACCCCTAAAATGATTTGAGCACTTAAACCAAAAATGAAAATGTATTAATGTGTTTGCACTATATAAAATATTATAAAACCAATTGTATTTATTTCAAAGAAAGAACGCACAAACACAAGCTAAACATTTTATAAAATACTTTTTTTTTTTTTTTTTTTTTTTTTAGGTTTTCTAGTTACAAAACAAAATATATATATATATATATATATATATATATATATATATATATATATATATATATATATATATATTGATCATAATTAAGAAAAGAAACAAATCATTGTACCAAAGTAAATACTTTGTAAAAGTAAATACTTTGGTACAATGATTTGCTTCTTTTCTTAATTACGATATTTGTTCATATGATAAAAGATGAAACGGTAGATATGCATTTCAAAATTAACCAAATTTTTGCATCCATCCACAATTTTTCAATTGTTTTTCTATGTAAACGTGTGCTAGTAGGATGTCTTTGACTGTTGCGCAGTTTCTTCAGCGTCTCGTGCAGAAGCTCAACATTTTTTATGTCAAGTACTTTAAAAATGTTGTTAAAACTATAACTGTTAAAACACATCTCGAGACACTTGTGTTCTGTCTAACATTTACGGCCGCTAACATCTACATTTTTCTTTCAGGATGAACGTGAAGCCAGAGAAACGGTCAAGAGGGAACAGGATGAAGCTTATCGTTTGTCTCTCGAGGCTGATCGTAAAAAGGTTTGACAAGATATTACATTTGCACATTTTTTTTTTTTTAAGTTTAGTCTGAAGTACATCTTTGAATTACTGTAGGTTTAGATTTATACTCTGAGTTTTAATCATATTAATGTAGGATGGCATATAATGATATATAAAAGTGCTGAATGACTGTAGCCATTTCTTCTTTGAGTTTCTTTACTGTAGTATGCTGAAGGTCTTTTTTCATATTTATTGTTTTAAATGATTCCTTTTTTACAGAGAGAAGTGCAGGAGCGAGAGGAGGCGGAGCAAGTTCGTCAGGAGCGAATCAAGAAGGAGCAGGAGGAGGAACGAGAGGTGAGATTTGGTTCAATGATGCAGTTTGAATTTCACTGGTTTGGTGACTGTTTCAATAACATGGTTTATATGACAAGCACGTTGGATGGTGCCAAGAAAAGGTGAGAATGACAATATGTAATTCACCTTTAAAACAGTGTGATAAAGGCCATGTAAACTTGATCCTTCCATGTACAATAACAGGATTTCACAGAAATGCATTGGTTTCCCTGTTTAGTTTTTTTATCTACCTGGTGCCCAGTGAAACTAAACAAACAATGTTAATACAGATTTGTTTGCAATCTACAGTATATCATATTTCCTGCATTGTGTTACTATTACTTTGTGAAACCTATTTGTTTCAACGAATGAGTTACAGAGCAGGTAATGCTTCTGAGAAAACCCTTTGGATTACATACATTTTCAACCCTTCTTTCTCGTCCAGTGAAGCAAAACAATTAACACAAAAAACATTGAAGCTTTAAGCCCTTATGTAGAACTGTCAATTTCACACACATTAACATTAATGCATCTCTGGATATTCCAAACATGTCACTTAAATGGGATTTCATGCCGCATAAGCCGACAAATATCAATGTCAGTCATAAAGCTTCACATTCTGTCGTAACCGCACTCATCAAACATACAGTTTACATTGTTATACAAATCACATACATATTTGTGATCCGCCCGCGGAACCTTGCTGTGTTTGCATTATTATCGGTTTTCCCTGTGTATGAGCTGTACAAAACGACAGGTGCATGTCAGAGCACTGACACTCTCACAAAGACTCCATTAAAAAGTGTCACGGAAAGTTAAGTCTCACCTGTAGACTTAGGAGTGAGCAAATATCCCCCTTCCCTATCAACTGATCAGTGCCGGTGGAGAGTACAATACTTTGTTAACATTTAAATATATGTATTACAGATGGTGTGGTCGAGTGCACTCTGTTTGCTGCACAAAACAAAAAGTAATACTTATTAATTTAGTGTGCCAAGAAATACCACACACACACTTTAAAGAAATAGTTTACCCAAAAATTACAATTCTGTCATTATTTACTCACCCTAAAATCACTCAAAACCCATATGACTTTCTTTCATGGAACAAGAAAATTGCTTTTTTTTTTTTTTACTTTATGTATCTTTTTGCCATATAATGAAAGCAAATAGTGACTCCAGGCTGTCAATCTCCATAAATGAAAAAAAAAAAAAAAAAAAAAACATACAAAAAACAAAATAAAACCACAATAAAAGTATTCAGTACAACTATACACTATTTTTCAAATCCTCTGACGACATATGCTCACTTTGTATTATGAATACTCATTATTTTAAATGAAATCATTAATCCTGTGTACAGCATGCAAATTATATATATATATATATATATATATATATATATATATATATATATATATATATATATATATATATATATATATATATATATATATATATATATAAATTGAAAAAGCCAATAGCATTAAACTGTCATTGGTTTCTTATACTGTGCTTTTGTTTATATGTTTGAATTTGACAGCCCAGAGTCACAATTTTTACCTTTATTATATGGTAGGAATAGATGTCAATATTTTTGGAAAAATGTCTTTGTTTTTCACGGAGGAAAGTAAGTCATAAATGCTTGTAACCAATGTTGGGTAGGTTACTTAAAAATAGTAATCCACTACAAATGACTAATTATTGATCTAAATGTGTAATCAGATTATTCAGCTAGTTACTTAATTAAAAAAATTATATTACTAATTACTGTTGAATTACTTTCTAAAACACTTATCTGCTCAATAAATTCAAAACAAAATATTAATTTATATTTCTTATTCATCTTTACACACAAGTCACACACAGCACCTCACATCCCTTTTTGACTCATTATGGGGCAATAATTCATGTATATTAGAAATATGCATACCCTATAATGTACTTAAAATTAATTGAAAGTCAGTAAATGTAATCTGATTACAATTTTTTTAATGAAATGCATTACACTACTTTTTTGACTAAAAAGTAATTAGATTACAGCAATGATTTACTCTGTAATTTGATTACCCTCATGTTGTTACAAACAGTTGATGGGTGTGAGTAAATTATGCCAACGAATACATTTTGCTTAAACTATCCCTTTAATAAGATCTTTGCTCACCAAAGAAACACCCACACACAAAGTACACATCTCAAAACGTTTAGTTTAAGCAGAAAGCTGCTGACCCAGGGGACACTCCCCAGTGCCAGATTATTGTCTGTTTATTCAGCAATAAATACTTACCAGGCCTGCTCAGGTGAAACTGCTATATACGATATTTTGTCACTTTTAGCAATACAGGCTTTAACAAAAGCTTGTAATTAGTTCAGTTCAATCTCTCTGTCTTTGCACCCCCCCATTGCTATGCCATTCATGTCAGAACCTGGTGTGTAGGTTACAGTGTAGACATTCAAACAAATGATACCCTACAATAGCTCACTTTAGCTTCATTTAATGCTCGTTGTGGACAATGCTTTTTATATAAGGCATATTGTGGAGAGGTAAACACAAAGATGGCCTTCAGATGAAGTAATTGTGTCAGATCTGTTTTCAGCTTTGTGTGTGGGTGGGGTGGGGGGTGGGCGCTGTTAACTCAGCAGCAATCTTGTTTTTTAATGAGAGGAGGGTATAAAGTTGTTCACCTGCTGTCTGTAATGAAGCCAAGGGGAGCTGAGGCCCTTTACACACTCGAAGAAAATACACACACACACACACACACACACACACACACACACACATATACTGATAAAATCACCTGCACTAAACTCCAACTGACAGTTATTTGTTTTTTCCCCCCATGCTCCTCTGTGAAACGCCTCTTTGTCATGCTTCTATGATGATGGAGTCACGCCTTTGGACGTGAATCTCCAAGCTGTGAAACGGGTGACATCTCACCGATTCCTAATCTCTGCTGCAGAGATCGCCTGTTTAGTTTTAGTTTGTTGTTATGACATAACAATCCTCTCAATGATGTCATATCAATGAAAGTGTTTGGGGTTACACACAATTGTAATTAACCTTACTTGCTCTTCAAGTGTTTAGGAGAAAGATTAGATGCAAATATCACATTAATTTTTGAGTCTATTCAAGGTTGAATGACACCAAGTAGAGATGGAAGATATAAGAGGTGTTTTGCTGGCATCATTTATTCAACCTGAAGTTGTTCCAAACCCATATGACTTCCTTTTGTGGTTCCATGCATTGTTAAAATGGGTTTGAATGAGGGTGAGTAAATTATGTAAATGATGATGGAATATTACATTTTTGGGTGAGCTTTCCCTTTTAGTCTTGACATGACAACAAACACTGGGATCCTGCGCATCCTGGAAAACCTGGAATTTTGCAATTCAGTTTTCCAGGCATGGAAAAGTCATGAAAAATAATTTAAAAAAAATACTTAAATGTCCTGGAAAATAATTATTTGCCCCCCTTTTTTTTTACCTGTTCAAAAATATGGTAACGATGGATAGGTGTCAAATACAATTTTTTTTATTTTTATAATTTTGTCACTGCCGGCTTCTGGGTGTCGTGAAATAACATCAGCGGTTGACTGTCATAAACTAAGCCCAAACTAATCTCAAAACCGACTGAGCATCTGTGAGATGTGCTGGATCAACAAGTCCGATCCACAACGGCTCCACCTCGCAACTTACAGGACTTGAAAGATCAGCTGCTGATGTCTTTGTGCCAGATACCACAGGTCACCTTCAGGGGTCTTGTAGAGTCCATACATAGGCGGGTCAGTACTCTTTTGGCGGCCTGCAGAGGACCAACAGCATATTAGGCTGTTTTGGCTCATCAGTATGATGATATTTAATTAAAGCAGCTTTTTGGATTGTAATAATATCACTGGGTCATGTAGCAAACTGCTTATACGGAGGTGAGAAACTGCCATCAAAAACACAGAAATGCTAAAATAAAAGTTTGATTTAGACTGAAATATAAAATGGGACAAAAAGGCAAAAAAATACAAATATACAGTTTTTTTTATTACTGTAAAAATAATTCAGTGTTATGTAAAACATTTTTGAGTAATTCTATTTTCATTTGATTAAAGGTTTAATTAATTTGATTAGACATCATTTTGATAATAAAATGTCATTACACTGTTGAATATGGAATTCAGACAAAATAACCATTTAATAACCACAATATACATCATGGCCTCTCATGTGTTTTTGCACACGAGTTGGTCTCATAAAAGTCCTGGAAATGTCTTGGAAAATTGTGCCTTAAAAAGAGTGAGAACCTTGAAACATTTCTGTGATGTCATAAAGGCAATAACATTCAGTGTGTTTTGGGTTAAACACAATTGCAATTAACTCTTTAAGAGCATAGAGGAAAGATTAGTAGCACACAGAAAATCATACATTAATTTCTGTGTCTGCTCAAGTTTGAATGACACCAGATTAAGAGATAAAAGATACTAGAGGCGTGTTTTTGGAACCAGCTGTTACAGTTTTGTGTTTGTGTGTTGATGTGGCATT
The DNA here is from genome assembly GCA_032164185.1 of Moxostoma hubbsi. Taxonomy (NCBI): domain Eukaryota; kingdom Metazoa; phylum Chordata; class Actinopteri; order Cypriniformes; family Catostomidae; genus Moxostoma; species Moxostoma hubbsi. Next base: position 12,957,154 of record JAVLUX010000018.1, on the reverse strand, counting down.
ATTTTCCAATGTTACCAATGTGTTATTGCTACGACTGTGTATGTATGTGTATGTGTGTGTGTGAGAGGGGGTGCGGGGGGGGGGTTGGGTCAGGTTTTTAATGTAACAAACTGGTAATTACAATGGTATTATGCTATTAATGTGGTTGAGGATATTTCCAGTGTCCCCATAATTCAAATTGCTTAAACATACTAAACTGAATAAATAAATGTACAATGTTTTTTGAGGGTTATATTTAGGGTTAGGGAATAGAATCTATAGTTCGTACAGTATAAAAATCATTGTCTATGGAGAGTCCTCATAAGTATAGCCACACCAACGTGTTTTTGTTTGTGTGTGTGTGTGTGTGTGTGTCTGTGTGTGTGTGTGTGTGTGTGTGTGTAAACAAGGCAGTAAGATGCTCTCCACCTGGAGTCTATCCAAGCACACTTGCACACGCCCAAACCACATTACCTCAGTGGGGTAGTGACAATAGGACCACTGGAGGGAAACAAACAGCAGAAATGTATAGAAGAGGAGAGAGGGGAATTGTCTTCTCTGATTTGAACTCTTTTGTGACAGAGAGAGGATAAAAGGAAGACGGGGAGTGGTGATGTCATTATTCTTTCCCGTCAGGTGCTACACACTCGCACACTATTTGTTTAGCACAGTGAAAAGGATGCTCCTTAGTGCCCTTTGTGTGCAGGGACCAGGAAACACACAGCCACATGCATACACACACATCCGAGCAAGAGCTGGAGAGAGACGCTTTTCGGCCCCGAGAGGGCTTTTTACATGCGGCCCCTACCTAAGGGAGTGGGGCCGGCACGCGCTCACACAAGCCACCTGCTGCTAATGAGCTACTGTTGTACACTTTGATGAAATATAATTGCATTATGGTGTGTAAATAAAGCCTGCGTGTTTTGTCACAGCATATGCTGCCCAGTGTCACAACAGGAACAACAAGCTGGAGTTGAAAAGCCCAGAGGAACAGCAGGTCGTGCTCCATGTCATTGGAGATGCTATTCCCTCACCTCTTTCTCAGTTTCACTCTTGTTCTCTTTATCTGTGTATGTGTCTTCTCGCTGTTTCCCCACATCCCTCGCTTTTATTTTTTCCCCCTCCGACCCAAGGAGAAAATTACAGTGTGATATTTCTATGATGTGTAAAATGAAAATATTTTTTTTGCTGTTTCCAGTTGCAACATTCAAGCTGTGATGCAGTGCTAAATTTAGGACCCATGACACACATGACTTGAGTGCTGCATATTAAGCCTACTCTTAAGATCTATATAAATATATACTGGGGCTTAAAAGTCCTCTTGTAAAAGTGCTGCTATTTTGCTTTTTTATTTTTTTTTTTATTTAGTAAAGTTTTTTTTATAACACATATATTAGCATAACAGTTGGAGGGAAAGTTGAAATGAAAAGAAATATTATTTTTTTCCTTTTATTTTTATGGCAGCAAGCAATCTGTGGAGAAAGAGCACGTTGTGTGCTTCAATGTAAGCAAGGAAATCTGACCTTTCATATAAAGGTGTCAATATGGTCAATATCACAATATTGACATTCTCATTCATTTTATGTCATTATACTTATTTATGTATTTCCCCATAGTCTAATGTGGTACAATAAAATGTTCAATAACAACAATATGTTTTTATGGTCATTTTAATATTTTATTACCTATAAATCTCTGAATTCAAAACAGAACTGTTGTTCTGCTACATGCCTGTTGTTTTACCCTTGACATTTTGTGTAATGCAGTTTTTCCGCCCCCTCCGCAGGCTATCCGTCTTTCATTGGAGCAAACACTGCCACCGGAGCCCAAAGAGGATGATGGAGAGCCAATCAGCAAGCTGCGTATCCGGACGCCTAGTGGCCAGTTTTTGGAAAGGCGATTCCTGGGCAACTGTAAACTCCAGGTCCTGTTCGATTTCGTTGCCTCTAAGGGCTACCCATCCGATGAGTTCAAACTGCTCACCACCTTTCCACGCAGAAATGTGAGTTCACACACATTTACCCAGCTATCTAAATGGGGAATTGCTGTAGATTTCTTTTAAATTATGCTAATTAGAAGTACTGCAGATTAACCCAACCCCTAAAATAAATGTTATTCAATTTTTTTAAATAAGAAATATGAATATTATTTAAAAATTGTTATTACTATTATTTTCAACCATTTTTTTAAAATTTCTCCTTTTTCTGTTATTTTTGTGTATTTTTTATTTATTTTATTGTGTTTTTTGTTTTAATTACTTTTCCTTTTGAGGACGTACCCAAATTTATTTAGTTTTTTTTAGATTTAGCTCATTTGTCTCTATAGGATCACTAGGTTTATATACACACACACACACACACACACACACACATATACTGTACATTGGTTTTTCTATCATTGCTAGGACTTTCCATTGATTTCTGTTGTTTAATACTGAGCTAACAATATGTTCTTTTCCCTGACTTTCACAGAAACCTTTTGACATTTTTTATTAAAATTATTTAGTCATTTTATTAGCCATTTGTGCGAAAACAGTTAGGAGGTCCCCACAATATTGGTGATTTCAGGTTTTCCTACATTATTGGGACATTTTGATATTTACTATGTAATAAAACAGAAACGCACACATATCATAATGGCATTGCTTGTGACCATTACCCCCACACAAACAACCCCCCCCATTACTATCTATTACATTTTCTGTGAGCATCTTTCCCCATGTTGGAACATGACTGATTTTAGAATTGAGCTCCACTGATGGTGAATATCTTTTAATTCCTGTCCATCTGTGGTGCACTAATAACTGTGTGTGTTTGAGTGAGTGAGAGAGAGTGTGTGTGTGTGTGTGTGTGTGTGTGTGTGTGTGTGTGTGTGTGTGTGTTACAGCTCAGCAGGAAAAATAGAGTGTATAATTGGCTAGTTAATCTCAGCGTGTGGCAGAACTTTGTTGCTCATATTAATCCGTGTGTGTGTGTACTGTACAAGTCACACACTTGCACGTTAATTAAAAGCCATGCCTGGTTCATTAGTATTTCTTCTCCTCTTGTGTATTTTTTTTTTTTTTTTTTTTTTTACATCTATCCACAAGTGCATTAATAATTTGCGGAATATTAATTGCGGTCCTCATAAGCACAAAGGTGCACTGGCTACTTCGGATACAGTCAGCAGTTCTCTCCTCTGTGTGCGTGTGTGTTTGTTCATGTACAACAGAGCTCTGTCATAAAAGTACTTGGTGTGTGTGTACTCTGCAGCAGGTAGATAACAAGCACTGCACTTAACGACTTGACTAATTAACAGCATGGAAACAGAAATGGGCTTTCCATTAATCAAGAGATGTGCGCAGGCCTGCCCAGACAGCATGCCATCCAAACCCTTTGGGGACCAGTGATAAGGCACACACAAAATGCCTTACACACTTTTCACCCACATAAACACTCAATGTCTGCTTAAAACACTCGTATACATGGCCAAATGTTCCTTCAACACATTTTCACACCCAAACACCATTTCACACATTGCATTGCAGTTATTCACAGTCTCTGTTCAGAAAACAAAAGAGATTCAAGTTGTGTGTTTCTGTAGAGGGCGAAGTGTATCCAGCATATCCAGGAAAATGAAAGCAGGAAAAACAGGCTGTGTTTGTGATTGTGACTACAGTGCCTAAGTTTAATCCTTTCTCTCTCTCTCTGTATGCCTCTTCTAATTAAAATCATCTCTGCCACAGACTCTCTCTATCCCTCCCACAGGATTAGACCATGAGCACTATTGCATTTGTAATTCTGCACAAATGTTTAAACTTCATCTCTCTCTCTTTCTCTCCCCCTCCTCTGCTCTCTGCATCCAAAACCAAGATAATTGCCAGCAATAAGAGAGTGATTAAACAGAGAGGAGTTTAAAGCGAGAGAGAGATGGAATAAGTGTCTGAAGGCTTTTGTTTCATTTGTGGCCTGCGAGGGTCTGTGTTTGTCAGTGAGCTGTTTGTTCTTTTCTTCCTTTTGATGGACAGATCCAATGCACCTGCACTTTTCTGAACGAGAGCGTGAGGAAGGATTAGAAACCAGCCTCAGGATTGCCTTTCTATTCATAACACTCATTAATGTCAAGGCACAATCATATAGATACTCACATCAGTGTTTAGAGGACCTCCGATCATCTGACGGTTTCTTATTCTTTTTATGTTTCGTTTTTTGTGAAGTTATCTAACTTGGGTTCCTACATTACCCCTTCATTTTCACTGAAATAGTGTTGATGCTGGAGCCAGTTTTTGGATCCGCAAACCTCTCTCAGGCCACATGTACGCTAATGTTTTTGTTTGAAAACGTATTGATTTCACAACATTTACACCTCTCGTTCACACTACAACGACATTTTCCTTCTCTGAAAACAAAGCGTTTCGAAAACACTCTCCATTACCGCATACTCAGAAGACACTAATTTTAGAAAACAAATAGTGGAATAGTGTGGATGTGGCCACTGAATCTGCACACATTTCCACTGACTTCAAAGCCTAATGATGTTACTACAAAATCTGCTAACAATTGATTAATACATATACACTGCATGCCCAATTATTAGGCGAATTGTATTCCTCTGGATTAATTTTATTGTTGAACAAACACAATGCTCTCAGTCAATCCAAAATGTTATTGAACCTCAAACCTGAATGTTTAACAAA